>CM042399.1:32428401-33028401 GCA_023634145.1 Thymallus thymallus
TTTAATATACCGCTGGAGCATGGGTTTAATATACCACTGGAGCATGGGTTTATTATACCGCTAGAGCATGGGTTTAATATACCGCTGGAGCATGGGTTTGAATCCAGTCCACTGCTACTTCAGCACTCTCTATATATCTCCCCACTGTCACTTGATGACAGCTTTGCACACTCTTGGCATTCTCTCAACCAGCTTCATGAGTGTGATGGCTTGGTTGTGGTAAGGCCTCTTACTCCCACCTAGGGGAGGAGAGAGGCACACAACCAAGTCATCACACATTATTAGGGAGATGATCATCCCCAATCAGAGACAGCTGTATAGCGTTGTCTCTGATTGGGGATAGTATTTAGACTCCACACACAGCCACCTGTGTGTGGATCATTGTCTGTTGTGTTTGTCTGCACTGCCTGCAACACAAAGTAAGTCACCGTGTTTTCGTTTGTTATCGTGCTTTTGTTTCACTCTCCTTTTTAGTTGTAAATGCCTCGTGAGAATATCTCATTTTCAATAAAAAGGATGACACTTCACCAGCGCTCCGTATATCGTCCCTTAAATACTACGCACCGTGACAGAATGATCCACCACCCTGGGACGCAACGGGGAATAACGTTAGGAGATATCCTCCTCGGTATGGGGAAAATTACCGAGGAGGAACACTCCTATTATCGCTCGGTGGAGGAAGGCTGGGGTCCGGAGCAGCCGAGGCGCCGGAGACGGAGGACACGTCACCGGGCTAGGTTTGAGGACCAGCCTGGAGCCCAGAAAACCCCTCAAACGGATTTTGGGGGGGGGCTATGGGGGTGGTCGGGGATCGAGGGAGAAGAGCCCCGACCACTGCACTCGTGGGGGTTCCAGGAGGAGCCCCTACAGCCATGGGAGCGGGAGTACATAGAGGAGTCGGAGGAAGACGACGACGATGTGCTTCTGTTCCCTCACTCGTGGGGGTTCCCGGAGGAACCCTCACAGGATGGGGATTGGCGGTGGAGTAGGCACGACAGGGACAGTCGTGCTCCAGCGCCAGTTCCCAGTCCGGTGCCTCCAGCGCCGGTCCAGAGTCGGAGGAGGAGGAAACCGACTCAGCGCACCAAACCATCGGTGCGCAACGCTAGCCCGGTGAGTCCCGTACCAGCTAAACGCACCAACCCAACGGTGCGTTTCCCCAGCCAGGTACAGCCTGCGCCTGCTCCACGCACCAGCCCCATGGTGCGTGTCTCCAGCCCGGAGCGACCCGTGCCAGCTAGACGCACCGACCCAACGGTGCGTTTCCCCAGCCAGGTACAGCCCGTTCCAGCTACTCGCACCAGACCAGTGGTGCGTTCCCCCAGCCCGGTACGGTCTGTGCCTGCTCCTCGCACCCAACCTATGGTGCGTTTCCCCAGCCCGGCGCGACCCGAGCCAGCTCAACGCACCGACCCAACGGTGCGTTTCCCCAGCCAGGTACAGCCCGTTCCAGCTACTCGCACCAGACCAGTGGTGCGTTCCCCCAGCCCGGTACGGTCTGTGCCTACTCCTCGCACCCAACCTATGGTGCGTATCTCCAGCCCGGTGCGACCCGTGCCAGCTCCTCGCACCAGACCTATGGTGCGTGTCCCCAGTCCAGTACGCCCCGTGCCTACCCCTCGCACGGAGGCTACCGCGACGGTCGCCACCACAGGGCTGGAGACCCTCTCTGCGTCGGTGCCCAGGGTGGGCACGACGTTCAGCCCCGCTGTGGAGCAGGAGCTCCATAGTGTGTCGGTGCCCAGTCTGGGGCCGACAGCCAGCCCAACCACAGGGCTGGAAACCCTCTCCGCGTCGGTGCCCAGGGTGGGCACGACGTTCAGTCCCGCTGTGGAGCAGGAGCTCCATAGCGCGTCGGTGCCCAGTCTGGGGCCGACAGTCAGCCCAACCAGAGGGCTGGAAACCATCTCTGCGTTGGTGCCCAGGGTGGGCACGACGTTCAGCCCCGCTGTGGAGCAGGAGCTCCATAGCGCGTCGGTGCCCAGTCTGGGGCCGACAGCCAGCCCAACCAGAGGGTTGGGAACCATCTCTGCGTCGGTGCCCAGGGTGGGCACGACGTTCAGTCCCGCTGTGGAGCAGGAGCTCCATAGCGTGTCGGTGCCCAGTCTGGGGCCGACAGCCAGACCAGCTGCAGGGCTGAAGACCACCTCTGCGTCGGTGCCCAGGGTGGGCACGGCATCCAGCCTGAGGTCTCCGGAGAAGGTCAGCAGCCCGAGGCCTCCTGTGACGGTCAGTAGCCTGAAGTCTCCTGTAAAGGTCAGCAGCCTGAGGCCTCCTGTGAAGGTCAGCAGCCTGAGGCCTCCTGTGAAGGTCAGCAGCCTGAGGCCTCCTGTGAAGGTCAGCAGCCCGAGGTCCCCGGTGACGATCAGCAGCCCGAGGTCCCCGGTGACGATCAGCAGCCCGAGGTCCCCGGTGACGGTCAGCAGCCCGAGGTCCCCGGTGACGGTCAGCAGCCCGAGGTCCCCGGTGACGGTCAGCAGCCCGAGGTCCCCGGTGACGGTCAGCAGCCCGAGGTCCCCGGTGACGGTCAGTAGCCCGAGGTCCCCGGTGACGGTCAGCAGCCCGAGGTCCCCGGTGACGGTCAGCAGCCCGAGGTCCCCGGTGACGGTCAGCAGCCCGAGGTCCCCGGTGACGGTCAGCAGCCCGAGGTCCCCGGTGACGGTCAGCAGCCCGAGGTCCCCGGCGAAGGTCAGCAGCCCGAGGTCCCCGGCGAAGGTCAGCAGCCCGAGGTCCCCGGGGAGGGTCAGCAGCCCGAGAGCTCCGGGGAAGGTGAGCAGACCTGAAGCTCCACCGGTGCCCAGTCCGGGGCCGGTCGTCCACGTCGCTCCAGTGCCGGAGCAGTCCACTCCACCGGTGCCCAGTCCGGGGCCGGTCATCTACGTTGCTCCAGTGACGGAGCAGTCCGCTCCACCGGTGCCCAGTCCGGGGCCGGTCGTCTACGTCGCTCCAGTGCCGGAGCAATCCGCTCCACCGGTGCCCAGTCCGGGGCCGGTCGTCTACGTCGCTCCAGAGACGGAGCAGTCCGCTCCACCGGTGCCCAGCCCGGGGCCGGTCATCTGCGTCGCTCCAGTGCCGGAGCAGTCCGCTCCACCGGTGCCCAGTCCGGGGCCGGTCGTCTACGTCGCTCCAGGGAAGGAGCAGTCCGCTCCACCGGTGCCCAGTCCGGGGCCGGTTGTCAGCCCCTCTCCAGGGTCGAGGGCTCCCGCACCAGGGTCCAGACAGGACTTGGTGAATGGCGGGAGTACTGAGGGGGGAACCACCGCGCCGGTGGTTTGTCTTTCAGGAAGGGGGGGATTGTGTGTGCGATCGGGAGTCCGCACCTTGGGGGGGGGGTACTGTGATGGCTTGGTTGTGGTAAGGCCTCTTACTCCCACCTAGGGGAGGAGAGAGGCACACAACCAAGTCATCACACATTATTAGGGAGATGATCATCCCCAATCAGAGACAGCTGTATAGCGTTGTCTCTGATTGGGGATAGTATTTAGACTCCACACACAGCCACCTGTGTGTGGATCATTGTCTGTTGTGTTTGTCTGCACTGCCTGCAACACAAAGTAAGTCACCGTGTTTTCGTTTGTTATCGTGCTTTTGTTTCACTCTCCTTTTTAGTTGTAAATGCCTTGTGAGAATATCTCATTTTCAATAAAAAGGATGACACTTCACCAGCGCTCCGTATATCGTCCCTTAAATACTACGCACCGTGACAATGAGGTAATTACCTGGAATATATTTTAATTAACAGGTGTGCCTTGTTAAAAGTTAATTTGTGGAATTTCTTTCCTTCTTGATGCATTTTTTGCCAATCAGTTGTGTTGTGACAAGGTAGGGGTGGTATACAGAATATAGACCTATTTGGTAAAAGACCAAGTCCATATTATGTCAAGAACAGCTCAAATAAGCAAAGACAAATGACAGCCCATCATTACTTTAAGACATGAAGGTCAGTCAATCCGTAAAATTTCAAGAACTGTCGCAAAAACCATCAAGCGCTATGATGAAACTGGCTCTCATGAGGACCGCCACAGGAAAGGGAGACCCAGAGTTACCTCTGCTGCAGAGGATAAGTTCGTTAGAGTTAACTGCACCTCAGATTGCAGCCCAAATTAATGCTTCACAGAGTTCCAGTAACAGACATCTCAACATCAACTGTTCAGAGGAGACCTTCATGGTGAAATTGCTGCAAAGAAACCACAACTAAAGGACACAAATAAGAAGAGACTTGTTTGGGCCAAGAAACACGAACAATGGACATTAGATCGGTGGAAATTTGTCCTTTGGTCTGATGAGTCCAAATTTGTGATATTTGGTTGCAACCGCAGTGTCTTTGTGAGACGCAGAGTAGGTGAACAGATGATCTCCGCATGTGTGGTTCCCACCGTGAAGCATGGAGGAGGTGGTGTGATGGTGTGGGGGTGCTTTGCTGGTGACACTGTCTGTGATTTATTTAGAATTCAAGGCACACTTAACCAGCATGGCTACCACATTCTGGAGCGATACGCCATCCCATCTGGTTTGCGCTTAGTGGGACTATCATTCGTTTGTCAACAGGACAATGACCCAAAACACACCTCCAGGCTGTGTAAGGGCTATTTGACCAAGAAGGTGAGTGATGGAGTGCTGCATCAGATGACCTGGCCTTCACAATCACTCGACCTCAACCCAACTGAGATGGTTTGGGATGAGTTGGACCACAGAGTGAAGGAAAAGCAGCCAACAAGTGCTCAGCATATGTGGAAACTCTTTCAAGACTGTTGGAAAAGCACTCCTCATCAAGCTGGTTGAGAGAATGCCAAGAGTGTGCAAAGCTGTCATCAAGGCAAAGGGTGGCTACTTTAAAGAATCTCAAATATAAAATATATTTTAATTTGTTTAACACTTTTTTGCTTACTACATGATTCCATATGTGTTATTTCATAGTTTTGATGCCTTCACTATTATTCTACAACGTAGAAAATAGTAAAAATTAGAAAAAAGGTGTGTCCAAACTTTTGACTGGTACTGCATATATATTTTTAAAGTAGCCTCACCGTCGGAGCAGCAGCTTAGGATGGTTACGGTTCTCCAGGTTCTTCTCTATGAGGTCAGCCAGCAACTGTTTAAGCACCACGGTGGCGTATTCCATGCGGCCCTGCAGCGCGGCCATGAGCAGAGAGGCCACATTGCCTCGGTCCCTCATGGAGAAGGACCTTTGGGCCTCCAGGGTATGGATGAAGCTCAGCAGAAACATCTTACTGTGCAGCAGCTGGCTGAACAGACGCAGGGCTTTCTCCACATTGGCCGGGGACTGAGGGACAGGACACAGGAGGGGGGGGGGACGGGGGAACAGAGGTGGGAATACACAAAAGGAGGTCCAAAGGGTTAAGAGGGGAGAGGAGAGTGGAGAGAGGGGAGAGGGGAGAGGGAGAGTGTAGAGGGGAGAGGGGAGAGAGGATAGGGGAGAGAGGAGAGTGGATAGGGGAGAGAGGAGAGAGAAGAGTGGTGAGGAGAGAGGAGAGAGGAGAGAGAAGAGGAGTGAGGAGAGAGGAGAGAGGAGAAGAGAGAGGAGAGAGGAGAGAGGAAAGAGGATAGGGGAGAGAGGAGAGAGGAGAGAGAAGAGGAGTGAGGAGAGGGGAGAGGGGAGAGGGGAGAGGGGAGAGAGGAGAGTGGATAGGGGAGAGAGGAGAGAGAAGAGGAGAGAGGAGAAGGGAGAGGAGAGAGGAGAGAGGAGAGAGGATAGGGGAGAGAGGAGAGAGAAGAGGAGAGAGGAGAGGGGAGAGGGGAGAGGGGAGTGGGGAGAGGGGAGAGGGGAGAGAGGATAGGGGAGAGAGGAGAGAGGAGAGAGAAGAGGAGAGAGGAGAGAGGAGTGAGGAGAGAGGAGAGAGGATAGGGGAGAGGATAGGGGAGAGGAGAGAGGTGAGAGAGGGGAGTGGGGAGAGAGGAGAGGGGAGAGGGGAGTGGGGAGAGAGGAGAGGGGAGAGGGGAGAGGAAAGTGTAAAGAGAAAAAGAGGGAGAGAAAATGGTCTGTCATTAGTATGAGGATTATATGGAGCACTAGCTAAACATGTAGCCGTGAAATATTCCTCTATGCTGACTATTTTCAAAACACTTCTGCAGCAGTCTCTAGACAAGTAGTCCATGGAGGCCTGGTGGGGCTCCTGGGTTGACTCAGCCTCAGGTTTAAATGAAAAAGATACTAGGTTGCTGTGAAGCTCGGCACTAAGAGAAGAGTACTGCTGGCTACTGACTTTAGGGGATTTATTGCTTTATTTTTATTCCATTATTTTTTTGGCAGCGTTACAGTACAACAAAAGTGAACCTCAGGAAAGCATACTCTACTGGGTTACCAAGACAAGTGAAGACAGAAGCACAAGGCAGTGAAGTGAACTAGTCCTCTAGTTTAGTTGTCTTACACTTACATCCAGCTCCTTGAGGACGGGGTGCTCCTCGATGCCGGGAAACATGACTCTCATTGTGTAAGTGCGGTACTCCAGAAAGGGGATCTTCACTCCGTCCATGTCATTGGTCAGCTCCTGGATGTCTGTCTGCAGCTCAGCGAATGCTATGTTGACAGAAGCAGAAGAGACAAAAATTGCTATTTTAATCCAATCCCAGAGTAAAACAGGAGTAGCATATGATCAGGAAGAACACAGAAAGGCCATTTTGGGTGGTGGGGAGCACCTGACAGGATGTGGTTAGACATAATGACCACAGCTGCCCCCATTCTATTGATCGGATTAAATTGAGTCTGAGCGTTTCACTGAATCAACAGTCAGTTACCTCGTCCAGGCGTGTTAGTGGCAAGTCAATACCATAAGATCAGGACCATGCCTTTGATACAAACGGTAAACAAGCTGCCACACTCCAGACTAAATCTACCTGCTTTTAATAATTCTGAGCCGTGGTTGTCTTGACAGATGGCACTGTATAGGAATACATGGATAAAAGCTTGCAATAATCAAATTGACCAAACTGCCACTTATTTACAATGATGGCCTGACAAATAGGTTATGATAGGATAGGATATGATAGGAGAGACATAGGATATGATAGGATATTATAGAATAAGATATGATAGGAGAGAAATAGGATATGATAGGAGAGAAATAGGATATTATAGGATATGATATAGGATATGATATGATAGAATAGGATATGATAGGAGTGAAATAGGATATGATAGGATGTGACAGGATAGGACAGGATAGGAGAGCGATAGGATATGATATGACAGGATATGATAGGATATGACAAGATAGGACAGGATAGGAGAGCGATAGGATATGATATGACAGGATATGATAGGATATGACAGGATAGGACAGGATAGGAGAGCGATAGGATATGATAGGATATGACAGGATATGATAGGATATGACAGGAGAGGAGAGGAGAGGAGAGGAGAGCAATAGGATAGGATATGATATGACAGGATAGGATAGGAGAGAAATGGGATAGGAGAAGATAGTATAGGAGAGGACTGCATTAGTGACCGGTGCTCCCACCTTCTTTACACTCCAGGGCCACTCTAGATTCCAGGTTGTCCATCTGCAGCTGCAGTCGTTTCAGGGTGCGGTCAGCGTCCCGGGTCTTCCTCTTGTAGGCGATGAGCACGGCTATGATGGCAATGAGGAGCACCCCTCCTCCTGCCCCGATCCCGATGATGGCCGGCAGGGTCAGGGTGCTGTCAGGGTAGATGTGCAGGGTTCCTGGGGAGTACTCCAGACCACCCACCACAATCTGGAGGAGAAACACACACCAGGTTCCCATCCAACCTTCTTATGCGAGTAAAGAGCATGTTGGATAAAAAATGTCATGACAGGCCTGATGGAAAAGAGAAACATTTTCAGCAATCTTTCCAAATGTCGACAAAACAAAATACGCTAGACAAGGTGGGATCTTTTTGTGTCTGTAAAATTAATTATGTCAGAAATGTTCATGGAAACGCTTGTATGCGCATATATTGATATAATAACCGTCATATCAAAGTAAACTTGGAGTCGGGCAATGACATGTTGTGTGCTCCTCACACTATGACTTGTCGCGAAACCATGCAGTTTATTAGGCTACAGATGAAATAAATGATGAACTTCACAGGGTGGTAAACGTGCACTACTACTCTGGATTACCGAACTCTGCTTGCCCCGGACCTGTCTTTTGCCCCTGTTGGTCTAATAAACATTGTTATTCCGACATTGTCTGCGACTAGGTCCTACCGTCAAACGTGATAATGACAACCAGACCCATAATATGATGCAGCCACAACCACGTGTTGGATTTGCCCCAAACAGACAGTTGAAGTCAGAAGTTTACATACACCTTAGCCAAATACATTCAATCTCAGTTTTTCACAATTGCTGACATTTAATCCTAGTAACAATTCCTTGTCTTAGGTCAGTTAGGATCACCACTTTATTTTAAGAATGTGAAATGTCAGAATAATAGTAGAGAGAATGATTTCTTTCAGCTTTTATTGCTTTCATCACATTCCCAGTGGGTCAGAAGTTTACATACACTCAATTAGTATTTGGTAGCATTGCCTTTAAATTGTTTAACTTGGGTCAAATGTTTCGGGTAGCCTTCCACAAGCTTCCCACAATAAGTTGGGTGAATTTTGGCCCATTCCTCCTGACAGAACTGGTGTAACTGAGTCAGGTTTGTAGGCCTCCTTGCTCGCACACACTTTTTCAGTTCTATCACATTTTCTATAGGATTGAGGTCAGAGCTTTGTGATGGCCACTCCAATACCTTGACTTTGTTGTCCTGAAGCCATTTTGCCACAACTTTGGAAGTATACTTAGGGTCATTGGCCATTTGGAAGACCAATTTGCGACCAAGCTTTAACTTCCTGACTGATGTCTTGAGATGTTGCTTCAATATATCCACATTTTCCTTCCTCATGATGCCATTTATTTTGTGAAGTGCACCAGTCCCTCCTGCAGCAAAGCACCCCCACAACATGATGCTGCCACCCCCGTGCTTCACGGTTGGGATGGTGTTCTTCGGCTTGCAAGTGTCCCCCTTTTTCCTTCTAACATAAAGATGGTCATTATGGCCAAACAGTTGTATTTTTGTTTCATCAGACCAGAGGATATTTCTCCACAAAGTACGATCTTTGTCCCCATGTGCAGTTGCAAACCGTAGCCTGTCTTTTTTATGGCGGTTTTGGAGCAGTGGCTTATTCCTTGCTGAGCGGACTTTCAGGTTATGTCGATATAGGACTCGTTTTACTCTGGATATAGATACTTTTGTACCTGTTTCCTCCAGCATCTTCACAAGGTCCTTTACTTTTGTTCTGGGAATGATTTTCACTTTTTGCACCAAAGTAAGTTCATCTCTAGGAGACAGAACGTGTCTCCTTCCTGAGCGGTATGACGGCTGCATGGTCCCATGGTGTTTATACTTGTGTACTATTGTTTGTACAGATGAATGTGGTACCTTCAGGTGTTTGGAAATTGCTCCCAAGGATGAACCAGACTTGTGAAGGTCTACAATTATTTTTCTGAGGTCTTGGCTGATTTCTTTTGATTTTCCCATGATGTCGAGCAAAGAGGCACTGAGTTTGAAGGTAGGCCTTGAAATACATCCACAGGTACAACTCCAATTAACTCAAATGATGATCAGAAGCTTCTAAAGCCATGACATCATTTTCTGGAATTTGATGTCATGGCACAGTCAACTTAGTGTATTTAAACTTATGACCCACTGGAATTGTGATATAGTGAATTATAAGTGAAATAATCTGTCTGTTAACAATTGTTTGAAGAATTACTTGTCATGTACAAAGTAGATGTCCTAAACGACTTGCCAAAACTATAGTTTATTAACATGAAATCTGTGGAGTGGTTGAAAAATGAGTTTTAACGACTTCAACCTAAGTGTATGTAAACTTCCGACTTCAACTGTACCACTTTGTATTGAGGACATAAAGTTAATTTCTTTGCCAAAATGTTTGCAATACTACTTTAGCGCCTTGTTGCAAACAGGATGCATGTTTTGGAATATTTTTATTCTGTACAGGTTTCCTTCTTTTCACTCTGTCATTTAGGTTAGTATTGTAGAGTAACTACAATGTTGTTGATCCATCCTCAGTATTCTACTATCACAGCCATTAAACTCTGTAACTGTTTTAAAGTCAACATTGGCCTCATGGTGAAATCCCTGAGGGGTTTCCTTCCTCTCCGGCAAATGAGTTAGGAAGGACGCCTGTAAATTTGTAGTGACTGTGTGTATTGATACACCATCCAAAGTGTAATAATAACTTCACCATGCTCAAAGGGATATTCAATGTCTGCTTTTTTTATTTTTACCCATCTACCAATAGGTGCCCGTCTATACGAGGCATTGGAAAACCTCCCTGGTCTTTGTGGTTGAATCTGTTTTTGAAATTCAATGTTTGACAATATTATTGCAAATTTTTACCCCTGAACTTATTTAGGCTTGCCATAACAAAGGGGTTGAATACTTATTGATTCAAGACATTTCAGCTTTTCATTTTGAATTAATTTGGAAACATTTCTAAAAACATAATTCTACTTTGACATTATGGGGTATTGTGTTGGCCAGTGTCACAAAATCTCAATGTAATCCATTTTAAACTCAGGCTGTAAAACAATAACATGTGGAAATAGTCAAGGGGTGGGAATGCTTTCTGAAGGCACCGTATGTAGCTCAGACTCAGAGTTACAGTACACGTCAAAACATTTTAGATTTGACCCAGGTCATTGGAGCCACTTCTAACATCTCCTTTTTAAACTTCAGGCCAATTACAGATGGCTTCCAACAGGTTTGGCTAACGAGTTTCACCTTTACCGACCCCTTCCCCTCCTGGCTGTGTGCTTTAATTATTGAATGGTGAGGATGGAGGGGAACAGGGGAATGCCACTCTGCGTCTGTCCGTCACTGTGCTTTGTGTCAGGTCATTAACACAGCTGGCTCAGCCTTCTCACTGTGCCATGTCTCCCTGCCCCACCTCACCCATCACCCATCACCTCTCTCTTGCTTTCTCTCTCTCTTTGATCTCAGCTTTGATTTGTAAATGCTCCCTCCTCTCCACAGCTGACTCTATTGATCGGATTAAACTAGTAGTATTCCTCTCAGTATTTCACTGAATCAACAGTTAACTAGGCAAGTCAGTTAAGAACACATTTTTATTTACAATGACGACCTACAAGGTCAGCCCCTGGAGCAAATTAGGGTTAAGTGCCTTGCTCAAGGACACATTGGCAGGTAATTTTTTTTTCTTCTTCACCTTGTCAGCTCGGGTATTTGAACCAGCGACCTTTCAATTACTGGCCCAACACTCTAACCGTTAAGCTACCTGCCGCCCTGTTAGCGGCAAGTCAATACCATAAGATCAGGACCATGCCTTTGATACAAACGGTAAACAAGCTGCCACACTCCAGACTAAATCTACCTGCTTCCAATCATTCTGAGCCGTGGTTGTCTTGACAGATGGCACTGTATAGGAATACATGGATAAATTCTTATGACACTTGCAATAATCAAATTGACCAGACTGCCCTCTGCCAATTAAATCACCTGCTCTAGACAACGGTTGTCTGTCCATAAAAAATATATAAATAAAAGGGATTGCATTTCACCAATCCAAGATTATTTTTTTACTGCTTAAGCCCAGAGCTGAAATTGTTGTGTGCTGGGGCATGTAATAAAGACAGGTAGTCCTGTGTGGCATTGATGATAATGCGCCAAGCTGCGGAGTCAACAGATAGTTTGATTACATGGGAAATTGCTTGTATCAGCGAGCCGCCTAATCATAACAACTGTGTAATGCATAATGACCTTTCCCATTTGACCTTTACATTTGCTGGATTAGCATTCAGGTAAAAACAGCTACACTCTTAGAAGTAAAGGTGCTATCTATAACCTAAAAGGGTTATTCGGCTGTCCCCATAGGAGAACCCTTTGAAGAACTATTTTTGGTTCCAGGCAGAACATTTTTGTGTTCCATGTAGAACCCTTTACACAGAGGGTTTTACATGGAACCCAAAATAGTTCTGCCTGGAACTAAAAAGGGTTCTTCAAAGGGGTCTCCTATGGGGACAGCCGAATAACCCTTTATTTCTAAGAGTGTACACAGCTATTATAGAATTGATTATAGATATAATGTCTTTACTGCACATCACCGCCGTCCTCTAAGTCATGCATGTTTCCAAATAGCATAGATAAAAGTGTTTCAACAACATGTCAAATATATTTAGATAAATAACAAAACTGGATTATGGCCAGAGCAGTTTGGCTATAAAGGATATCTCACATGAAGCTATTGTTGACATAAAACACACAAACTACAGTAAACAGTGGGCGGGACATCTGGTCTTACCAGGACTCTCTGCTCCCCGGTCAGGTCTGGCGAATCACAGAGCAGCTGAGACTCCGAGACAGTTAACAGACAGGGTGTTTCACCAATCATCACGCTGTAGTTCAGCCGGCTGTTGCCTGGAGCATGGGGAATCAAATTCTTGCCCTGTTTTCAGAAGAAACATGTCGTTAGTTTTCAAAAGAAACATTCTGTTGGACAATAATCACCTTTATCAGATGAAAGCACACACACAATAAAGTGTACAGGTCTTTAGAGTATTATCAATCCTGACTTGTAACTCTATACTCAGCTCAGGGACAGATGTGTAGGGAAAGGAAGTGGTTTCTGTACTGGTTCTGTTCCACAGGACCCAAGATACTTCCTCTCTATAGCTTTATCCTCCTTCCTCTCAACAGACAAAAGTAACAGAAAATGAAACCAAACAAGGAATCTACTTACTTTGAGGATTATGGGAGAGCCGGGCTTGACCTCCAGTATCCCAGAGTTCCCTAGTGTTTCGAAGGTGGGGTTGGGGTAGTAGGTGAAAGGTGTCCCGTTGAGGACGAGCAGCGCAGCCACGTGATCCAGGATGAAGCCGTACTCTTCTGGGTGCAGGCCTGACTCTGGGGCCTGGTGCATGGTGTAAATAATAGCCGGAGCCAGACAGGTCATCACAGAGTCATTCACCACAGTGCACACCTGGACAGGAAGAGGAAGGTCAAAACCACAATACTGACAATGTGTACAGTAACAAAAGTTTACTGCGTAACTCCTTGATGCTAGCTGCTATTATACAGGTTAACCATTTGCAGTAGTCATAGCGGTGCAGGGCAAACATGGAAAGTTTATATTGGAAACGCTTACATTAGTAGTCTGTATTCCTGCATACTTGGCACGGACTTTGGGCTTCTGGATGGTGAGCAGGTTGGTACCTGTGACGGTGATCACGGTGCTCCCACTGAAACACAAACAGAAACATGGTGGTGGAGAGGTTAAGAAGAGATAGCTATTGCACACTGATGACATGGGCAGAGAGAGAACCCAGGAAGGAAATAAGAACGTCTGTGTAACAGAGCTGCTATTTTGCTGACTTTTAGTGCATTTGTCTACAGTATGTAGTTTGTCTGATTTGTCAGAAGAAGAGGAAGCTCTACAGTCCCCTCAAGGGTCCCATGGATTAGGATAGGATATACATTATCCCCCGTACTGTCGATTGTGCTTTAAGTGTCATGGTGAAACGGTTACAATGGGACTGTGTGGGCGTCTCTGTGTCGCTTTGGGGCTCATGTTGTGATCTCAGTGTGTTCCTGAGTCATTATTGGCAGTAATGGATGGCTGGGCTGAGTTTCTCCTCAGGAATCTCCTAGGGCACTGGTCATGCGCTGAGAGGTTCCAGCCTGCAGCCTGTTGGCTGGAAGAGGAGAGGAGAGGAGAGGAGAGGAGAGGAGAGGAGAGGAGAGGAGAGGAGAGGAGGCTTGCCTGCAGCTGTTACCACCACTACTCACTTCACTATACTCCAGTTGGGCTCGATGCTGGAGATGGTGGGGTCCTCTGTGTAGATGTAGTGTGTGTCACTGCTGGTGATCTCAGCTTTGTCGATTAACAGTTTGATTGACGCAGGACCTGAGCCAGACAGCAATGACGGTGTCACACACACAATGTCCCTGTTGGTCCTCCTGTGGCCGGTTAGACAGAGGATGTGTCATATAAAATCACATAGAATTCATTCATTGTCTGAAATGACACTCAAGAAAATGTCATGCTGTCACCCTATCATGATGCTGTTTTATTTTAACTTAAACTAGACAGGTAACGTGCAGACAGGTTATAGAACAGATTACATACTATACCACCACAGTACCTCCCAGGTGGGGTCAAGCTGACTGATTACTCACTTAACAAACAGACACTCCTCCTGGACGATGAACACAGTGACGGTGCTCCCAGCGTCCAGATGATGGCCTGATATTGTCAGCCGGGTCCCCCCGGACACAGGGCCCTTCTCCGGGCGCACGCGGTTGAAGCTGGGGGTCTGAGAGAGGGAGGAAACTCACTGTTTACAGCCAACAGCACACAAAACAATTATAGTTTTTCTGAAAAGCTACTGTACAACAAACCGATTGCCATTATATTTCTAGTAATCGCTGCTCACACACAGCTGAGAATGTTTTAGTATTGTATTTTTGTATTCAGCAGCACAGTGACAGTGACATGAGTAAGACTCTCCTTTTTCTGTAATTAGCTACATGCGTAGTTGCTCGGTGCACATGTATTCATTTGGCTGGGAGCTGCTTGGCTTCTGCTGGAATTAATCTGCAAGACTCCAATTGATTAACGGTCTAAGGGCAGCAGTCAAGCCCATTCTTTTCAGTGAGCTGCTCTGCACCCAGGCTGAGGAGATAAGACACCGACACCACATTCCTGTTTCACCACTGCTTAATGTTCCGTCGGAATAGCTGGGTAATTACTGTATATCACATCGGCCACACTTTCTCTCACAACACATTCCTCATCTCTGTATTGCAGCATAAGGATAGGTAGTTCCCGGGGCTACACAGGACACTTGGTTTGTATCCCTCCGCCCCCGAGAGAGAAAGGCCAGACTTTCTGCACAGTCATCGGTCTAGGAAGAGATGGGGTCATGCGGGGTCATACGCACCACAAAGGAGTAAGTCTGTGAGGATTGGGTGCGGTACTCTGCACTGCACACCCCGATACACAGCTCCACTGGACCGCCTGGAGAGTGGGGCAGCAGTGCCTCGCCCATGTCACACACAATCCTGAGGGACAGAACACACACACTCAGCTGTCAATATTGTCTTATGTTCAAATTAAATACATTCTAAGAAGAAAAGGTGCTATCTAGAACCTTAAATGGTTCTTCGGCTGTCCCCATAGGAGAACCCTTTCAAGACCCTTTTTGGTTCCAGGTAGAACCATTTTGGTTTCCATGTAGAACCCTTTCTACAGAGGGTTCTACATGGAACTTAAAAGGGTTCTACCTGGAACCAAAAAGGGTTCTACCTGGAACCAAAAAGGTTTCTCCTATGGGGACAGTCGAATAACCTTTTTGGAACCCTTTTTTCTAAGTGTAGTGTTAAGAAACATATGATAAAGTACATCTTTCATCTACCTGAAAACCATTAATGTGAAATCATATTGACAAAGTCACCACACTCACCTCTCAGCGCTGATGTACTCGGAGGGCACAGGGTTACAACGAACCCCAGCCACCTGAACGTGGGCAATCTCACGCACCTGCAGCCCAAGGTTCTCGCCTTCGATCGTCACTCGCGTGCCCCCCTCTTTGGGCCCCGTCAGCGGGCGGATCTTTCCATGGAAACAGGGTCAAGGTCAAGGAAAAGCAATCTCCCCATGTTCACACACAGCAGAGGGCCTGGGTTCAGCGGCTCTAGCCCACAGACTTAAATACAACCATACAGAACTATAAATATACAGTAGAGCTCTCTGTGGTCCAGCCTTACCTTGGTGATGCGGGGGTGGCTGCAGCGGACGTTGTGCCTGCCATGGTGCATCCAGTTCTGCTCTGGGGTCTGGCAGTGCTGCCTCAGGAGACACTTCTTGTTGTCCAGGCACCAGCCACACTCAAACGCTGTGCTGGCCTTCAGACACAGGCCACAGCTGTCCCTCTGGGCCTCACACTTATACAGCAGGGCTGAGCGCAGGCAAACAGACAGACAGAGAGCCAGACGGACAGAGGGACAGACAGACAAACAGGGAGGGTTAACACTGGGCTAAGATGGAGTTTGAGACAGAGAGGCGAGGGGGCGAGGTGCGCTGCACTGTGCTGTTTGTTTGTGATGCATGGCTCACTCCCAGATTCTGAGCTGTTAATCTCCCTCTATCCTCGGCTCAGCCCCGCTCCTATGCACCGCCTCAGATGTAAAGGTGAAGACGGTACACAGTTATTGACCAGTTCAGGAGGAGAACATCATCAAATAGGGTGGCGCACAATTGGCCCAGCGTCATCCGGGTTAGGGGAGGCAGGGGTAGAATTTGTTCTTAAATGACTTTCTAGTTAAAAAAAAAAAATAATAATACAAATACTGTGCTTCTAGCCACATGGCTAGCTATCTCCTCTCAGATCATCTTCGCTCAGGGCCAATCGCCCAGTGGAGAGATGCAATCTGCAGTCTGTCTCTTTCACAGTGGCCTGATCAAACCAGTGAGATTAAGCACTTTTAAGAGAAGTATTGACAAGGTGTCTTGATGCAAAATGTGGGACTGCCTGCACATTTAGTTCTGTGACCTTATCGCCCACAAAAAAAGTTGGGCGATAAAGAATAACTGCGAAGGCTTAATCCACATTTGCGACTGAATTATACCACTGAATTATACCACTGAATTATACCACTGAATTATACCACTAAATTATACCACTAAATTATACCACTAAGGGTGGCAGGTAGTCTAGCGGTTAGAGCGTTGGGCCAGTAACCGAAAAACCTGCCAATGTGTCCTTGAGCAAGGCACTTAACCCTAATTTGCTCCAGGGGATGACCCTGTAGGTAGGCCATCATCACATACCTTTCATGGTGGGAGGCTTGTCGATGAAGAAGTCTCCATCCCAGACAATAAAGAAGTCAACAGGCAGGTCTCCCGTCTCGTCCCCATCATACCAGTACTGCATGAGGAAACACACATGACACCATGATTCAATCATCATACATTAACGGAGGTGCATAGCCCAACATCATTCAGAGTATGACCAGCCTTCATAGGGACCTATTAATAAAGACAGTGGCACTCAGTCCACTAACTGTGGTTTATGACCTGGCTCATCAGTATAAACTGAGTTAAGCATGGCTGCTGGCATGGTGCAATGGAAACCATAATGCTATAATATACACCACACTGTACAATGAAACACATTTAATCTCTGAAACCCATTAACCCAGCCAAGCCAGTAGCCACAAGATTCCATAGCTGTGAGCGAGTCAGGGAGACATTGTGGCTTTTTTTTTTACAGACTAGGCTTTGAGTTGAGAGAGAGAGAGAGAGAGAGAGAGAGAGAAAGAGAGAGAGATGGTTGCTGCGGCTACTATGTGTCTTTCAGGTGAAGGGGGGGGGGGGGGGGGGTGGTTTTACTGCCTGTGTTTTAATTAGCAGCAACACTCAGAGCACTTAGCCAGCAGCAACCCTGAGAGAATATTGCTGATCAGCCACATCGATCCATGGCCAGAACACTTATGGGTGTTCATAAGGAGGCAATGGAAGAATGAGGGCAGACTAACAGCAGGAGAGGGCCCTGAATTTAGCATTAAAAGGATAACTTATTCCAGACCACATGAAATCATCTCTCAGTAGATTCAGAGAGAGAGCAGCTCCAGTTTTATAGTTCAGCTACTGTTTGACACCCAAGACGGAAATATGGTCGCACCTGAAGGTTCCTGTTGAACCGTCTTAATGGAAGCATCAATATAAGTGACAAATGGTTATCCATCCATACCTCACCTTTATCCATCCATACCTCATCTTTATCCATCCATACCTCACCTTTATCCATCCATACCTCATCTTTATCCATCCATACCTCACCTTTATCCATCCATACCTCACCTTTATCCATCCATACCTCACCTTTATCCATCCATACCTCATCTTTATCCATCCATACCTCACCTTTATCCATCCATACCTCATCTTTATCCATCCATACCTCATCTTTATCCATCCATACCTCATCTTTATCCATCCATACCTCATCTTTATCCATCCATACCTCACCTTTATCCATCCATACCTCATCTTTATCCATCCATACCTCATCTTTATCCATCCATACCTCACCTTTATCCATCCATACCTCACCTTTATCCATCCATACCTCACCTTTATCCATACCTCACCTTTATCCATCCATACCTCATCTTTATCCATCCATACCTCACCTTTATCCATCCATACCTCACCTTTATCCATCCATACCTCACCTTTATCCATCCATACCTCACCTTTATCCATCCATACCTCACCTTTATCCATCCATACCTCACCTTTATCCATCCACAGCTTTATCCATCCCTACCTCACCTTTTTCCATCCACAGCTTTATCCATCCATACCTCACCTTTATCCATCACCTGGTATTTTTACGCACTACAGTCTCAGGAGTTTATAGAGAACGGTGCGATAAACAAAACACATTCAGTGAGCGGCAGTTCTGTGGGCAAAAACACCTTGTTACTGAGAGAGGTCAGAGGAGAATGTCCAGACTCATTCAAGCTAACAGAAAGACCACAAATGCTCAAATAACAGCTGTTTACAGCAGTGGTGTGCAGAAGGGCATCTCTTAACGTACAACACTGTGAATAATTCAGGCTGTTGTGGAGGCAAAAGGGGGTCCTACCCAGTACTAGATAGGTGTACCTAATAAAGTCAGTGTATGAGTGTATATCAGAGCTGAGTAAACAACCATCACCTCCTAATTCCTCATCAGTCCAGGGACATGTTAACTGGAAAATCGACTGTGTTGTGTGTGAGTGTGTGTGTGTGCGCACATGCCTATGTGTGTCTGTGTGCACACACGTGCTTGTGTGTGGGCATGCGAGTGTGTGTGTGTTAGTGTGTGTGAAAGTTTAAATCTTTGTGCAGCAGTTCTGGGAAATATCTGGGAGCAAGTCAAGCAGGGAATGCACCAGTGGGGCTGCTGAAAGGCTGAACGAAACCTGTTCACACCAGGCTCCAAATGTTCTTACATCTCTATAGGGTCCAGTTGGTACTGGGGTTACATATCTATAGGGTCCAGTTAGTACTGGGGTTACATATCTATAGGGTCCAGTTGGTACTTGGGTTACATATCTATAGGGTCCAGTTAGTACTGGGGTTGCATATCTATAGAGTTCAGTTAGTACTGGGGTTACATATCTATAGGGTCCAGTTGGTACTAGGGTTACATATCTATAGGGTCCAGTTAGTACTGGGGTTGCATATCTATAGAGTTCAGTTAGTACTGGGGTTACATATCTATAGAGTCCAGTTAGTACTGGGGTTACATATCTATAGGGTCCAGTTGGTACTGGGGACACTAGTCCATCATTTAGGTAAATTATGGATCAGCAGCTTCCTGGGCAGGGTCACTGAATTAACTTCCCCCAATCATATTGCTTCACAGTGTCACACTACACAAACAAAACTCAACTTCTATCCATCAAACAGACATATAAAGAGGTATACAGTTAACCTTTTGTGGTCTTGTTTTTCAGCCATAAAACGGGAAGTATATCGGAAATGCCTCATTTAATAGCAGCATTTTAGGCCACCGATGATCTTCACAGTCCAATGAGCTGTTACATTTGTTCAATAGGTAAACCAAATCCGGTAGGTGAGTTAATGGCAGTATTCAAAGCCTTGTCGGGTTCAGAAACATACAGTATACAGGTTGTTGTCACGCTCTATTCCCAAGGCTCTGATAATGAAATCAACAAGAGAGCCATATGATGTATTTCTGGGGGCAATATAATGTATAGTATTTCTGGAGGTAACATCATGTATTTCTGGAGGTAACAATGTATTTCTGGAGGTAGTATAATGTATTTCTGGAGGTAACAATGTATTTCTGGAGGTAGTATAATGTATTTCTGGAGGTTACATCATGTATTTCTGGAGGTAACATAATTTATTTTTGGAAGTAACAATGTATTTCTGGAGGTAATATAATGTATTTTCTAGCCTTCTTCTTTTTGAAGTGAAAGGCAGGCAGCTTTGAGGAGATTAGTGGTTGTGTGTAAATGGGAGGAAGCTTTTGTGTTGGGCCATACAATGTAGCTTATCTCTGCCAGTCGTGAATTGATTTTCCTCAGGACATGGTTCCACTGGGTCTGAGACTAGCAAGTGGAGACAAAATGGCCTGGTTCTGTCAGACAGCTCTCTGGGCTGCCTGCGAGGCAAGGCGAGGCAGTGAGGTAATCTTACTTTAAAAAGAAAATCCATCACTGGATAGAAAAAAAACATTTCAAAATAGTGCTACCCTCTGAGACTTATCCTTAGCGCTTAATGGGTTGCAAACAACAGTTATATATGAACAAAGGGAATGCTATTCCTTTTGATGACTGAAAATTGTGAAGTGTCTGTTGAAGGGACCCATATGAGAGATACACGTATTGTAACCAAGTTCTTTATTTATTTTATTGTAGGTATTACTATGGGTTTGGAGAATTTTGGAGAATTTTGTGTTTATTCAGAATAAACTAATAAAGATTCAAATTAAAACCATTGAACACTCTGGCAAGGATCGACTGTAGTTACCTGCAGCAGCTTAACCATCAGTCTAAATGAAGAGAACAAATACTGTACCCCCCCCCCCCCCCAGGACCGAGTTTGGTGTAGACTGTGAGTAGTAGAATTGGCTGTGTCATCAATGCTGGCTCCTTCTAGTGACAGAGTGAAAATAATTTTCCCTTAATGATGAAGGCTTTCCTGTTTCATTTAATTAAGATTCAAAATTTGACCGACTTCAGCAAAATGTTTTTTTTTCCTTCTTAAACATACACAGTAATGAATAGCGAGTTCATATTAGTGAACATAAATGACATTTTCTGCAAACCACACTTAATTTCATCATTCTGATTACTGCACTAAGAAAATATGTACTATATGCTGCATCATGGAGGCAGATTTTTCAGTCACACTAGCTTGGTTAAAGAAACAGATAGGGTCATCTGGAATGGTGTTATTAGCCATGAAGGATTACGGCTGGTTCAGAGCTCACTCCATAAACACAGAATATATGAATTGCATGTTGAGGCCATGGTTGAACTCGTGCCATCATATTTGAGGTAAGTACATTTACCCAAGAACATCAAAGCATACTTTTCACATGATGACACCGAAACATTCTCTGTAGATTACTTGGGAGTCTAAAAAAGTATTCAGAGCAGGGGTAACTAATGCATTGATTTCTCAATTAGGGGAACGCAGCAGAGACTCTCTCCCCTTCCATTATTTGTGCTTTTATTTATTTTATTTTATTTAAACTTTATTTAACTAGGCAAGTCAGTTAAGAAGAAAGTATTATTTATAATGACGGCCTACCTACAGGGTCAGCCTCTGGAGCAGATTAGGGTTAACTGCCATGCTCAAGAAATTTCCCCCCCGGGGGATCAATAAAGTACCTATCTATCTATCTATCTATGGACACATTGACAGGTTTTTCACCTTGTCAGCTCAGGTATTTGAACCAGCGACCTTTCGGTTTCTGGCCCAACACTCAAACCGCTAGGCTACCAGCCACCCTAAAGCAAAACAAACAAGATGAAACACAAACCTGATGAAACAGGCTCATAATTCATGCTATTCATGCTAGATCACACCATTTAGTGGGCAATTTATTCCTCCAGAGCCAACCTGCTACAGAGCCTCACAGGCACAGTATCTATGACTTCAGAGACGGACGGGGATGCAAATATGCAGAGAGAGGGTAAATACTATAGAATTATAATGACGATTTTATTGAGGGAAAAAAACGACCTCAAAGATTTATCATAAACAGCATCATATATCCTACCATAATTGATTTCAAATGGAGCATCTTTACATTGACAATGAGGTGACATTAACATGTAAGTTGGTTCACGGTAAATCTTTTCCATTAGCGGGGCCTTTGGTGTCAAGAGCAGGGCAGGTCCTTTCAAAACCCGGCAAGTATGTTCTAGTGAGAAGCACCAAAGACGTTGGTAGTCTGATTGGGCACTTGATGACAATAATAAAATAATGAGGGCTTGCTGGTTCAGAAAGCCTGAAAAATAACAGTAAGTGTTTTTTATTAAAAAGCTTTGCTGCCATGGTTCGGAAATAATGATGTTCTTTGTGAGAGCACTTTCCATCAAGAGGGTAGTGCAGAACTTGGTCGTTGTGCAAAAGGCCTTTGCGCTACGTTTCCTGGGTAACACTGCCAATGCCGGTTGCTATGGGGTCAGCAGGACTTTGCAACACTTACATCCATGGATTAATTTAGGACTATTTTAATCTTTTGATACAAAATATGAAAAGTCCCATGTATTACGATTCAGCCTATCAAAGTTATACGTGTGCCATGTGTAATCTGCAACGTAAAGCATGCTGTCAAACAAAAATGCATAAAATGCACAAAAGCCCCTTTACACTACCAAAAGCAAACGCTTATTGAGTTTCAAAGACCCTGATTTATGATTTATTTGAAAGGCAGTGTGTGTATGTGTGGGTGGTGTATCACACTGATTTATTCCGGCTATGGCAGCACATTAGAATCAAGCAGTAGAATCAAGCAGGAACATAGACGAAGGAAAGAAACATGCAGAGATGCGTCTGAGCTGACCACAGTCCTCAGCCTTTTGAAATGATGCCCATATATATCGTACCATTGGAGAATATGATTTATGGATTGGATCAGCATGAATTATCATATAGAGTCGTCTAATCTGTATGTATACGCACCTTTGGATGCAGGTGGCATGTGGGTCATGCAGGATGCACCTGCTGCATTAGAACTGAAAGTACATGTCTCCAACCACAACAGGAGTAAACCAGTAGTATAGCTTAGTTGGTCTATTTAGCTGTAGAAAATGAATGCATTGAAATACCAAAGTAGAGGCAGAGAGACAGGGAAGAGTTGGAATGTGGAATGAGGATGGCATGTATTGTTCTCCTCTGTCTACTGGTATGTCTGTCTGTCTGTCTATCTGCAAACTGCTGTCTACCTGTAAACTGAAGGCAAACAGGGCTTCTCTAGATCTATGGCATGGACATCTTTGACATGCTGATCTGCACATCACAGATCAGGGGTCAACTTCACATACAACAGTCCTGGAAACAGACACACACACAGCAACGTAGACATATGGTACTCATAACTGGTTTCTTTGGTGAATGGCAGTTCTATGTACCAGAGTCAATTCAGGAAGTGATTTGAATAAAACATTCTGAAATGTAATAACTTTTTAATTAAATAGCTTGCATTTTTTTAGATTATAGAATTATACTTTTTGTTTACTTTACTGAATTGACTGCCTTCAATTGGAATTGATCCCAACCCTGCTATGTTTGGTGTGTTTTTAAACGTATTTAGCAGGACAAATCTGAGACAGCTGCCTATAAATGTATATCATGGCCACACAGACACACAGAGCAACTGTCTCAGGGAGAGAAAGGCCAGGCAGTGGGAAACAGCTGAGAAATTAAGGAGACGGGAGGCAGGAGGGAGGGTTTGTTTGTCCAATACAACGCCAACTCTCTCCTAGGGAGGGGCCCTGATTGGAAGAGGAGATCGTCACAGAGATAAGAGAGCTGATAAGAGAACAGTTATGAGGCAGTGAAGGAGTAATATGAGTAGTCTGGCTGTGTGTTAAGTTCACACGGGATGAATCTGAGTTACTTCCACCCAGAGAACATTTTTCATCACTAAGCAGAGGCCAGTCTTACTCAGTCTAACCCTAACCCTACAGTAACAGCTATCAAAGAAAAACCTGAATGTGAAAGCACATCAAACTGCAACAGGCTAGAGTTGCCCTGTCTGGTAAAACATACCATCACAGCTGGTGAACATGTCCAACGTATGCTTAACCTGACTAACCCCCACCACAGAAACCATGAGGACAAAAGTGCTGACTGATACCTGAAAGTTCTCCGCGAGCGGCGAGTAAACAGGAGATGAAATTGATTGATTCAGCATTGCCTAGCTGAGGACACTCACAATTGCATTAGCATGGACCCCATGGCCTCAAAGTCACCTGGCTGCAGCACTGTGGGAATGAAGCTGCGCCACTAGTCTTGACGGCCAAACTGATTGATGGCTGTTGCCTTGAGTGTTTGGGGGGAGGAAGAGGGAGCGTGGGGGGTAGGACGGACAGCACACACCCCAGGGTGTAATCTGTGGCATGTCTTTACTATGGCTAAATTACTATTCAGGAGAGATCCATCAGATAGGGGCAGAGAGACAGAGGAGGGATGATGTGGCCCGCTGTGTCACAGGTAATCAGACTATCAATTGATCTAAAGATCTCATTCAAACACAGGTAATCAGACTATCAATTCACCTAAAGATCCCATTCAAACACAGGTAATAAGACTATCAATTAATCTAAAGATCCCATTCAAACACAGGTAAAAGACTATCAATTAATCTAAAGATCCCATTCAAACACAGGTAGTCAGACTATCAATTCACCTAAAGATACCATTCAAACAAAGAGAGAGGAAAGAGGGGGATGTAGAAAGAAAGACAGCGATAGAGGGATACAGAGGGGGGAGGATAGTAGGTACCATTCAACATGGGGGAGGGGAGTCAGTGGGGGAGGGTAGTAGGTACCATTCTATATATTCGTTGCCAAACCCACTGGCTCCAGGTCATCTATAAGTCTTTATTAGGTAAATCCCCGCCTTATCTCAGCTCGCTGGTCACCATAGCAATACCTACCCGTAGCATGCGCTCCAGCAGGTATATTTCACTGGCCACCCCCAAAGCCAACACCTCCTTTGGCCGCCATTCCTTCCAGCTCTCTGCTGCCAATGACTGGAATGAATTGCAAAAATCCTTGAAGCTAGAGGTTCCTATCTCCCTGACTAACTTTAAGCATCAGCTGTCAGAGCTGCTTATCGATCACTGCACCTGTATATAGCCCTTCTGTAAATAGCCCATCCTACTACCTCATCCCCATACTTATTTTTTAACTTCCGCTCATTTTGCACTCCAGTATCTCTATTTGCACATCATCATTTGCACATCCATCATTCCAGTGATAATTCCAGTTTATTTCCCATGTGTAACTCTGTGTTGTTTTTTGTTGCACTGCCTTGCTTTGTCTTGGCCAGGTCGCAGTTGCAAATGAGAACTTGTTCTCAACTGACCTACCTGGTTAAATAAAGTAAAAATAAAAATAAATGGGGGAGGGGAGTCAGTGGGGGAGGGTAGTAGGTACCATTCAACATGGGGGAGGGGAGTCAGTGGGGGAGGGTAGTAGGTACCATTCAACATGGGGGAGGGGAGTCAGTGGGGGAGGGTAGTAGGTACCATTCAACATGGGGGAGGGGAGTCAGTGGGGGAGGGTAGTAGGTACCATTCAACATGGGGGAGGGGAGTCAGTGGGGGAGGGTAGTAGGTACCATTCAACATGGGGGAGGGGAGTCAGTGGGGGAGGGTAGTAGGTACCATTCAACATGGGGGAGGGGATTCAGTGGGGGAGGGTAGTAGGTACCATTCAAGATGGGGGAGGGGAGTCAGTGGGGGAGGGTAGTAGGTACCATTCAACATGGGGGAGGGGAGTCAGTGGGGGAGGGTAGTAGGTACCATTCAACATGGGGGAGGGGAGTCAGTGGGGGAGGGTAGTAGGTACCATTCAACATGGGGGAGGGGAGTCAGTGGGGGAGGGTAGTAGGTACCATTCAACATGGGGGAGTGTGAATGCTATTTTTCAGCTCTTATCTGCTCTGGTTATCAAGGTGAAATATAGACACACATTGGCATACACAGTGGGTAGACAGCAGCAACAGTAGCATATACTATAGCTGTCTGCATGCAGAGTATCAGCCTCTCCCTGTGTGTGATAAACAACTTCAAATGTTTATCTGTAGGTGAAGTGATTAAAGCACCCATCTATGTCTGCTGATTGCCTCACTATATTCATAGTGCTGTTTCAGTGTTTACACAGCATCTGCGGTTCAATGTTTGGAACAATCCAAATCCCAATGCCCAATGCTCTCACTTAATGGTCTACCGCAAAACGACTTTTCAATTTCATTTGAAATGCATAGCCGGAGCGTGCGGGGCGGGGCGGGTGTCAGAAACAGAGAGAATAATGAGAGGGAGGAAATGAGTGATAGCAGACAATAGTTACTCTCCATTGCAGGGTCCTTCTGAAGGCCTTCACAATGTAGTGCGCCAGGCAGCATGTGTCGGCCAGGGAAAGTACAACAATCAATCCTAACCTGACCCGCTGGGGAAGGGCTCGTGTGCTGGAGACGTGATCCTCATTATTAAATTGCCACGGGACATCAATTGTCTTGTCGAAGGACGGGGGCCCACAGCCTGACCTTTGATCTGCAGGGGTTAGTGGGGTTTGAGGGGACACACTCCGTGGCAGAGGGTTGGTCAATCTCCTACCCTCCTACACCAGGAACGCTCCGGCCCATCCACCCACACCACATTCCCTCTCCATGGTGTCACATTGTCCAACCAAATGAAGAGTCACGTCCTGTGACTGGCTAATTATTTTACAAGATTCCCTGCGGTTACTGTGTCAACCAGATGGGTCACAGAGGGCAGCCGTCTGTGACATTACTACGAGACAGAGGGAATAGGAGAGAGGGAGAGAGAAAGAGGGAGAGAGAAAGAGGGTGCTACGGAGTGAGAGAGAAATAGAGGGAGAAAGGAGACTCTCAATGTCAGCTCTTTGACATGCCACATGTTTCAATGGGATTGAGAAAACAAGTTTAATGCTCTGCTGATTTTGTTGATAAAGTATTTTTTTCTGATCAGTGATTCAATGAAAAGTCACCTTGATAGAGGTGATAGTATATGATCAGCATAATAGTACAAAGGTAATTGAGTGGTTACCTTGGACCAAGATCCCAAACCCAACAAAAATACACCAGATATTTTACAGTAAATACTGTATAAACAAATACATTCAGTGCAGTATTTGTAGTCTTGTGGGCCCGTAAATAAGTATTTCAGTGAGGATAAGTCATGTTACTAGGCCAGGTACTCACCGAGGTGTTCTGGCACTGGATACAGGAACTGTTGAAGCGTACAGCTGGGATGCGTTGCATCTTGCCCTGGATGTTGAACACACACTCATAGTTCTTCTGTCCAGACTGGGGCTGAGGAAGGTTCCGGGCTCGCAGCGTGATTGGACGAATGATCCCTGCAGGTACCAGGATGTCACTGGTGGGCAGGATCTGGGGACAGCCCTGAAATTCAAGAATTAACACTCTGCTAATTTTCTTTGCAAAGACAAAGCCAAACCCATTACAATAAAGGAATGTTAGAACTGATGAATAAACATAATCATTAATTAAAACTACATACAGTGGGGAGAACAAGTATTTGATACACTGCCGATTTAGCAGGTTTTCCTACTTACAAAGCATGTAGAGGTCTATAATATTTATCATAGGTACACTTCAAATCCAGAAAATCACATTGTATGATTTTTAAATAATTAATTTGCATTTTATTGCATGACATAAGTATTTGATCACCTACCAACCAGTAAGAATTCCGTCTCTCACAGACCTGTTAGTTTTTCTTTAAGAAGCCCTCCTGTTCTCCACTCATTACCTGTATTAACTGCACCTGTTTGAACTCGTTACCTGTATAAAAGACACCTGTCCACACACTCAATCAAACAGACTCCAACCTCTCCACAATGGCCAAGACCAGAGAGCTGTGTAAGGACATCAGGGATAAAATTGTAGACCTGCACAAGGCTGGGATGGGCTACAGGACAATAGGCAAGCAGCTTGGTGAGAAGGCAACAACTGTTGGTGCAATTATTAGAAAATGGAAGAAGTTCAAGATGACGGTCAATCTCCCTTGGTCTGGGGCACCATGCAAGATCTCACCTCGTGGGGCATCAATGATCATGAGGAAGGTGAGGGATCAGCCCAGAACTACACGGCAGGAACTGGTCAATGACCTGAAGAGAGCTGGGACACAGTCTCAAAGAAAACCATTAGTAACACACTACGCCGTCATGGATTAAAGTCCTGCAGCGCACGCAAGGTCCCCCTGCTCAAGCCAGCGCATGTCCAGGCCCGTCTGAAGTTTGCCAATGACCATCTGGATGATCCAGAGGAGGAATGGGAGAAGGTCATGTGGTCTGATGAGACAAAAATAGAGCTTTTTGGTCTAAACGCCACTCGCCTTGTTTGGAGGAAGAAGAAGGATGAGAACAACCCCAAGAACACCATCCCAACCGTGAAGCATGGAGGTGGAAACATCATTCTTTGGGGATGCTTTTCTGCAAAGGGGACAGGACGACTGCACCGTATTGAGGGGAGGATGGATGGGGCCATGTATCGCAAGATTTTGGCCAACAACCTCCTTCCCTCAGTAAGAGCATTGAAGATGGGTCGTGGCTGGGTCTTCCAGCATGACAACGACCCGAAACACACAGCCAGGGCAACTAAGGAGTGGCTCCGTAAGAAGCATCTCAAGGTCCTGGAGTGGCCTAGCCAGTCTCCAGACCTGAACCCAACAGAAAATCTTTGGAGGGAGCTGAAAGTCCGTATTGCCCAGCGACAGCCCCGAAACCTGAAGGATCTGGAGAAGGTCTGTATGGAGGAATGGGCCAAAATCACTGCTGCAGTGTGTGCAAACCTGGTTAAGAACTACAGGAAACGTATGATCTCTGTAATTGCAAACAAAGGTTTCTGTACCAAATATTAAGTTATTCTTTTATGATGTATCAAATACTTATGTCATGCAATAAAATGCAAATTAATTACTTAAAAATCATACAATGTGATTTTCTGGATTTTTGTTTTAGATTCCGTCACTCGCAGTTGAAGAGTACCTATGATAAAAATTACAGACCTCTACATGCTTTGTAAGTAGGAAAACCTGCAAAATCGGCAGTGTATCAAATACTTGTTCTCCCCACTGTAGCTAACGAAGAGGTATTGATTCCAGTTTATTGAGCGGTGAACAGCAGTGAGTCATGTCCATTAGCAGCACTACTTTCCCAACAGGGCAGAAGGACTCCTGTACAGACGCACAGAGGCCATTAAACGTGGGAATAGCTTGAATCCAAAGCAAACAAGAGGTTAAAATCCCTATTACACAGCTGTTGGATCCAGCTCTGATTTTATGAGCCGCAGGTTTCTCTGAAAATCACACTGATGAAGCGGGAAATTAATATCTTCCTTAATCCTGCATGTCTGCCTGTGCTAGTTAGGTGAGCACAGATCGAGAGCCCAGAGAGTGTCCAGGTATTTATCACAGGGATTCATATCGACATTGCGGGAAACAATGCACAAAGGATCTCGGAAGTCACAGGAAAGTCACTATTGATGCGATGATAACAATCCGAGAAAATTGACGATGGTGCATCCCCACCCGAGAGATACCACAGCAGCTTAATGACCCCCTCTGTATTAAAGGATATTTAGAATGATTTGTTATCCATTTAGCACTGAACAATAATCAAGGAGGATGTAAAAGTCTGCCAGGGTGGATGTGATAAATCAGAGGCCTTGTCTGGGCGGGCGTTGGGGGCGAGGAGGGCGGGCGGTGGGGGATAGGGGGGCGGGCGGTGGCGGCGAGGAGGGCGGGCGGTGGGGGCGAGGAGGGCAGGCGGTGGGTGCGAGGAGGGCGGGCGGTGGGGGGCGAGGAGGTCGGGCGGTGGGGGCGAGGAGGGCGGGCGGTGGGGGCGAGGAGGGCGGGCGGTGGGGGGCGAGGAGGGCGGGCGGTGGGGGGCGAGGAGGGCGGGCGGTGGGGGGCGAGGAGGGCGGGCGGTGGTGGGCGAGGAGGGCGGGCGGTGGGGGGCGAGGAGGGCGGGCGGTGGGGGGCGAGGAGGGCGGGCGGTGGGGGCGAGGAGGGAGGGCGGTGGGGGGCGAGGAGGGCGGGCGGTGGGGGCGAGGAGGGCGGGCGGTGGCGGCGAGGCGGGCGGTGGCGGCGAGGAGGGAGAGAAGCCTCTCAAGTCTGCGGGACAGACACACAGAGCGCCAGCCAACGCCTCGGTGACAATGATGCAATTCCACAGCCCACACAGCAATAAATCTTGTGTCTTGCAAGTGATTTGTAAAGGTTTCTATATTGCTGCATCAATAAATCTAATTTTCATATTCTGTGGATGAAGAGAAAGATTTACTTCCTGCAGGGAGGTGGTGGTTGTGGTGGTGTTCTGACTTCAAATGAATCCGATTTATCAGATTTAACCGCCGTTGAATAACCTCCAGCTCCACAGTGAGGACAGAAGGCTCCAGACTGGAGATGGTTAGCCTTTTGGAAATGATGAATGTCTCAGATTGCTTCTCAACGCTGCTCTGTCAATTGGCAGGTTGACATTCAAAACACCAAATTGATCCACCGATATCACATATGCCACATCGAGTCATCAGGGACCTAGCATCAACACCTGGTGTGCCAGAAAATGCTAAATCATGATCAGTATGACAAATGCATACATCAAAGGTTATATGACTGAAAACACTTATGAATAACAAAACTTCCCCTGGTAACAGCCAAATACATTTGACCACATTTGTACATTTTGCAAAATGCTAAAAATTAGGAGACTAGCAACGTTCTGGTAACCAGGTGATGGTGTACAGCAGCACATCTCTGATAGCTTAAGAGCTACTATCTATCTGTAGAGAACTCTATTCACTGGCTAACATATAAGTATGGTGGATCTGGTTACTCAGGGCCTGAGTGGATTTCATGGCTACCTACATCAGAGTAAAAGCTGCATGGGCCTTGAAGAGCATCACAGAGAGGCTTCGAGTGGCTGGCACATCAGGAACATCATGATTCATTTAACAGAGTAGTGCAGCCAGAGCAGTAACATATTTTAGGTGAGGACTCATGACTCATGGAACTTAATGGGTTTTTCACCGTTTTCAATTATTTAAGTGGACACATTATAAAACACAAAACTACTACTACATAAAACTACTTTTATCAGAAAAGCAAGAGTGTGTGTGTGTGTGTGTAATTCAAAATCTATCATTCTCTTGGTTGTTCAAAATAAATGTAAGCTTTCTCTAAGTCGTTACACACAGTGTTCTGGACAGAGGCATTGCTCTTGGTTTCTCTCAGTGGAGTTTGAACAGTATTGAATTACTCTGTCTGCGTTTAACACAGGCATAACCCCAAGATGCCATTCACTCTCATCTGCTAAATTTAATTAACAAGCTTTAATCGACTGCATATTAGGGGTGAAACAGGATAAGTGGTTTGTTTATCAGAAAAGTTAGTGTGACATGTTAAATATCCCGGGGCAGGTAAGTGAGGTTTGTCGTGATGAATTGGGACTCTTTCCACAAAGACAAGGAGAATACATTTCAAATAGGCTGATTCAAACAACAGGTGTAGACTTGTCACATGCTTGGTAAACAACAGGTGTAGACTAACAGTGAAATGCAGAGTTAAAGATAAAGATTAAAATAAAATAAAATAAATAAAGATAACATGAATGCATCCGATGTGTGCTTGTCTTGCTGCCTATGCTATCATACATGTCATACAGTACATGTGACACTAATGAAGGAGCGGTCCCTCTTCGGTGGTAGGCCTACAGATCTGTAACATTATAGTCTCTGAGGCAGCTGTATATTGCCCCTCTGAAGGGCCGTTCCCTGATGCTGATTAGCACCCCATTAAGGCGGCTCAGGCAGTTTACAGCCTGTTGACAGTGTTTCCATTAACCTTATTGTGCATATCCCAGTTATCACACAGCTAAGCACTTTTCTCTGTTGAAACATTAAAAGCCAGAAACGGGAGGGTGGTATAATTGCTCTCTCTCTTTCTCTTTCTCTTTCTCTCTCTCTCTCTCTCTCTCTCTCTCTCTCTCTCTCTCTCTCTCTCTCTCTCTCTCTCTCTCTCTCTCTCTCTCTCTCTCTATTCAATTTCAATTCAATTTCTCTCTCTCTCTGTCTCTCTGTATTTTTCTCTTTCGCTCACTCTCTGAGAACAGAGTAAGTAGAAAAAGGGTCTGTTGCCGTTTTTATATTAATTTCTCCACCATTGCTTAGTCACTGTTCTTTCCCTATTCCATTTCTACTCTCTTAATCTCATTTACAGTCTCTGTTCGCTGTAATCTTTGAAATGGCCCCCTAAGTGTGTTAGAAAAAACACAACCCGCTGCTCCAATTAAATGCTAGCTACACAGCAGTCTCCTTATTCTACCGAATCAAACTCCAACTAGCAGCTTCTAAATAAATTCAACCTGGGATATACAGTGGGGAGAACAAGTATTTGATACACTGCCGATTTTGCAGGTTTTCCCACTTACAAAGCATGTAGAAGTCTGTAATTTTTATCATAGGTACACTTCAACTGTGAGTGACGGAATCTAAAACAAAAATCCAGAAAATCACATTGTATGATTTTTAAGTAATTAATTTGCATTTTATTGCATGACATAAGTATTTGATACATCAGAAAAGCAGAACTTAATATTTGGTAGAGAAACCTTTGTTTGCAATTACAGAGATCATACGTTTCCTGTAGTTCTTGACCAGGTTTGCACACACTGCAGCAGGGATTTTGGCCCACTCCTCCATACAGATCCTTCAGGTTTCGGGGCTGTCGCTGGGCAATACGGACTTTCAGCTCCCTCCAAAGATTTTCTATTGGGTTCAGGTCTGGAGACTGGCTAGGCCACTCCAGGACCTTGAGATGCTTCTTACGGAGCCACTCCTTAGTTGCCCTGGCTGTGTGTTTCGGGTCGTTGTCATGCTGGAAGACCCAGCCATGACCCATCTTCAATGCTCTTACTGAGGGAAGGAGGTTGTTGGCCAAGATCTCGCGATACATGGCCCCATCCATCCTCCCCTCAATACGGCGCAGTCGTCCTGTCCCCTTTGCAGAAAAGCATCCCCAAAGAATGATGTTTCCACCTCCATGCTTCACGGTTGGGATGGTGTTCTTGGGGTTGTACTCATCCTTCTTCTTCCTCCAAACACGGCGAGTGGAGTTTAGACCAAAAAGCTCTATTTTTGTCTCATCAGACCACATGACCTTCTCCCATTCCTCCTCTGGATCATCCAGATGGTCATTGGCAAACTTCAGACGGGCCTAGACATGCGCTGGCTTGAGCAGGGGGACCTTGCGTGCGCTGCAGGATTTTAATCCATGACGGCGCAGTGTGTTACTAATGGTTTTCTTTGAGACTGTGGTCCCAGCTCTCTTCAGGTCATTGACCAGGTCCTGCCGTGTAGTTCTGGGCTGATCCCTCACCTTCCTCATGATCATTGATGCCCCACGAGGTGAGATCTTGCATGGTGCCCCAGACCGAGGGAGATTGACCATCATCTTGGACTTCTTCCATTTTCTAATAATTGCGCCAACAATTGTTGCCTTCTCACCAAGCTGCTTGCCTATTGTCCTGTAGCCCATCCCAGCCTTGTGCAGGTCTACAATTTTATCCCTGATGTCCTTACACAGCTGTTTGATTGAGTGTGTGGAGTCCGTTTGATTGAGTGTGTGGACAGGTGTCTTTTATACAGGTAACGAGTTCAAACAGGTGCAGTTAATACAGGTAATGAGTGGAGAACAGGAGGGCTTCTTAAAGAAAAACTAACAGGTCTGTGAGAGCCGGAATTCTTACTGGTTGGTAGGTGATCAAATACTTATTTCATGCAATAAAATGCAAATTAATTATTTAAAAATCATACAATGTGATTTTCTGGATTTTTGTTTTAGATTCCGTCTCTCACAGTTGAAGTGTACCTATGATAAAAATTACAGACCTCTACATGCTTTGTAAGTAGGAAAACCTGCAAAATCGGCAGTGTATCAAATACTTGTTCTCCCCACTGTATATGTATTGAACACTGTGAGTTTGCTATTCTGGATTCCAGTGTCTTCTAGAATGTATACTGAACAGAAATATAAACAGAACATGTAAAGTGGTGGTCCAATGTTTCATGAGCTGAAATAAAACATCCCAAAAATGTTCCAAGCGCACAAAAATATTATTTCTCTCAAATTTTGTGCACAAAATGTTTACGTCCCTCTTAGTGAGCATTTCTCCTTTGCCAAGATAATTCGTCCACCTGACAGTTGTGGTATATCAAGAAGCTGATTAAACAGCATGATCATTACATAGGTGCACCTTGTAATGGGGACAATAAAAGGCCACTCTAAAATGTGTAGTTTTGTCAAACAACACAATGCCACAAACGTCTCAAGTTCTGAGTGAGCGTGCAATTGACATTCTGACTGCAGGAATGTCCACCCCAGCTGTTGCCAGAAATGTTAATGTTAATTTCTCTACCATAAGCCCACTCCAACATCCTTTTAGAGAATTTGGCAGTAACCGACATCAGTGGGCAAATGCTCACATTCGATGGCCACTGGCATGCTGCAGAAGTGCGCTCTTCATGGATGAATCCCGGTTTCAACTGTACCGGGCAGATGGCAGTGGTTTGCTGTCAACGTTGTGAACAGAGTGGGTGGCGGTGGGGTTATGGTATGGGCAGGCATAAGCTACGTACAACTAAACATTTTTACATTTTATCGATGGCAATTTGAATGCACAGAGATACCGTGATGAGATCCTGAGGTTCATTGTCGTTCCATTCATCCGCCGCCATCACCTCATGTTTCAGCATGATAATGCACCGCCCAATGTCTCAAGGATCTGTACACAATTCCTGGAAGCTGAAAATGTCCAAGTTCTTCCATGGCCTGCTAAATCACCAGACATGTTAACCATTGAACATGTTTGGGATGCTCTGGATTGACGTGTACAACAGCGTGTTCCAGTTCCCGCCAATATCCAGCAAATTCACACAAGTATTGAAGAGGAGTCGGACAACATTCCACAGGCCTCAATCAATAGACTGATAAACTCTATGGGAAGGATATGTGTCGTGCTGTATGAGGCAAATGGTGGTCACACCAGATACTGACTAGTTTTCTGATCCTCTGCCCTACCTTTTTTTAAGGTATCTGTGACCAACAGATGGATATCTGTTTACCCAGTCATGTGAAATCCATAGATTAGGGCCTAATGAATTTATTTCAATTGACTGATTTTCTTATATGAATGTTAAGTCACTAAAATCTTTCAGATTGTTGCATGTTGTATTTATATTTTTGTTCAGTGTAGATAGATATTAACATTTTCTAACAAATAGAAAAGCAACCGTCTTTAAAAAAACTGGAAATAGGTGGATTCAAGCCAGTTTGTGCAACAAACACCGGTAGACTGAGCTATTAGAAAGTTATCACATACAGGCTGTTATCAATAACAAAGCATGCTGGGAACCAATCTGATCTTGATGTTTTACTTGCATGAGAAGAGAAGACTGGGAAGGGGGCCTTGGCCCTGTGCGGCTCCTCCGCAGGGGAGAGGCCACTGAACTCCGTGGCAGTTCAGTGGCCTCTGATTACACAGTGAGTAATGGGCCACTGGTTTCTGTGGCGGGGGCTCAGTAATGTGCTGCTGGTGACAGTGTCACTTCCTGATCCTCTGTGGCCGCTGCAAACCCCTGAGTGCCAGGACTACTTCCTTGCTTCCAGCCGGGATAATGGCTCCTCTGTCACTCATCCCACAATTAATTACTGGGCCGTCGCTCGTTAATAAAGGGCTGTTCCACTGAGACACAGCAGAGAGCCCAGCAGCACACTGTTTGATCTCAGGAGTCCTCTGGGAGGCTGGGAAAGACCAATATGAACATGTCTCTAAGGCGTCCCCCCTGAGCTTTCACTAAGTATTAGGAGTCTCAGTGAGACGTCCCCCCTGAGCACTCACTAAGTATTAGGAGTCTCAGTGAGACGTCCCACCTGAGCACTCACTACGTATTAGGAGTCTCAGTGAGACGTCCCACCTGAGCTCTCACTACGTATTAGGAGTCTCAGTTAGATGTTGCCCCTGATCTCTCACTAAGTATTAGGAGTCTCAGTTAGACGTCCCCCCTGATCTCTCACTACGTATTAGGAGTCTCAGTTAGACGTCCCCCCTGATCTCTCACTAAGTATTAGGAGTCTCAGTTAGACGTCCCCCCTGATCTCTCACTAAGTATTAGGAGTCTCAGTTACACGTCCCCCCTGAGCTCTCACTAAGTATTAGGAGTCTCAGTTAGACGTCCCCCCTGATCTCTCACTAAGTATTAGGAGTCTCAGTGAGACGTCCCCCCTGATCTCTCACTAAGTATTAGGAGTCTCAGTTAGACGTCCCCCCTGATCTCTCACTAAGTATTAGGAGTCTCAGTTAGATGTTGCCCCTGAGCTCTCACTAAGTATTAGGAGTCTCAGTTAGACGTCCCCCCTGATCTCTCACTAAGTATTAGGAGTCTCAGTTAGACGTCCCCCCTGATCTCTCACTAAGTATTAGGAGTCTCAGTTAGATGTTGCCCCTGATCTCTCACTAAGTATTAGGAGTCTCAGTTAGATGTTGCCCCTGATCTCTCACTAAGTATTAGGAGTCTCAGTTAGACGTCCCCCCTGAGCTGGCGGGGAGCTCCCTTTAAGGTTAAATATCTGCATGGTGTTATTAACTTTAGTGTAATGATTAATAATGTGGTGGAAAATGTGAGACGGAGCAGGCAGCACAATATCTATCTACCTGTCTGTCTGTTGGTCTCTGCGGCCGGTTGGCTAGCGGGGCCAGAAGATTCTCCTAATATGGAAAATTGATTCCTAGTTTGATCCTCTCAATGAGTTGAGGCTGAGAATAAATTAGCATCCTTGGTCGTGAACACCTCTGCTATCTCTCGGTTTAACAAACCAATTAATGTAGTAAAAAAATCCACCTTTTCTCAAGCCTATTTAAAAACTCTATATTCAAGATTTGTACTCTACCATTAGTTTTGCAGCACACAGCTAGGTTAGATATTTTTAAACCCATATCAGGTTTCACAGATTCAAAACATTCAACTCTCAGCAACCCAACAGTTTACTGCTGTTCGCCCCCAAAGGGATTACCTTTCCCACCCTAATGAACCTGGTGAAGGACCAGTAATGAGGGACCATCTATCCAATGTCAATAGTAGTCATCATAACATCACTGAATACACTGACTAATGATGCCACCTTATCTAAATGATAACACATTACTCAGGGCTTGAACATGCTAAACAGGTCTATACATACATAATACAACTTTTCTTCTATAGATAGGTGGGAAAGGGGTTTGTTTCCATTTTTTATTTCTCATTTCCTGTGAGCCATGCAGCCTTGTGGAGGACCGTGAGTTTGGACGGAGCTCAGCTATTGCTCTGATCCAGTCCTATCTCTCTCTGCACACTCCCAGTCTGAAGAAGGCCACTATGCTGTGGATTATACAGTAGGAGCTGGCTGGCTGGCGTGTCCTTGGAGAGCCTTGGGGGAGAAACCTGTTCAGAGCAGAGCAACATATCTCCTCCCCCCAGCCCACAGCCTTGTCTCTCTCTGTCTGTTTGTCTGTTTGGAGTACCCCCGCTGTTTCTCTGAAGCACCTCTCCAACCCAGGGCCAACACAGCCATGGTAGCACACTGGAGGACAGGGCTGCAGATGAGACACGCTCCACAATCACACACAGACAGACAGACACACATATGCACACAGACACAGTTAGAGACGCTGGACCACTGACACATTGATCACTGGACAGAAACACTATCAGTTGAATAATAGACTAAGAAGTACAAAAACTCTGGCAGCCAGCCAGCCCACATCAAAATGGATTCTTCCTCCTGGCTTTACTTTACAGCCAATGACAGTGAACTTGTTTAATCGCAGCATACCAGTCCAATCCTCCAATGATATGTGCGCTCCTTTATGAATCAGTCTTTTTTTCTTTCTTTCTTTCTTTCTTTCTTTCTTTCTTTCTTTCTTTCTTTCTTTCTTTCTTTCTTTCTTTCTTTCTTTCTTTCTTTCTTTCTTTCTTTCTTTCTTTCTTTCTTTCTTTCTTTCGCTCTCTGTGGGTGCAGAGGAAGAGGAGACAATAATGGCCTGCTTCTCCAACATATTCCCCCCTCTAGTATGAACAGTGCATGAGTCACTCTTTTTCGCTGAGTAATTAATGTTTTTTTTTTTTGAGGGGGGGGGGGGGGTGGGGGGGGTGGTAAGGAGTCAGTCGTCGTGGCACTGGAGGGCAAGGAGTCTGGCGAGACTGGGGGAGGCTGTGATAGGGTAGGCCCTGCCCGCCCTGCTACTGGCTGCCTCTGTCTGATAAGGCCAGATAAGGCATCTCTTTGACGTTCAATTAAGTGTAAAATTCGAATGTGCTAAAAGCCGAAGGGTGCATGTTTCCACCCCCGTTACAAAGGGCCGTTCCTCTTTTCTCTCCCTTACCCCCAGTCACTCCTGAGCCTGGTTCTGAACAGAGATGGCTCTTCTTGTAAAATAAGGTGGTTGTTAATTAGGGGAGCTATTCTTATATGATGCGTGTATTAGTCTCCAACGTCTGTCAAATTACGTCTACCATCATGATTCTTCTGCTAAGACCATAACGATCCACTCAATGTTCATTGTCAATCTATCATCATTTTGTATTATCAATCATGTTTTAACAGAACGTGTATGTTTACAAGCGTTGGGCCAATAACCAAAAGGTTGTTGGTTTGAATCGCTGAGCCGACTAGGTAAAAAATCTTCCGAGGTGCCCATGAGCAAGGCACTGAACCCTAATTGATAAGAGTGTCTGCTAAATGACTGAAATGTAAACAAAAGCAGATTTACCCCGGTCTGCAACCCAGTCATATGAAGGTGCTACTCTACTGCACGTCATCACTTGCTGAAAAACCCTCATCGCAGTAAAGATACAGTGTTGAGTCTGAGCCTTCACTCCTGCCCTGGGCTTCTCAGCTGGTCTGTGGCCCAGTCAAGTGTGTAATCAATGTATACTGAGAAGGGTAGTATTGATGCAAAGCCATTATGAGATGCAGCCTTCTGTAAGCCCAATTACTCTGGTGTCATTGTCTGTCACTAAACCACACGTTGATGATTTAACGCTCTCAGGGGCATTGGAGAAGGAGCAGAGACATACGAACAGATTAAGGTATTTATATATAACATCAAATAACACAGAAAAAAATCACACAGTACACTCTAAATAGAAAAGGTCCCTGGAGTATCCTTTAGGGGTTCTTCAAATTGAAACTGTGGAGGAACCCCGATAAGTTCTTCGAAGATCCCTTTAAAAGAGCTCTTCAAAGAACCCCCTTTAATTGTTCCTCTAATAACCATTTGGGGTACATTTTTTATGATTATATTATTATTATTATTATTATTATTATTAATCAGCATAACAACAATATCTTAGTGGTTATTATGATTTTAGTGGAAAATCCAAATAAAAATACGAGGTAAACTCCCAGCAGTGCAAGTTCAATGAGTATATACTCTGGCGTGCTAATGTGTTGATATCCTTCGCATCCATAGCCAGAATGATTTTGCAGTGTATGGTGATTGAGACTACAGCACAAGCTTCTTGTTAGCCAAGTTTGTTCCTCTTTGTTCCTCACAAGCATTTTTGCTACACCCGCAATAAATAACATCTGCTAAATATGTGTATGTGACCAATAACATCTGCTAAATATGTGTATGTGACCAATAACATCTGCTAAATATGTGTATGTGACCAATAACATCTGCTTAATATGTGTATGTGACCAATAACATCTGCTAAATATGTGTATGTGACCAATAACATCTGCTAAATATGTGTATGTGACCAATAACATCTGCTAAATATGTGTATGTGACCAATAACATCTGCTAAATATGTGTATGTGACCAATAACATCTGCTAAATATGTGTATGTGACCCATAACATCTGCTTAATATGTGTATGTGACCCATAACATCTGCTTAATATGTGTATGTGACCCATAACATCTGCTTAATATGTGTATGTGACCCATAACATCTGCTTAATATGTGTATGTGACCCATAACATCTGCTTAATATGTGTATGTGACCCATAACATTTTGGGGGGAATATTACCACCCATCTTTAATTAAAGTGCCTGCATTTAAACAAAAGGAAATTACATTTGAATTGAAAAATCATGGGAGAACAAAATATCTATGGTTCAATACGACAAAGAATGCCAAGTTTAGGACTGAGGGACTTTAAGACCATTTCAAGAAGCTAGCTCCCGAACAGTGCAGACAATGTGTCCCAGCAGTAGTGGATCACACATTGTGTGGATCACATACAAAACATTGAGAGCAGTGTGTTAGATGATGGGGTCAGCCAGACCCAGGTTCACAGGGCCATGACCAGATTTGATTCTCCACGGGCTGTAAAGTCTATATGAATAACAGAACCAGGCAGGCAGCTCCACGGACACCCTTCCTGTTGCCCCTGTGTTCAGTCTGCTGTGAGATGGCTATTCATTAGTGTCTGTGTGGGCAGTAAAGTCTCTTACCTCTACGCTGCTGACGCGTCCCTCCTGGAAGGAGCACTCTGCCAGGTTGTTGGTGCAGATGTGGCGGTATTTACACCAGTTGCAAGGAAAGGGGCTGCTCACGCAGGAGGTGCACCTGGGAAGAGAAGGGGGAGAGAGTGAGCTCTCAGATTAAACAGCCCGACTTTGACAAAAGGGATCCAATATGTCATAAACCTCTGCTGCTTTGAAGCAGTAACAGGCTGGTAAGCCTGCAGGGCCACTGGGCAAGGCTATCATCATCTTCTAGCTGACTTGCAATTAGAAATTAGCTATTAATTAGAGCCCTAAAACGCTGTTTCAGCTGCAATCAAAATGATGATTCTGATGAGACAACGCATCTAAGGAGCATGAAACACCTGTGAAGACTGACACTGTCTATCCATCAACAATAGAAGACTGACACTGTCTATCCATCAACAATAGAAGACTGACACTGTCTATCCATCAACGATAGAAGACTGACACTGTCTATCTATCAACGATAGAAGACTGACATTGTCTATCCATCAACGATAGAAGACTGGCTGTCTAACCATCAACGATAGATGACTGACTGTCTGACCATCAATGATAGATGACTGACTGTCTTACCATCAACGATAGATGACTGACTGTCTAACCATCAACGATAGATGACTGACTGTCTAACCATCAACGATAGAAGACTGACTGTCTTACCATCAACGATAGATGACTGACTGTCTATCCATCAACGATAGATAACTGACTGTCTATCCATCAACGATAGAAGACTGACACTGTCTTTCCATCAACAATAGAAGACTGACACTGTCTATCCATCAACAATAGAAGACTGACACTGTCTATCCATCAACGATAGAAGACTGACACTGTCTATCAATCAACGATAGAAGACTGACACTGTCTATCCATCAACAATAGAAGACTGACACTGTCTATCCATCAACGATAGAAGACTGACTGTCTAATCATCAACGATAGAAGACTGACACTGTCGAACGATTAACGATAGAAGACTGACACTGTCTATCCATCAACAATAGAAGACTGACACTGTCTATCCATCAACGATAGAAGACTGACACTGTCTATCTATCAACGATAGAAGACTGACACTGTCTATCCATCAACAATAGAAGACTGACACTGTCTATCCATCAATGATAGAAGACTGACTGTCTAACCATCAACGATAGAAGACTGACACTGTCGAACCATCAACGATAGAAGACTGACACTGTCTATCCATCAACGATAGAAGACTGACATTGTCTATCCATCAACGATAGAAGACTGACACTGTCTATCCATCAACGATAGAAGACTGACACTGTCTATCATCAACGATAGAAGACTGACTGTCTAATCATCAACGATAGAAGACTGACACTGTCGAACCATCAACGATAGAAGACTGACACTGTCTATACATCAACGATTGAAGACTGACACTGTCTATCCATCAACGATAGAAGACTGATACTGTCTATCCATCAATGATAGAAGACTGACACTGTCTATCCATCAACAATAGAAGACTGACACTGTCTATCATCAACGATAGAAGACTGACACTGTCTATCATCAACGATAGATGACTGACTGTCTAACCGTCAACGATAGATGACTGACTGTCTAACCATCAACAATAGATGACTGACTGTCTAACCGTCAACGATAGATGACTGACTGTCTAACCTTTAATGATAGATGACTGACTGTCTAACCGTCAACGATAGATGACTGACTGTCTAACCTTTAATGATAGATGACTGACTGTCTAACCGTCAACAATAGATGACTGACTGTCTGACCATCAACGATAGATGACTGACTGTCTAACCATCAATGATAGATGACTGACTGTCTAACCATCAACGATAGAAGACTGACTGTCTAACCATCAACGATAGAAGACTGACACTGTCTATCTATCAACGATAGAAGAATGACATTGTCTATCCATCAACGATAGAAGACTGGCTGTCTAACCATCAACGATAGATGACTGACTGTCTGACCATCAATGATAGATGACTGACTGTCTTACCATCAACGATAGATGACTGACTGTCTAACCATCAACGATAGATGACTGACTGTCTAACCATCAACGATAGATGACTGACTGTCTAACCATCAACGATAGAAGACTGACTGTCTAACCATCAACGATAGATGACTGACTGTCTAACCATCAACGATAGATGACTGACTGTCTAACCATCAACGATAGAAGACTGACTGTCTAACCACCAACGATAGAAGACTGACTTTCTAACCATCAACGATAGAAGACTGACACTGTCTATCCATTAACGATAGATGACTGACTGTCTAACCGTCAACGATAGATGACTGACTGTCTAACCTTTAATGATAGATGACTGACTGTCTAACCGTCAACAATAGATGACTGACTGTCTGACCATCAACGATAGATGACTGACTGTCTAACCATCAATGATAGATGACTGACTGTCTAACCATCAACGATAGAAGACTGACTGTCTAACCATCAACGATAGAAGACTGACTGCCTAAGCATCAATGATAGAAGACTGACACTGTCTATCCGTCAACGATAGATGACTGACTGTCTAACAGTCAACGATAGAAGACTGACTGTCTAACCATCAACGATAGAAGACTGACTGTCTAAGCATCAATGATAGAAGACTGACACTGTCTATCCGTCAACGATAGATGACTGACTGTCTAACAGTCAATGATAGATGACTGACTGTCTAACCATCAACGATAGATGACTGACTGTCTGACCATCAACGATAGATGACTGACTGTCTAACCATCAACGATAGATGACTGTCTGTCTAACCATCAACGATAGAAGACTGACTGTCTAACCATCAACGATAGAAGACTGACACTGTTTATCCATCAACGACAGATGACTGACTGTCTAACAGTCAACGATAGATGACTGACTGTCTGACCATCAACGATAGATGACTGACTGTCTAACCATCAACGATAGATGACTAACTGTCAAATATCGAAAAGCATTTTAGAGGCAAGCCACATTTCATACACACCTGGAAAATAATACCAAAGCATTTTTAATACGGTAGACTGGCTATACGTTGGCCATGTTAATATGGTGTTTTGAGTCAGTTTATTCATGGAGATTTACAACGCCTGCTCCAGACATATAGTACACATTTTACATTTTAGCCATTTAAGAGACGCTCTCATCCAGAGGGACTTACAGTTAGTCCATTCATCTTAAGATAGCTAGGTGGTTACAACCGCATATCATAGCCATAGAAAGTACATTTTTCCTCAATAACATAGCTATCAGTAGAGTCAGTACACCTCGGCAGCCCTAACTTACGGAAAGGGAATGAAAATGCCCACTTTAATATGAGAGCTATGAGTGCCACTGGCTGCAGGCTGCATGGTACAGTGCTGTCTTCCATTGCAGAAGGAGAAGATCTACTGTAGATAATGTGTTCAGATCAGCATGTCTTGACTTTAAATATGCAATATGCTGCATCAGGGGTAAAAACTCCATCAATTCACTTTGGTCTAATTTCAGTAAAGCCCGAGAAACACAGCACAGTCAAAACTTGAACCACTAATGAAGGGAGTTTCCTTCCTAACGTCATTGCTTGGAAGTGGACTCAGTAGCCTATTGGACTGGTGTATGCGGAAAATAGTGTTAACGTTGGCTAGTTGGAGCTTGTTTCTAAGTGCCAAAATGTGTAGATCTGACTGGGTTTCTACCAAATAGACAGTACATGTGAATGCCTGTGGAGAAGCAGGTACATAATAAAGACAGGAAGGGAGAACTGGGAGATTGCTGGGGAGACAAGAGATTTCATAATGTCTTACCTTCCTGTTCAGTCTCACAAAAAGTAGCTTTCGCTCTGAAATGCCTAAAATGCCAGGGGGAGATTTGGTAAAACTGTACAATCAGTCAGAACCTAGTTTCAGAGCTAATGTCCTTCCCATTTACAGGTGGTCATTATCCCAGAGGATGGGAAGCAGGTCTTACGTCTGGGTGGCTAAAGAATTGTTGGAGAAGAAAATGGGAGCCAACGAAGCAGGGCTGGGTGAGTGAGCACTGTCCGCCAGCAAAACACCAGAGGGGGAAACAATCCAAGGGCTAAATGTTCCCACAGGGCTTTTGTGAAAACAGGAAATCTGGCATAGGCTTCAGGCAGACCGCTCTGGCAAGGTAGGCCTCTGCCGAGGTTGCTATGGCAACTGGCGAGCCCTGCATGGATTATGTTGCCCTGCTTCCTTACACTAGAGAATTCATTGTCGTGTATGTATTCTGTCAGCCGACAAGGACATGTTATTCTCTCTCACATAAAAACACGTTAATTTAGCTGCAAATAAATAATTGTAAGCATGTTTGGATGTGATGAAGACTGAAGTTGCCAGACCACCGATAAGTCTTTGCTGTGTTAACGTCTTAATCTTAAACTGTGAGGCATCATGTTAATTTAAAAACAATATACACAATATTCTATATGATTCTCCATGTCATACACTCCTCCATCGACTCAGTGCTGAAGTGAAAATGCGCCAATAAAACGGTGCTGCTCCACAAATGGAACAGAAGAAAGACGAGACCTTGGCATGGAGCTCTGCACTCCACAGAAGCTGAAGCCAGCAAGAGGCTCTGAGCAAGGGGCTCTGACGGATCCTAGGAGAGATGTAGTCTCATTGTTCTGACTCAGCACAGCTGTGGTCTGGATGTCTGCCTGGCCCTGCCCTGCACTAACCTGCCTGTCTCTACCCTGCCTGGCCCTACCCTGGCTGGCCCTAACCTGCCTGGCCCTACCCTGGCTGGCCCTACCCTGCCTTGCCCTACCCTGCATGGCCCTACCCTGTCTGGCCCTACCCTGGCTGGCCCTACCCTGCCTGGCCCTACCCTGCCTGGCCCTACCCTGCCTGGCCCTACCCTACCTGGCCCTACCCTGCCTGGCCCTACCCTGCCTGGCCCTACCCTGCCTGGCCCTACCCTACCTGGCCCTACCCTGCCTGGCCCTACCCTACCTGGCCCTACCCTGCCTGGCCCTACCCTGCATGAGGCTGTTGCTGCTAAGAGGATAATCTCAAATCATATTAGCTAGCAACATCTGGCCAGCCTGTCCTGGACGTTATCTGGTCCTGTGTCTGTGGTCGAATGATGGATAACAGGGAGAGTGGAAGAGGATGTAGCAGTGGCATTAAACATGTACACTGCATGATTCCCATTTCTGGGGCCTCCCGAGTTATGTTTCAGAGGACGCACGGCTCTCGACCTTCGCCTCTCCTGAATCCGTACGGGAGTTGCAGCGATGGGACAAGACTGGAACTACCAATTGGATATGACGAAAGGGGGTAAAATATATATAAATATCATTAAAAATATTGACAATAAACATGACTTTATACCATCTGTTTTCATGGCACCATAAAAACTACTTGACAAAGAGCAAACGCATGACTACATGTCACGGTGAGTGTAGAGGGAACGAGGCGCAGAACGAGAGGACGTTGCGAACATGTTTTATTATAATGAATATTATTAATAAAACGAAACAAAAACAACAAACGTACTCACGACCGTGGCGTTGTGTTGAACACACATGAAACACTGAAAACACAAGCAATGATCCACACACAGATGGAAGTGTGTGGAGCCTAAATACTATCCCCAATCAGAGGCAACGCTAGACAGCTGTCTCTGATTGGGGATCATAATCTCCCTGGTTAGGGTGTGAGGACTTGATTGTGTGCCTCTCACCTCCCCTAGGTGGGAGTAAGAGGACTTACCACAACCAAGCCCTCACACTACATTCCCGTTCCTAACATAGGGCCCTTGTAGGGCGGCAGGTAGCCTGGCGTGTAGGAGCGTTGGGCCAATAACTGAAAGGTTGCTGGATGGAATCCCCGAGTTGACAAGGTAAAACTCTGTCTTTCTGACCCTGAGCAAGGCACTTAACTCACTGCCGATAACGTGGATGTCGGTTAAGGCAGCCCCCCCCCGCAACCTCTCTGATTCAGATGGAAGATTCAGTTGTACAACTGACTAGGTATCCCCCTTTCCCTTATCTGTCAAGCCTCTTTTACACATAGGTGGCTATACAGCCCAGTAGAAATAAAATAACTTCAAGTGGCGGACTGGAGCAATCAATATTACTTTTACTTCACTGAAAGCTACTCTGTCTTCCCTCTTCTCTTCAGAGAGATGAGAGATCATGGTAGATAGATACTTACGACTGGAGCACACTGCAGTTGTAGTAGATGAAGTCAGTGGTGATGAATTTGTGCCCTGTCTCCTTGGACTTCAGGGAGAGCTTTAGCACTCGCTTGTCCCCTGGAGAGAAGAGAAGACTCAGAGTAAACCAGACAGCCTAGAGGCTCGGAAACGATTATCAGTCCATTCGAGGTCTCATACCCCAGGAAAATAATGTTCTTCTTTCTAATTCAATAATGTAGATGTTGATAAAAATGTCTGATTGCTCCTGTCTTTTATCTACCATTTCCATTAGCAAGAGAAGTGCACTTATGATCCAAAACAGAACCCTACGAACAGGCCACAATCTCTGTTGCTAGTCCAATTATACCTGTAGGCCTGACTTCAAGATAATTGGAAAACATTTCCAGTGGATTTTCAGTTCAACTGCCACTAATGGAACAAAAAATTAGCTACTGCACTTTTCAGGTTCCCATCCATCAGTCCGTCCAGTAAGAGCATTCAGTTGTTTTTCATAATTTTTAGAAAACACATTAAGGCCCATGTTTACATGGCTCCGAACAACTAAAACCCTGTGTATTTCAGACACAACGCAGTAGTCTTCACCGCAAGCTGACATGATACAACCCACTAATCTGTATGGAACGATAGAGATAATATCACATCAAAATGATGCACATTGTGATAAATATGATCATCAGAAAATACAATTTATATAACATTATTATTCAATAGATAGCACTTTGTTTTATAACACTGAACGTGTACTAGATTTATAGTGGTCTCTGATAGAAGCCTTACCGTATCCCTGTGTGAGGGAGGGGACATCTCTGAGGGAGGGGGACATACAGAGGACCTCCCCCTTGGCCTGGACCTCCCCTGGGCTCTCTGTCAGCTCCTCAAACACACATGTCACCCCGGCTGACAGGCTTGGCACGTTGACCACTTTCACACTCAGCTGGAGGGAGGAGAGGGGGAGAGGTGAGAGAGAGAGAGAGAGAGAGCGTGAGGCAGACCTGGCTCTCAAGAGAAGACAGGCTATGTGCACACTGCCCACAAAATGAGGTGGAAACTGAGCTGCACTTCCTAACCTCCTGCCAAATGTATGACCATATTAGAGGCACATATTTTCCTCAGATTACACAGATCCACAAATAATTTGATAACAAACCCAATTTTGATAAACTCCCATATCTATTGGGTGAAATACCACAGTGTGCCATCACAACAGCCAGATGTATGACCTGTTGCCATGAGAACAGGGCAACCAGTGAAGAACAAACACCATTGTAAATACAACCCATATTTATGTTTATTTACTTTCCATTTTGTAACTATTTGCACATTGTTACAACACTGTATATATAGATAATATGACATTTGAAATGTCTTTATTCTTTTGGAACTTCTGAGTGTAATGTTTACTGTAAATTGTTATAGTTTACTATCTAGAGAGAGAGGCAGTATATTAGTTGACAGGTGGAGTCATCCCTCTGCGTATCCTTGCATCCCAGTGAAGGTTAGACTAATATAAATCAGCCAGCTTCATACTGGTCGTGTTGTGATTAGCTAGCGTCGTGTTGTGATTAGCTAGCGCCGTGTTGTGATTAGCGAGCGCCGTGTTGTGATTAGCTAGCGTCGTGTTGTGATTAGCTAGCGCCGTGTTGTGATTAGCTAGCGTCGTGTTGTGATTAGCTAGCGTCGTGTTGTGATTAGCTAGCGTCGTGTTGTGATTAGCGAGCATCGTGTTGTGATTAGCTAGCACCGTGTTGTGATTAGCGAGCGTCGTGTTGTGATTAACGAGCGTCGTGTTGTGATTAGCTAGCACCGTGTTGTGATTGGCGAGCGTCGTGTTGTGATTAGCGAGCGTCGTGTTGTGATTAGCGAGCGTCGTGTTGTGATTAACGAGCGTCGTGTTGTGATTAGCTAGCACCGTGTTGTGATTAGCGAGCGTCGTGTTGTGATTAGCGAGCGTCGTGTTGTGATTAGCGAGCGTCGTGTTGTGATAAGATACCATCGTGCTTTTCTCTGTTGTGATAAGCTACCATCGTGCTTTTCTCTGGTGTGAACACTGTTTATTTTTTTACAGCCTGTAATTACCTGAGTGGACGTAGAGGTCACAGACATGTTGTTAGGGGTGACACTAATGTCCACACAGTGATCCAGCTCTGTGTTGAAATGCTGCGGCTCGGCCCACTTCTCACAGGCCTCCTGTCTGGAACACCTGGGAGGAAACACAATGATGTCAGGGGTCAATAATGATCACAACTGGCTGTTCTACTACTTAAATGCCAGCTCAATATAGTACACAGCCGTATTACAGGGTAACATTCAGCTCAATACAGTACACAGCCAGCAGCCATATTATTGGGTAACATTCAGCTCAATACAGTACACAGCCAGCAGCCATATTACTGGGTAACATTCAGCTCAATACAGTACAGAGCCTGTTGCCGTATTACTGGGTAACATTCAGCTCAATACAGTACAACAGCCAAATTAATTGGTTACATCCAGTTCAATACAGTACACATCCCACAGCCGTATTACTGGCTAACATTCCGCTCAATACAGTTGGCAGCCGTATTACTGGGTAACATTCAGCTCAATATAGTACACAGCCATATTACAGGGTAACATTCAGCTCAATACAGTAAACATCCATATTACAGGGTAACATTCAGCTCAATACAGTACACAGCCGTATTACAGGGTAACATTCAGCTCAATACAGTACAGTCGTGGCCAAAAGTTTTGAGAATGAGACAAGTATTGGTCTCCACAAAGTTTGCTGCTTCAGTGTTCTTAGATCTTTATGTCAGTAGTTACTATGGTACACTGAAGTATAATTACAAGTATTCCATAAGTGTCAAAGGCTTTCATTGACAATGACATTCAGTTTATGCAAAGAGTCAATATTTGCAGTGTTGACCCTTCTTTTTCAAGACCTCTGCAATCCGCCCTGGCATGCTGTCAATTAACTTCTGGGCCACATCCTGACTGATGGCAGGCCATTCTTGCATAATCAATGCTTGGAGTTTGTCAGAAGTTGTGGGTTTTTGTTTGTCCACCTGCCTCTTGAAGATCGACCACAAGTTGTCAATGGGATTAAGGTCTGGGGAGTTTCCTGGCCATGGACCCAAGATGTTTTGTTCCCTGAGCCACTTAGTTATCACTTTTGCCTTATGGCAAGGTGCTCCATCATGCTGGAAAAGGCATTGGTCGTCACCAAACTGTTCTTGGATGGTTGGGAGAAGTTGCTCTCGGAGGATGTGTTGGTACCATTGTTTTTTCATGGCTGTGTTCTTAGGCAAAATTGTGACTGAGCCCACTCCCTTGGCTGAGAAGCAACCCCACACATGAATGGTCTCAGGATGCTTTACTGTTGGCATGACACAGGACTGATGGTAGCGCTCATCTTGTCTTCTCCGGACAAGGTGTTTTCTGGATGGCCCAAACAATCGGAAAGGGCATTCATCAGAGAAAATGACTCTACCCCAGTCCTCAGCAGTCCAATCCCTGTACCTTTTGCAGAATATCAGTCTGTCCCTGATGTTTTTCCTGGAGAGAAGTGGCTTCTTTGCTGCCCTTCTTGACACCAGGCCATCCTCCAAAAGTCTTCACCTCACTGTGCGTGCAGATGCACTCACACCTGGCTGCTGCCATTCCTGAGCAAGCTCTGCACGGGTGGTGCCCCGATCCCGCAGCTGAATCAACTTTAGGAGACGGTCCTGGCACTTGCTGGACTTTCTTGGGCGCCCTGACGCCTTCTTCACAACAATTGAACCTCTCTCTTTGAAGTTCTTGATGATCCGATAAATGGTTGATTTAGGTGCAATCTTACCAGCAGTAATATCCTTGCCTGTGAAGCCCTTTTTGTGCAAAGCAATGATGACGGCACGTGTTTCCTTGCAGGTAACCATGGTTGACAGAGGAAGAACAATGATTTCAAGCACCACCCTCCTTTTAAAGCTTCCAGTCTGTTATTCTGACTCAATCAGCATGACAGAGTGATCTCCAACCTTGTCCTCGTCAACACTCTTACCAGTGTTAACGAGACAATCACTGACATGATGGCAGCTGGTCCTTTTGTGGCAGGGCTGAAATGCAGTGGAAATGTTTTTGGGGGATTAAGTTCATTTTCATGGCAAAGAGGGACTTTGCAATTAATTGCAATTCATCTGATCACCCTTCATGACATTCTGAAGTATATGCAAATTGCCATCATCAACACTGAGGCAGCAAACTTTGTGAAGACCAATACTTTTATCATTCTCAAAACTTTGGCCACAACTGTACACTGCCCGCAGCCGTATTACTAGGTATCATTCACCTCAATACAGTACACAGCCGTATTACTGCGTAACATTCAGCTCAATACAGTACACAGCACCCAGCTGTATTACTGGGTAACATTCAGCTCAATACATTACACAGCCCGCAGCCGTACTACTGGGTAACCTTCAGCTCAATACAGTACAAAGCCATAATACTAGGTAACATTCAGCTCAATACAGTACACAGCGGTATTACAGGGTAACATTTAGCTCAATACAGTACCCAGCCCGCTGTCGTACTACTGTGTAATCTTCAGCTCAATACAGTACACAGCCCGCAGCCGTACAACTGGGTAATCTTCAGCTCAATACAGTACACAGCCTGCTGTCATATTACTGGGTAAAAATCCATGCACTCCATTGTCCAACAGAGCACTAGGAGTCTGGGACAAACTCATAACTTCTGGAATAAGGTTTAGGTGTAACAAATGACTGAGGTGGCCTCAGTGGGCAGGTTGGGTATGAGCAGAAGCACAGAAATGATACCACTGTATATCATGAACACACATTTAGGAAAATATATGAAAAGATAAAAAAAGTACTCAATTTGAAAAATGCTGAGCCAAGAAGCACATCGCAACAAAGTTCAAAGATGTTTTTGTAACCAACTTCCCGATTGTCAGCTTAATGCTGCATAGCAGGAACGTTTATTCTGAAAATGGACCCATCAGGGTCTGGATATACATTATAATAATACAGTATATGCCATTTAGCAGACATGGGACCTACAGTCATCCGTGCATTCATTTTACGTATGGGTGGCCCCGGGAATCGAACCCACGTGCCATGCTCTACCAACTGAGCCATACAGGACCACATGGGAAATGATCAGATTAATGCTGCATAGCAGCCATTCTCTCTCTCATTGCAGTTTTATTTGAAACCTATTTTCTAATGTGGAAGAGAATGTCCTATTTTTCTCCAAACAGATTCTAAGGAGCAGCCGGATATTAAAACATTTATAACAGCAGCACATTTGTTAGATGTGGAGTTACTGTAAGTGTAGTGTTTAAAGGAGCAATCTGCAATTCACTACATTAATTTATTAACTTATAAATGTATTAACTTAATTTTATTCACTTAAAAAAATTATAAACCCATTGAATCTTGAAGAATATAACTTGCAAATGCCTCATAAGCTTAGTTCAACTGTCATGCCCCATCAGAACCCACGATGTAGGCTTGTTTAACTCCAATGTTTATAAAGTAAATGTAAACAATCACTGTATAGCCTCAAAATATATAATTTTGATATCATGGATGGTCAGTCCTTTCATCTATCCATAGCTCTTATTTTGTTTTTTGTTTCATTAATCATACAGGCTGTATTTCTGTATTTTTAAAGTTATATATATCTTGATAACTTGATTGCTGACATGCAAAACATTTTGGGACTATATCAACAATGAACTAATGATACAAATACCAAAAGAAAGCTTTTGGATGGAGTTTTCCTTTAAGCTTGACAGCTGCACTGAAAGTGGCTGATTATCACCAATAAAAACTCCTGCTTATGCACCAACCAGCACTGTAATTTCTACCATGTCCACAGAGCAGAGCCGAGGATGACAGCACTACCTCACCACAATCTCCATTAACACCATCACCAGAAACTATTATATAACATACTATAAAGTATATGAAAATGTAATACAAGGAAAATGATAAACTGGGTGGTTCAAGACCTGAATGCTGATTGGCTGACAGCCGTGGTATATCAGATTTTTACTGCTCTAATTACATTGGTAACCAGTTTATAACAGCAGTAAGGCACCTCAGGGGTTTGTGGTATATGGACAATATACCACTGCTAAGGGCTGTGTCCAGGCACTCTGCGTTGTGTCGTGCATAAGAACAGCTCATAGCCGTGGTATATTGGCCATATACCACACCCCCTCAGGCCCTATTGCTTAAATAAACATCAATGGATAATTAGGAGAAAATGTACTGTTTTGTTCTGGCCAAAAAAACAACCCTGAAATGTATCACATGCCTACTTATATAACACCAGCTCATAAATGTGAGAAAGCAGAAGCAGTGAAGGTTACCATTCAACTTAAGCGTGTGATAGTTTAACCTGAATCGTCTCCGGAAGGAAAGTTTTTTTATTTTCCTTTAGAGGAACATCTTCTTAAAGAATTAAGAAGCCGCTGCAGTTCCAGGGCTGTTTTTCACCCAAGACGCAACGCAACATTAATGATTTGTTTACTTCTAATTAAAGCCATATGTCTGGGGAGAGAATGGGGGTAGGCTTAATTAAAAATGCAGGGCCTAGCACCAGACAGACTGTTCTCTGTAGTAACTGGGACTGTGGTGTGTCTCCTCAACAGCCACCAACCATTCAAATCACTGGGATTCTTTCTGTTGCTTTGTCATATCTTCTCCTTCAGTTTCCAGAAATTAGATTTAATTCAATTATACTGCAGCCCTCTTCCTAGTGGAATGGCAGATATGTGATTTATGGTGAACCGTTGTCCCCCTGGGGTGAAGACCCTTCAGCTGCTTCTCTCTCTCTCTCTCTCTCTCTCTCTCTCTCTCTCTCTCTCTCTCTCTCTCTCTCTCTCTCTCTCTCTCTCTCTCTCTCTCTCTCTCTCTCTCTCTCTCTCTCTCTCTCTCTCTCTCTCTCTCTCTCTCTCTCTCTCTCTCTCTCTCTCTCTCTCTCTCTCTCTCTCTCTATATATATATATATATATATATCTCTCTCTCTCTCTCTCTTTCTCACAGCCCCACAATGACGCCATGAGAAAGCCAAGGGATCAAGGACCTGCATTAGTGAGGTTCATCCTTTGTTCTCTGTGGGGACAAAATGGACTCACCACATCTTCAATTAGCAGGTGAGGAGGCCTCTGTAATATATGATCAAGTGAAATAGGGCTATAAACTGTCAGAGGAGAGTGTAGTGAGGCGCTAAAGGCCCTAGAGGAACGTGGGTGAAAAACGGGAGATTGGGGGCTCACATTAACCCTAAGAGAAAGCCACACGCTGAGCACATCTCTTCATTTCAACTAGAGAACATTTTTTTCAGTTCAAATTGAGTCATTCCTTACAGCAGATAGGCTCCCTCCCTACATGCTTGATTCACCATTTCAGGTTTCACAAATTCTATTACCCTGCCCTCATTCAGTGTCCTCAATGTCAAATTAATCCAAGGCCTATACCACATTATGCTTGTTGAGCTCCCTCTTGATTCTGGCTCTAAAGGCTAAGTTTCACCTTGTTCAAATGATTATTTGGACGAAGCAGATAAAAAAAAGCCTTTCATAACACATGTAAATCATCTAATAATAATGTCATTACATAATTCAAATGGGAGTGTTGGGGTTAACTGGGAAACACTGAGACACAGAGACAGGATCAAAGATCAATTGAGCACATTAATTGATATGGGAAGGGTGGGGCCGTAACTGCCACTAAGGGTCTGGGTTAATTATCTATTTGACTTTGATTAGTGAGAAAGACGACACAAGAGACGATAAAGTCTGCTGAGGGGGTGAAACCATATTGATAGGACAGTCACTTATCGCCGGCTTAGTTACTGCCCTTTTTTACTATAACCTTCAACCATGTTAATCTGAAACACCGTCTCTCAAAGACATTTTCAGAATGTGCATGCGTTCTGCAAATGAAAAAAATTAAGGCTTTTGTCAAGGCAGCAGACATTGCAAATGCTCCATATTACATGAAAATCAAAAGCACATGATAGTTTCATGTAATAGAAGTTGCTCAAAATCATTCTCTAATTAAAATAATATGATGACAATGCCTGTTTTATTTAAATCTAGGCAGAGGTACATATTGTACTATAGCACTTTACATTAATAACTGAACAGATAATGACTTATGATGGCGTGCTGTCATTTCACGGTATGCTTTCATCGTTTATAGAACATTAATGAAGTCTCTTGAGTAAGAGATGTTCCACAAGATAAATGCCACGAGACACTCTAACCAATGGCCCCCACAACCGATACAGTAGCAGAGAAATACACAAAATAAGCCTGATTTGAATCACACTGCAAGTCCATCTTCCAGTTTCGTGTTGTTGCCATGGACACAGACCATTTCCCAGGGTGCACTTAGTTTTTTTCCCCCTTCCTCTACCCTGGCTCGACTAACATGATGGCTAGAGGCTAAAGAGCCCTGGGGGAATAGCAGACAAAGCCCAGACAACAACAGGTAAAAGAAAGGAAGCAGGTCAAAGCTAGTCTCCCAAACCAGAGTGTGTTTGGCAGTTTTTTTTTTGAAGAGCCATCACTCATGGCAACCCATCTTCCCAAGGGAAGGGGAGCTCTGGCAACACAGATTAAGAATTAAGATTTAACAACCCCCCAAATTTCCCTGAATCCTTTTTTGTGTCAAAACACTAACAAGACAAGCAATAAGTGCTTGGATAAATGATATTACAGATCAGAGGAGCACATGATGATACCCACCACAGCTTTTATGTGAAAAGTCATAAATTCAGCAGAGCATTCAAATTGATAAGTGCTTTAAATGAGGTCTTGAGAGTTACGTCACATCGGCGTCCCAAAATAAAAGCTCTCTATCCGTGAAATGAGAGGAAGGGGGTGAATGGGGTCATTGCAGACATCTGTGGTAAACACTGAATTATGAACCAGGTAGTTTTGAACCAGGTAGTTTTGGTGCCAGGTTTCCTCCAGACGTGACGCTTGGCATTCAGGCCAAAGAGTTCAATCTTGGTTTCATCAGACCTGAGAATCTTGTTTCTCATGGTCTGAGAGTCTTTAGGTGCCTTTTGGCAAGCGGGCTGTCATGTGCCTTTTATTGAGGAGTGTCTTGCATCTGACCACTCTACCATAAAGGCCTGATTGGTGATTTGCTGCAAAGATAGTTGTCCTTCTGGAAGGTTCTCCCACCTCCACAGAGGAACTCTGGAGCTCTGTCAGAGTGACCATCAGGTTCTTGGTCACCTCTCTGACCAAGGCCCTTCTCCCCCGATTGCTCAGTTTGGCTGGGTGGGCAGCTCTAGGAAGAGTCTTGGTGGTTCCAAACTTCTTCCATTTAAGAATGATGGAGGCCTCTGTCTTGGGGAACTTCAATACTGCAGACATATTTTGGTACCCTTCCCCAGATCTGTGCCTTGACACAATCCTGACTCGGAGCTCTACGGACAATTCTTTCAACCTTATGGCTTGGTTTTTGCTCTGACATGCACTGTCAACTGTGGGACCTTATATAGACAGGTGTGTGCCTTTCCAAATCATGTCCAATCAATTGAATTGACCACAGATGGACTCCAATCAAGTTGTAGAAACATCTCAAGGATGATCAATGGAATCAGGATGCACCTGAGCTCAACTTCGAGTCTCATAGTAAAGGGTCTGAATACTTGTGTAAATAAGGTAATTCTGTTTTAGTTTCTTTATACATTCGCTAACATTTCTAAAAACCTCTTTTCGCTTTGTCATTATGGGGTATTGTGTGTAGATTGATGAGGAAAACAAATAATTAAGGCTGTAACGTAACAAAATGTGGAAAAAGTCAAGGGGTCTGAATACTTTCCGAATGCACTGTACCACGGATATGACACAAAAAAAAGTGTTTACTGTTCTAATTATGTTGGTAACCAGTTTATAATAGCAATAAGACACCTCGGGGGTTTGTGGTATATGGCCAATATACCACGGCTAAGGGCTGTATCCAGTCACTTCGCTTCGTGCCTAAGAACAGCCCTTAGCCGCTGGTATATTGGCCATATACCAAATCAAGCTATATTTATCAAATCAAGCTTTATTTATACAGCACATTTCAGACATGGAATGCAACGCAATGTACTTTACAGGAAAAAACAAATAAAAAACTATGCAATTAAAAGCTGAAATATTTAGTACACAACAAACATAAAAACAAAAGAATGACAAACTGAACAACTAAAAAGCACCCTGAGGAAAAGGTTCTCTGGCGGGCTATTCCAGAGGCTGGGGGTATAGTGACTAGACGCAGGCCTGGGCTATTCCAGAGGCTGGGGGCATAGTGACTAGACGCAGGCCTGGGCTATTCCAGAGGCTGGGGGCATAGTGACTAGACGCAGGCCTGGGCTATTCCAGAGGCTGGGGGTATAGTGACTAGACGCAGGCCTGGGCTATTCCAGAGGCTGGGGGCATAGTGACTAGACGCAGGCCTGGGCTATTCCAGAGGCTGGGGGTATAGTGACTAGACGCAGGCCTGGGCTATTCCAGAGGCTGGGGGTATAGTGACTAGACGCAGGCCTGGGCTATTCCAGAGGCTGGGGGCATAGTGACTAGATGCAGGCCTGGGCTATTCCAGAGGCTGGGGGCATAGTGACTAGATGCAGGCCTGGGCTATTCCAGAGTCTGGGGGCATAGTGACTAGACGCAGGCCTGGGCTATTCCAGAGGCTGGGGGCATAGAGGCGTGGAAGAGCAGCCTCTCAGGCTGGGCTATTCCAGTCCTTGGCGGCCTGATTGGTGTTACACTTTTGCACCAGCCCCAGCTAACACTCCAATAATCAACTAATCATTCAGTTAAAAATGCAATTAGTTTAAATCAGCTGGGGATGGGGCAAAGGTTTGCTAGGGATGGGACCAAAGTGTGACGCCAATCAGGCCCACGAGGATTGTTGAAAGGCCAGTACCAGAGGACCTGAGGGACCTACTGGGTACATAACTTAAAAGCATGTCTGACATATATTGGGGTGCACAATCGTGGATTGATTTAAAAACCAATGGAAGAATCCTAAAATTAATTCTAAAACTAGTCAAACTTGCTTGTAATAAAAGCATGGATGAGTCTCTCTGTATCAGCCTGAGAGAGAAACTACCACACCTTGGCAATGTTGCTCAGGTGGACCACACCCCCCCCAGGCCTTATTGTTTAATGTAATTCAGCTGAAGTGGCTACCTGACGGTAAAAAAAACTATATCCCCCACAGGACTCAAAATAACCAACATCATAAAGGTCAGTATACTTTACAAAGGTCAGTATATTATTAGTTTAATTTCAAGACCTGTGACTGCATCCACTGGCCTAGAAAAGGTAATATCGAAGATATCGAAGAAACCACATTGAGTTTTATTAGTCAGAAATCCGAAAAAATTAAACACAATCTAAAGTTGTGCTGTCTGAAAACGTGGCTCATTGACTAGGCTTGAATAGGAGATGCCCATTGTGGTCCATGGAAGCGAGTCATCCGAGTAATTTGAGCTACCTGCTGTACTGGAATGAGCAGTCTGAGGTTTCCTGGCCTGGCCTGCATCCTGCTAGGATGAACAAAAACCTGCTCTCTGTTTCTCATGGGCTCCAACACTCAGATTCCACTCAATCTGACTCAATCAATGTCCCTTTGTTTATCTGTTAAAGCATCAGAGGGGTTCAAGTAGACAGACAGACAAACAGACTGACAAACAGCCAACCTGACAGAGAGACAGACAGACAGACAGACAGACAACCTGACAGACAGACATACAGACTGTCGACAGCCTGACAGACAGACAGACAGCCACCCTGACAGACAGCCAGACAGACAGCCTGACTGACACAGACAGCCTGACAGACAGCTTGACAGACAGCCTGACAGACAGCCTGACAGACAGACAGTCTGACAGACAGACAGCAGGTTGAAGCCACATAAAGGAGCAGAACAGGAGAGGATGGAAATAGAAGAGAATTGTGTCGCTTCACCAGAGAGGAACAGAGGTTTGACATGTGAATCAGGTACAATTGAGCCATTCAATCTTCTCATCACTTTGCTTGATCTTACACTAATTGCGCTGTGCAGTGGTTGTCACAAGTTTGTGTAAAAAAAAATTGTGGGGAATACTGCATTAATATGCAAAGAAATGTAATTTTTCAAACTAGTTTGGCAAAAACCTATGCAAATTATTCCATTATCAGTCCGAGATTCTAATCTTAATTAAATATTGTTATCTTGATGAAGGAATGGATGGCGGAGAGAACTATAAAAGGACTGAATGAAAATTCCACAATGGTCGTCATTGAGGTCCTAGTCTTAGAAAAATATTTTCATCTACCTCTGAACATTATCTAGATATGCAACACAGGGAAAAATACTGAACTGCTGACACAAGGCCTTGGTGTGAGAAATGTGACATAATGAAACAATTTCAGGACTTTCCATAATTCTGATAAAAACCCATGGCTTGCTGTTTAAAAGGCATGTGCTTCAATTTCCTGGCCCCTTTATTTCTCCACCTTTAGAGTTACTTAGTTTTTCCGTTAATCATGGCCTATGTCAGAGAAAGTCCCTCCATATTGTGGCCATTACACTCAATAAATTAAAGGGTACACTATACAGCCACACATGCTTCCCCCTTCGCAGGCTCCCCTTCTCCCCCGTGACAGAACATAGCACTCTCTCATGACGTTCCCAGCTAATTCATCTACAGTGGGACTGGAAGAAAAATGTGCCTGATGACAAGTGAGGGAGTTAGAGAGGAGTGGCAGAGGGCCAGCAATATCCAGACATTTCCTGAGCTCCGACCTACCAGCTGCTGCCTAGGGGTCAGCCCAAAAGGGTCAACAGGAAGGAGCACATTTGGGGCAGCTGTCACCTGTCACTTCCTGTGTGGAGCGGACTGGAGCGGACTAGGTGGACTGGGTGACAGCAGGTTTAACAGAGCCTCCATTATTCACCCTTTGATTGGTATCAAAATGTCACCTTGGAAATCTGTGCATCCGTTCAGGAATCAATTCATTCTGAGGCAACTTAATCACACTAAAACAACCGTGCTATTTGTTTTCCCAATACGTTCGTCTACCCACAGAGAAGACAAGAGCATATGTAAAGTGATCCACTTACTTGTTGTGAAGTACACACCATCCACAGTGGGGGTCTCCAGAGCCCAGACAGGTCTTACAGGTTGTGTACTGGCCACAGCTCTCCACAGGTAGCCTGCTCACCTGCAGAATACAACTGAGCTTAACATATGACTGAACCTACACACACTCTCACAGACTTACACTAGCAACATTCACTGTGCTTTTCTCTCCTTCTCAACCTTTTTTACACATACTGATGGGAAGCGAGTGTCAAACCAATCTAAATCCCAGCCATAACCATGAATTTGTCATGATAGCGTTAAGTTTATGTAAGACTTTCTGCAATGAAATTCAACTGAAAGTGGAAATGTATTGCTCACAATTTTAATGGGTTTTGGGACACATCCGTGCATCAACGACTAAATAATTCCCTGACACAATATATTTATTAAACTGCAGTGATAGAGTGAGTGGGTCAGTTCACCAGTGTTAGTAAACATTTCAAACCTTTAAACGCTAGACAACTAATTCAACGTATCACCCAGGGCTTATGGATAGCAACATAATGGCTAACTTAGAGTGACACAGTGCAGACTTAGTGGGGAGAGTCATTTACGATCGTAAACATGCACAGTCTAATGGATTGCCTTGAATGATGGATTTAAATAAAAATAAATGATGTTTTGAGTGATCACCAATCTCTCTTTGGCAGTAAGTGAGTGAGGACATTTTTTTCTTTACATTTCCAGATGTCACAGGGCATTATACCACAGGTGTCCATTCCCTACGTCTGCATGTCAATCCTCTGCCCTTAAAGGACTTTGAAAAAGATCTACTCGCAGCTTTCATCTCTCCTAAAGTGCTGAAATGCTTTCTCTGAGGACCTAACCTCCTTTGAATGTCTTTAAAAATGTATTTTCAAAAACAGAAAAACACAATCCCGCCCAAAAGGGAAGTGGAAATTTGTCAAGTTGCTGCTGCTGCTGAGTTCCTGGTTCCTTGCACTGCTGCTGTGGAGAGTGCTACTAGCATTAGCACTAACCGCTAACCCTGGCAGACCCTGAGGAGTGCAGGCCTGCCGCTCTGACTCTGATTCCTGTGTCAGCGAGTCAGGCCGCAGGCTGTGGGTGGGCGAGGTGTTATGCCGAGCGCTGTGCTTCCTGTCCCATTCTAATTTATGCTGCAAAGTGCCAGCGCGTAAACACACCATCACACCACTGACACCGTTTTATAATCCTCTGCCCTCAAGTCTCTGTTTATGGTACGATGCTCGGTTCGGCTCGCAACATCCCACAAGGTCCTTGCGGACAGACAGCTCACAAGTCAACTCTGAAGTGGAGGTGGATTCAAGAGACTAAAATCAAACATTTTCTTAAATCGATAATAAAGCAGGCTGCCCAATGAAGACTAGGCTCTAAGATCAAGTCCTCTTTATGTATGATCATGATGGTGTTACATTATAAACTGAGTGTACAAAACATGCCCTTTCCATGACATAGACTGACCATGTGAATCCAGGTGAAAGCTATGATCCCTTATTGATGTCACTTGTTAAATCTACTTCAATCAGTGTAGCAGAAGTGGACGAGACAGGTAAAAGAAGGATATTTAAGCATTGAGACAATTGAGACATGGGGAATGGGCAAGACAAAAGATTGAAGTGCCTTTGAACGGGGCATGGTAGTATGTGCCAGTCGCACCAACTGTAACGCTTCTGGGTTTTCCACACTCAACAGTTTCCTGTGTGTATCAAGAATGGTCCACCAGGACATCCAGCCAACTTGACACAACTGTGGGAAGCATTGGGAGTCAACATGGGCCAGCATCCCTGTGGAACACTTTCGACACCTTGTAGAGTCCATGCCTCGACGGATTGAGGCTGTTCTGAGGGCAAAAGGGGGGATTGCATCTTAATATTAGGAAGGTGTCCTTAATGTTTGTATACTCTGTGTATATAGTACATTCAGAAAGTATTCAGACCCCTTGACTTTTTTTGTCGTAATGGGGTGTGGGGTGTTGTGTGTAGATTGCTGAGAAAAAAAATAATATTTAATCCATTTTAGAATAAGGCTGTAACGTAACAAAATGTTGAAAAAGTCAAGGGGTCTGAATACTTTCCAAAGGCACTGTATGCACAGTACTGTTATAGTTGGTGCATGAAAATATCATCATCAACTGCCACACATCAATCTGTGTTTAAAGTGGGCCAGTGTGAAAAGCAAATCTTTGATCCACTGTGTTTACCTCCCTGGGATGACAACAAGAGGGTCATTATGGGGCTGAGCTGCACTTACACCAACTTGCCACTAATGAAATTCAAATTTCCCTGCAACGCTCTGCTCTGCCAGTCAGTGTTACCTATTCAAATCTCCCAGCAACGCTCTGCTCTGCCGGTCAGTGTTGCCTATTCAAATCTCCCTGCAACGCTCTGCTCTGCCGGTCAGTGTTGCCTATTAAAATCTCCCTGCAACGCTCTGCTCTGCCGGTCAGTGTTGCCTATTCAAATCTCCCTGCAACGCTCTGCTCTGCCGGTCAGTGTTGCCTATTAAAATCTCCCTGCAACGCTCTGCTCTGCCGGTCAGTGTTGCCTATTAAAATCTCCTGCAACGCTCTGCTCTGCCGGTCAGTGTTGCCTATTAAAATCTCCTGCAACGCTCTGCCGGTCAGTGTTGCCTATTCAAATCTCCCTGCAACGCTCTGCTCTGCCGGTCAGTGTTGCCTATTCAAATCTCCCTGCAACGCTCTGCTCTGCCGGTCAGTGTTGCCTATTAAAATCTCCCTGCAACGCTCTGCTCTGCCGGTCAGTGTTGCCTATTAAAATCTCCTGCAACGCTCTGCTCTGCCGGTCAGTGTTGCCTATTAAAATCTCCTGCAACGCTCTGCCGGTCAGTGTTGCCTATTCAAATCTCCCTGCAACGCTCTGCTCTGCCGGTCAGTGTTGCCTATTCAAATCTCCCTGCAACGCTCTGCTCTGCCGGTCAGTGTTGCCTATTCATTATTTATCTACTGCAATTCATTCACATTTCATAAATACTAAAGACATAAGCAGGAGGCTCTGTAGAGAGATGTACTGTATAGTAAGCATAAATAACAGTGTAGGAGTTCGGCCACATATTGCTGCGGCTTTAGAGGAGATGAGAAGAACCCACGGGTCACACACTAGTTGAATCAACGTTGTTTCCATGTAATTTCAATGAAATGACTTTGAACCAACGTGGATTAGAAGTTGAATTGACGTCTTTAATCAGTTTATATAAATATCGCTTAATACACATCATGTATACAAAACAAATCAATAAGAAATAATTTGACACACTAAGCATCGGAGTGCCTCACATTGAATTATTATTGAAAATGTCAATATCTGGAGCAGACCTGTGTGGCTTTACTCTCCCATGCCAGAGGAAGTACATTATTTGAGTGAATCAGTCTTTCTATAACACCAGTCTCTCTCTATCACCAGCCTCTCTCTATCACCAGTCTCTCTCTAACACCAGTGTCTCTCTAACACCAGTCTCTCTCTATCACCAGTCTCTCTCTAACACCAGTGTTTCTCTAACACCAGTCTCTCTCTAACACCAGTCTCTCTCTAACACCAGTCTCTCTCTAACACCAGTGTCTCTCTAACACCAGTCTCTCTCTATCACCAGTCTCTCTCTAACACCAGTGTCTCTCTAACACCAGTCTCTCTCTAACACCAGTGTCTCTCTAACACCAGTCTCTCTCTAACACCAGTCTCTCTCTAACACCAGTATCTATCTTACATCAGTCTCTTTCTAACACCAGTCTCTCTCTAACACCAGTCTCTCTAACACCAGTCTCTCTCTAACACCAGTCTCTCTCTAACACCAGTGTCTCTCTAACACCAGTCTCTCTCTAACACCAGTCTCTCTCTAACACCAGTATCTATCTTACATCAGTCTCTTTCTAACACCAGTCTCTCTCTAACACCAGTCTCTCTAACACCAGTCTCTCTCTAACACCAGTCTCTCTCTAACACCAGTATCTATCTTACATCAGTCTCTTTCTAACACCAGTCTCTCTCTGTAACATTTGTCTCTCTCTAACATCAGTTTGTCTGTTATAACATCAGTCTCTCTCTAACATTAGTCTCTCTGTCTAACATTGGTCTCTCTCTAAAATCAGTCTCTCTCTCTAACAACAGTCTCTCTGTAACATCAGTCTCTCTGTAATATCAGTCTCTATGTACATTAGTCTCTTTCTAACAGCGGTCTCTCTCTAATCAGTCTCTCTGTAACATCAGTTTCTCTGTAACATCAGTCTCTCTATAATATCAGTTTCTCTGTAACATCAGTCTCTCTGTAACATCAGTTTCTCTGTAACATCATTCTCTCTCTAATATCAGTCTCTCTGTAACATCAGTCTCTCTATAATATCAGTTTCTCTGTAACATCAGTCTCTCTCTAATATCAGTCTCTCTGTAACATCAGTCTCTCTATAATATCAGTTTCTCTGTAACATCAGTCTCTCTCTAACATCAGACTCTCTCTAACATCAGACTCTCTCTAACAACTCTTCAATGAGAACTATGGATTATAGCTGTGAGTTTAGAGAAAATTTGTATATTTAGCTGCACACTAAACTGTACACTCTTAGAAAAAAAGGTAATATCTAGAACCTAAAATGATTCTTCAGCTGTCCCCTATCTGGAACCAAAAAGGATTCTCTTATGGGGACAGCCGAAGAACCCTTTTGGAACCCTTTTTTCTAATAGTGTAGTACTGTGGTTTAACAAGAGCTCTATGAGCTGCCTGGCGTAAATATCTATATATATTTATTTTTATATACAGTACCCATCAAAAATTAGGACACACCTACTCATTCAAGGGTTTTTTCTTTATTTTCTACATTGTAGAATAATAGTGAAGACATCAAAACTATCAAATTACACATATGGAATCATGTAGTAACCCAAAAAGTATTAAAGAAAAAATAAAATGTTTAGATTCTTCAAAGTAGCCACCCTTTGCCTTGATGACAGCTTTGCACACTCTTGGCATTCTCTCAATCTGCATCACCTGGAATGCTTTTCCAACAGTCTTGAAGGAGTTCCCACATATGCTAAGCACTTGTTGGCTGCTTTTCTTTCACTCTGCGGTCCAACTCATCCCAAAACATCTCAATTGGGTTGAGGTTGGGTGATTGTGGAGGCCCGGTCATCTGATGCAGCACTCCATCACTCTCCTTCTTGGTCAAATAGCCCTTACACAGCCTGGAGAGGTATGGGGTCATTGTCCTGTTGAACAACAAATGATTGTCCCACTAAGCGCAAACCAGATTGGATGGTGAATTGCTGCAGAATGCTGTGGAAGCCATGCTGGTTAAGTGTGCCTTGAATTCTAAATAAATCACCAACAGTGTCACCAGCAAAGCACCCCCACACCATCACACCTCCTCCTCCATGCTTCACGGTGGGAACCACACATACAGAGATCATCCGTTCACCTACTCTGTGTCTCACAAAGACACAGCGGTTGAAACCAAAAATCTCAACTTTTGAATTATCAGACCAAAGGACAGATTTCCACCGGTCTAATGTCCATTGTTCGTGTTTCTTGGCCCAAACAAGTTTCTTCTTCTTATTGGTGTCCTTTAGTTGTGGTTTCTTTGCAGCAATTCGACCATGAACGCCTGATTTACGCAGTCTCCTCTGAACCGTTGATATTGAGATGTGTCTGTTACTTGAACTCTGTGAAGCATTTATTTGGGCTGCAATTTCTGAGGCTGGTAACTCTAATGAACTTATCCTCTGCAGCAGAGGTAACTCTGGGTCTTCCTTTCCTATGGCGGTCCTCATGAGAGCCAGTTTCATCATAGCACTTGATGGTTTTTGCGGCACAAGTCTCTGAGTGGCCCAGCCAGAGCCAGGACTTGAACCCAATTGAACATCTCTGGAGAGACCTGAAAATAGTTCTACAGCAACGCTCCCCATCCAACCTGACAGAGCTTGAGAGGATCTGCAGAGAAGAATGGGAGAAACTTCCCAAATACAGGTGTGCCAAGCTTGTAGCGTCATACCCAAGAAGACTCAAAGCTGTAATCGCTGCCAAAGGTGCTTCAACAAAGTACTAAGGGTCTGAATACTTACGTAAATGTGATATTTCAGTTTTGTATTTTTTTTTTTTTATAAATGAGCAAAAATGTGTAAAAAAAAGTTTTGCTTAGTCATTATGGAGTATTGTGTGTAGATTGATGAGGGGAAAAAAACAATTTAATCAATCTTAGAAAATGGCTGTAACTTAACAAAATTTCAAAAATGTCAAGGGGTCTGAATAATTTCTGAAGGCAGTGTATATAGACATCATAGCGCTTGATGGTATACAGTCATGTGAAAAAGTAAGTACACCCCCTGGAAAGTTCTCTTTTATTTTTTTTTTTACATATTTGGACCAATGGATATGTATTCTTCACTTCAACACTATTGACAGACAAAGGTTACCCAATTCAACAAATCACACAAAAACATTTTTTTGTGGAAAATGTTTTGCAATTAAAATAAACAAAAATATGGGGAAAAAGTTAGTACACCCCTACCTTTACCATCACATAAAATGGTTAAAATTAGAATTAGGTACCAAAACAAGTGCAAATGATTAGAACACATTAGAGAGAAACTTATAAAGATAAGATAAGAAAATTGGTCTGGTTTGGTCTTAACCATATGGGTGTGTGGTAACACACTCAACCGAGGCCCTTAGAAGAAAGATTATTGATGCCCATGAGCCTGGGAGGGCTTACAAATCCATTTCCAAGCAATTCAAAGTACATCATTCTACTGTCCGACGAAAAATCCAGACCACTGGCAAACTACCTAGGACAGGTCATCCCACCAAAGTCAGCCCAAGAGCTGACCGAAAGATGCTCATAGAAGTCTCTAAGAACCCCAGGGTAGCATCAACATCATTGTATATATATACATATATATATATTATATATATATACAGTTGAAGTCGGAAGTTTACATACACCTTAGCCAAATACATTTAAACTCAGTGTTTCATTTAATCCTAGTAAAAATTGAATGTCTTAGGTCAGTTACTTTATTTTAAGAATGTGAAAATGTCAGCACAATAGTAGAGAGAATTATTTATTTCAGCTTTCATTTCTTTCATCACATTTCCAGTAGGTCAGAAGTTTACATACACTCAATTAGTATTTGGTAGCATTGCCTTTAAATTGTTTAACTTGGGTCAAACGTTTCGGGTAGCCTTCCACAAGATTCCCACAATAAGATGGGTGAGTTTTGGCCCATTCCTCCTGACAGAACTGATATAACTGAGTCAGGTTTGTAGGCCTCCTTTCTCGCACACGCTTTTTCAGTTCTGCCCACAAATGTTCTATAGGATTGAGGTCAGGGCTTTGTGATGGCCACTCTAATACCTTTACTTTGTTGTCCTTAAGCCATTTTGCCACAACTTTGTAAGTACGCTTGCTGCCACCCCGTGCTTCACGGTTGGGATGGTGTTCTTCGGCTTGCAAGCCTCCCCCTTTTTCCTCCAAACATAAAACATAACGATGGTAATTATGGCCAAACAGTTCTACTTTTGTTTCATCAGACCAGAGGACATTTCTCCAAAAAGTACGATCTTTGTCCGCACGTGCAGTTGCAAACCGTAGTCTGTATTTTTTATGGCGGTTTTGGAGCAGTGGCTTCTTCCTTGCTGAGCGGACTTTCAGGTTATGTCGATATAGGACTCGTTTTACTCTGGATATAGATACTTTTGTACCTGTTTCCTCCAGCATCTTCACAAGGTCCTTTGCGGTAGTTCTGGGATTGATTTGCACTTTTCGCACCAAAGTACGTTCATCTATAGGAGACAGAACACGTCTCCTTCCTGAGCGGTATGACGTCTGCGGGGTCCCATGGTGTTTATACTTGCGTATTATTGTTTCTACAGATGAACGTGGTACCTTCAGGTGTTTGGAAATTGCTCCCAAGGCTGAACCAGACTTGTGGAGGTCTACAATTATTTTTCTGAGGTCTTGGCTGATTTCTTTTGATTTTCCCATGATGTCGAGCAAAGAGGCACTGAGTTTGAAGGTAAGGCTTGAAATACATACACAGGTACACCTCCAATTGACTCAAATGATGTAAATTAGCCTATCAGAAGCTTCTAAACCCATGACATCATTTTCTGGAATTTTCCAAGCTGTTTAAAGGCACAGTCAACTTAGTGTATGTAAACTTCTGACCCACTGGAATTGTGATATAGTGAATTATAAGTGAAATAATCTGTCTGTAAACAATTGTTGGAAGAATTACTTTTGTCATGCACAAAGTAGATGTCCTAACCGACTTGCGAAACTATAGTTTGTTAACATGAAATCTGTGGAGTGGTTGAAAAATGAGTTTTAATGACTTCAACCTAAGTGTATGTAAAATTCCGACTTCAACTGTATATACAGTCGTATGAAAAAGATTGGGCAAACCTGACAATTTCCATGATTTCCGTTTATAAATAATTGAGTGTTTGGATCAGCAATTTCATTTTGATCTATCAAATAACTAATGGACAAAGTAATATTTCAGGTTTATTGGAGGTTTATTGGATTAACAGAAAATGTGCAATATGCATTAAAACAAAATTAGACAGGTGCATAAATTTGGGCACCCCAACAGAAAAATCACATCAATATTTAGTAGAGCCTCCTTATGCTAAAATAAGGTATTTTGGACCATTCCTCCTTACAAAACATCTCCAGTTCAGTTAGGTTTGATGGTTGCCGAGCATGGACAGCCCGCTTCAAATCATCCCACAGATTCTCAATGATATTCAGGTCTGGGGACTGGGATGCCATTCCAGAACATTGTTCTTGTTCCTCTGCATAAATGCCCGGGTAGATTGAGCAGTGTTTTGGGTCGTTGTCTTGTTGAAATATCCAGCCCCGGCGTAACTTCAACTTTGTGACTGATTCTTCAACATTATTCCCAAGAATCTGCTGATATTGAGTGGACCCTCAACTTTAACAAGATTCCCAGTACCGGCACTGGCCACACAGCCCCACAGCATGATGGAACTCCCACCAAATTTTACTGTGGGTAGCAAGTGTTTTACTTGGAACGCTGTGTTCTTTTGCCGCCATGCATAACGCCCCTTGTTATGACCAAATAACTCAATCTTTGTTTCATCAGTCCACAGCACCTTATTCCAAAATGAAGCTGGCTTGTCCAAATGTGCGTTTGCATACCTCAAGCGACTCCGTTTGTGGCGTGTGTGCAGAAAAGGCTTCTTCCGCATCACTCTCCCGTACAACTTCTCCTTGTGCAAAGTGCGCTGAATTGTTGAACGATGCACAGTGACACCATCTGCAGCAAGATGATGTTGTAGGTCTTTGGAGGTGGTCTGTGGGCTGTTTTTGACCGTTCTCACCATCCTTCGCCTTTGCCTCTCCGATATTTTACTTGGCCTGCCACTTCTGGTCTTAACAAGAACTGTGTCTGTGGTCTTCCATTTCCTTACTATGTTCCTCACAGTGGACACTGACAGCTTACATCTCTGCGACAGCTTTTTGTAGCCTTCCCCTAAACCATAATGTTGAACAATCTTTGTTTTCAGGTCATTTGAGAGTTGTTTTGAGGCCCCCATGTTGCCACTCTTCAGAGGAGAGTCAAAGAGAACAACAACTTGCAATTGGCCACCTTAAATACCTTTTCTCATGATTGGATGAACATGTCTATGAAGTTCAAGGCTTAATGAGCTCACCAAACCAATTGTGTGTTCCAATTAATCAGTGCTAAGTAGTTACAGGTATTCAAATCAACAGAATGACAAGGGTGCCCACATTTTTGCATAGCCTATTTTTCACATCTGATTTAATTTCATACAACTTAATATTGCTACACTAAAAATCTTTGTCTGGACAATACCCCAGTACTCAGCTTTTATTAGAAAATGAATGGCATGCCACTGTGATCATTTTCTGTGACGACAGAGTCAATTATTATGCAGCCTCAGAGGGGTGCCCAAACTTTTTCATACGACTGTATATACAGTATATATTTATATAACACTGCACCAAAATCAAATCTCTTCATTTTGATTACGCAGACCTTTTCTAAATCAAAAGACAAGTCTTCTCATTGGAGGGCTGTCTCTTTTTACTTCGTTCTTTCTAAGAGCATGCATTCTGACGGTAAAAAGGTGAAAGGCTAAAGATCAGATCTTTGTGATAACTGTACAACGACAGCAATTCATATTTCCTTTCAATAAATTGCTAAATTATGAAGAAAACCAATACTCTCTGATAGATATATTATGCAGGGAACTGACATCATTATTGTGTGCAGATGTATGTACTGATTGTATGAGGCTCTCTTCTAGTCAGCTGCAGAGGAACTTCCCATCCTCTGTACAATAAGACACCTCTTAGAATAGAGCTATTCTGTAAGCCTCTCGATGGAGACACTTCCCCAAGGTTTCCTAATAGGGAACCAGCTGAGGAAGAATTCAAAGACATTGAACTGGTGTTTTATATTCTGTCTTCCTGTCGTGCAGATGTTAAAACAACATAAATGATATTCCGGTTGGGTTTTAAAACAAAGCAGACTGTTGACAGTGCCTGGGTCTAATTCAATTCCTTTTGACAAATGTATCTTTTATAAATCCAAGATAGGTTTTCATAGTGCAGAACAAATGTTTTCACACACATTATGAACGGGAATTGTGAAACAAAACCAGATATCTCAAGAAGTAAATCAGTTAGAGATACTCTGCAGACACATCCAACTTATATTACAGTTACATAAAGGTTTTAGAATATCTGAAAGTAGGACAACACTGTATTAAACTCTGTGGTGGTTAATGCTGGAGCATTCTACAGCGGACAAGTTCATAATCTTCCATTCTCACATCCTGAAATAAACCTATGGATAGGCTTTGGTGGTCAGTGCTTTATTCTATGTGGTGTGTGTGTGTGTGTGTGTGTGTGTGTGTGTGTGTGTGTGTGTGTGTGTGTGTGTGTGTGTGTGTGTGTGTGTGTGTGTGTGTGTGTGTGTGTGTGTGTGTGTGTGTGTATATCTCTCACCTGTTTGTCACTTAGCATGTAGATGTATTGGTAGTCAGGGCTGAAGACCATGTCACGCAGAATAGGTTTCCCTTCATCCACTGTAACAGTCTCATACAGCAAAGCACTCTGGGACGGGGGAGGTATGCCATCCACTCGGAACTGTGGGAAAAGGAGACCGACATTTTAAACAAATTGCTAAATAATTTCATACTTTTTTTAGATTATTATTTCACGAGTCATGACAATGTAATATTTTATTATTTTGTGAGTCATGACAATGTAATATTTTATTATTTTGTGAGTCATGACAATGTAATATTTTATTATTTCATGAGTCATGACAATGTAATATTTTTGGTGAACCAAACTGTAGGTGGGGAACATTTTCAAGGTTTGAAAACAGAAACGTTATTTTAATTCTGCATTGAATCAGACACAAATAACACTCCCAATAATCTCCCACAAATCCTCAGCTCTTTTGCTGACCTAGAAAATAAATTCTGAGGGATTCTGAATATGGATGGGAGAGGGGGGGCTGATGAGGAGGAGGAATTGTCTCAATATGTAAGATCAGTAAAACATTTATTATGCTTACTATACACAGTTACACACACACACACACACACATAGACATACACACAACCCCCGCTGTTTCATCATTACCACCTTCTCTGTTTCCTTACACTGATAATTAGAACGCTGAGTGGGTAAAGGAGTTCTAAAAATGTCAAATTCACATCATCTTTGATGTGATTGGTAATAAATACTCTGAGCTCTGACAACTGCAGTTATGGCTGCTGCAAAGCTCACCTATTTTCACATTCTTAATTCCAGAGGGAAAAAAGTGACAGCTTGCTTCTCTGTCCTAATCAATTTTGACGGAAATGTGACAGAAGGAATGGAACTGTAAATAAACCAAATTAATGACGAAATATAGAGGAATACATTTTGAAAAAACATGGAGTAGAAATTTGAGGAAAGATAAACTGGATAAAATGTGAGGGTGACAAGCTTGGCTTTCTCCTAAATATCTGGGTCAGCCTGAAGTGACAAACATCGTTAGTCTTTCTCCTAAATATCTGGGTCAGCCTGAAGTGACAAACATCGTTAGTCTTTCTCCTAAATATCTGAGTCAGCCTGAAGTGACAAACATCGTTAGTCTTTCTCCTAAATATCTGGGTCAGCCTGAAGTGACAAACATCGTTAGTCTTTCTCCTAAACATCTGGGTCAGCCTGAAGTGACAAACATCGTTAGTCTTTCTCCTAAATATCTGGGTCAGCCTGAAGTGACAAACATCGTTAGTCTTTCTCCTAAATATCTGGGTCAGCCTGAAGTGACAAACATCGTTAGTCTGTTAATTAGCTGCCTCCTCGTTGCTGCACCCTTAGTAATTAATGTTGACAAGGTGGCATCAATTAGTTGAACACTGCCATATTGGGTGTCATGAGTTGCTGGCCAAGACGGAGACCGAGACCATATCCCCCAAAGCAGTGGGACAGCAGGGATGGAAATATGGCGGTCATTGTCTGCGCTTTGTCAGTTCAAGTGATACCAGCTGCAGTCATCTCACACCCAGCTATCTGCTGTCACGTTCCTCATTTTCACAACTTCCAAATGCCTGCGTTTACCACAACAGACACCATTAGCATTTTCCTCTATCAAGTTCTTCTCTTTTTTCTATCTAGGGCATCTTATAATTTGTGAAATAGATCCTGGGGCTTTTATACCTCTGACACATGATCAAATAAGAGATGTTAAACCACTTTCCATGGCTGTTACGCAAGACTATACAGGCATTCATTGCTGTGGTGCAAAATGTTCTGATTCGCTGGAGAAAATCTTACTCATAAGTCGTTGATGTCGTGATCAATAGTTTCAGAATCCCATTTCATGGACTCATCCTCTCAATGTAGTGGGTTGGAATTATGGAGAAAAACTACATCCAACTGTATTTTCATGCCAATTTAAATATAGCGTAAAACAAGGAAATGTAACTGAAAGTAGGCCGCAATAACATAACTGAAACACTGCAGCATTACAGAACAAATAGCAAAGAACCACACAGAATTAAGCCAGTTCACAGTTAGCAAACTGCTGACATTGAAGCAGCTTAAGGAAAATAACATGCCAACCTGCACACCATGCAGGACCTGCCGGGTCCATAATAATCCACTGTTAACATTTTACTTCACAGCAGAGTAAAGTCCTTGCCCTGGTTGATGCTGTAAAACCATGTGGCATACAGTTTATAAGGCCTGATGGTACAGTATAGTTAGCTAGCCCTGTGGGAACATGACATGCTCAACCAGAACAATATCACTGATGTTATAAATCAAGGTTCATTGGACTAAATAAAAGCACTGCATTGTTTTAATGGAAAACATTTTGTGACCAGTCCCCAAGCCATTTCAGAATGACACTTGCCGTCCTGCAGCAATGCATCATGAAGACAGCACAGCTAAAGTACACAGTGTGGGTCTAGTTGTCTGCATTCAGTATACTGTAACTACCCTACACAAGCCTCCCGAGAACCGGACATAATGAAGGCAGGGATATCGCAACTACATTTGAGTCTCTGGGAAGCTAATGTCCTCCTCAGTGTAGTTGGAGTGTTTGAAATGCAGAGTGCTTGCTGAGTGCTGACCTCCTGACTACATCAAACAGCTCAGTTGAAGGTAATTGGAATTTAGATAAATATTACATTCCCTCCCACCTCCCTGTGATTCAAATGATGTCACGGTGGCTGACTGGGAAAGAAAGAGGAGGTATAGGTCCAATTCTGCTTGTTTGGTTGCTTGTCTGCTATCGATGGCGAACGCTCATCAGGACTTCTTTGAAAGGGCCAATCATGTTAAGTTGATTCCTCTTGAATAAGGCTGATTTCTCTTCTCTCCATCAAATCTCTATTCTCTCTCTTTCTCTTATTTCAGTTTGCTTAGATGTTTGCACTGTATCATGAATATGGTGAGAGATACTGTATATTATATAGACATTCTATACTGTATATTATATAGACATTCTATACGGTATATTATATAGACATTCTATACGGTATATTATATAGACATTCTATACTGTATATTATATAGACATTCTATACTGTATATTATATAGACATTCTATACTGTATATTATATAGACATTCTATACTGTATATTATATAGACATTCTATACGGTATATTATATAGACATTCTATACTGTATATTATATAGACATTCTATACTGTATATTATATAGACATTCTATACTGTATATTATATAGACATTCTATACTGTATATTATATAGACATTCTATACTGTATATTATATAGACATTCTATACTGTATATTATATAGACATTCTATACTGTATATTATATAGACATTCTATACTGTATATTATATAGACATTCTATACTGTATATTATATAGACATTCTATAAGGTATATTATATAGACATTCTATACTGTATATTATATAGACATTCTATACTGTATATTATATAGACATTCTATACTGTATATTATATAGACATTCTATACTGTATATTATATAGACATTCTATACTGTATATTATATAGACATTCTATAAGGTATATTATATAGACATTCTATACTGTATATTATATAGACATTCTATACTGTATATTATATAGACATTCTATACTGTATATTATATAGACATTCTATACTGTATATTATATAGACATTCTATACTGTATATTATATAGACAGGTGCGAGGACGGTGAGCACAACAATGAGGAGGTTTAAAGAAAAAGAAAAACAAGAAGGAACTAAATCGAGACAAAGTTTAATTCAGCACAACTGAGACGCCGCTCATGAACAATAATCCACACCACAGGGAGGGGAACATATAAAGGGTGTGGAATCAGGGGATGGGAATCAGGTGTGGGCGCGTGGGCGCGGCTGCCATCATACTCATGCCAGTGGTGAGCCGGAGCGCCGGGGCAGGAGGGGCACCGTTGAGGTCGGAGGCACAGTCGTTACATTTCCGTAACAACACTGAATGTTCTGTAGAAGTGTACTTAATGAAAGAGATCATCTTAATTTTTGATTACATTAGAGATTTAAAAAAAACAGCAACATGAATTGATCCCCTAATCCTTTTATTTAAATTTCTACATATCCTCTGAACGGTGTTACAGGGATGAGTAAATCAATGTAGCTACGTATATGGTGCTCCATGCACCAGAATATAAACACATTAGAGAGATCAGGGCTCTGTCCAGAGGCGTCATGCACCCCAAAAATCTAAGGGGGCACAAAGTACTGTATGTGAGGATGGCTGGGGGGTGGAAGTTTGATAATTTGGCCATTTTCAAACACCTGAAACAGCTTTTTCCTGCAATCTAGAGCCATAATCATTATGCTTAATTCTATGTACAAAATTTTTATTTATTTTTTTCTGCATATCTAAGCTTATCTTTTGAGCTGTCTGTATCCTGCTGACTGGTGGTATTTAAAAAAATAAAATAAACAAAATATGCTTCTCTGCATCTCTGCTCAAATCTGGGTAAAAGATTGAGAGGAATGTGAGTCTTATTCAGTACAGTGAGTCTTATTAACTTGGTCGCTTTTCTAAAGTCTACCAACCTTGCCAGCAGGCATGCCAGCTAAGGTAGTTAGACAAGCTAGCTAGCTACTTTAACTTGATAGCCTGAAATGGATTATTGGAAGCTAGTTATGAGATTGGGAGATTGGGAACCTATCTGGGCTAGCTAAAGCCAACTTCATAAAATGGCTAAATGGCTAGTGGTATTACAGAGAAACAGGACAAATCTGTGCCCCCTACGGGCATGATGCATCTGCCTCGGTCTGTGTTCAAGGGCTGTGAGAATACACAGGCCACTCGCCCAGGGCCAGCCATACAAGCTAAAATGTGGGAAAGTGATGACATTTTAAAAAAGGTCAACAAACCTGTGAATTAATAAAGCCCCCCCCCCCCATCCCATCGACAGGAAGACATTTACTGTGAACACTGTGGAACTGTTAATGTGCTTTACAGCCCGTTTGCCAAATCATTCCTAAATATCCAAGAGACTCACATTTCTGCCTGTTACAAATGGCAGGGACTCTAAATGTGGTCGTATTAAGAAATGTCTTGAAAATAAACCTTTGGTAGGATTCTCTTTATTGAGTGAAGGGAACATAATATAGTCCACACAGGGGATGCAGTTTTTTTCTTTTTCTTAGATCAACTCAATGTAATTATTTATTTAGTTACCCTTTATTTGGGTATCTGGATTTTATGTACTCTATCACAAGATATCTAGCGGACACTTTGGGTACTTTAGATTATCACAGGTGTCTGTAATTATCTCTGGCCCTCTATCTGGCCTAATCACATGTAAAATATATTTTATAAATATTTAAAAAAAAATAATACAACAAATCTGTAAAATATAAACCATCAACTTAGTGAATATCATTGGTGTTTAATATGAGTGTTTCTGCATGAAATATCCTTTTGTTTTTAGCTGAAAGGAGTGGAACCCGGTGTGGTCGTCTGCTGCAATAACCCATCCGTGACAAGGATCGATGAGTTGTGCATTCCGAGATGTCGTTCCGCACACTACTGTTGTACTGCGCCATTATTTGTCTGTTTGTAGCCCGCCTGTTAGCTTGCACAATCCTTGCCATTCTCCTTGGACCTCTTTAATCAACAAGCTGTTTTCGCCCACGGGGCTGCTGCTGACTGGATGTTTTTTGTTTGCAAACCCTAGTCACTGTGGTGCGTGAAAAGCCCAGGAGGGCGGCCGTTTCTGAGATACTGGATCCGGCAAGCCTGGCACCGACTATCATACCACGCTCAAAGTAGCTTAGGTCACTAGTTTTGCCCATTCTAAGGTTCAATCGAACAGTAACTGAATGTTTGCATATAGCAAACTATGGTCACGTGACTCACTGTCTGTAGTGGCGATCCATTTTCGTGAGCAGGATGGTGTACCAAATAAACCGCTGAGTGTACATTATAAAATAGTTGAGCACAATAACCATGGTCTTTGCCCTCTAAATCCTGACAATTCAATTCCTGCATCGACAATGTCACTATAGCTAATGAACATGGGAGGACCAGAGAATACGCTTTTCGTTCAACAACGGAACATATATATTCAATCCTATGGTTTCTGTTCAAAGTTGCATATAGCTGGTCGACTTCACAAAATAAAAAACTCCCAGCAGCCACAGCATTATGTCATTAATGTAAAACAGACATTGGCTTTGGACGTGCCCTAAGCACTGATACGCTGATCCTAAAAAGACAACCTTTTCTCCAAAGTGTTCAATAAAAGCTTGGTACCTGGGCCAGATGTGGCCATTCCTGGTTCTAAAGGTGTAAAGGATGGGAATGACAGATGTCTCGTTCCCTTGGCAGAAGTCACTTTCACTCGCTAGAGAGAGTGCCGACGCTTTTAAGTGTTTTCAAGGGGTCTGACTGAGCAAGGTCCTGGAGAGTATTTAGCAATAACTGTCAGACTTGGAGCTCCAGTAAAATATGGAATGCAACAATGAAATAAGACACAGGAGAAAAGGAATGAGATACAAATTATATTACCTTTTCCTTTTTAGTTTGCCATTGTGTTGTATTGTATCGTATGTTGAACGACATCAAATAAAAGGATTTTGTACAAAAATAAATATGATATGAAATGTAACAGTATCACTTGAATACATGACATGCTGAGTATATTCCAGTTAAAGAATACATTGAAGCAGCAGTTTAGGTGAAGTGATATTTATTGCATGTTCAGAATGTACAGTGCCTTCGGAAAGTATTAAAACCCCTTGACTTTTTCCACATTTTGTTAGGTTACAGCCTTATTCTAAAATTAATTAAATTGTAAATTCGCCCCAGTCTGAGGTCCTGAGCGCTCTGGAGCAGGTTTTCATCAAGGATCTCTCTGTAATTTGCTCGGTTCATCTTTGCCTCGATCCTGACTAGTCTCCCAGTCCCTGCCGTTGAAATACCTCCCCACACATGATGCTGCCACCACCATGCTTCACCGTAGGGATGGTGCCAAGTTTCCTCCAGAAGTGACGCTTGGCATTAAGGCCAAAGAGTTCAATCTTGGTTTCATCAGACTAGAGAATCTTGTTTCTCATGGTCTGAGAGTCTTTAGGTGCCTTTTGGCATACTCCAAGTGGGCTGTCATGTGCCTTTTACTGAAGAGTCTTCCGTCTGGCCACTCTACCATAAAGGCCTGATTGGTGGAGTGCTGAAGAGATGGTTTTCCTTCTGGAAGGTTCTCCCATCTCCACAGAGGAACTCTAGAGCTCTGTCAGAGTGACCATCAGGTTCTTGGTCACCTCCCTGGAAGAGGTGTGGTTCCAAAGAGTCTTTGTGGTTCCAAACTTCTTCCATTAAAGAATGATGGAGGCCTTCAATGCTGCAGAAATAGTTTGGTACCCTTCCCCAGATCTGTGCATCAACACAATTAGCATGGCTTGGTTTTTGCTCTGACATGCACTGTCAACTGTTGGACCTTATATAAACAGGTGTGTGCCTTTCCAAATCATGTCCAATCAATTGAACTGACCACAGGTGGACTTCAATCAAGTTGTAGAAACATTTCAAGGATGATCAATGGAAACGTGATGCACCTGAGCTCAATTTTGAGTCTCATACTAAACGGTCTGAGTGTAAATAAGGTATTTTGGTTCTGTATTTTATTTTTTTTATAAATTTGCAAACATTTCTATAAAACTGTTTTTGCTTTGTCATTGTGGGGTATTGTGGGTAGATTGCTGAGGATTTTTTTTTGTATTAAATCTATTTTATAATAAGGCTGTAACGTAACAAAATGTTTAAAAATTCAAGGGATCTGAATACTTTCCGAAGACACTGTCTTCGCTTCATGTGCCATATTTATTTATGAAGAATACATTTCTACATGCTCTTACTAGACATTTGAAAACAGAGGGGGTGAAAAACATCACTGTTTCCTTATCATATTATAAGACTGGTATACACTACTGCACTTAGTTTCATTTTCTGAAAAAATTGCTACCCTTTTGTGTAAGAGTGAAATCTATTTTACATTAAATCTGAAAGCTCTTGGTCCGTGAGACGAGGTCAAAATCCTCAATCTGCACATTTATCCTTTTCAGAGAAGGGAGGACACAAAGTCCTGCACCCCAGGAACTGAACAAAGGGCCGGTAATTCAATTAGGAGCCTTATCCTGTTCCCCCCCAGCCAGCTAGTCAGATCAGGCTAAAAGCACTACAGACCCAGAAAACAGAGATGGCTCGCAGTCTCCACTCACACTCAACACCTGCTTTGTTCCAGCTCCGCTCCACAGCTCCACGGCCACATAGCCTGAGGACCAGCTCAAAGTTTTAAAACAAAATGGCTCATTCCTGTCTTCCAGCTTAATGGTTAGCCTGTGGCTGTGTCTCTGTGACCCCTGACCTGTCCTGACCTCAGAACCCCCTGTCAACAGGGAACTGTGGTGCGTCTGTGGTATGTCTGTTTTATGACAGTGAGGAAGTAACAGGAAGGAACAGGGTTAGACACACAAAAAATGGTGTACAGACAATTAATTGCCTTGTCTTTTTTTTCAATTAGTCTTCATTTAAACTAATTGTAGGCTGTGTGTAGAGGCCAACAGGATTCTGAAATTGCTGCCTCATAAAACACAGACATGATACTGACCCCAATTTGTTGCTGAAATCTGTGTAATAGTGTGCATGTCAGGTCCTGACCGTAGGGATGCTGCTATGTTTGTCTGGTGGATTTGACAGAAGAGAGGTTCCTAGGCATCTCAATGTTTGGTTTTTGTTTGTCCCCAATTAGAGGCAGCTGCCCTACGTTGTCTCTAATTGGGGATCCTATTTAAGTTCATTAGTTTCCCACCTACGTGTGGATCTTTGTTTGTGCAAAGTGCATATCAGTGGTTGCTTCCTCTCCTTTTTTGTTGTTTTAGTGAAGACAATAAAGGAATGTCTATACATTACAGCTCAGTGCCTCGTGTCCTGCCTACAAACCATGACAGTGCATGCTTTGCAGTACAATAGAAATGAAGTCAGCAAATATTTGTTCTAACAAGTATGTTCACAGTAAAAATCCAATCATGAAGGGTGTCAAATAAATGTCTGAAGAAAAATCCTCCTGAGTGACACAAATTTTCCAGACTCTTCACACTACTTACACAAACATCTTCTCTAACGACATCAAGAGATACACTTAACTAGTATCTCTTTAATATGTTGGTCCTCATCTCAAACCAACCGTGGTGTAGTGTCTCTTCTAATCCATACTGGCATGCTTCAGTGGCCAAGCAGCTCTTGGTGTTGTCATCACGTGATTCTCAGGAGTCTTCTTCTCTGACCCTAGGCCGGGAGGGTGGAATCTGTTTGCTCCCACATGTAGGTCCTCCACCAGCCAAGCATCATAAAGTGTCTCTCAGCAGCCTAAATACAGGCTTTCTGTATGGTTCTTATCAGCATCCATCGGGTCTCATCTAAAAGGAGCAATTACTGAGTATATTCTTACTGTAAATGGCCTTCAGCAAAAAGACAAGGATGGTGCAACACAGGTTGGTTTATTAGTAGGTCCTTATCAAATTTCCCCAATTTCATTTTTTCTTTGTTTAGCTTCTTCCAGGTTTCAGTTTTTCCCATTTGTTTTCAGGTTCTCTCTCTCTAAGGGGATCATTTTGAATTTGGCCTTTACTACTATAGCCCATATAAACACATTGAATAACACATGAATAAATGGCAAAAAATAGACTGCCAAAAAATTATTAATAAGGAATACGGTTTTGAAGTATCTGTCCCATATCTAGGAGATATAAGAAAGCTCAGGAAATATATATATATTTTTTACACACAACCCCTTATTTTTGGATTACCTTAATGAGAGTCTCCCCTTTCCATAGAGTGGTCGTAATAGTTTGTAGGACAACCCCTTCTGACGCTACAGACACCGCTCTAGCTCTGCCACCTTTCACTGCGGACGTGGAACGCCGACATAGGCGGATGCGTTGGATTGAGACGCAACCCATGCAAAATGTATCTCTAGCTTAAACTGACAGATTATAATGGGGATTTTTATATTATGTTAGTTAGATTGACGCATGGGTGCCAGTGCGCACCAGGAGCTCATGCAGAGAAAATAAATGGCCATTGGATTGATGCAAATAATCATGATATCATTCTGCCAGGTAGGCATAGGATACTGTGTAGATAATATTTAATTCAGAAGGTTTTAGGGAAAGCCTATCCATCACAACCAGAGGATGGTTATCATTAGCATTATCGCTAATGGCTAACAAAAAGTGTACAGTCGTTGTTCTTCCTCTGTCAACCATGGTTACCTGCAAGGAAACATGTGCCGTCATCATTGCTTTGCACAAAAAGGGCTTCACAGGCAAGGATATTGCTACTGGTAAGATTGCACCTAAATCAACCATTTATCGGATAATCAATAACTTCAAGGAGAGAAGTTCAATTGTTGTGAAGAAGGCGTCAGGGCACCCAAGAAAGTCCAGCAAGCGTCAGGAACGTCTCCTAAAGTTGATTCAGCTGCGGGATCGGGGCACCACCAGTGCAGAGCTTGCTCAGGAATGGCAGCAGGCAGGTGTGAGTGCATCTGCACGCACAGTGAGGCGAAGACTTTTGGAGCCACACACACAGCCGTTTTAGAAAGTTGCATGAAAATACTAATCACTGATGCATGTTGTTCATGTCTCATGATTCACTTTGGCAAATTAATGCATTTTCTAATCAGTTCAATAGATTTAGTTGATTTCCTACAAAGTTCAATATATTTTTTATATTGTTGAATTACGTTCTGGATTCCGCGATTCCGTTCGCGTTCACTTCCACACAGATTTTATAGGACCCTATGTTAGGTAAGAGTATGTACCTACTGGACCCCCCAGGTGAAAACCAGATAACATAGGCTGATCATCTGACATGGTTCTGGTTGAGATTAACTACGGTGCATTTTTCCAAATATTATTACGTTACAGCCTTATTCTAAAATGTATTATATTACCATTTTTCCTCATCAGTCTACACACAATACCCCATAATGACAACGCAAAACCGTTTTTTTTTTATTAATGCAAAGTAGAATACCTAATTTACATAAGTATTCATACCCTTGATATGATACTCGAAATTGAGCATCCAGTTTCCATTGACCATCCTTGATTGGAGTCCACCTGTGGTAAATTCAATTGATTAGACATGATTTGGAAAGGCACACACCTGCCTATATAAGGTCCCACAATTGACAGTGCATGTCAGAGCAAAAACCAAGCCACGAGGTCGAAGGAATTGTCCGTAGAGCTCCCGAGACAGGATTGTGTTGAGGCAGCATTGAGTTCATGTCAGTGGCCTCTATTATTCTTAAATGGAAGAAGTTTGGAACCAAAAAGACTCTTCCTAGAGCTGGCTGCCCGGCCAAACTGAGCAGTTGACCAAGAACCCAATGGTCACTCTGACAGAGCTCCAGAGTTACTCTGTGGAGATGGGATAATCTTCCAGAAGGACAAAAATCTCTGCAGCACTCCACCAATCAGGCCTTTATGGTGGAGTGGCCAGATGGAAGCCACTCCTCAGTAAAAGGCACATGACATCTCTGGAGAGACCTGAAAATAGCTGTGCAGCGACACTCCTCATCCAACCTTACAGAGCTTGAGAGGATCTGCAGAGAAGAATGGGAAATTCCTAAATACAGGTGTGCCAAGCTTTTAGTGGCATACGCAAGAAGACTCAAGGCTTTAATCGCTGCCAAAGGTGCTTCAAAAAAGTACGGAGTAAAGGGTCGGAATACTTATGTAAATGTATTATTTCAGTTTTTAATATTTTATACGTTTAAAAAAAAATCTAAAAACCTGTTTTTGCTTTGTTATTATGGGGTATTGTGTGTTGATTTTTTTTTTTTCAGAAACAATTCAATCCATTTTAGAATAAGGCTGTAACTTTCCGAATTAACTGTACATGTCCACATGTCAAATTGCTGAGACATTATCCCTTAAGCACAATCAATACGCAAATGACTGAGTAATCATGATCTCACCAAACATGTCACTAGCTGTTATCCTTGCTAGTTAACCTATTATTATTTTATTTTTGTAGGAAGCCAATGTGTCAAATGGTTGCAGATGGATCAAAACAATGGTGGTGAGATCATCTTTCTTCCTGTTTGTTCTAAAATCACTACTGTATTTTGACCAGAGAACCAGTCAGTGATGGGCTGTGAATTCCGCTCAGGCCTCAAAGAAGTAGTGTTCCAGGAATGTTCCCTTTCAAGAAGTGCTGTCAGGAAGCAGAGTCCGGTCAGGCACCAGCGATCTTAGCGGAACGAGCGGCCAGCAGCCACTCCTCAGGTACTGGGCTGGAGCCAAGGGACTTTCAGTGGACTGCCCAGCCATCTCACAGCAGGACTACACACGCACACAAGCACATGAGCACACATGCACACACACACACACACTAACACACACACACTCAAGCAGCAGGAGAGTCTCTGTCAAGGCAAAAGCAGAAAGGAGCTAAACTTTTGTCTATGACCCCAAAGAGACAACTAAAAGTCCAATAAGCCAATCCACCTTCCACCTCCAGGCCAGCCACAAACACGCTAAACATGATACTGCACTTAATTTGGGAATTAACTAAGCAGGAAATTGCTTATTGGTTTAGCACATCCTCATGTTAGGAATCCACCCCTAAAAGTGAACTGAGCTGAGTGCTGTTTTGAGTGGACTGACAGTGTTTATTTTAACTGGACCACAGTCCAGGGAACTTAATTTCCATCAAATCTTTAACAATGTTTGACAGATTTCCTACTGTCTTCAACATGAACAGTGTGAAGTATTAAAAGCAAATAGCTTTCCACAGGGCCTGTTAAGACTGTCCTAGGGCTAGGGAAAACAATTGAGACTATTTATGTGTAGAAACATTGAGATTAAAATGGAGTCAGTACCTCATTTATGATCCATTATGTGTGAACCAACAAAAGCAGGAAACAGGAAATGTACACAGGAAATGCAAACACAACGCCAGAGCCCTTAACTTGACACATGATCTGCAAGGGCTTTCACCAAACAAACCTACTACCTGTTCCAGTGAAGAATGTGGGTACTTTTTTAAACATTATTAATCATCGGGCTGGTCGGTAGTTACATTTCTGTGAATTGTTCTATGGAACAACTATTGTATTCAGAGGTTAAAAAAAAACATGATTATGTGCAGTCATATCGTTGTAATAAAGTCATGTTCTGTATGTCGATGACTTACAAACCTGTAGCAGTTAGAACTGTTTTTTGGGGGTGAATTAACTACAGTAGCCTATACCAGGGGTCCTCAAACTTTTTTCACAGTCCGCATTGTGCCGTGAGGTGTAGTTTTATCAGGGTTTTTTAAATCAGATTTTACTGCTCACTTGAGTTACTTGGAAGAGAGTTCCATGTAGTCAAGGCTCTACGAACTACTGTGTGTTTCCCAGAGCCAACTGGAATTTCCCTATGTTCTACTTTAAGGCACTTGACCATATAAATGGGCAGTAGTCCAGGTGTGATAAAACTAAAGCCTGTAGGACTTGTTTAGTTGATTGTGATGTCAAGAAAGCAGAGCAGCACTTTATCACTACTCCCCATCTTAGCTACCGTTGATAGATAACGGCAAAAGATAATGGCTCCGGAGGGGGTTGTCTGCCATTTTACGGGCTCCTAACCAACTGTGTGCAATTTTTTTTTTTTTCTGCATTGTTTGTAACTCATTTTGTACATAATGTTGCTGCAACCGTCTCTATTGAGCGATTAAAGAGCTCGTACTTGTCAGGCTCTGGCCATAGAGAAGCCTATTTGCTTCTCTATGTAGCCATGGTCAGAGTCTGACAGTTCTATTCTTTCTGTTTCTGGTGGTGGTTTGTGTTGGATCCCTAATTAGAGGCAGCTGAAGTGCATCGTCTCTAATTAGGGATCCTAACATAGGTTTGTATGTTCCACAACGGGGATGTGGGTCATTATCTTTCGCAAGTCACGGTGACAGTAAGTGTGCGTTGTTACGTTTGTATATCGTGTGTCAATTTTGAACATGACGTGAATCGGCGAAAAGCCCGAAAAAAAACCCAAGTTAATTTTTTGGGGGGGCTATTGGGGTGGTCTGGCTACAGGCAGGAAGAGCCAATACCACCCCCCCTGTGGAGCATGGAGAGGCCGAGGTACAAATGGGGGGCGCAGAGCAAAGAGCAGGAGGTGTATTTGGAGGAGCATTTTGGAGAGGTTCTGGAAGAATTGAGGGAGATAGAGGAAGAGGTCGAGAGGGAGATGGCGGAGTGGTCCAGTCCAGGTCCGGTCGTCTACTCCACTCCCGGGCCGGAGAAGTCCGCTCCACCGGTGCCCACTCCGGGTCCGGTTGTCTACTCCACCTCCCTGCCAGAGCAATCCGCTCCTCCGGTGCCCAGTCTTGGTCCGATCGTCTACTCCCCCCATGCCAGAGCAGTCCGCTCCACCGGTGCCCAGTCCAGGTCCGATCGTCGTCTCCACTCCCATGCCAGAGCAATCCACTTCACCGATGTCCAGTCCAGGTCCGGACCTCTGCTCTAATCCCCGCACCCGACCTCCAGTGCGTGCGCCCAGCCAGGTGCTTCCAGTGCTGACTCCACGCATCCGACCTCCGGTGCGCCTCCCCAGTCCGGTTACTGTCAGGCTCTGGCCATAGAGAAGCCTATTTGCTTCTCTATGTAGCCATGATCAGAGTCTGACAGTTCTATTCTTTCTGTTTCTGGTGGTGGATTGTGTTGGATCCCTAATTAGAGGCAGCTGCAGTCCGCTCCACCGGTGCCCAGTCCGGGTCCGGCCGTCTGCTCCTGAGCCAGAGCAGTCCGCTCCACCGGTGCCTAGTCCGGGTCCGGCCGTCTGCTCCGCTCCAGTGCCAGAGCAGTCCGCTCCACCAGTGCCCAATCCGGGTCCAGCCGTCTGCTCCGCTCCAGTGCCTGAACAGTCCGCTCCACCGGTGCCCAATCCGGGTATTGACACTTTGCCTTTTTTGCTCGCTTCGAGGCAAGCAACACTGAACCATGTATGAGAGCACCAGCTGTTCCGGACAACTGTGTTATCACGCAATTCACAAAGCCGCGGGGCTAGACGGATTACCAGGACGTGTACTCAAAGCATGCGTGGACCAACTGGCAAGTGTCTTCACTGACATTTTCAACCTCTCCCTGAATGAGTCTGTAATATCTACATGTTTCAAACAGACCACCATAGTCCCTGTGCCCAAGAACGCCAAGGTAACATGCCTAAATGATTACCGCCCAGTAGCCCTCACGTCGGTAGCCATGAAGTGCTTTGAAAGACTGGTCATGGCTCACATCAACACTATCATGCCGGAAACCATAGACCCACTCCAATTCGCCTACTGCCCCAACAGATCCACAGATGACGTAATCTCAATCGCACTCTACACTGCTCTTTCCCACCTGGACAAAAGGAACACCTATGTGAGAATGCTGTTCACTGACTACAGCTCAGAGTTCGATACTATAGTGCCCACAAAGCTCATCACTAAGCTAAGGACCCTGGGACTTAACACCTCCCTCTCCAACTGGAACCTGGACTTCCTGACGGGCCGCCTCCAGGTGGTAAGGGTAAGGGTAGGCAACAACACATCTGCTACACTGATCCTCAACACTGGGGTCCCTAAGGGCTGCGAGCTTAGTCCCCTCCTGTACTCCCTGTTCACCCACGACCGCGTGGCCAAGTACGACTCCAACACCATCATTAAGTTTGCTGACAACACAACAGTGGTAAGCCTGATCACCAACAATGATGAGACAGCATATAGGGAGGAGGTCAGAGACCTGGCAGTGTGGTGCCAGGACAACAACCTCTCCCTCAGTGTGAGGAAGACAAAGGAGCTGATAGTGGACTACAGGAAAAGGAGGGCTGAACACGCCCCCATTAACATTGACAGGGCTGAAGTGGAGCGGGTCAAGAGTGTTCAGGTTCCTTGGTGTCCACATCACCAACAAACTATCATGGTCCAAACATGCCAACACAGTTGTGAAGAGAGCACAACAACACATTTTCCCCCTCAGGAGACTGAAAAGATTTGGCATGGGTCCACCATCGAGAGCATCCTGACCGGTTGCATCATTGCCTGGTATGGCAACTGTTCGGCATCTGACCGTAAGGCGCTACAGAGGGTAGTGCGTACAGTCAATATTCATGTAATGTTTTTGTATGAAAAACCTTAAATTACAGGTTCATTTGAGCAAATTCAGAATTTGCAATTTTCCTGCGATTGATTAGATTGAATTGAATTGTTTTCCCATTTTACAGACCTAAATTTGAGATCTGGCCTAAACCCTGGCCTATACAAAATAGTACATTATCATCCCCAGCAGTATACACAGTATCTGCTTGACAAGCTATGCTGTAATCATCCAAGTGCCAGTTCTAATCTGTCAGATTCATTTCAGTAATTTTGAGTAGAAACGGTGTACACTGTCTGGAAGGACAAACAACAGATACTGTATGTCCCGATGTTTAAACACAAACAGAGTTTATGAAGCTTAGTGTGAGGCACTCTCCTGGTTAAAACACTTCAGTGCTGTTGTTGAATCTCTCACTGTCAGGAATACAGGGCTTTGGCACAGTATAGTACAGTGTTGAATCTCTCTCTGACTGTCAGGAATACAGGGCTTTGGCACAGTATGGTACAGTGTTGAATCTCTCTCTGACTGTCAACCAGTACTCATTCTCCATCATCTCTATTCTTAGTTTTGCCAATCAGAGATTTGATTCAATTAATTTGCAAATAAAGATTAGCTTTGTCATCTGCCTTCATCGTACGATCAAAGAAAGAGCTTGAAAGGTGGACAAAACAATACATTATATCAATGTCTGAAATAGTTATTTTGTTTATCTTAGTTTCACTTTTTTTTAAATGTGTTTATCGAAGCACCAGAGACAGACACCATTGGTTATGTTAAGTCTTAAATTAGGCCAATTAAAATTCACTTAACACGTTTATTGTGTTTGGCTTGGCCCTGAGAGCTCTGTAATGTGAGGCCTTGACAAAACACTTCAACAGAGATTGAAGGAATCCAGGTGTCCTACTCTCCACACCCCTATGTCTGCCAACCCATAGGTGTAGGGTTACTGGACAGGAATGCCATGCACTCAAGTTCTGTGCCTTAGACGGGATGGAACACTTAGGACATTTCCTCTCTCTCTCTCTCTCTCTACACGTCTGTGGCTGGTGCTAGACCATGAATGCCCTCCCTCCTCACCCTAAATGGGGAATGACCAGCTGCCAGTGGCGGAGACTGCCTGAGACTCCATTACTGTAGATATCCACATCCTTTATCCTGCGTGGGTTCATAGACTTTATACTCTCTACTTCCGGGTGGCATTCCGTCTCTACACACCTCCTCAACTTAGTGTACTGTTGAATGTGCTGGAGACACATTGTTATTCATCTTGCCGTTTGTCATGTGTATGTATGGGGCATTTGTTTGATGTATAGGTCTTAATTCCATTGTGTGTTTGTGTGTGTGTGTGTGTGTGTGTGTGTGTGTGTGTGTGTGTGTGTGTTTTAAAGCAGTCATACAATGGTGTCGCTGCTAATAGTTATAATAACATATAATAACATGAATTAACATGAATTAACATGAATAACATTCAATTATTTTGTCTGCATACACACCACATATTCTTCACACACAACTAAACAATCATACGGACACAAGAATGTTTCCATCAGTGTTGGTTTGTGTTGAGTGGATAGGAATCCATGCAAGGAGTCACAGGAATGTTTCCATCAGTGTTGGTTTGTGTTGAGTGGATAGGAATCCATGCAAGGAGTCACAGGAATGTTTCCATCAGTGTTGGTTTGTGTTGAGTGGATAGGAATCCATGCAAGGAGTCACAGGAATGTTTCCATCAGTGTTGGTTTGTGTTGAGTGGATAGGAATCCATGCAAGGAGTCAAATTAACCCTCTATTGTTCTACTAATAGAAATAGAATGCTTAGTAAAGGCTTGGAACCTCTATGCCATCATTGATTGAATGGGGAGGTCCGTTCTATGGTTCTACCCCACTCTAGAACGCAGACTCAAGAGGGCTGTGGGCCTGCAACACCCCAACTAACTGACCCTTTACAACGTGTTCCTGGTCAAGATTTATGACCTTCCAGTTGCAATGAAAACCACAATCTCTATATAAGCAATTTCAAGTCATCCTATATATTTGTGGCTGACCCAAATTGGTTTCTATCCACTAAATAATTACATTTCAGCCATCTGGAAGCCTTGTGATCTAATTCCGTCCATCTCCAAAGAGCTGGCTGTAGTTTACAGCGTTTCCACCCATGCCTTTGTGGCAGCAGAGAGGGAGGAGAGAAGGAAGAGATAGAAGTGCCATTTGAGAGTGACGTGTCAGTAAGGCCCTATTCCCACTACGAGAGACGAAGGAGAGGAGCGGAGTGGCCATGGAGATTTCTACTTTTCAGTTCACATTACATCCTTGCCTTGCCTTTCATTGGGGCTGGCAACACAACATTCTTGGTCTGCAGCTCAAATTGACCGTAAATATCACAGTAGCCACAAGCCAGTAAGTTAAAACTATTTAACGATCCAAGGAACTTTTCTTCTAAAACATATTACACTATTGAATAATGCAACCAAACCATATTGTACTCTTGTAACGTAAGCATACCAATAATTAACGTTCACCCCTACAATACGAATATAAAAGTACAGTAACATTATCATACAGTGTAATTCATAATAGAATGTAGGCTACACAGCTTGGTAATGTTAGCTAGCAAGGTAGCTAGCTAGCGTAACAAAATAATTTCTGCATCCTCCTCACATCAATGTGCTGGCTGTTAGCTGAATGTTGACATTTAGCTGAACCATATCTAGATAGGAGCTCTTTGGCTTACACTAGCATGCTAAAATCACCTTAGAACAAACCAGGCTTCATTTGATCAATATCATGGAAGTCATTATATGAGGTAAAAGCAAATTGCCACTGAAAACGTTGACGATTCCCTGGAGAGTTGCTTCTTGCCTGTATGTCGGTGGCTCACTGCAGTCCAAAAACATATACATAAACAACACAGTTGAGATTTAAACTTACGGCGACAATTTCAGAAGGTGACAGGCTCAATAAAACAAGTCCAAAAAATAAGGTAAATGTCTGTACATTTCAGCTGTTTCAAAATCATTGCTCTGCTATCACAATATTAGCGAGACGTGTTTAAATTTTTGCGTAATGTCTAGTAAAGGTGAGGACCCTCTAAGTCTCTCATTCAGAGCATTCGGAAAGTATTCCGACACCTTGACTTTTTCTACATTTTGTTACATTATAGCCTTATTCTAAAATCAATACACAAAATGTTTTTCCTAATCAATCTACACACAATAATGACAAAGCAAAAACTGAAATATCACATTTACATAAGTATTCAGACCCTTGGCAGCGATTACAGCCTGTGTGCTTAGGGTCGTTGTCCTGTTGGAAGGTGAACCTTCGCCCCAGTCTGATGTCCTGAGCACTCTGGAGCAGGTTTTCATCAAGGATATCTGTGTACTTTGCTCCATTCATATTTCCCTCGATCCTAACTAGTCTTCCAGACCCTGCCGCTGAAAAACATCCCCACAGCATGATGCTGCCACCACCATGCTTCACCATAGGGATGGTGCGAGATTTCCTTCAGACGTGATGCTTGGCATTCCTAAGGCACTGCATCTCAGTGCTAGAGGCGTCACTACAGACACCCTGGTTCGATTCCAGGCTGATTGGGAGTCCCATAGGGCGGTGCACAATTGGCCCAGCGTCGTCTGAGTTTGGCCGGTGTAGTCCGTCATTGTAAATAAGAATTTGTTCTTAACTGACTTGCCTAGTTAAATAAAGGTAAAAATAATATGTTTTGTATTTTTTTCTAAATTTGCCAACATTTTCTAAAAACCTGTTTTTGCTTTGGTCATTATGTGGTATTGTGTGTAGATTGATGAGGATTTTTTTTTATTTAATATATTTTAGAATTAGGTTATAACGTAACAAAATGGGGAAAAAGGGAAGGGCTCTGAATACTTTCCGAATGCACTGTATCTCCAAGCAGCTCAAAACGGCCTGCTAATCTCAATTATGTATACTGCATAAACCCTGGATTGCTGATGCTATGTGTTGGCCATTGAGATTCTTTGAAGCCACCGGTTGGCAATATCTGCACTCCACAGTAGGAGCAGTCCTCCATAGGAATGAATGGAATTCTACAGTACTTCAATTAAATGGACAAAATTACATGTATTTAAGTATGTGTGTGTTGTAGTGGGGCCAGTAACATTAGTAATCTCTCAAAATTATACTTAAAGTTAAATATTTGTATATATTTTTTGTATTTGTATGTTTAGCTCACATAATATTTAAAAGTATACATTAAGGTGTCTGTAATATAATAAATGTGGCTAAACAAATGCAGACAATAATACATGCATTTCTATAGCTTCCCAAAAAATGTTTTACAATGGTGGAGGAGTGCCAAGATGGAGGCACAGTGGCTTCAACACAGCGCCCCCTATCAGTCATCTAATGTATATACAGTATAAATCATTGGTTCATCTCCAGGGGGATATTTACATTTACATTCTAGACATTTAGCAGACGCTCTTATCCAGAGCGACTGACAGTAGTGAGAGCATACATATAGGCCCGTTACTTAGCACACACAGCCTTGGCTACAACTCCAGTAGCCAAGGCTGTAAATGGCTGACATTGGTTGGCCCTATGAACCTCTGTCTCTCTCCGCTCTATGGGAATGGGGGTGTCTGTATGCCCCTAACATGAATAGCAGCATGTTAGCCTAGTCAACACAGACTCACAGAAACACTATCACCCCTGAGCCTGGGCTTTTTGTTTGCTGCTGACATCTAACACGTAAAACCCCATACACCCCTTTCTGATGTGTGAAGTCTGTGTCAACAGAACTCTGTATGTCTGTAGGAGAGGAGAGACTCTTTGGCCCCAGCCCCATCGCCACATCTCCTCCCCCTGCCAAGGGCCCCAGCCCCCATCCCCACATCTCCTCCCTCTGCCCAAAGCCCCAGCCCCCATCCCCACATCTCCTCACCCTGCCAAGGGCCACAGCCCCCATCCCCACATCTCCTCCCCCTGCCCAGAGCCCCAGCCCCCATCGCCACATCTCCTCACCCTGCCAAGTGCCCCAGCCCCCATCCCCACATCTGCTCACCCTGCCAAGGGCCCCAGCCCCCATCCCCACATCTCCTCCCCCTGCCAAGGGCACCAGCCCCCATCCCCACATCTCCTCCCTCTGCCCAGGGCACCAGCCCCCATCCCCACTCGTTGATAATGGATCTTTTCCAAAGAGGGTTTGTTGCTCCTAAATTACACACCTTCAGAGCATATAGAGAGGCTGTAGCTTCACACAGAGCTTCTTGAGGTCGGCAGATTTTCTCTTTCCCAAGACATTTATCCTGAAAAGAGGGATCATCTGATCATGCATTGGGCGGCAGGTAGCCTAGTGGGTAGAGCATTGGGCCAGCACTAACCCTGTAGGTAGGCCATTGTAAATAAGAATTTGTTCTTAACTGACTTGCCTAGTTAAATAAAGGTTAAATAAAATAAAACAATAAATAATTATCATACATTGACTCTGATTCAAAATATTTGTGGGGAGAAGGACATTTTTTAAACCTCCCTTCAGTAATGAAAGCCTTTAGTTCCTGTGTGAATCAATCTGTGGTGCAGTCCCTCGGTGTTGGATGTCTCTATCTCTTCTCTTCAAGCCACAGATTAAAAGGCCAGATCCATTTGGCCTTATAAAGCCTACCACGACTTTTCAACTCTCTTTTTAACATTTTGAGTGCTTTGGACCATAGATTGTCCAGAGGGTCTTGAATAGAGAACTGATTAGGTGGATAAAGGGAGGCCATTTTACTGATCTTTTGTTCTCCACCATGAAGGGAATGATGGGTGTCCGTGGACAACCAGGGGTTGGACCCACTGTCGACTCCCCCAGAGCAGCAGGCCTCTCCTGGAGGGCACTCCAATCTGCCTCCACTCTCTCTCTCTCTCTCTCTCTCTCTCTCTCTCTCTCTCTCTCTCTCTCTCTCTCTCTCTCTCTCTCTCTCTCTCTCTCTCTCTCTCTCTCTCTCTCTCTCTCTCTCTCTCTCTCTCTCTCCCCTTCCCACCCTCCATCCCTCTCCCCTTCCTTCCCTCCCTCCCACCCACCCTCCCTCTCTCTCTCTCACACTCTCTGCCTCTCTCTCTCTCTCTCTCTCTCTCTCATAAGAGGCTGGAGTGAGCTGAGGATGGAGGGAGATGATGTGGTTACCTGGGGTACAGAAATTACTATCTCCAATATTATTGATGACTACAATGATGATAGGAATACACAAGTGGTCTGGGCCATAAGCAAATCCCAGTTATATTCATATACCTACTTAAAGGCCCCCCAGTGACAAATCCATTATATAACTCATGTAATTGTTGATTATCATAGCCTAATATCTGTCAGCCCAAATGTGTTTCAGTGATGGATAGTAATCCAAGTAGTCTCTTGGCACGTTCTGCTCACATTTCCAGTGAACAGGTGTTTCAAAACATACAGATCTATTTAAAGCACTGACTGGCATGCCAAAGTCCCCGGTTCTCTAGCTCTCGTACTACAGTACTTCCGTAAATCCTGGTTCTCTAGCTCTCGTACTACAGTACTTCCTTAAACCACGGTTCTCTAGCTCTCGTAATACAGTACTTCCGTAAATCCTGGTTCTCTAGATAGATAGATAGATAGATAGATAGATAGATAGATAGATAGATAGATAGATAGATAGATAGATAGATAGATAGATAGATAGATAGATAGATAGATAGATAGATAGATAGATAGATAGATAGATAGATAGATAGATAGATAGATAGATAGATAGATAGATAGATAGATAGATAGATAGATAGATAGATAGGTACTTAGCTCTCGTACTACAGTACTTCTTTAAACCCCGGTTCTCTAGCTCTCGTACTACAGTACTTCCTTAAACCCTGGTTGGGGTGCTAGGACCTAGTTTAACAATTATGCATCCATCCGTGAGTAACTCTGGTCCATCAGCACTCATCCACTCAGGACCTATTTATTCATACAGGTCTGTATATACATACTCATGTACAGTTGTTATATCATATCACATGCAATATTGTAAGTAATTATTGGACTTAACTTACGTAGGCATTCACTCAGGAATGCATATTAGTATCCTGCCAGTTGCACCTTTTCTCATTGCTTTTAGTATATTGAATGTGCAATAAGTGCAGTTGTCTGTAATTAAACCCTGCGCACTAAGGACTGTATTTTAAGGGAATTACTATTATTACCCCAAATGATATCATACACACATTTAGCTATTAAAGTATCTCTTCCTGTCATTTACCTGTACAGTTTGTGTAAACATGCAAGTATTCACTTATCTGTAAATATAACTGTATACCTAACTGTACAGCTAATTTAACCATGCAAAATTTTCACTTACCTGTTAATTTACCCAGTCTGTCTATTAAGTAAACTATTATTACCCTCACTCATATCATACGCATTTTTAGCTACTGAAGTATTTCTCTGCCATCGACCTGTATAGTATAGTTAACCATCCAACATCCACCAATGTATAGTGTACATATTCAGCCAACCACCCATACTATGCAATGTCTTTTTTATAGCTTTTATTTTTTTGCACTCCAGATATCTTGTATTTCTATACTTTTTCATACTGCCGCTCTATGTATCATGTACCGTGTATCTGTCTTTTGTGTACTTTCGTTGTGGCATTTTGCACCTGCCCTGTGTTTTGTTGTAGCTGCTTGACAATGAAATTTCCCCCCCGGGGGAGCAATAAAGTACCTATCTATCTATCTACCTATCTACCCATCTATCCATCCATCCATCCATCCATCCATCCATCCATCCATCCATCCATCCATCCATCCATCCATCCATCCATCCATCCATCCATCCATCCATCCATCCATCTATCTATCTATCTATCTTCTCTAGCTCTCGTACTACAGTACTTCTTTAAACCCTGTTTCTCTAGCTCTCGTACTACAGTACTTCTTTAAACCCTGTTTCTCTAGCTCTCGTACTACAGTACTTCTTTAAACCCTGTTTCTCTAGCTCTCGTACTACAGTACTTCTTTAAACCCTGGTTCTCTAGCTCTCGTACTACAGTACTTCTTTAAACCCTGGTTCTCTAGCTCTAATACTACAGTACTTCCTTAATTCCCGGTCTTACTCTATAAATCTCCAATAGCCATTCTGAGGAAAGAATATTTCAGGAGAGCATCTTGACACAAACATAAACCAGTGCCGTTTCCCCTCGGTCAGAAAAACATCCCTAAAAGTGAAGTAGACATATTATATCTATGATATAATTTTATTCCTAGATATTTAATTTGTTTATACAGTAAAAACATATTTTGACTAGCCATTGTCATAGCGGTGGCAAATAGGTTGTGGATATTGAATAAAATTGTTGCATTCAAAGAGAGCATTGTCCATATAATTCGTTTGACACTATATCTAAAAGGGATCCTTTTGACTGACCCATTTTTTTTTTACGAGTACACTGTGAATGTCCGTTTGCGTGTGGTGACGGCATTGTGTATTAGATCATTACTAGTGTAATACATCCTCAACTAGCCTGTGTCATGAGTAATGAACCTTATTGGCCAAGGGTGATCAGATGGAGGCTGGCTCCTCTTTGTGCAGTTGAGCTGACCATCTTGTCTGCTTAGCTCACATGACTACCCAGAGAGCCCGTGGATGCGTCCCCCAACCCAAAGCATTGCTCACTGAACCATTAACCCTTGAGGAGAAAATGGGGTGAGGAGGTGGAGCTATGCGGAGGATAGAGGGGTAAGCTCATCAATCGCTTCCAACCCCCCTGGTCAAACACACACACAGAGCGAGAGGGGAACAAACAACACAGGACCACCAACCAGCGGGGCTACCCCCCCCAAGGCATGCAACCGTCCCTCCCTTCCCCCTCCCCACCCAGAGAGATCTGTCTGGACACCCCCTGGTCCCCTTTTGCACTGCCCCTCATTGTTCCAAATTGATAGAGACAGAAGTGGGGAAGAGGTTAAAGCTGTGGGGGGGTCGCCTTCTTTTCTTCAACTGATTAAATAGAACGTATGTACTGTCAACTATGATATAACCTGTGTAATTATATTATTTATAACAGTACTTATTACGTATGTCTTATCACATAGCATTGTGTGTCTTATAGCCTATCTTTTAACAAGGCTTTATGCAAAACCGGAAACACACCAGTTTGCCTGTTTGTTTTTTTTACCGCATTTCACAGGTCTAAATCCTGTCCCCATTTTGAGCATACATTTATTGTAAACTCAGATCTCCAGCCAATAGTCTAGTCAGGATACCTAGTCTGGCCAGGTGTCAACGCCTGAGAACGCGGCGTTTGGTGCTTGCTACCTGACTGGCATCCTACTAATCTTCTGAATGCTCTAGAAGGATAAACAATACGTTTTATCATAATAGTTGATGGTTTACACCATACTGCGACAGTGAAGAATGTGGTAGTGATGAGATCAAATGCAAACCAACCACAGGAAGAGCTTAAAGTTTAAATTCAGGTCATTATTCAAAAATAAAAAAAAAACACACACTACTGTTCCGTTGCTCATTGATAGATTGGTACTTTATTGATCCCCGAGGGGAAATTTCTTTGTCAAGCAGTTACGAAAAAAACACAGGGCAGGTGCAAAATGCCAGAACGAAAATACACAAAAGACTGATACATGAAATATAGAGCGGCAGTATGAAAAAGTATAAAAATACAAGAAGTCTGGAGTGCAAAAAAGCTATAAAAAGACATTGCATAGTATGGGTGGATGGCTGAATATGTACACTATACATTGGTGGATGTTGGATGGTTAACTATACTATACAGGTCGATGGCAGAGAAATACTTAAATAGCTAAAAGTGCGTATGATATAAGTGAGGGTAATAATAGTTTACTTAATATACAGTCTGGTTAAATGAACAGGTAAGTGAATATTTTGCATGGTTAAATTAACTGTACAGGTAAATATACAGTTAAATTTACAGGTAAGTGAATATTTGCATGGTTACATCACGGATGGATGCATAATTCTTAAACTAGGTCCTAACAACCCAACAGTTCCAGGTCTATGTTGACGACGGCACGGCGCCCCGGTGAGGCATTAAATAGTCTAATAGCCGCCGGCAGGAAGGACCTCCTGTTGCGCTCTCTGGCACACCGTGGTGGGATCAGTCTGTGACTGAAGGTGCTCCTCTGCGTCATAACCATGGCGTGCAGAGGGTGGGTGACGTTGTCCATGATGGCCAGCAGTTTGGCCAGGATCCGTCTCTCCGCCACCTCCTCTAGAGTGTCAAGGCTGTCCCCGATGTTGCGCTGATATGCAAACTGCAGGGGTCTGAAGTGAGCGAGGACTAACCTTTCCAGAGTCTTCATGATGTGGGATGTTAGCGCTACAGGTCTGAAGTCATTCAGGACAGTGGGGTGCGCCTTCTTGGGCACTGGGTGGATGGCTGAATGACGAGGCACGATGTTCTCCACAACACAGGGACCCTTTCTAGGCTCAGGCTAAGGTTGAAGGGTCGCTGGAGTATTCCACACAGTTGGTCAGCACAGATCCTAAGCACCCTTGGGCTGATGCCATCAGGCCCCGTCGCTTTCCACTGATATAGTCTCTCCAGCTCTCTCTTCACTTGGTTGGTGGTGAAAGCCAGCCCAGGTGGGGAGGTGGGGGGAAGGGGGGTGTTGAGGATCAGTCCAGAGGGAGCAGGGGCTGAGGTGGGGTTGCTGATTGTCTCAACAGAGGTGTTGTGAGCAAAGTGGGGGTGGGACAGCCGTGAGGGTGTGTGGCCTGGGGAGCTGGAGGGGAGGTGGACAGGGACAGTATCGAACCTGTTAAAAAAATTGGTTCAGCTCATTGGCTCTGTCCTGGGTCCCCTCCGTCTGCCCACTTTTTGAAGCCAGTAATATTTCTCATACCCTTCCACACCTCTCTCACCTGGCTCTGCCTCAGCTTGTCCTCCATCTTCTCCTTATACTCTCTCTTCCCCTCAGCAATCCGCAACTTCGGCTCCCTCTGGACGCATTTCAATTTGTCCCTGTCCCCCTCCTTGAAGGCCCTCTTCTTCTCATTCAGCAGGGCCTTCAGGTCGCTGGTGACCAAGGGTTTATTATTTGGAAAATAGCCTACCTTCCTGTTGGGTACAGTGTTGTCTACACAAAAATTGTGCATCAGGCTGTCCATCGATGTCCTCCCCATGAGCCTCACAGAGCACATCCCAGTCTGTTGTTTCAAAGCAGTCCTGTAGGATCTCATTCGCCTCCGGGGACCATCTCCTAATGGTCCTAGTTGTCGCAGGCTGCTGTTGGACCATAGGCCTGTAGAGTGGGGTGAGGTGGACAAGGTTGTGATACGATCTACCGAGGGGAGGGAGTGCAGTGGAGTTGTATGCATCCTTCACATTAGCATATAACAAGTCCAGAGTTTTATTATTCCTGGTTGGGCACTTCACAAACTGTTTGAACGTGGGCAGCGTTGAAGAGAAAGATGCATGGTTAAAATCCCCCAAAATGGCAAAGAAAGCACTGGGATGCGCTGTCTGTAACCTTGCGATAACAGAGTGGATGACGTCACATGCTGTGTTTGCGTCAGCGGAGGGCGGAATGTAAACAATAACAGCAATGGACGCTGTGAATTCCCTCGGTAAATAGTAGGGTCTCAGGCTAACGACTAACAGCTCAATGTCCGGGCTACAAAACTGTTCCTTAAGAGTAATATGTCTCTGATTACACAATCTGTTGTTAACTAATAAAGCCAGCCCCCCTCCCTTATCCTTACTGGAAGAAACGCTATCCCTGTCCGCTCTGATGGTCCGGAAACCGCAGATAGTGACGTTCTCTATGGGGATGTTATCATTCAGCCAAGTCTCAGTAAAACACCATAGGCTCGCTTCTCGGTATTCTCTTTGTCCATGAACCAGACCCTGAAGCTTGTCCATCTATTTATGTAGCGATATCATGTTGCCCATAATGATAGACGGTATAGCCGGCATGTACTTCCTCAGCTTTGCCTTACACTTCAATCCCGCCCTGCGTCCACCTGGGGTGCAGCAGTGCTGCCTGTGCTAAATACAGGAGCTGGGCTCGGTTGTAAATAATTGAGGACTTGTGTGTACGTTCGGCGCTGAGAAAAATTAAAAGTGCCTCAGTGATAAAAAAGGACCGCTAAAACCTTTCGTAAAACAGTAGCACTCCATAAACCTGATCTATTATAGTTCAACTGTTGCAAAAAAACTCACGAAAAACGGACGAAAAATATACTAAAACAACAATTTACGCACAAACAATGGGAGCTGCTTAACAGGCGACCACGCAGGGCGGCGCCAAACTGTAATCTGCATCATACACATTTTTTTGAATACACAGAAAATGCTAAATATTTACTTCAGAGAGGTCTCCTAAATAATTAAACATGAAGCATACATACAACACACTCCTTCTATCGCCATTTTATTTCAGTGCAATAAAAAAAAAAAAACGCAACTTCCAAGGTCAGGCGTACGCAGGCTCAATCCATCCAAGCAGCAAACCCCAGAACACTCCCAAACTTTAGGGCCTAATCCACAGCCATGTGCCAAGGAGCATTCTCAAGTGATCCCAGTGGGTTCTCCCAGACAACAACACAAATATTTTAATCACATCTTGAGGAGAGAGATAATAGGGACAGAGAGAGAGAGAGAGACTAATATAAACAAGAAGAATCATTGGGGAAATGCCAGATTTGCGTAAATCTCCCTGGCAACCGAATAACAATTGATTTACCTTTAAGTACGGCCTCAACAGATTTCCTGCCTTTGGCTCTAGTTGTGTCATGTCTCAAACAGCTGCCTAAGGTTTTGTTTTCCAACCATTTAAAATGTACAATGTAAATAATTTCCCCATAACGGTCTCCGCCAAAACTAACCAAGCACCTGTATTTTTTTATATATTTTTTTCACCTTTATTTAACCAGGTAGGTCAGTTGAGAACAAGTTCTCATTTGCAACTGCGACCTGGCCAAGACAAAGCAAAGCAGTGCGACAAAAACAACACAGAGTTACACAGTAAACAAACATAGTCAAAAACACAATAGAAAATCTATATACAGAGTGCAAAATGTAGTGTATTGACGAGTTTGGTGTCATGATTACTCGTCTAGCTCCTCTGTCCTACACTACAGACAGCATTACCTCAGGGCTCTAGCTCCTCTGTCCTACACTACAGACAGCATTACCTCAGGGCTCTAGCTCCTCTGTCCTACACCACAGACAGCATTACCTCAGGGCTCTAGCTCCTCTGTCCTACACCACAGACAGCATTACCTCAGGGCTCTAGCTCCTCTGTCCTACACTACAGACAGCATTACCTCAGGGCTCTAGCTCCTCTGTCCTACACTACAGACAGCATTACCTCAGGGCTCTAGCTCCTCTGTCCTACACCACAGACAGCATTACCTCAGGGCTCTAGCTCCTCTGTCCTACACCGCAGACAGCATTACCTCAGGGCTCTAGCTCCTCTGTCCTACACCACAGACAGCATTACCTCAGGGCTCTAGCTCCTCTGTCCTACACCGCAGACAGCATTACCTCAGGGCTCTAGCTCCTCTGTCCTACACTACAGACAGCATTACCTCAGGGCTCTAGCTCCTCTGTCCTACACCGCAGACAGCATTACCTCAGGGCTCTAGCTCCTCTGTCCTACACTACAGACAGCATTACCTCAGGGCTCTAGCTCCTCTGTCCTACACTACAGACAGCATTACCTCAGGGCTCTAGCTCCTCTGTCCTACACTACAGACAGCATTACCTCAGGGCTCTAGCTCCTCTGTCCTACACCGTAGACAGCATTACCTCAGGGCTCTAGCTCCTCTATCCTACACTACAGACAGCATTACCTCAGGGCTCTAGCTCCTCTGTCCTACACTGCAGACATACACAGTATTACCTCAGCGCTCAATGGAGTCATAAACCCTGGCAAATCAATAACATTGATTAAAATATCATTAAGCCTTTCTTTAATAATTGGATGAGGATATAGTCTTTCACGGAGAGATGAAGCATTAAACAGCACTAACTAGACAACTGGATATACACATTTAAAAACAGAATTAAATACATTAATGCTATTATAAGGCCGTCGCCACTGCATGAGACAGATTTTCTGAGCAAACTGTTTATCTACATTTTAATAATCTGTCCGATGACGATAGCACAATCCCATACGTTATACATTCATATGCAATGTCTAAAATGGCCAGATTCAGGCATTCACTAATTTCAGTACACTTAATTTTAATACATTTAACAATGGACTCAATCATGTCTGGATGCCGGCTGAGTTGTCTTGCTTCTGTTTCGAGGCAGATAGTTGGAGTCTAATTGGGAGGAGAGCAGAGGGCTCTCAGAACTTTGGCTGACTCAGCGCTTTGCCAAGTAAAGTGCTCTCACTCTCACTGAAGTCTAAATCTTAAATGTACTGTAAAGCATTTTGTTATGATTCTCAGAGTATTCGTTCCCCCTGCTACTGACAACGACCAAAGCGGACCAAGGCTGAGCCAAAAACAGTTCCTCAAACAAAGAGGGCGGGGTCACCTGACCTGACCTAATCACCACTAGGTATGTCATCACCCAGGCGAGGGACAGACCTACGCTTCACTCTGTCTGTGTTCCTTCCTCATCTCTATCTTATTTTCATTAGCTTCTTTCATCTTTATGTAGATGCCCTACCCTTTTTAGGGGGTCAATGTGGATCCAGACCCAGCCTCTCCCTCCCTGACATCATCAAGACATAGAGAGAGGGGAGAGAGCGTGGGGCTCGGGGGGCCTGTAAATGTCTTCAGCATGACGTAGCCAGCCTGTGGTCAATCCTGGGGAAGGGACTCCTGGTGACTGAAGGGGGGTGTTGGACCGGTTCAACAGGCAGGATCCCTACTGGACCCCTTATCATAAACACCGGGAATTGGGAGGTATCTCGTGTCTAAAAGTACATTTATCAGTTGGAGTCTTCTCTATCTATTTCTGTGGCACTGAGATATACTGTGCTGGCAGCGCCAAAATAAATATGTCAGTGATGGAATTTTACTGTCTGTGTTGGATAACAGTGGTCTTTAGCAGACTACCTCTAGCCTGCATTCCAAACCATGCTTTGGATCTGCTACTGGTTTATAATTTCTAAAGACATAGCCGGCACTTTCTAGAGATTATATAAAACTTCTGTCAAGGTAAAATGAGAGGTTGTCTGTTTTAGAACAAACTCTATTCATAATTAAAATGAAACCTTATTTAACCATGTTACAGTATGTCATCCTTTACTAATCTTAAGTGAGAAACTAAATGCAATAAGTAACTAATCTTATAGATGAATGATTTAATCAAGATCAGAGGTTTCAGATGTTAATTGAATGCTACTATTTTTGTATTGCATGGAGACAGACTGGGTTCCTCCTCTGACAGAAGACAGGACCTGTCTCTGTCTGTTTCTGCACCTTGTTTCCTTCTGTCTCTGTCTGTTTCTGTACCTTGTTTCCTTCTGTCTCTGTCTGTTTCTATACCTTGTTTCCTTCTGTCTCTGTCTGTTTCTATACCTTGTTTCTTTCTGTCTCTGTCTGTTTCTGTACCTTGTTTCCTTCTGTCTCTATTTGAGGTTTAAAAAGGCTCCTGAAGTTTTGTAATTTTCACTTTGAAATGTCATACTTGATTTTCCCTTAGGAAAAATGTTTCAACCCCTACAAAAATTTCCATTAATTATAATCCATATAACAATTCACATTTCCTGTTGCCCCAGGATTATTTTCTTGCTGTAGCAAACTGGCTCAAATTAATATCCTACATCTGTATCTGAAACTGAATGAATAAAATGTTGTCATAAACCACACCGACCCATTCCTGCAAATCCTTGTCAATTTTCAGAGGTAGCTATGAAAATGGATGCTATGTAAAGGTCTTAAGAAGATATTATTCCAAGCTACCTTCCTGCCTTGTGTGTGTGGGGTGGGGAGGGGGGTTACTTTGATGGTGAAAGGTTTGCACAGACATCAATGTCCTCTCCCCATTCAAACGACTGTTCAGCCTGACAATGCCATTAGCAGTTAGTGCCTTAAACGCAACATTAGGGGAAAGAATTGGACACATACTATTAGAAGCTCATAATGCCACACTGACGATATGTCTCTTTTATCAATGCACTCTGTCATAGTGATGCTGTGGAGACAAAGGAGGCTGAGTAGACAGGAGCGTCCGTGTAGCAGCACCATACTCTATAGAGGTGCTGGAGGACACTGTAGTTACTTAGGGGGACTGCCAGCTCTCACACAGGGAATGTGCACCCCACAATGCACTTTAAGAAAGAGCCAGTCAGGGCTGATTAAGCCGTGGGCTGACGGTAGGTCTCGGATGGTAAGGGTGGGGAACGGAGGTTGATGGGGAGACAACCAATATGACACTGCCAGCAGGATATGATTACACATCATGTGCAGGTGGAAAAATAATCTGGGGCACACTATCCTTCACACATGCATCTGGCATGTCCTCTCTGTGTGTGCTGGGAAGGGTAATCAATAGTTATCGAACAAATAAATGGAAAATAATAATTCAAAGAAAGCAGACAAGGCCTTAATTTGTCATCTTCACAGATGATGTACAACATCAGAGGGGAAGACAAAAACACATTTCAAAAAGGATGTTCAGATCATTACAAGGGCAAATAAAAACTCAAGGCCACATTTAACTCTCAGGGCCCAAAAGTAAACAGTAAAAACTGTGAGGCTGTGCTGTGGATGTGGTGATGACACGCTAACAGAGACCATGTGAGTAAAATGGCGATTAAAGCTGTGCAAACAGAGGACCGGGCTAGCGCCGCTCAGGGCCAGTGGCACCAGCTCACCCATGGCTGGAACAGCATTTCCCCACAGAGCGGAACACACAGCAGATCTGCTCAGCATAGATAAACCCAGACAGCACAGGGCTGAGCACCACAGCCAAAAAATCATCAGGCGCACAGAGGTCAGGGTATTTCTGCTAACTGCACTGAGAAACGGTGACTTCTTAGTCTCTACCTCTGTCTGGGGTGTTGATTAAGAAAACAAGCAGCAGCACGGCCCTGGGCTGGACTGAAGGCCTCGGCCTTGGAAACAGTATAAAGGCTGCAAATGTAATTAACAGTAAGAGCATGAGCACGTCATTAAAAGAAAACGTGAGTCCACTACAGCAGGTGTTTCCAACCAATGTACTGTAAATGGTCAATTAAGAATGTTCCCTCTCAGATGTTCCTAGCACTAAATCTCAACCAGGATAATTAATTTACAGTATCTAAACACTGTCAACGCTGCTGCATCTTTAGCAGAGGGAGACAAATCCCTGCACCACTATCTAATCTGAGCGCAGGGGACTGGGGTCTGTCTAATCTACTGTGCAAACTGCCATTAAGCAACGCTTTTCAAGATTGCATGATTCATTTAGAAATCTATCCCAGGCAACAATGGTGAGAGCAGCCGTCACATCCTTCCGCTCAGCATACTAAACACTGAACACCAACAGAACGGGCAAGCAGTGCTGAGGTAATTAATTATTGTAAGGAAATGATTGTCCCTCGGCTCCATCTAGCTCAAAACAAGTAGCAATAACATTCAGTGTATGGAGCTGATCAGCATTTTGATGAGAGGATTTTCGTGTCGTACTGTTGAAACCCTTGTCTTGGATCTACCATAGGAAAAAACAAATCTGGTAAATGCAATTTGCACAAAACATCTCCTGCGTTATCTTCCTGTTCTTTATGTAGTAACAAACACATGAATCAGATTCCACTCAGTGTACATGCAGTATGTGTCTTATATAAAACTTCAGAGACTATAATACATTCTTATCAGAATAATATGATGATCCAGCCACACTGTAAAAAGCCTAGGTCTTATCAAGGACATCACCAGTGAAGAAGAAGAAGATGAAGAAGAAGACTTAATGAAGCAGGCTTTATATGTAGCACTAGAGACAGACAGACACACACACACACACAGAGACAGACAGACAGACAGACACACACACACACACACACACACAGACAGACACAGACAGACACACACACACAGAAGGACAGACAGACAGACACACACACACACACACAGACAGACACACAGAGAGACAGACAGACACAGACAGACACACACACACACACACAGAGACAGACAGACACAGACTGACACACACACACACACACAGAGACAGACAGACACACACACACAGAGACAGACAGACACACACACACAGAAGGACAGACAGACAGACACACACACAGAGACAGACGGACAGACACAGACAGACAGCCCTTTGTTTCCCTGTTACTGTGCTCCATAGAGGAGTGTTTCCTGCCTTCAACTCCCCCAGAGACAATGGAGCAGTAATCACAGAATGATCAGAAATACTAAACTGATTCATTTGACAGATTTCATCACTATCCTTTTCAAGATCGTCAAAAGCTAGCCTAAAATTCTCCTGGCGACAAATTCACAGATCCTTTTAATTTTTCCAGCAGGATTGTCTTCGGTCTTTGCTTGTCCCTCTCCTCAGAGAAACAGGGGTTACGAAAGCAAGAGAAATCAAATGATTATATTTCTGACTAACTTGAAACCAAAGGTAGTCGAGCAGACACTTTTAAATAGAATATTAATAGGTACAGTGGGGAGAACAAGTATTTGATACACTGCCGATTTTGCAGGTTTTCCCACTTACAAAGCATGTAGAAGTCTGTAATTTTTATCATAGGTACTCTTCAACTGTGAGTGACGGAATCTAAAACAAAAATCCAGAAAATCACATTGAATGATTTTTAAGTAATTAATTTGCATTTTATTGCATGACATAAGTATTTGATACATCAGAAAAGCAGAACTTAATATTTGGTACAGAAACCTTTGTTTGCAATTACAGAGATCATACGTTTCCTGTAGTTCTTGACCAGGTTTGCACACACTGCAGCAGGGATTTTGGCCCACTCCTCCATACAGACCTTCTCCAGATCCTTCAGGTTTCGGGGCTGTCGCTGGGCAATACGGACTTTCAGCTCCCTCCAAAGATTTTCTATTGGGTTCAGGTCTGGAGACTGGCTAGGCCGCTCCAGGACCTTGTGATGTTTCTTACGGAGCCACTCCTTAGTTGCCCTGGCTGTGTGTTTCGGGTCGTTGTCATGCTGGAAGACCCAGCCACGACCCATCTTCAATGCTCTTACTGAGGGAAGGAGGTTGTTGGCCAAGATCTCGCGATACATGGCCCCATCCATCCTCCCCTCAATACGGTGCAGTCGTCCTGTCCCCTTTGCAGAAAAGCATCCCAAAGAATGATGTTTCCACCTCCATGCTTCACGGTTGGGATGGTGTTCTTGGGGTTGTACTCATCCTTCTTCTTCCTCCAAACACGGCGAGTGGAGTTTAGACCAAAAAGCTCTATTTTTGTCTCATCAGACCACATGACCTTCTCCCATTCCTCCTTTGGATCATCCAGATGGTCATTGGCAAACTTCAGACGGGCCTTGACATGCGCTGGCTTGAGCAGGGGGACCTTGCGTGCGCAGCAGGATTTTAATCCATGACGGCGTAGTGTGTTACTAATGGTTTTCTTTGAGACTGTGGTCCCAGCTCTCTTCAGGTCATTGACCAGGTCCTGCCGTGTAGTTCTGGGATGATCCCTCACCTTCCTCATGATCATTGATGCCCCGCGAGGTGAGATCTTGCATGGTGCCCCAGACCGAGGGAGATTGACCGTCATCTTGAACTTCTTCCATTTTCTAATAATTGCGCCAACAGTTGTTGCCTTCTCACCAAGCTGCTTGCCTATTGTCCTGTAGCCCAACCCAGCCTTGTGCAGGTCTACAATTTTATCCCTGATGGCCTTACACAGCTCTCTGGTCTTGGCCATTGTGGAGAGGTTGGAGTCTGTTTGCTTGAGTGTGTGGACAGGTGTCTTTTATACAGGTTACGAGTTCAAACAGGTGCAGTTAATACAGGTAATGAGTGGAGAACAGGAGGGCTTCTTAAAGAAAAACTAACAGGTCTGTGAGAGCCGGAATTCTTACTGGTTGGTAGGTGATCAAATACTTATGTCATGCAATAAAATGCAATTTAATTATTTAAAAATCATACAATGTAATTTTCTGGATTTTTGTTTTAGATTCCGTCTCTCACAGTTGAAGTGTACCTATGATAAAAACTACAGACCTCTACATGCTTTGTGAGTAGGAAAACCTGCAAAATCGGCAGTGTATCAAATACTTGTTCTCCCCACTGTAAATGTGATTGCATTTGATGCATCTATTGTTTAATACAGCAAACATAGCTCTGATGTAGCCATGTTTAGGTCCATAAATGTGTCAATCAACACCCCGGTCAAAGGTTTGGAATATTACTCTTTCAAGGGTTTTTCTTTGTAAAATAAAAGTGAAGACATCCAAACTATGACATAACACATATGGAATCATGTAGTAGTGAAAAAAGTGAAGAAAAAAAATCTAAATATATTTTATATTTGAGATTCTTCAAATAGCCACCCTTGCCTTGATGACAGCTTTGCACACTCATGGCATTCTCTCAACCAGCTGCATTTTATTTGTATTGTTTTAAATTCACCTTTATTTAACCAGGTAGGCCAGTTGAGAACAAGTTCTCATTTACAACTGCGACCTGGCCAAGACAAAGCAAAGCAGTGCAAAAAAAACAACACAGAGTTACACATGAGAATAAAACAAACGTACAGTCAATAACACAATAGAAAATCTATATACAGAGTGCAAATGTAGTGCAAAATGCAGTAAGGTTAGGAAGGTAGGACAATAAATAGGCCATAGTGGCGAAATAAGTTACAGATTAGAATTAACACTGGAGTGATAGATGTGCAAATGATGATGTGCAAATAGAGATACTGGAGTGCAAAATGAGCTAAAATAATAAATATGGGGATGAGGTAGTTAGGGTGGGCTATTTACAGAAGGGCTATATACAGGTGCAGTGATCGATAAGCAGCTCTAACAGCTGATGCTTAAATTTAGTGAGGGAGATAGGAACCTCTAGCTTCAAGGATTTTTGCAGTTCGTTCCAGACATTGGCAGCAGAGAACTGGAAGGAATGGCGGCAAAAGGAGGTGTTGGCTTTGGGGGTGAACAGTGAAATATACCTACTGGAGCGCATGGGGTGTTGCTATGGTGACCAGTAAGTTGAGATAAGGTGGGGATTTACCTAGTAAAGACTTATAGATGGCCTGAAGCCAGTGGGTTTGGCAACGAATATGTAATGAGGGCCAGCCAACGAGAGAATACAGATCGCAGTGGTGGGTAGTATATGGGGCTTTGGTAACAAAACGGATGGCACTGTGATAGATTACATCCAATTTGCTGAGTAGAGTGTTGGAGGCTATTTTGTAAATGACATCGCTGAAGTCAAGGATCGGTAGGATAGTCAGTTTTACAAGGGCATGTTTGGCAGCATGAGTGAAGGAAGCCCTGTTGCGGAATAGGAAGCCGATTCTAGATCTAATCTTGGATCGGAGATAGTCAATGTGAGTCTGGAAGTTGAGTTTACAGTCTAACCAGATGCCTAGGTATTTGTAGGTGTCGACGTATTCCAAGTCAGACCCGTCGAGAGTAATGATGATAGTCCGGTGGGCGGGTGCGGGCAGCGTTCGATTGAAAAGCATGCACTTAAGTTACTAGCATTTAAGAGCAGTTGGAGGCCACGGAAGGAGTGTTGTATGGCATTGAAGCTCGCCTGAAGGTAAGCCAACACAGTGTCCAGAGAGGGGCCAGATGTATACAGAATGGTGTCGTCTGCGTAGAGATGGATCAGAGAGTCACCAGCAGCAAGAGCGACATCGTTGATGTATACAGAGAAAAGGGTTGGCCCAAGAATTGAACCCTGTGGCACCCCCATAGAGACTGCCAGAGGACCGGTCAATAGACCCTCTGATTTGACACACTGAACTCTGTCTAAGAAGAAATTGGAGAACCAGGCAAGGCAGTCACTTGAGAAACCAAGGCTGTTGAGTCTGCCAATAAGAATGCGGTGATTGACAGAGTCGAAAGCCTTGGCCAGGTCGATGAAGACGGCTGCACAGTACTGTCTTCTATCGATGGCAGTTATGATATCGTTTAGTACCTTGAGCATAGCTGAGGTGCACCCATGACCAGCTCGGAAACCAGATTGCATGGCGGAGAAGGTACGGTGGGATTTGAAGTGATCGGTGATCTGTTTATTAACTTGGCTGGCTTTCGGAGACTTTAGAAAGGCAGGGCAGGATGGATATAGGTCTGTAACAGTTTGGGTCTAAAGTGTCTCCCCCTTTGAAGAGGGGGATGACCACGGCAGCTTTCCAATCTCTAGGGATCTCAGACGATACGAAAGAGAGGTTGAACAGGCTAGTAATAGGGGTTGCAACAATTTTGGCGGATAATTTTAGAAAGAAAGGGTCCAGGTTGTCTATTCATGAGGACCGCCACAGGAATGGAAGACCCAGAAATACCTCTGCTGCAGAGGATAAGTTCATTAGAGTTACCAGCCTCAGATTGCAGCCCAAATAACATAACAATATCTTCACTTTTATTCTACAATGTAAAAAATAGTGCAAATAAAGAAAAACCCTTGAATGAGTAATATTCCAAACATTTGACCGGGGGTGTATTTCTGGACAGGTTATTAGCCCAATACACCCCCCACTCCCTTTTTTGGCATTTGCTTCACTGCTCAAATCAGTCTTCTAGAGAAATACCCCTCTCCCCCCCATTCCCCTCCCCCCCATCCCCACTCCTCCCTTCCCCTCCCTCATTCTTCAATTAGTTTTTTTCTTTCTGGGAAAATGACCTAGTTCCAGGTGCCTGGCTTAAAAAGTCTGAGCAAAATCCACTTTTACCCCTTGCTCTCTGAAGTCCCCCCGGATACATATCCCACAATCCCCTACCACTGACATCAGACATCCGAAACGGCTGATACACCACACACTGACTGAGAACAGCATTCTGACTCAACAACAAAATGGAGGGAGAAACAGAGAACAAGCCTCCCATGAGATGAGGAGAGGCCAGCTGGCCGGCTAGGCAGCAAGTGAAGACAACAGGTTATAGGTTCCGTGTCCGGCGTGTGGGGTGAGGGGAATGGAAAGCTTACTGTTCAATCCCTTCAAACTTACTTCTGCTAAATGACTAAAATGTAAAATGTAAATATAGTTATCTACAATCAGGTATTGCTTACATATTTATCCCTTAAAACGTATTTGGGATGTTTACACATACACTAAACTCCAATATGTATAGGTTGTAATACACCTTAAATTAAAGTGTCTGCTTGGTCATTTAGAGCAGGTTTAAAGGTGTCTGCTTGGTTATTTAGAACATGATTAAAGGTGTCTGCTTGGTCATTTAGAACAGGATTAAAGGTGTCTGCTTGGTCATTTAGAACAGGATTAAAGGTGTCTGCTTGGTCATTTAGAACAGGATTAAAGGTGTCTGCTTGTTCACTTAGAACAGGATTAAATGTGGCTGTTGATGAAATAGGCCAGTGTCTGGTTAGTTTTTTTCACCATCTGTCTCTTCCAATTAGCTCTCTGCCTCCAACATGGTTGCAGGAGTTAACCAATGCTAGTTACCTAGGGCAAACCATGTCAGTCTCAAAATATCCAGTTTCCTCCCGTCACGGAAGCGCTAGAAAAGCAAAAAAGACAAAAATTACATGAAACAAAACATATATATAGTCCAGTGATAGTTGCTTGCCAAAATGAGGTGGTGAGCACAGTTTATAAGCCAAAGCCTAACCATAGCCTTGGGTCACTCTCTTGAAATAGTAATTAAATTAAAATAGGTTAACGTAAAGGGAGAGCTATTATTAAATCAGCATCTTTGGCCCAACTATGCAGAAAAGCCACACCTAACCGAAGTGTTTAGTACTTTATGATTCCTAATTTTTCTGTATTCTGTCCTTGGAAAAACCGTGTCCAGTAATGTTTTCTTATGAGACAGTCGTTCTGGACATTGGGCTGTGACGGTCAGGGAAGTTTGGGTGACGATAATTGGCCAGCCAAATGACCACGGTCATCGTAATAACCGTTTGAATAGTAAAAAATAAAATAAAAAATACAGTCCTGCATCAGACACATCGGTTAACATCATTTGAATGAACATTTTACATTACCATGGAAATTATTGCATCACAATACCAGGGAGGTAATGTAAGTGTACCCATAAGTTGAACACTCAAATTGGCAGGGTTAGAGGTTCCAAGCCCATTCTATTCATTTTCTATGTGTGCTGCTGCTGCATTGTGGGAGGTGTTGCCTAGGCAACCAGAGACTCGTTCGCTACAACACCTTGCTTGTTTTAGCAAGGAGCAACAAAGTTTCATCATACTGTTAAGAGTCCATGTCACCGCACGAATGCCCGGCCGTCCCGTCTTCAGCCAGCAGTTATTATATTTTCATGATGGTCTTCATCCATAGCTGTCAGTTACACAGTTATACGGTAATTGTGCCAGCCCTATCTGGACACACTCGTCACAAGACACAGATGACCAATAAGACATTCCCCATGTAGCTCAGTCAGTAGAGCATGGAGCTTGAAATGCCAAGGTAGTGGGTTTGATTCCCACGGGGTACCAGCATGAAAATGTATGCAATCACTACTGTAAGTTGCTCTGGATGAGATTGTCTGCTAAATGACTAAAATGCAAATAAAATCTGGCCTCACTTCTGACCATGTCATTCTGTACCACACAGAATCAAAGAGGCTCCAAGGTAAATTCACTTTCACCCTTTTCAACTTGACCATCTAACTCTGGAGGAATGTTGATGCATTTACAGCATTAGTAGGTATGTGGAGGTTTGAGATACTCTGTAAACCATCCACACCAGGGTCGCCTGTAGACGGTGAGAGTGAAGGTCAGAGTTGGTCAGGGGGACAAGTGTCTTGTTGTGTATAGTAGTATCATACAGGTCAGGGAGACAGAGCTAGTTCTTGTTGTCCTTTTTATTAAATAACTCATCTCTAATCAGCCCATGTGATGAGGGGAACATTTGTAGGGACATTTCACGAGGCCCCTCAATTTTTAAATTGACCAAAACAGTGTTCCTCGAAGGTCAAGTAAAGTACCATGTTCTTAATTCGCGATTCTTGGTTGCCAAGACATTTCACACACATGCTGCAACTTAAACGGTGGAGAGTTCTTAATAGTTAATGACAAATTAATTATGGTATCTGTCTCAAAAATGGTACATAACGACAGTGTATCTACAAAAGCAATAGCCTATCATTAACATCTTATAAAAGGGGTGTGTCTGAGCCTCTACAAACATATTCATGCAATTTCAGCATGCCTAACTTATTTGTCAACATAATACATCTTCACTCATAATGACCTTTCATCGTTTTGGGGGAGTCCAGAAACAGCAGGACAAATGATAAGTTACTTCCAGACTGATGCTAAAGCCTGCCGCCAGAGACTGAGAGACAGCAGAGGAATGACTAAATGTGTCTGGCAGGCAGAGCCAGGCTTTACAGCTACAGGCAGAGCCAGGCTTTGCAGCTACAGGCAGAGCCAGGCTTTGCAGCTACAGGCAGAGCCAGGCTTTGCAGCTACAGGCAGAGCCAGGCTTTGCAGCTACAGGCAGAGCCAGGCTTTGCAGCTACAGGCAGAGCCAGGCTTTGCAGCTACAGGCAGAGCCAGGCTTTGCAGCTACGGAATAGCCTACACAGTAGTAAAGATGAAGTGAACGTTGTTTCCCTGCTACAGAAGGCAGGTTCTGACTCACTAGGAGGGAGACACAGGTGCTTAAGTGCTGCTCCTAAATACTGTGCATGTACGATGATGGCAGCGCTGACCTTTTGAGAGGCACGCCATTCAATTATAACAAATAAAATGCGCAGATGAGAGCATATCCAAGAGAACCAGATTTGGGCAGTTTGCCCAAAGGGGCATAATCCCCAAACACAACAGATAACCCCTTATTTTGTTTGTTATCTTATGTTTGTTGTGTAGTAAATATTTCAGCTTTTTTTTTCATTGTTTTTAATTTGTTTTTTCCTGTGAAGCACATTGTGTTGCATTCCATGTCATGTGCTGTATAAATAAAGCTTGATTTGATACTGTATCTGTGTCAGATAGATCAGAGATTATAATGAGAGATTATAATGAGAGATAAATAAGAACCACAAGATATGTACAGTACAGTAGTAGTAGCAGTCCACTACAGTAGTGAACAATGTCATGGCAGTGAAGGATTCAATTCTCATTTTAGCCATGCCATTTATTTATTTTTCAGTTACAACATTTGGTCTTAAATACAGAAGGAAAGATGGGGAGAGAGAATGGGACACACATCAGGAAGCTATTTCCCTCCCACCCACACCTAAAAGTCTCAAAAACATTGGATTTCTTTTTCAGTGTGAAGTGCCAGTATATTTGACCGAAACTGCATGTAGTATAAACATGGACTCTGGAACTGAGGCCTCTAGAATAAAGCAAAGGAATCTCTAGTTCATGAATAGCTGGTTAGTGTTTTTCAGGTTCAATACAATATTCTGAGGATCTAAACCTTGTCAGAAATTCACTTGATCCCTCGACCTTTGGAAAGGCTGATTGCTTAGCAATTTCTATGAATCACCAACCATATGTTTTGTGATACAATGCTTGAATTGCTCGACAACCTTGAAAAGGTCAATGAAAAGCTGCACAAGTGCAGGAATTTTTTCTTAACCATAAGAACACCTTCCAAACAGAATCAAAAGCAACAAAAAAACAGCACCTTTCCACATAAAAACAATCTGATAGAGATATTGTAGCAAAAGCTCTTCAGTATTTTCCCATACATGTGAGTGGACACTCCAGCAGCAACACTCCCCTTGCAACAACACATGGAGAACAATGGCCCCTGCTCTCCAGACCCAACATCACTCAGCCTTGTTCTGTGCCGGGGGATTTACAGCAAACAGATTTCCCCACGATCAAACCTGCCATGGGCAGGGACGGCTCGTAAATCTAGGCCCTGGCCTGCTCCACAGCCTATTCACCCAACACTGATTTATACTGCTGAATTAGCTCCCACTCCAATTTGAGGCTGATGCCACTCTGGATAGACGAGAGAATAGAACAGGAGACATGAGGGTGCAGACCATGTCACACCTGACCTATAGAGCTTGTTTACTGCTATATATAAACTGTTAGTGGGGATAACCTGTAGGACAGTCAGATATGGGTGGGAATTGCCAGGGACCTCACGATACAATATTATTATTTTTTTTTAATTTAACCTTTATTTTACTAGGCAGGTCAGTTAAGAACAAATTCTTATTTACAATGACAGCCTAGGAACAGCTGGTTAACTGCCGTGTTCAGGGGCAGAAAAACAGATTTCGATCCAGCAACCTTTTGGTTACGGGCCCAATGCTCTAACCACTCGGCTACCTGCCGCCCAATTATCATGATTTTTTTTTTTTCAACAAATCATTACTTTGGAGTTAAAGTATCAATATAATATCGTCCAAAATAATATTGCGTAAGTGTATCGATTTTTTCCCTCCATCACTAGTGTCCTATGGATTGCCAATACTGTAAAAATGTTGTATCTTTATAATATAGTCAATATCTTAGCTTATCCAAGCTATTAAATATTTACAGTATTATGAAAACAACCATTGTTTGGCATTTCATTAATAAAACAAATGATTAAAATTATTCAATATTAAAAACTGTCATGGAAACTTGATTTGCATGAATTCCCTATGGAAGACGAGACAAGATGGCTAACATTTAAAAAGTAGAACAGTTTATGCACACACACACACACACACACACACACACACACTCGCACATGCACGCACAGGCACACACACACACACAATAACACCAGCAGTGGCACCACACAAAGCACAAGCAATAAAATACACCTGACAACCTTGGTCTCATACACAGCCTGTTGCTGACTCAGACTATGTGATCCAGAAAGGCCTTTTCCTATTTCAGAAGGAATACATGTCTCACTGCAGCCTCCACAGTGGTGATGGGGAGGTGCACATGGAACAGGAGAGGAAATTATGCAACCAACCACTGCTTTATTAATGGCACTGTATTGTCTAAATTTCTATGCTTTTTGCAAACCGTTGATTACATTAAAGTTGTTTCAGCTGAATGCATCTTGCTCTGTGTCACAGTCGTATCCAATAGTGTGTAATATAATTAGCAGAATACCAAACAAGGACACAGCTGTTCATCATCTGCACAAGAGTACAGGTGCAAAATTAAATCAATCACATGCAATCATCGTTCACTCATAATTATAACCTTATAATTATGATGTCCCTTTGTGTTTGCCTCAAAGTATCATCTTACAAATCCATACAAATCCATTCAAAGCAGCACTCAGCTCAGTTTTCACCACTTAAAATAATTATTATTTTCATATAATAGCATATTCTCAGTTGGACCTAACGCTGGTTCCTCTCTCCAACATATGCCACTGTGAAAGCCATTAATGGGGAACAGGAAATACTAGGGGCTCATGGGTAATTTCCGCATGGCTCCAGAAAGCGGCTTGTGTTCTCTGTTCTCTTGCCAAAACAAACAAAGCATTCTGAGAGTAGATATGGTGTGATTACATAGCCTCCTCCTGCATTCTCCAGCTTCTTGTTATGGCAGGTATTCTAATACTCCACACTGGGCCACAACAATATCCCTCAGAGCAACATTTCACTGGACAACATAAAAAACATAACACCTGTGATGGAACATTTTATGTTGGTCCCAAACAACGAGATATTAAAACAATGAGTAAGCCAGTAGGAGTGGGGGTCTGACGCTGCCACTCAGACTATTTTGAACCACTCTGACACTGCCACCCAGTCTATTTTAAACCACTCCCCCAGGAGGAGTGGGGTTCTGACACTGCCACCCAGTCTATTTTAAACCACTCCCCCAGGAGGAGTGGGGGTCTGACACTGCCACCCAGTCTATTTTAAACCACTCCCCCAGGAGGAGTGGGGTTCTGACACTGCCACCCAGTCTATTTTAAACCACTCCCCCAGGAGGAGTGGGGGTCTGACACTGCCACCCAGTCTATTTTAAACCACTCCCCCAGGAGGAGTGGGGGTCTGACGCTGCCACCCAGTCTATTTTGAACCACTCCCCCAGGAGGAGTGGGGGTCTGACGCTGTCTCAGGTGTGTGATTGTGAGCCAGATACCTTATGGAAAGAACATTCCAATGACAGTGGACTGATAAGCAGTGCTAGCCCAGTTATAATAACTGTTTATCTCTCCCCTTCTGAATTGACCAATGTATTTTATACATTCGGCACATTACATACGAATCTTAAAATAATAGCCATTTAATAAGTGGAAGCAGAAAGTGAATATCGAACAGAAATGTTAAATAAATATATAGAGTAACATTGGTAGGGTAGACTAAAATGAAAACATGTTTGTTTTGTTTTAAACCTTGCATTAGGGGGAAAAGTTGAATGTTGTTTGATATGGAGACTAGTGAACGTAACAAAGTGAATGGTAATTGGCTTTCAGATAGCATTATAATAATGCAATATCTTAGTAATTTGAAGAAGATCGAGACTGATACTAAATTAGAGGCCGCTCACTCTTAAAGGCCTGTTTCACTGCCCTCGTGTTTAAGTCATCTGTTGTTTTGGTTAGAGATAACCTTCCAGTACACACTGAACTCAAACTGTGGGGATATTAGGGACAGTTTGTACAGAATTGTACGTCAACGCAACAGGTCAAAATGACAATGTTTACTTGAGAGGGGCTCTGGGATTGTTTACTATAGAAGGTGCCTATTTGATGTGTCTGAAGTATAATTCTGTATACGACTGATGGAAAGTCCACTACTAAGTTTTTAAAAATGTTTATCAATGATTCTGTATCTCTCCCTTTAAAATACTTTCTAAGGCAAGTGCCCTGGGAGAGCAGTTAAAGGTACCTGGATCCAGCTGTTAAGGGAGCTCTCAAATTTAATAAGGCCTGGCCATTTTGTTTGTTTTTACCCTACAAGTTTTTACTATATACATGCCAGCACACACACACACAACTGACCTGTTAATGAATATTTGTTAGTGGTTACTACTCTGTTTGATTTATTGTGTGGGTTCTTTTTATTTTGGTTTTAGGATGCTGGATATTGTCAGAGTTTTGGCTGCACACATGTCAATTCTCTTGATGAGAAGAAATGTGCTGAAAAACCCAATGCAAACCTGATACTTTAAATATTGTCTGAGGTACAGGAAAACAAACACTCACTTAATAGGTAAAGGGAGGATACCAGTCAGTTGTACAACTGAATGCATTCAACTGAAATGTGTCTTCCGCATTTAACCCAACCCCTCTGAATCAGAGAGGTGCGGGGGGCTGCCTTAATCCACATCCACGTCTTTGGCGCCCGGGAAACAGTAAGTTAACTGCCTTGTTCCGTATTTAATACACCCAATGAATTCATGATGATGATCTGCATTTAAGACAAGTGTATTTAAGTGGAGGCAGAAGCAGCATTTTAAAAACTTGAGATGGGAACAGAGAGATTATCATAAATGTCTCTCTGTATTATCAACGCAGATCATTTAAACATAGTAGGTACTGAATAATCTTGACAGACACTGTCATCAGAATGGGCTAAATACTTCAAACTCGGCTTGAAGACATAGCCTTGTGACCCAGTCATTTTAGCAACAAGCAAGAAGATGGAGGTAGGGAATCTATTGAGACACGTATCAACAGGGGACCTCATAAATATTCTGAATAGAAAACAAAACACGAGACTACTCTCCAAGGAGAAGACATTCTAACTAAGCCCATGCCTTTTAGTGTGTGTGTGAGCACAGTTTAATTTCTGATCTGGGAATAGGATGGCAAATACACAGAACTGGGCTGTAATTCATTTCTGTCCCAAGCATAATAACTACTGTGTCAAGTGAAAAGTAGCTAAGTCAGTCTCTAGATCCTGCCCAACATCTCATCAAATTTCTCTCATATGAGATGGTTAACTGGAACTTGATCCTGCAGAATCAACACAGCAGACCACCCATTTAAGATATACAAGGACGAGGGACTAGGGCATTTATTAAAATAATGACTGTTGATTTCAATAAAAATAAAAACATGATCTTACTGTTTGTACTATAAACATTCCTTCTCATCCAGTCTCAGGCCCTTATTTCAAAGGCAAAGGAAACAGACTAAATGACTTGATACTCAAAGATAGGCAATAGCACACACTAGTTTTAATCTGATAGAACACTAGAGGAGGGATGATATTTTGGAGTTGGCTGAGCAGGAAAGTGAGGGCATCATTTCTCTGAAGCACCATTTGGAATATTGTTATTGTTCTAAACAGTGGGCACAGAGGGCAGGGTGAGTCATGGGGTGTTTTTATTTTCATAGAACATTGTGGGGGTAGACCATGAGTCTCTCTGGTAGGTCGCCAAACTACATTCTCCTGTCCACAAAACCAATGGAGAGTGACTGAAATAGCATCATATGTATCCCTCTCCAGTCATCGCCACAATCAGTGGTGATATCATTATGTCAGAATGTCCAAAATTCTAGATGGCATTCCAAGTCCTTCGAGATGGCATTCCAAGTCCTTCTAGATGGTATTCCAAGTCCTTCTAGATGGTATTCCAAGTCCTTCTAGATGGCATTCCAAGTCCTTCTAGATGGTATTCCAAGTCCTTCTAGATGGTATTCCAAGTCCTTCTAGATGGTATTCCAAGTCCTTCTAGATGGTATTCCAATAAGTGTTTTTACTTTTCAATGTCAGACAGTTATGAAAGGTCAAAATCCTTGTCGTCTTTAAATTAATCCTAGAAGTCATTGGTCAGTGCTTATAACTAAATAACTATTACCGTGCACACTCTACTTCCACTCTGTTTTAAAGCCAGTCTGAGGTTCACACACTGGATGGAAACCACAGATCCACGAGGCGGTGTGATGAAAAATAGCTATACGTACAGTATATAAATCAAAAAGGCTATAATACATAAGATGTAGAAGTACAATGAATTCAACAGAGTAATAAGAACTTAAGCTTTCTATAGAGTTGATGTCATTAGACCCACTGATGTTACTTTTTCAGAAATGAAGTGTAACTGGGGCAGTGGCATCCTAATATAAATAAACATGGATTTTAAACATAAGTTAGAGAAAACAAGCATCCGTTGAATATAATGTACCCAGCATTTCAACCCAGAATGACTAACTGCTGATGTTCTTCATCTATTTTAAATGACTGAGCTGCAATGATAACATTGTGTCAACTCCCAGCAGAGCAGCAACCAAATATAAAACCATGCAGAAGAAGATGGAGGCTGAGCATATTCTACCGCCAACTCAAGTCAGATAGGCCATATCTATACAACAAAAAGTCATTGATTTTCATAAAGCTTTTATAGTCATCTGAGAAAAGAGCTCCATGGCTTCCACTAGCAATTTCATGGAATATTCAATCTTGCCATTCTATACTGTAATATTGAATCACAGTGCAAAACAAATCGGACAAAGCGGTTGGTGTTTGGTGAAATCCCATCTCTGCCTCCAACACCAGGGTTTCCCTGGGCCTTCACCTTGTAAGACTTCATGTAGAGAATTCTTACACAGCTTCCGGGGAATAATTGATCAACTGGCCCAACTGAACAAAAATAATCAGAATGTCTCCCTTACCTTTTTGAGGTGTCCGCTTCGGGTTCCCACAAACACTACTGAGTGGTCTCCATAGGTGTAGCCTGCTACTGCTCCCATGCCGTCCACACGGTCGTCATACAGAGGGGTCCCCTCTATCACCCGTAGACCCCCAAGAGGTTGGTTCAACACCAGCCCACAGAAGTCATCACCAATCTGCTTTGGCTGCAACACAAAACAAGAAGACGACAATGTTCAGCATGTATCAAGTTTTTGGATCAAATGTAGCCTATTTAATCATTTAGGGCCTGGAATACACAAAACGCTAATAGAATTAGGAGAGCTTTCACTACACCTCTAAGATACATAAAGAAACATGAACATGCCATCAATTACTAAGATAAGAAATGTAACAAGAAACACTGGGGAAACTGCACATTCTTGGCATGTATAGAGATTAAAAAATAATAATTTGTCAACTAAAAACATGCCGGTGTCAGAGGAACAAACGATTGTTGTTGTTGTGCCTTTATGAAGGATAACTATATCAAACAAGGCCTGTACCAGAGTCTGGCACGCACACTCTCATTATGTGGTCAAGGGCTATTGCTGCGCATGAGAAGGGGCTAATGATGTCCATGAAGGAGGCCATAATCAAGAGCACATTTGCATCAGCTACGGGGAGCCCTGTTGCTTCTAATAAAAACAACCCCCGCCTTCCTTAAGGGATCCAGGTCAGCTACTGATCCTCGCAGTTCTCTTCTCCATCTGCCCTGCTCTGCCCTAAAAACAAATGGGGTGGTTTTGGGGTGCCATCAGCCATTGTAGGGGGAGATGTAACTTTCTGCAGGCCTTGACAGAGCATCTTATAAATGTACCTGTAGGGTTTTGGCAGCAGCTCTAAAACTGTTCTTGATTTAAATCCTTGAGGGAGGCACCCTTATAAGATGCATCCATTTAAATACCCTGCCTGCTGTACAGTATTTAGATGGATCACTACTTAATTGTATGTTACTACAATACTACAGTCCAGTGATATGACTGGAGTTAGCTTCATATCCCGAATAACGTTTACTGGAATATAAATTCTTCAATTTATCAAACATAGTATAGATCAGCTGAAACTTTTCATGTTTTATAGTCACTCAAAATATGATTCTGGGTGTAAAAATACCAAAAGACTGGTCATAAAGCGTCATAAGGTGGAGAGTGGCTAATATATCCTATGCCTAGAACGTGTTTGCAAGCCTGTTAAATGTTTCAATATATTAATGGAGCATTTGGGATATTGAAGTTAATGAGGTATGGATAAAATATGCAAGTAAACCCAGCAGAATATTGCTTCCTCTGGGGCTGGGGCCTGAGGTTGGATAGAAGTACTTGATTTGATCGGAATTACTCAAATTAAATGGTGATGACTCACCGTGTTGATGCAGGGAAGCTCCTTGTTGAGCAGCCAGGGGAGGGACAGCTTGCCCTCCCCACGGTAGCATGACTTGATCCTCTCCCTCATAGCCAGGTTGATCTGATGCAGGGTAAAGAGACACAGGACTGTTTCCCGAGGTGGGTTGGCCCGGTTCTTCTGGCCCTGGGAGAACACGACAAACAGCACATCCTCGTCCTCAGACAGTCCCAAGGCCTGGGCCAGCATCCGACCTGGACGGTGTTTGTAGGCGGACTGGACCAGCCGGTACTCCACCCCATCCTTGGTGCAGCCCAGGGGGAACTCCACGTAAGAATAAAACTCGGTGTCGTTGGAACACATCCGCACTATCTTAGAGGTGAAGAACTTTTCACCGGTGGCATCCATCTGGGTGAGCTGTGTGTCCAGCTGCAATGTGAGGAAGTAGATGTAGGTACGGCTGGAGAATCCATACACGTAGTAGATGTCAAACGCTGGGTAAAGGGACAGGGTGTCGGAGGGTATCTTGATTTGTGATGAGACAAACTCGTCCTGGTAGACCAGACTGAACATGTTAACACTCTCTTCATCAGCGACCAGCTTACGGCTGGACAGGGTAGGGAAATACTCTGACTTGCCATCGATGGCTGCCCCGATGAACAGCCGGCTGGCCCCCTTCTTCTCATTCTTCCACTTCCCTTCTGTTCTGTCAACCACCACTCCTGCCATGCCGTCGGCCTCCCTGGCTCCAGAGAGGTAGTGCTCCTTGCGGTGGTGGGGCTCTCCCAGCTTGAAGAGGTCCTCCAGCCGCAGGAACTGACACACGCCCTGCCAGATGCTCCCACATGCTACCAGGCGGTTGCCGGCGTAATCAACCAGCAGCAACTTGTTGACGTTGACAGAGGACTCCAGTTTGTGTGCACAGGCTCGGACGTTGGGAGGGGGGTAACATTTGGCGTTGTCTTCCACTGGGCCAGTCATGTGTGAACGCAGCTCTGTTAGGTTGGCAGACAGCTTGAAGACCCAGTTCACTGCTCCCACATAGACCTCTCCCGTCTGGCTGTGCACTGTGAGATGAGTGAGGCTGGTGTCTGTGACCCTGTAGGTGCCTGTCTCAGGGGGGAGCTTGGTCGGGGCCATGGGGAATGCATTGTTAGTCCCACAGTGTAGAAAAAGGACAAATACTACCAGCCATTTGGGTGCCATGATTGAGATCTTTTGGTGGTGGTGGAATAGATCTCGTCACGTGAGCTTATTGCAGTACTTTGTCCGTCTCAGTTCAGTGGTTCATGTCTGAAATGAAAAAGATATGGTGGTTAGGATAGGAAATAGATTGCAGTATTGAAGGCATGACTAAGTACTGTCCCCTCTTCAAAGTTTAATGGGCTTTATGCACACCAGAAAACGAAGTAGAGGGAGAAAAACCTCATTCAATTTTCATCACTTTTCAGTGCCCACCTCCCCTCCCCCACCACCACCCTCTGACTGTAGTCGATTTTGAGATATTAATGACTAAATGTGCGAGTCAGCCACTGACACAGCTGTGTGTGAGGGAGATTTTGGGGAGTGTATTGATCGTAGGGCATCTGTTGGTGCCAGGGCTTGTCTCTCCCACTACCTTCACTCAATGGATTGCTAATAAACCTTTATAGCATCACTAACACTAATCCTGAGCACATTTGTTAATTAGGAAGTATTGCTACTAGGAAAAGGGAATGTGACAACAACAGAAGATACACAAATAGACAGGGGAAAATTAAGATGCATTGCGATATATTAGTAGCGGACCACAGGATAATGCTTTAGTAATCACCCCCCCACCCCCCCCCCCCCCCCCCACTGGTCAGAGCTTCTGGAATGAAAGAGGCCCTTATGGCACCTCAAAAGCCTGGAGTAGGGCTCGGTTAGGAAGAGGCCCTTATGGCACCTCAAAAGCCTGGAGTAGGGCTCGGTTAGGAAGAGGCCCTTATGGCACCTCAACAGCCTGAAGTAGGGCTCGGTTAGGAAGAGGCCCTTATGGCACCTCAACAGCCTGAAGTAGGGCTCGGTTAGGAAGAGGCCCTTATGGCACCTCAACAGCCTGGGGTAGAAAGTAGGAACACAGGAAGAATGGGCTTTTAATCATCCGACACATTTCAGGAGTTTGGGGTTTCAGGTATTAGCAGCACATAGACAGACAGACCCACAGACAGACCCACAGACAGACAGACAGACAGACGGGGAGACAGACGGGGAGACAGACAGAGACAGACGGGGAGACAGACGGGGGGAGACAGACAGAGACAGATAGGCACTTCTAGCGTTTATTAATCCCTACTTAGTTCTCTGCGTGAGGGGTGCACAATATTCTCCCCGACAACTCATTTAGTGTGTCCACAGTGTTTGGTGAGTTTCGGTAGTGACGTTACCTCACAATAACAAAAGTAGCTTTGTTAGGGTATCTCTGACCTCACTAATTATGAGTCATCACGTAGTAGTCACAGAGAATTTAGTTTTACTGGCATTACTCTCCTTGAATGTATTTTTATGCCACATTCGACAATGGTTGGGAATATCAAATACTTTGTTTCGCAAATGCGTGCATGCCAAAATAGCACTTTTATCAAAACTGATTACCTTCATTGTGAAAATTATTCAATTGTGCTCGCAGGTCTAAATGGATATACATGGAAAAGAATGACAGTGAAAGTCTCGTGTGAAAGGGAGATTTTCCCATGCTTTTTTTTTTTTTTCATCCACCAATGACAATGAAATATGCTTCATGAATATCTAAAATGGATAGAATCATTACGGCTGCAAAGATCAGCGCAACACTCTCTCATTAGCAGCCGCTGTTTGATAAATCTGTTTTAAGTTTCATAACAAATGGCAGAATGTTTCAATGCATGTAAAATATCTATCGGCTGTGAAAATGCCCAGGGATTGATAGGAAAAATAAACCGCGAAATAGCAATTCTGAAGCTACCGTATGCACCCTACACATCGGTGACTCCAAAAAACCCTCATAAAGGTCTGAAACAGAATAGGCAAGGTCACTTGCCACCTTTAAATGCAGCGCAAAACCCCCAGTCATTGCCCATTGCAATACAATGCTGTATTGTAGTACATTTCCTGACTTGTGGAATACTATTGAGCAGCAGTCACAATGATTTCATTACCACAGAAGAGAGAGGAACACTGACTGGTGCCAGTAAAAGCTGAATTCCTTAGCAGAAAATCTTGACCTGGAGTTTCAGAATTCTAAAGCAGAGATGGTGCTGCATCTGAATTAAAAAGCAGACTCTAATGATTGACTTCAATAACAACTGTAAATAACCTCAGCGGGAAATAAGGCCTCCCTGCCCGCGCAGTGAAAATAATTACAGGTTTTACAGGCTCAAGTTCTTTCAAAAATCTTTACAGTAGAGAAAGCGAGAGAGAGAGAGAGAGAGAGAGGGAGAGAGGGAGTGTGTGTGTACGCACATATGGTGAAACCACTAACCACCTGAAAGTAAGCTCATTTGACAGTGATAAGGTTTAGTTGAAGACTTACTAGTGTGGAGCATAGCCTAGGGTTTGTGATGCGATATGTAATGAGCGGTAGCTTCCCTAGGCTATTACTCAATACCTACCAATGGCTTTGTTCGGGTCATGACATATAAACCATTATGGGAACAGATCACACACCCAATATTAATTGGCAATCTTCTGATAGCTTAATAAAAATTAGGTTATGAAATGTCAAGCCTCAGCCCAACTCTTCTCTTCATCCATTACATCATCATGTACATTAACGACTAGCTGCTAGTGAAGTTGGATAAAATGAATCAAGGAGGGGATGAGAACAGGAGAATAATCCTTAAATACTGACCGGTTGCTGCTGACTGCCATCAAACAGAGGAGGAGATGAGAGTGGACATGTTTTTAGTTGAACGGTTAGTAATGGAAAGAGTGTGTTGAGTGTCTGAAACGGGAACACAAAGAAGCTATCAGGGCAATCACCATTTCACCCAATCATGGACTCTGAAAACAACATTCTCTCGTCACCAGTACTTCTCTAATGAGGGTCAACAGCACTTGATTAAAAAAAAGAATTGCTCTCTTTCCTATTAAAGATTCAGTTCACTCATGGGTACAGATTACCAATACCAAGAATATACACTACCGTTCAAAAGGTAACTTAGAAATGTCCTTGTTTTTTAAAGAAAAGCTCATTTTGTTGTCCATACAGTGTAGACATTGTTAATGTTGTAAATGACTATTGTAGCTGGAAACGGCTGATTTTTTATGGAATATCTACATAGGCGTACAAAGGCCCATTATCAGCAACCATCACTCCTGTGTTCCAATGGCGCGTTGTGTTAGCTAATCCAAGTTTATCATTTTAAAAGGCTAATTGATCATTAGAAAACCCTTTTGCAATTATGTTAGCACAGCTGAAAACTGTTGTGCTGATTAAAGAAGCAATACAACTGGCCTTCTTTAGTTGAGTATCTGGAGCATCAGCATTTGTGGGTTCGATTACAGGCTCAAAATGGCCAGAAAAAAAGTACTTTCTTCTGAAACTCATCAGTCTATTCTTGTTCTGAGAAATGAAGGCTATTCCATGTGAGAAATTGCCAAGAAAATAAAGATCTCTTCACAGAACAGCGCAAACTGTCTCTAACCACAATAGAAAGAGGTGTGGGAGGCCCCGGTGCACAATTGAGCAAGAGGACAAGTACATTAGAGTGTCTAGTTTACGAAATAGATGCATCACAAGTCCTCAACTGGCAGCTTCATTAAATAGTACCCGCAAAACACCAGTCTCAACGTCAACAGTGAAGAAGCGACTCCGGGATGCAGTGGCTGACTAGCCAGAGTTGCAAAGAAAAATCCATATCTCAGACTGGCCAATAAAGAGAAAAGACTAAGGGCAAAATAACACAGACCCTGGACAGAGGAAGATATGGCTTTTTCTTTGCAACTCTGCCTAGATGGCCAGCATCCCGGAGTCTTAACTGTTGACGTTGAGACTGGTGTTTTGCGGGTACTATTTAATGAAGCTGCCAGTTGAGGACTTGTGAGGCATCTGTTTCTCAAACTAGACACTCTAATGTACTTGTCCTCTTGCTCAATTGTGCACCGGGGCCTCCCACTCCTCTTTCTATTCTGGTTAGAGCCAGTTTGCGGGAGTAGTACACAGCGTTGTATGAGATCTTCAGTTTCTTGGCAATTTCTCACATGGAATAGCCTTCATTTCTCAGAACAAGAATAGACTGACGAGTTTCAGAAGAAAGTTCTTGTTTCTGGCCATTTTGACCTGTAATCGAACCCACAAATGCTGATGCTCCAGATACTCAACTAGTCTAAAGAAGGACAGTTTTATTGCTTCTTTAATCAGCACAATAGTTTTCAGCTGTTCTAACATAATTGCAAAATGGTTTTCTAATGATCAATTAGCCTTTTAAAATTATAAACTTGGATTAGCTAACACAGGAGTGATGTTTGCTGATAATTGGCCTCAGCCATTTCAAGCTACAATAGTCATTTACAACATTAACAATGTCTACACTGTTTTTCTAATCAATTTGATGTTATTTTCATGGACAAAAGGACATTTCTAAGTGACCCCAAACTTTTGAACGGTAGTGTAAGGCACTCATCCCTACTCAACTGTCATAAGTTCACATAATGGTCTGTTGCCTCTTAGTGCGTACAGTAAACTACTGCAGATGGGGCATGAAAATCAAGCTTCCTTTCAGAATTATTTTTTGCCATAAAAATTAAAACATTTTGGGTAGAATACAGGTTGCTTCTATTTTAAGTAAAAGTACATTAGCACTTACAGTATGTGGTGAATTCATAAAACATCCACCCAAGCTAAAGACTAGATCTGTGTCTGTACCTAGCCTTGGCATACATTCCACATGAATACATCTAATTCAGACTGTTCTGGGTTCTGTCTTTGGAATGGTGCTATTCCAATGGTTTTAAGTCCATCACATCAGAAGAGGAGGAAAGAGGGAACTCAAAGTGTCATGTGATTGTATCCTCTGTCTGTTATTTTAGTTCTGTTTATCATCCTGTATGATTCCAGGGTCAGCAGTTCCCTCTGTTCTCCCACTATCACACCAGACATGAGAACAGGTATCCTCTGTTCTCCCACTATCACACCAGACATGAGAACAGGTATCCTCTGTTCTCCCACTATCACACCAGACATGAGAACAGGTATCCTCTGTTCTCCCACTATCACACCAGACATGAGAACAGGTATCCTCTGTTCTCCCACTATCACACCAGACATGAGAACAGGCATCCTGGCTGAGACACTGGCCCAATATTGTCCATTATTAATATATAATAATAATATATGCCATTTAGCAGACACTTTTATCCAAAAGTGTACGGATGGTCCTGGGAATCAAAACAGCTATCCTGGCGTTGCAAACGCCATGCTCTACCAACTGCGCTACAGAGGACCATTATTAACCCTAACCGATCTCCATAGACCACTCAATCACATAATGTAAGGGAAACTAGCTTATTACACAGCTTATTAAACAGTACCACAAACTGAGCTAAGGAACAACAAGGGTATGGAATGGATATTCCATTGCACATCCACAGATAGTGGTATGGAAAACCAGTGGGCGGCGCACAATTGGCCCAGCGTCGTCCGAGTTTGGCCGGTGTGGGCCGTGATTGTAAATAAGAATTTGTTCATAACTGACTTGCCTACTTAAATAAAAGTTCAATAAAAAAAAAAAATGTAATGTTTGGATGTTCCCTTTGGTCTTTGGTCGGACAATGAACGAATGGGTACCATTACTTTATCCATTAGAATTGCCAAGATGAAGCTTGCTGTGAGCATGAGCCTCAACACATGGCACATTGTTAGTGCGTCTATAACACATTTGGTAACTACTTGGGAAATCGAATGGAGGTCGCTCAATGTGTTTTTACACTACCTGTAGCCTATCATATTTAACCGGGTCTGGAGGGTGCATGCATTAAAAACATCCCCCCGTTACCTTTGGGAAGAGGGGGACAGAAATCACCTGCCCGGGGAAAACGTTAAACTGAGAAACGGCTTGTAGACAAAAGGTATTGCTCAGTGATTACCAATGTCTGTGACTCTCCCCGCAAACTAAGCCTGGACACTTACTGAGCCAATGATATCATGACACTCCAATGCCTCTTGTAAGCCTATACAATGACAAATACAGGATGGAATATTGCTTCTGTGATTTTAAGATCTCATGCCTGACCTGTCTGGCCATATCTTCTCTCTGATATAGCTGAGACAATAGGCTTAGAGGTATGCAATTTAGTGTTTTAGGGGTTTCATAGTCTTTTTTTCAGACACAATTTTCCCATTCATGAATGTTGTAGCTGTAGATACAGTTGTTAGTGCTTTAGTCTGTAGGAATAGGCTAAAGCAATAACAGTTGCATTCACACTCATTCATATAGGGGAGGGTGAAAGGAGGGGTCAGTCCCTATGTTAGTTTATTTCCCTAATAATCTCACACCATCGGGATTAGTCTGGAAACGGGCATTATGCTGCCATGACGACGAAAAAAGACTACCAGATACCAGACAAGTGACAGATGTTTTTTGACACACGAGCAGGGCCGCCCATGTGTTGACCCTGTGTTAAATGCAACCTCTCTTTAACCTATTATTTAAACATCATTGTTGCCAACTTTGGATATAATCTTCATTGTTGTGAAGATACACATTGTATCGCCAGCAGTTTAATCCCTTATGAAACCATCAATATTCCATAGGGATGAAATAGGCTACGTGATTTGAAATTACATTATGAAGAAATCCATTGTCTTAACTATTGAGAAGGACATCGCAAGCAATGGGTATACTATTACATTATAACTATTCACAGAAGGGAATATGTTTCTGATTCATATTCAAATTGTTCTGATAAAAACGTTAAGTCACGTGACAAATATTTCACAGGAGCTGTTACAGATGTGTCAGACAGTAGCCTATATGTGAAAACAACCCGGAGACGAATACACCCTATTCGTGAAGCGGCCAGAGTAATCCAATTGGCAGGTCCTGCATTGAAGACTATTTTAATCACATGAAAGAACCAATTCTCAATTTGATAACGTACATCTGCCTAGATAAACGTTAATGTTGACAATCAACCTACATTACAGTCTACTGTCAGTGTTTAGGTTGAATAAACTCTAGGAAAATACCCATGATGTTATCAGATGCACATGGAGGAATATAATTAACGTTTCGTTTGGTAAATAAAATGTTTTAACTTCGTATGAAGACCGGGGCGTTCACGTGTTAAATTAAATGATCACATGGCAACATGATCTGTTTTTCCATCAGATAAATAATGTTTTTAACGCCCCTTCGGCTTTGTTCTGAATGGAGCGGCGGCGGCTCCTTGCATCACACTATGCTGCTTCACATCCAGCCAAAGACCGCACGCATCTTATCAAAAGCCATGATAAAACTAAAGCATGCAGTCCTACTGACTATTGCTTATGAATGTGTTATCATCACTTTCAGTATACAAACTGCATGATGTTTTAAAAGTTGTTTAAAGCCCAGTCATGGTTTAAAAGGCATGCTTCGGAACCAAACGCTAGCTACTACGTTTCAGCAGCATCGTAAAATGAGATCAGTAACGAAACACAGGCTCGTGGACCTACCTGTATTTAAAGTGCAACAGTTACATCCACAACCACGTGCAGTTCTTTTCCCCGCGGTTATCATATAGCTCTATAAATATTTGTTAATCAAGTATAATTCTGCGCAAAATCCTCGAAGTAAACCAACAGGGCACTCACCGCTCGAATCGCATAGCAGTCTCTACACATTTGGAATGGGTTTAATTTTCTCCTGGAGGAGCAAGGGTGGGTAGCTATCCCTTTATGGAACGTACCACTTTCAACAAGGGGATTCACACTCATTATTGCTCACTAAACCATAGAATAAGATCAAATACAATTGCTACATTAACTTACTAATTAATTATTGCATGTATTTAATTACAATACAGTTTTGCCTTCCCTTTTGGTCTCTATGAATTATAATTATATATGATCACATTTGGCATGTGCTTAAATCTACCATAATAGTAGTTGGAACAGGCTCGCCCATAATAGAGCATTTTTCTACCAAACCCAGATGTTAGCGAGGAGGCTGGATTTTGAAAGCAGTTTGCTACAAAATAACGAAGAGAAACGTGTTAATGGTAAAAATGTTGCAGAGAAATTTGTCTAAACGTTACTTTATAACTCCTCAAGTCATAACTCCTCAGGTTATTACCTCGATTCTCTGTTCTCCAAGAAATATGTCAATCATATTAGCAATTATTTTAACTGCATAGTAGCAGATCTATAAAGTTATTAAGATCTCTTGGAACAGAAATATGTGAGGTTTTATAAACGTTTATGTTTAATAGCAGATGTTCTAAAGACAAAAATAAGTAGGTTACAATGTCATATGCCTAATGGTTATTCCTCAATATAAAAACACAACATTAAAGGATATGTAGTTTGATATTGTAAGAGAAGAGACAGGATAATATCAAAACAGTGTCTTAGGTGAACTTTAGTTACTGTAAACAAGTTGTTCACTATATTGTAAACATGCAGAAATACAGTAGCTTAAATCAACACTTGGAGAAAACTGATATATAAAATTACTTTAGACTAGTGTTAGCTCTGAACAGCGGAAAATATATAAGTATTAAGTTATTCTAAAGCTGCAATATACACTTTAGTGCGAGTTATAACCTACCAACGATGTCTGTCATTCACCAGTGATGAGGTTTCATGCCATCCACCAGCGAGCAGTAAAGCAATCCACTTATTCAAATCATGTGGCAAGTAATAGCCAGTTTAGGAGGAATGACACTTGCAATCCCCCAGTGCAGTAAAGACAATTCAGCTGAAGTAGAATACAAATCACCACAAACTATAGTGCTCTTTGTTGCGGTGTAAATTAATAGTGTTGAATGCATTTTTATTAATCAACGTATATGGGCCTTCTTGGGGCCTTGGAAGTGGAACCATACAATACAAACATTTGCATCCTATGGCAGCATGGTATTCTAGGCTGAAGAGGTTGAATCACAGTCATTGGGTTGAACAGAGTGGAATTGGATCAGTCCAGATCAGTGGCGGTTTTAGCATGTACATCTTGGTGGGGCAAAAAAAACAAGTGGGATGCATGCCAGTAAAGCCACTACACAACACAACACTAAACAATACATTAATTGCACTATAACAGTGACAAAAACAGTGCCCACAAAATGTTAGGGCCTACATAAAGCTGTCCCAACAGCAGAGTCCCAGCAGCAGTCCCAACACCTTACCACTGCTACACCTGGCTATCAGCGGAGCCTTGTTTGGCAGCGAAACAGTTCATTCAGCCTCATTTACTGCTTTAAAATAAAAACATAGCTTATATGGCTGACTTCCTTAAACAAATGTGGTTTCTACTGACAATTGAGATGTACAAACTATGGCATAAGGGGACGACAAGCGGATAAGAGGCAAGGCATAACTATTTGTTCAGCACTTTTGAAATGTACAGCGACAGAATTCAGAACATGGGCCGTTCTTACAGTGTTCTCCCTGTACACCAAGTCAGAACCGTAGGATAAATAAAGGCGGCATATAAGCACACAATGAAAGCTATTACAATATTAAATTATTACATTTCTCAAAAACAGGATATAGGCTACATGTGCACCACTTAGTCAGAACAGTAGGCAACATTAAGAGGTGAAAATAGACTAAATGATTAGGGTGAGGCACATGGGCTACTAACAGCTTACTACACAACATACACTTAGTATTACTTTCTTAGCTACAGTATACATATCTCCCTGGCATATTACATCATTTATGCAGCAGCATATAAGACATTATTGGACTCACCTTGTTGTGATGTGCTCACTTGAACAGGAAGGAGGCGCGGCAGTCCTTCGTGGGCAAATGTTGTCATCAAAGAAAGAGAAAGAGGACGGATTTACAATTCCGAGTTGGATGACTGTTTAAAACGTATTTTCCCAGTCTGAGCTCATTTATTCCGACTTCCCAGTTGCAATGCTTGCAGTTAGCCACTGTCACCGATTCCTTCCAAACCACTCATTGTTTAATTTGCGATTTCCAACTTGTTGTGTAATATTTATGTCCGATGGCCGATGAGCACCGATACGTTTTATCTATAATTTATCTTCACTATTTGGGGCGGCAGGCAGCCTAGTGGTTAGGGTGTTGGGCCAGTAAACGAAAGGTTGCTGGATTGAATCCCCGAGCTGACAAGGTAAAGAATATGTTGTTCTGTCCCTGAACAAGGCAGTTAACCCACTGTTTACCGGTAGGCAGTCATTGAAAATATGAATTTGTTCTTAACTGACTTGCCTTGTTAAATAACGGTAAAAAAATATACATTATCTTCATATGACAAGGATTAAAAAGGATTTGCCAGTAGATTGTTGACTTGATTTTGAAAGTAAGATGTTGACATTATCCGTCCAATTAAAGCTACTGTACATATAACGTGATTTGATGTCATTTTATCTGTGGCCAATCACATCGAGCCTTCTTGGAAGGGCACTTATAATGTAACTCTATTGCAGGACCCAAAGGGCTAAAATGTATGATGTCTACCCTTACTAAGGACTTAGATTTGTTGGTGACGTAGTGTTCCTATGAGTGACAGAACACTGAGCCAATCACGGCGCAATGCTTCTATTTTCTGCTGGCTTGCCCCACCACCACAGAAAGCACTGAACTAGGCTGAAACACCTGCATTTTGGAGCTGCCTTACTCAAGAAAACAAAATAGAGACCATGTTTGTATGCGGCTTCATTAACTCAATTATATCTATATGTTTTACATTGTTTGAAAACTGATATGTGACACGTATTAATGTCAAAATAACATGCAAAACAGGCAATGCCCTGCTAGAGCTTCCCCCCCCCCACTGGAGAGTTCCTAAAATAACCCTTGGTTGGGGTAGGGTGGGTTAGGAATCACCAAGTAGCCTAACTCGCTTTGGTAGCCTCAATGTCCCTGTCCCTGTAATCCAGTTGGAGTTTGAGCTTGGCAGGTTTGACCACTTGTACTCCCTCCCTCTGTAATTGTGACTGTCTCTTATTGAAGCCACTTGAGGAAGACAGACCTTCCTACTCAGTTCCTCCACCACACATTTTGCTTTTGGAGGATGGGGCCTTGCTGAAGGCTGGATGTGAGCAGGGGAAATAAAGGACCATGAACCCTCAGACCAGATGAAACGACAATCTGGTTTCCTTTGAAAAACACAACCCTCATCACAGGGTGTTCTTCCAAGATAGGCTTGTTTAGTTTATTAGTTATTTGGTACTACAAGAATTAGGGTTGCACAATTCTAGGAACTTTCAATAAATTACCAGGGAATTTATTAAACACTTGAGAAATGTTGCAATCCTAATTCTTGTGGTTCCAAAGACCTCAGCAATTCGTAAATGAATATCCTGATATCAGTCTACAAAGCGGGTAGTACTCTCATCATGGGAACAATGATAACATGCCAGTCACAAAAATGGAAACCAGAATGGTATTGGGAGGCATTTTCCATACAGGGCTATGGCGCAAGGTCTTTATAGTGCTGGATATGGTCTCAGTCCACTTCTGTAATATTCATTTACCATTTGATAGAATTAAATAGCCTCTAGGTGGAGTCTATCATTTTTGATGATGTTAGGTTCTCCCTGGAAGTATCCTTATTAATTAGATTGCATACATTATTAGACTCAGGCAATTCTGCAAGAGTGCAGTTCAGAAGCAAAAGTTCCCTGTCTTCTCATGGGGTTGGACTGGAGCCAGGATGTATTAGAGACAGACATGTCGTGAGTGTTACACACAGATACACTAAATTACCAAAAGTATGTGAACACCTGCTCGTCGAACATCTCATTCCAAAATCATGGGCATCAATATGGAGTTGGTCTCCCCTTTGCTGCTATAACAGCCTCCACTCTTCTGGGAAGGCTTTCCACTAGATGTTGGAACATTGCTGAGGGGACTTGCCATTCAGCCACAAGAGCATTAGTGAGGTTGGGCACTGATGTTGGGCGATTAGGCCTGGCTCACAGTTGGCATTCCAATTCATGCCAAAGGTATTCAATGGGGTTAAGGTCAGGGCTATGTGCAGGCCAGTCAAGTTCTTCCACACCGATCATAACAAACCATTTCTGTATGGACCTCGCTTTGTGTACAAGGGCATTGTCATGCTGAAACAGGAAAGGGCCTTCCCCAAACTGCCATAAAGTTTGAAGCACAGAATAATCTAGAATGTTATTGTATGCCGTAGCGTCCAGAGTCCAATGGCGGTGAGCTTTACACCACTCCAGCCAACGCTTGGCGTTGCGTATGGTGATCTTAGGCTTGTCTGAGGCTGCCCGGCCATGGAAACCCATTTAATGAAGCTCCCAACAAACAGTTATTGTGCTGACTTGAGCTCTTCAGTAAGGCTATTGTACTGCCAATGTTTGTCTATGGAGATTGCATGTCAGTGTGCTCAATTTTATACACCTGTCAACAACAGGTGTGGCTGAAATAGCCAAATCCACTAATTTGAAGGGGTGTCCAGGTACTTTTGTATATATAGTGTATATTGTTATGATTGCTGCATTTAAACTTCATTAACCTCAATATCAATAAATTATTTAAGAGCCGATTAATATATTTAATTAGAAATTATGTCAGCAATTTCAGAGGCTGGAAACATATTATGGCCAATGTCAATTCCACATGCATTAACATTAGTCTGTGCTGTAGTCATTCAGCCTGAGAGCCTGCCTCTGTTTGAGTGATGCCTGCACTCTACCCCTGGAAGCCACCACTGCCTCCCAGTGGTTATAGGAGTGCAACAATCACAAATGTGTTTTTATATACAGTACCAGTCAAACGTTTGTACACACCTACTCAAGGGGCTTTCTTTATTTTTACTATTTTCTACATTGTAGAATAATAGTAAAGACATCAAAACTATTAAATACCACATATGGAATCATATAGTAACCAAAAAAGTGTTAAACAAATATATTTTTGATTTTACATTCTTCAAAGTAGCCACTCTTGGCTATGATAACAGCTTTGCACACTCTTGACATTCTCTCAACCAGCTTCATGAGGTAGTCACCTGGAATGCTTTTCCAACAGTCTTGAAAGAGTTCCCACATATGCTGAGCACTTGTTGGCTGCTTTTCCATCACTCTGCGGTCCAACTCATCCCAAACCATCTCAATTGGGTTGAGGTCGGGTGATTGTGGAGGTCAGGTCATCCAATGCAGCACTCCATCACTTTCCTTCTTGGTCAAATATCCCTTACACAGCCTGGAGGTGTGTTTTGGGTCGTTGTCCTGTTGAAAAACAAATGATAGTCCCACTAAGTGCAAACCAGATGGGATGGCGTATCGCTGCAGAATGCTGTGGTAGCCATGCTGGTAAAGTGTGCCTTGAATTCTAAATAAATCACAGACAGTGTCACCAGCAAAGCACCCCCACACCATCACACCTCCTCAATGCTTTACGGTGGGAACCAAACATGCAGAGATCATCCGTTCACCGACTCTGCGTCTCACAAAGACACAGCGATTGGAACCAAAAATCTAAAATGTGGACTCATCACACCAAAGGACAGATTTCCACCGGCCTAATGTCAATTGCTTGGGTTTCTTAGCCAAAGCAAGTCTCTTCTTCTTATTGGTGTCCTTTAGTAGTGGTTTCTTTACAGCAATTCGACCATGAAGGCCTTATTCACGCAGTCTCCTCTGAACAGTTGGTGTTGAGATGTGTCTGTTACTTGAACTCTGTGAAGCATTTATTTGGGCTGCAATCTGAGGTGCAGTTAATTTCCTATTTCTGAGGCTGGTAACTCTAATGAACGTTTCCTTTAATGCAGAGGTAACTCTTGGTCTTCCTTTCCTGTGGCAGTCCTCATGAGAGCCAGTTTCATCATAGCTTTATGGTTTTTGCGACTGCGCTTGAAGAAACTTGACTGACCTTCATGTCTTAAAGTAATGATGGACTGTTGTTTCTCTTTGCTTATTTGAGCTGTTCTTGCCATAATATAGACTTGGTCTTTTACCAAATAGGGCTATATTCTGTATACCACCCCTACCTTGTCACAACACAACTGATTGGCTCAAACGCATTAAGAAGGAAAGAAATTCCACAAATTAACTTTTAACAAGGCACACCTGTTAATTGAAATGCATTCCAGGTGACTACCTCATGAAGCTGGTTCAGAGAATGCCAAGAGTGTGCAAAGCTGTCATCAAGGCACAAGGTGGCTACTTTGAAGAATGTTTATCACTTTTTTTGGGTTACTACATGATTCCATATATGTTATTTCATAGTTTTGACATCTTCACTATTATTCTACAATGTAGAAAATAGTAAAAATAAAGAAAACTCTTGAATGAGTAGGTGTGTCCAAACATTTGACTGGTACTGTATATAATCTGGCACCCTAGGCGAGATCTCAAAAAATCAACGCCCCTGTCAACTGTCGCGCACACTCAACTCATCCACCGTTCACACCTGGCCCCGCCCTCCCTCACCACCATCTCTCCAGTAAGCAATATCATTTCACTGATAACAAATAATTAAGTCTTGACTTAATGTGTTATTCATTTTATTTTTCAGTGTTTCTCCTGTGTTATTTTCAGAGCGGCTCGTAAACTGTCTCCCCGCACTCATGGACCCGATGTCCATGAATTTAAAGCGCGACTTCTAAATATCTGTTGGCTAGATAACCAGACGCTAATCGCTAGATGTAATGCTAAAAACATAGCTGGATAGCTGGATGGCGCAGCAGCTCTGACGTTGAAAAATATATATTATTTTTTATTTTAAAAAATGTATGATGAATTCCACTGTTGAAATTTGTTACACATGGTCTGCAATTGTGAGGCCGGTTGGACGTACTGCCAAATTCTCTAAAACGACGTTAGAGGTGGCTTATAGTAGAGAAATTAACATTCAATTCTTGTACAACATCTCTGGTGGACATTCTTGCAGTCAGGATGCCAATTGCCTGTGGCATTATGTTGTGTAACAAAACTGCACATTTTAGAGTGGCCTTTTATTGTCCCCAGCACAAGGTGCACCTGTGTAATTTAATATATATATATATATTTAACCTTTATTTAACTAGGCAAGTCAGTTAAGAACAAATTCTTATTTGCAATGACGGCCTACCCTGGCCTCCCCTAACCTGGACGATGCTGGGCCAATTGTGAGCCGTCCTACTGGACTACTGATCAGAAGCCAACGTACACACCCTGCCATCACCTGTATCTCAAGACATTGTGTTTTGAAGACGTGTCTTAAAGGCCCTGTGCTTTATATTTCCACACTATGATGTCAAAATAATACTGTGAACTTGTGAAAATTAATTTAAGAGCTTTTAGTGTAAGAGCTGTTTAAAAAGACTAGATTAAATTTCAGCTTGTTTTAGTGGGATGGAGTTGTGGCCTGACACACACACACACACACACACACACACACACACACACACACACACACACACACACACACACACACACACACACACACACACACACACACACACACACACACACACACATGCACACACACACACAGAAAAAGAGTCTTGGCAAACAAAACATTTTAGGAGGAATCTACGTGTAAATTGATGCTTACTCCCTGTTAATTTGCTCAAGTCACCATAAAAAGGGTTGCAGCATACATACCAATGCCCCTCTCTATTGACTGCTGAGTGCTTAGGCCTGTCCCGAGGCTGCTCTTTCCCCAGCTCTGCAGCTTCAGTCCCATGAGGCTCACATCTGGCCTCTATAAGCCACTACAGCTGTTAGTGAAATTATGTGTGTAGTTTAGAGGGTCCAGACCACAGAGAGCAGCCTCCTCCTCCCCAAACCACAGTGAGGTGGAGAGGGAACAATTTGACTGGTTGAGCCTGTATCTCAGGAAGGGTCTTGTTAAAACCAAGCCAGTACTCCTGTATCATTGTATATAAATATTTTTTAGCCTTTCATGCAGTGGATTATGTGCTCATTTTCTTTCGAATGTGTATGTTTGCCTGAGTTCATAATGGAAAACAACTGATCTCAAACTCAAACTTAAAAAATGTGGCAGTGCAGTGACATTAAAAATAAAAGTGCAATGTGCTGCATCCCATAATGCACCATATCACTGCAGTTTACTCAAGTTTACCATTTCCATTGTGTTTTTTTTTTTATACCTTATTGCAAAACAGTATAGAGGGGGGGTTACTTTTCAGTTTGCTCTAAACTCTGCATATACTAAACTCTGCATACACTAAACTCTGCATACACTAAACTCTGCATATACTAAACTCTGCATACACTAAACTCTGCATACACTAAACTCTGCATATACTAATCTCTGCATATACTAAACTCTGCATATACTAAACTCTGCATATACTGTATGTATACCTGTGGCAATATATTGAGTCAAACTCATAACCCGAGATGCCAAAATAATCTACAGCACAGGAGGCTGCTGAGGGGAGGACGGATCATAATAATGGCTGGAATGGCGTGAATGGAAGGGTATCAAACACATTTTATTCTGTTCCAGCCATTACTATGAGCCATCCTCCTCAGTTAGGTGCCACCAACCACCTGTGATCTACAGTAAATACAGCAGTATCTTATACAGTGATATTGTGAATGCTGGTCTATGTGGTAATGCTAGGGGCTAGAGCCAACGATAAACAATGGCTCAACAAATGGAGTATTGTTGATGCAGAAAATACAGATGTATTGTTGCTATAGAGATCATAATGGAGGTATAAAATGTATGGCCATACCTATGTGTGGTGATCATTCAATAAAGATGATCTCAGGGCATCATAGGTATAGGACAGTAGGTAATGGCTGGTATCAGTGAGTGGAAATTTGGTAAGCAGCCGTTGTTCACTGACACACAGGCCTTTCCACTTCATGCGTGCCTGTGGTCTCCTTTCCACTCTTTGAGCCAACACCCCAAGTCTTGGAGCTGCATCCACAAAGCCACTGCCACGCAGCACACTCACTCTGTTCCAGCTCCCGGTGCCATCCCCCTGTTTCAGTTACAGAAAGAACTGTACTTTGTGGTTGAAGAGAGAGAATGGTCGACAGAGAGAGAGAGAGAGGGAGAGAGAGAGAGATATGAGAGAGAGCGAGAGAGAGAGATAGATACATGGGGGAGTGAGGCAGAGCAGAGCACAGTATGCATACGTTTCAGCGGGAGTATAATCCATTGTAACTACAGGCCCTGCCTGCACTACCAGCATCCTTTGCTGTAATCAAAGTACATTCCCAAACCTCCTACACACCAGCTCTTTGCCCTCCACTGGTGTGGAGAGAAGTCAGTTACTGCTCGACTCTACAATGTAATTTTGCTTTATCCCATATCAATTGAATAATGAAAAAACACAGTGATGGTGACACATTTTAGATTACAGTTTGAAGACTAGGAGGAACTGACAAAGGCCCTGAGACAGAGAGGAGTGAGTCAGTGAACACAGAGACATCCGGGAGGCCTAGCATACTTGTTCAAAACAAGACGTTTGTTTAGGCGTCTTCAAATTAAAATACAGTGGAGCTGAGTGACACTGAGCCGCACGTGTTAGATTAACAAAATAAAGAAGCATACTGTTGCCATATACCAAGTGTTTATCTTCTGTTTTTACTCTTTATAAACATATTTCATTCCTTGGACAATGTTTTATCTCAGAGTTATTCTGAGAGCGCTACAGAAAGCCAAGATACTGGAAATCCTTAAAGGTGCCCTGTCACTCACAGCACATTTCGTGGCCATGGCGTAATGCAGTGGAATTTCCGTAGGTTTGGAAGTGTCATAAGGTAAAATAAAAAATAAATGTAATTATGTGGATTACATTACAGTTATTAAACTTTCACCTCTTTTCACTAGTGTCAAACTACTGAGCATCCAGTCCTGCCAGGTCTTTAATTGAAAGCAGCCTCTTCCCCTCTGTCCCTCCCATCTTAGAAACCTTTTGACACCGGTCCAAACCAACTCCCTTTCACCTCTTCATCCCTCTACTTCACTTCTGGCTCTAACCCTCTGCAGCTCAGAGCAATATATGTCCAAAACCTGCCCTATTCATTCAATGAATCTTAACCCTCCTTCTACCATTCCCTTACACTCATTTCACACAGAACATTATTTTTCTTTATTCATATATGGATTTCTTTCATTGATATTTGATCTGAAAGATAGCAAAGGTCTTACTGTAAAATGTATTTGTCTGAATGTAATTAATGGTAATTTCAGTAAGAAAACAAATGGGTAATGAAATCAGATGCAAGATATGGACCAATCAATCATTTTTTTGCTCGTAAAAAGACTAAACAGACCAGGATAAATGTGTAAGTGCCTATCCTAATATGTTTTAGTTTAGCTTGGTTATAACGGGAAAAACACTTTTGTCCCGTTTTTACACCTTCTCTACATTCTACACTCCGTAAACATTAACACACTTCTGCACATCCACTCTAAATAGTTAAAAGATACAAAAAAAAAACATAACTTGTGACATTTTAATGTAATGCTATCCAGATACATAAGTAGGGTCTTAATTTGACCTTTATCGTCACAGCAAAATAATCCTGTAGCAACAGGATTTGAACGTTTAGCTGGCCAAAAGTATAGGCTACATAAAAAGTTAAATGCTGTTAATATAACCATGTGTTAGTGTGGGTTTTCAGTGCATTTATGTAAATCATGAAGCCCATCTGCATTTTGGTGCAGGGAAATACTCAGCAACAAAAGAGTGATCAAATTAAGACCCTACATCTGTAGCTACTTTTCTTTCTGTGATGTATTTTCACACAAAGCAAATACGTCCCACTCTGTATGACAGTTAGTATAATTTGTAGAGGCTCATTTTGTTCTGGTTCATTTTCAGGAGTTTATAACAAGATAAGGGGAGATTTGATATCACCAGTCAATATCAGACACACCAGCAAATAATCATAACAAAAGGTCCAAATATTTAATTGCTTTAGTGCATTTTAATGTGTGTGTGTGTTTGTGTGTTTGTGTGTGTGTGTGTGTGTGTGTGTTTGTGTGTGTGTGTGTGTGTGTGTGTGTGTGTGTGTGAACATGTGTGTGTGTGAACATGTGTGTGTGTGTGTGTGTGTGTGTGTCTGTCTGTCTGTCTGTCTGTTTGTCTGTCTGTGTATATATGTGGTGGTTGAAGCTGGGTGAGGGGTTGCTATGAGATAGCTGGGTGAGGGGTTGCTATGAGATAGCTGGGTGAGGGGTTGCTATGAGATAGCTGGGTGAGGGGTTGCTATGAGATAGCTGGGTGAGGGGTTGCTATGAGATAGCTGGGTGAGGGGTTGCTATGAGATAGCTGGGTGAGGGGTTGCTATGAGACAGCTGGGTGAGGGGTTGCTATGAGATAGCTGGGTGAGGGGTTGCTATGAGATAGCTGGGTGAGGGGTTGCTATGAGATAGCTGGGTGAGGGGTTGCTATGAGACAGCTGGGTGAGGGGTTGCTATGAGATAGCTGGGTGAGGGGTTGCTATGAGATAGCTGGGTGAGGGGTTGCTATGAGACAGCTGGGTGAGGGGTTGCTATGAGACAGCTGGGTGAGGGGTTGCTATGAGATAGCAGGGTGAGGGGTTGCTATGAGACAGCTGGGTGAGGGGTTGCTATGAGACAGCTGGGTGAGGGGTTGCTATGAGACAGCTGGGTGAGGGGTTGCTATGAGACAGCTGGGTGAGGGGTTACTATGAGACAGCTGGGTGAGGGGTTGCTATGAGCCAGCTGGGTGAGGGGTTGCTATGAGACAGCTGGGTGAGGGGTTGCTATGAGACAGCTGGGTGAGGGGTTGAGAAGCCATGGTAGAGGTCATTAGATTGTCATTTAACATTAGCATCTGTTGAATGGGATTAACCATCCAGCCGAGTTTAAAACCTTGACATCCCACATGCACTGCCAACTAGAAAATGGAGTGGCCATTAGCAACACCCCCTCAAGTGTCTATTTTTTTCCCTGCCTAAATCACACACGCTCTCACTTGCTGATGCTCGTCCCAGCGTTGGGTCTCCATGGCCGGGTTAAAAAAATATATGTTCTTATGGGTAACTTTCTATAGGAACATGACATAGGACCACATATTTAAACCAGTAGCTATAATGTTAATCTCCAGAGAGACTGCTCTCAGTATTAGCTTGGTATATGGCAGATACACAGATGTTCATTTCAGAATGTAAGAAGTTGGGTTCCGATTGATTTCCGTGAATGAAACACAATAGCAGCATAGCCACAGAAGTCAGAGGTCAATCTTCAAAGCTGGTATTTACAGCACAGAATGTTCATCAAACTGCTTTCCAGTAAAGCACATTGTTTTTACTGTGATCACCAGAACATTTGTTGTATCTACATGTACAGTGCAATGACTGTGGGAAGCAGGTCTATTACAATGATTTATTTCAAAGAACCTTGAAGAGATTGTCTTTATTGTAAGTCCTTGTCACCAGAAATGAGTAGACATCAAAGAAATACCTGTGAAAATACATTTTACTGTTTCGTTAATATTGAAAATCTCATTATTCCATGTTACTATAGTGCCCCCTGTTGGTTAGTGACATCCCACCATAGCACTACTTAACGCTTCATTTGGTAAATAAAGGGTTCCAAACGGGTTCTTCGGCTGTCCCCATAGGAGAACCATTTTTGGTTACAGGTAAAATCCTTCAGGGTTCCTCTGTGGAAAGGGTTCTACCTGGAACCATAAATGGTTCTTCAAAGGGTTAGCCTATGAGGACAGCTGAAGAACTTTAGGTTTAAACCAGTGTAGTATCCAAAACCAATACTAATACTTGTCTCAGAATGGAAAGTTGTTAAATAATAGTTTTTTTCCCCCATCTGTAATATAAATCACAAAAAATAAAGAAGTGGTACAAAAGATCAGAAAAATATACAAACACAAATGTGTTAAAAAAGATAGATAACCGTATTTTTGTGATCCCATAGAGATGTTCACAGCAAGTTAAAAACCTCTATGAAAGAGCCCATTCCCATTGCTTCTAAAATATGAAAAGTGTTGAATAAACTTTTGCCAGGTCTGGTATTTGGCTGCTGTATCATCTGTCCACATGACTCCACTCTGCCGGGGGATCTCGGGGCCCTTTGGGTTTCTTAATGCGACAGTTGAACCCTGAGGAACGGTTGAGAAATGTGGTTGGGATTAGTTGAAGAAACCTGCAAGTACATCTTTACATAGCCTTGTTTTGACATCCAGTTGCAATTATTATGAGATTCTGAGGAAATTGATATTTTATTGGGTAGCTATAATGGCATGGGATAGTAACAGTAAAAGGCATTGGATAATAGTATCACAAACACAAGCAGCTATTCACCCATGCTACCAGGAGTACAGCTGGCGATCATGTCTTTGATGGGATTTGAGACATATTCATAGTCATCTTCCGTCGAGGAATGACCCTCAGCTAGAAAAAAGCAAACATTAAGAATCAGTAAAACATTTCCCACATAAATGGCTCAATATGGCTGTCAAGGAATTGTTACTGGCAAGAAACTGAATGAAGATGGAAAAAAATATTGCTCCTTTGTGGTCAACGTAGGACTCAAGTTACTTTTAGCATTGATGTATTAAACAATTTCACCAGTGTTTCACAGTTTTGGACTGAGGTTACTAGATCTTTTAAAAGACTGGATATTCTGTGCAGGGTATAATGGCTAAAACAAAATCAGAGCTGGCCTCACATTGGTCTCCCTAAAATGCTCTCACCTGTGACCTGCTCATAGCCACTCTGCTCCTTCCCTGACGAGGCCTCAGCTATACTGTGATTGGTCGGTCTAGCTGTGTCATATATGGGTGAGGCCGGAGGTGGTTTGGCTGGAGGACACCTGCTCTTGGGCTTGACTGTGCTGTAGAGAGCAGTGGCGGGGCAGTTTGGGGTGCCCAGCTCTGCGTTGTCATAGTGATGGAGAACAGCCGGAGGAGCCGAGGAAGAGGCTGGTGGCGGAAGCTGTTTGGACTTGTTGACCACAGCATAGGTGTCATCCATCTTCTGCTGGCGAGGTTGAGGCTCTCTGGGCTTCACACTAGAATTTCTAAAGAGGAGTAGACATCAAAAATTCCACCAACAGTGAGAAGAAAAAAGTACAAAGGCGGCCTTATTGTTTCTGCTCTACATACAAGATGGCGATAACTATTATACATATATATATATATATATATATATATTATACATGTGACTGAATATTCATTACCTAGTCTGTATTCTTTCTGAGGCTTGTACAATTACTTTTTCCCATTAGTATATCGGTATAGAAATTAAGATTGACCATGAGACTCTTTGACCATGTTTACAGAGAAATAGATAATTTTTATTTAAGCCTGTGATACAACCTGACGGGCTCTTGATAACAGTTTAACATATGGGAGAGAGGAGAGAGGATGTGAAAGTGATGTTTAACAGCCCAGTGTGTCACTTCCTCTGCAGCATGATGAATGTTCGTAATACAGAAATCCTTCCGTTTCATTAATCGTGTTTCCCTAAAACTGGCTCAAAGTAATTTTCTTCAATGTCTACCATAACACTGTATTTCAATATACAATACACTATGCACAAAACGCTCCGCCATTTCCTGGTTGCAAAAATTTGCATTATTTCAGTTTATGTGACAAAACAATCAACTGTGGAGAATAATTCTAAATCTAAACTGCTTGAAATATATTTTCCATAAGCAAAAATATTGTATTTTCAGCTGAAGCTGGTGGACAAAACCGAAAGTAAAAGATGCAAAAAACGAAACTTAACTACAGGAAGCATAGAATAGTGCACATAGAACAGATCTACCACTTCTTAGACTTGCTTTCAATGAGAATGACAGATCTATAACTTACATTTCTATGTGCATTTGGTCGGTAACACAAAAAGTGACATATTGCAACTTTGTCTGTTTGCTTAATTTTCAAGGCAGGTGCATATCATATCTACTGTATAATAATAATTTATAATAATCTACTTAATCAATCTTAATCAATCAACATATTAATACATTACTTGGTATTGATAAGCCTATGAACACTAAAACTACACACCCTACACACCCAGCAAACACAAAACACTGTTGTACAGCCAACTGAAATAGATGACAGTTGGCATGTACAATCATGTGTACAAAACAGGAAGTTCACTTCCTTCCCTAAGTGTCTTACTTTCTTTCACTCTTTCTTTCTTTCATTCACTCTTTCTTTCTTTCTTTCTTTCATTCACTCTTTCTTTTTCTTTCTTTCTTTCTTTCTTTCTTTCTTTCTTTTTCTTTCTTTCTTTCTTTCTTTCTTTCTTTCATTCTTTCTTTCTTTCTTTCTTTCTTTCTTTCTTTCTTTCTTTCTTTCTTTCTTTCTTTCTTTCTTTCTTTCTTTCTTTCTTTCTTTCTTTCTTTCTCTCTCTCTCTCTCTCTCTCTCTCTCTCTCTCTCTCTCTCTCTCTCTCTCTCTCTCTCTCTCTCTCTCTCTCTTTCTCTCTCTCTTTCTCTCTCTCTCTTTCTCTTTCCCTCTCTCCACATTGTATCTGAGCACCTTACCGTGGTATATCAGTATCTCAGGCTGCTTATTAAAGTCAACTGCTGTTGTAATTGTATGTATGTCGATGAACATCACACATAATACTGAACAAAGAAAGAATACTTGCTCCTACCTTTTTTTATGTGACTGAGCGATGGCTGTTATCGGTGGAGAGGTCTTCACAGACTCAACGTTATCATAGAGAGGTTGGTTACTCTATTAACAACAAAATAGGCAGTTTAAGATCAGAGAGGTATAGCACTCTGTCTCTTAAAATCAGGCTCTGTATGAAAATGTGTGAACAATAACTTTCTATGTGCCAATATTTGCATAGAGAGGAAGCATGATGGCTGGTTTCCTGCTTAGCTTTTTAAAATTTCTAATTTTACTCCACTCATCACATTGACATCACAGACGGAAGTGTAATATGATCAGATGAAAAAAGACAGGGCCTTTGGGATTATTAAAAAATATTACAGACAAACTCACATATGGTGTCAGTTTTGCCTTTTACCTCTGGCTGCGTTTACACAGGCAACCCAATTCTGATCTTTTGCCCAATAATTGGCAAGACATGATAGGGCAAAAGATCTGAATTGTGCTGCCTGTGTAAATGCAGCATTTTACCGTATCACAGACACGCCAATAATCCCCATAATACTGCATGCCCTCTCATGTCTTATTGTTCTAGTAAAGCTTGCTTGAACATGAACGCTAGTATGGCGTGTTGAATACTGTGTTGTATTTTGCTTTTAGAAAGGCTGACATCTGTTGGTTGGAGATAGCAATTACAAAAACCTGATACTGTATGGTTGAACAACAGCAACACCTGCTTTTTCTGTTTTACCTTGGTGAGATTCTGGTAGATGTTCTTAGGTGACCGTAAAGCCTTCTCAAACATGTAAGCCACGGCAGAAAACACAAACTGATACTGCTCCTGGGTGGAGAGATGGAAAACAGATGATTGAAGCAAACATTTCAACAGGAGAGAACTAGACTATTTAATGCCTGATTTATAACACCTAGCAGTAAATAAACACAATTTCTCATATTTAATTCTGTTGGATAATAAAATACCTTTGTCTGAACAGCTGATGGCCTCTGTCTCCTTAGTTCCACTACAATCTTCATGATACTGAAATCTTCTTTGATTTGCTGGTGTAGAAACATGACAATGCATTAGTCAAAACACTCATATCCACCTGTCTTGTTTGATTTGCTGGTGTAGAAACATGACAATGCATTAGTCAAAACACTCATATCCACCTGTCTTGTTTGATTTGCTGGTGTAGAAACATGACAATGCATTAGTCAAAACATTCATATCTACCTATCTTGTTTGATTTGCTGGTGTAGAAACATGACAATGCATTAGTCAAAACACTCACATCCAAGTCTTCTTTTCTTTCTATGATTTTTATTGTTTTTAGATGCAAACCAAAAACCAATTCCCTAAATGATGCCATCGATGTAATGCAGTGAGGATAAGTAATACCTTTGTAATAAGAAGATCATGGACATAATCCAGGGCACAAATCACCCCTGTTCTTCCACAACCGGCACTGAAAATACAAAACACAACCAAATACATGATCTGCTCCATTCAGTCTCTGGTAGTAATAAAATATTACCAGAGAAGTCCACAACATGAACACAAGTCTGGATATGACACGGTAGACCACATCAGGTCCTGAATATTTAACACGTCTCACTTTATCTAAATGGCATCTTTTAAATCATGGCACTCAAGGAGTACATGCGGCCTTGTGATAAACAACATTGAATGATAAGAATTGATTAATTTGAATGGGCATATGGATCATAATCTGTCTCTGAGCGTGACAATTTAATCTCAGAGCACAACAAGTCCACTAGGCAGACAGTAAACATAGGGCTGTGTTGAATATCATACATAGGGGACAAACAGACCTGCAGTGGATGAGAATTGGGGTAGTGCTGTTTCCCTGGGCTTTGCGAGCCATATCCATCATTCCTAAAATACCTCCAGCTGTGTATGGAATGTCATGATCAGGCCAAGCTGTGTATTGGAATTGAGAGATAGTCCGTGTTTCCTAGACAAGCAGAAAATATGGTTTGCATATGACTTCACTGGCTCCCTCTCACTCAACGTCTTGAATGCCAAAAAAATATGTAAGATTATCCAGTGGATAATGGTTGTTGGAAAATAACACTTATTATTTTCTACCATTTTGAAGAATTCTTTGACTAGTGCAGCTGACAGAAAACAACACAAAATAATACCCTTTTCACAGTTGGACACTTACGTTATGATATCTCACTGACAGAGTCCGCATGACTGCTTCATCATTTGAGTTGGATTCCTCAAGCTGCAAAGACATTCACATAAACATGTGCCTGTGATTTCATGCCGACAACAACACATGGGTCAATACGCCATGAAATAACCAAACTGAGTAAACTTAGTACACAGAAACTAACACATCATCTGTGGAGGCTGTTGGGTAAAAAGGGAACTATTCATGAATAGTCTTGGAAAACCCAGACAATAGAACAACCCCACTGGGCATGCACTGGTTGAATCAATGTTGTTTCCACGTCATTTCAATTAAATGTCACTGAACCAACGTGGAATATATGTTACGTTGACATCTGTGCTCAGTGGGTCAGCACTCTGTGCATGCTGGAACATTGGTAACATTGTGGGAGGCAACCTGTCTGTCTAGAGAGACTACTTCATGAATAGTATTACAACTAAGCAGACGAATCTGCATCAAATTAAAGTTGTGTAAATTGTGGTACAAATTCTCTGTGGTCTGTGTATCTTCATAGTATACAATATAATGAAGATATACTGACAAAAACGTACGTTTGAGACAATAAAGGGGCCATAGGAGGTTGTTTCATTGACAGTTGTCCAATAGCACTCACACTTTCTCTAAAAAAAAAGACAGAAAAAATAGAATGTTAAGTCAAGTGGACACAAGCATCAAAGTTTATAAATCATTCAGTACACTAATATTTATATTTTCTTTATTTATTTAACCTTTATTTAACTAGGCAAGTCAATGACGGCCTACCAAAAGGTAAGAGACCTCCTGCAGGGAGGGGGGGCTGGGATTTAAAAAAAAATATATATAGGACAAAACAAACATCACAACAAGAGAGACACCACTTCCACTGTACATTTCTTATTAAGAGGTGACTAAAAGGACTTTTACCTTTCCCATTTCAATTTCTCTGCAAGCCATGATTATAACCTAAAACAGGGTTAGAAAATAGAGGGAACATTAGATTTGGAGACAATTTCCCACATGCTTCATATGTGCACTCTTTCCCCCTTACATGTTACATGTAGAAATGCAGTCAATTACATGGTAACAGAGCCACTGTACAAGCTGTACTACATTTATATGAATGCTAAATACAATATTCCATACCTTTACATCATTCTGCCAAATCATTTGCCAGAAGTCAACCAAAGTGTGGCTCAGAGGCCCTTGGGTCGCAATGTATTTTCTGGTCTTTGTTGCACCCTAGAGGATAGACGAGATGTAGCAGAATAATCAGCTTCAGACTGAGCTGAGTGATACGCAGTAGGACTTACTGAATGAGAGAGAACAATACTGTACTTTAATAAAGCTGGCGTTGATATAGTCAGAATCATTCTCATTCGTCAGTAGAGTTAGGGGCACGCGGGTCTGGTCATCTATATAAAAATAAATTACAATCAAATTTTGAATTAGAGTAAAAACCAATTATGTTTTTTTAGTCTCCATCATTGTGCTTACATGGTAAAATGTCTTTGTAACGATTCTTCTTTATGTTGTCCTTCAGTGACCCGGCTTCCGTCGTAAGACCAAGATCTTTCTTGATGATGGAAGTCTGAGCACAGATGTTCTACAAACATAAGGAGACATGGAAGCTGAGATGAGTTTGGAAGCAACTTTCATGATTGTGAAATTTTATTTAAGTAGAGGTCATTGAGAGCAGAAACCTCAAATGAAGGAAGTCTCAAGTAGGGTCAAACTAAACCAATTTTTACACATTAATAACCATATATTAGCCCTTTTGTCACAACAAATATTTTCAAGACAAGTAGCATACAGAGATATTTAAGATGTTATACAAGAAACATATAAGAAGCCCTTAGTTTAGTGCAAGAACTCACAATCAAACTTACGCAGGAGCTAATGTAGCTGACAGTCGATGACACCCAACAGTATGAATGTGGCTTGCTATTTATTTTGAGATGCACAGATCTGAGAACTGAAAAACCCTGAGTGGAAATAGACTTGTCTATATCACCAGGTTGTAGCAAGGTTGTAGAAAGACATATAACTCTGTGGTGTCTGATTTTCATCACAGATGTCTGTTTTAGGCCTTCAGAACGTATTCACACCCCTTTACATTTACCACATTTTGTTGTGTTAGAAATTGGGATTAAAATGGATTTAATTGTCAATTTTGTCAACGATCTACACAAAATACTCAGCAATGTCAAAGTGGTAGAACAATCATACATTTTGTCAAATATTAATAAAAAATAAACACAAATATATCTTGATTAGATAAGTATTCAACTCCCTGGGTCAATACATGTTAGAATCATCTTTGGCAGGGATTCCAGCTGTAAGTCTTTCTGGGTATGCCTCTAAGAGCTTTACACAGCAGGATTGTAGAATATTTGCACATTATTCTTTTTTTAAATTCAAGTTGGTTGTTGATCATTGATACACAGTCATTTTCAAGTCTTGCCATAGATTTTACCATTTAAGTCAAAAATGTAACTAGGCCACTCAGGAACATTCAATGTCATCTTGGTAACCAACACCAGTGTATATTTGGCCTTGTGTTTTAGGTTATTGTCCTGCTGAAAGGTGAATTCATTTATTTTATATTTAACCTTTATTTAACAAGGCAAGTCAGTTAAGAGCAAATTCTTATTTACAATGACGGCCTACCAGGGAACAGTGGGTTAAGTGCCTTGTTCAGAGGCAGAACGACAGATTATTTACCTTGTCAGCTCAGGGATTTGATCCAGCAACCTTTTGGTTACTGGAACCAACACCCTAACCAATAGGCTACCTGCCTATTGGCTAACCGTAGGTTTTCGCTCCAACCCCAGTTGAAACTAAACTGATTCAGTTTATCAAGCAGCTAATTATTAGAATCAGGTGGGCTCGATTAGGGTTAATGTGAAAACCTACAGGACAGTAGCTCTCCAGGAACATGGTTGGAGAGCCCAGCTTTAGTGCCTTGTTGCAAACAGAATGCACGTTTTGGAATATTTTTATTCTGTACAAGCTTCCTTATTTTCACTCTGTAAATTAGGTTAGTATTGTGGAGTAACTACACTGTTGTTGATCCATCCTTCGTTTTCTCCTATCACAGCCGTTAAATTCTAAATTGTTTTAAAGTCAACATCGTGGTTAAATCCTTGAGTGGTTTCCTTCCTCTCCGGCAACTGAGTTAGGAAGGATGCTTGTATCTTTGTAGTGACTGGGTGTGTTGATATACCATCCAAAGTGTAATTCATAACTTCACCATGCTCACAGGAATATCATTATATATTTTAAATTTGTATCAATAGGTGCCCTTTGCGAGGCATTGGAAAACCTCCCTGGTCTTTGTGGTTGAATCTGTATTTGAAATGTACTGCTCGACTGAGGGACCTTACAGATAATTGTATGTTTGGTGTACAGAGATGAGGTAGTAATTCAAAAATCATGTTAAACACTATTACTGCATACAGAGTGAGTCCATGCAACTTATTATGTGACTTGTTAACCACATTTTTACTCCTGAACTTTTTTAGGCTTGCCATAACAAAGGAGTTGAATACTAATTGATTCAAGCGATTTCAGCTTTTCAGTTTCAATTCTTTTGTTAACATTTTGAAAAGCATAATTCCACTTTGACATTATGGGGTATTGGGTTTAGGCCAGTGACAAAAACTCTAAATATATAGGCCAGTGACAAAAGTCTCAATTTAATCAATTTTAACAAAATGTGTAAAAAGTCAAGGGGTGTGAATACTTTCTGAAGGCACTGTATGTGATAATGTAACCGGTGTGAAATAGCAAGCTAGTTAGCGGTGCGCGCTGGTAACAGCTCAATCGGTGACGTCACTAGCGCTGAGATCTTGCACTAGTTGATTCTCTTCTGGACGGCCGTAGCTTTTGTTGAGCGACAGGTAACCATGCTATGTGTTGTTGTGTGTCAGAGGGTCCCTAGTTCAAGCCCAGGTTGGGGCGAGGAGAGAGTGTATTGAACTGTTACAATATCAAAGCTTTCTTCATGCCGTAATATAGACATAATTACTTAATTACATTAACACCATTTCTCACTTTGCACATTCTTAGTCTCTGGAATGAGGCTCCAGAAAATACTTCACATGTATTACTAGTTCGGTCATTGCTGTCATTAATTCGACTTACAAACAGTCAACAGAATCATGTTCACTGATAACAATTTGACGCTTATAAAACAACCTACTAGCTGCAACAAGGAAATGTTTCCCATTGTGGCCTGTTAATAAATAACTTAACTGTGAACTTTGGAAGCTAAATGAGGAAAGAAAGGACTAGCCTACCTATCTTGACACTTACAGAGGTTCATATGTAAGAAGAACAATCGTCAACAGTAGTTTAACAAAATAGACTTCTGCAAATGTTACTGTTCAGTTCAGTGTAATGTCAAAACAAAACTAAATAAGCAAGGTTCACTTCTGTATGTGCCTTAAAGACAGAGGCCACTGATTTGTTAATGGCATTACAGTTAAAACATGCATTGTATTATACTATACAGAACGCAAGTAGCCAACATGATTTTCAGCTTTAACATACAAACAAACAATTCAGTAGCCTACTTTACCTCTCAGGTTTACCACCCTTATCTACAACTGGACCAGTGCATGATGTGTCACCTGTTATGTTGTAAATCATGCACAGTTCACACACAATCTTTAGACATTCTTCAACCAGTTATTTGAAATCAATTGATGAATAAAATTGCAATGTAAAAGTCCCATGAAGTGCTGTGCACATGCCATAAATCATACATGTTTTTATCTGAAAATATTACCTGGTCTTATTGTCTTTCAATGGGAATTAATTATAAACTGAGAATATACAGGTATGGTGATTCTCACTTACGCTATACTCCGATGAGATGATGCCCTTTACTCTGCTGTCATCTGCCAAGGACATCTGACCTACGAACCTCGATAGGTGCTCCATCGGTGCGGCGGCTAGGGATGTCAATTTAACTTTTTAAATGGCAGGCAGTGGGCGGCCACTATATCAATATAACAATTCTAAACAAACGCAGAGCGCCTTGCCGCCCCAATCTTTAGTGCGATAATTAGCCTAGGTTCCGCATGTACCTCTTGGAACGTTCCTTATGTCACTGTCAGTGTGGGGCAGTCATGTACATTTCCGCATTGAAAGCTGCTGGCTTATTTATTGGCGTCAAAACACATACACTCCAATACACTACTACTACTACAACAGTTGGAAAAATGTGTAGCATATTTACTATTTGTCAACAAGAATATTCAAAGCATTTTCAAAAAACATTTGCATTTTCAAAAGCTTTATTATTATACGTTAGTTATACAGTTTTATTAAGTTATCAAGCAGGCTATCAATACATTAATCAAATGTAGACTCATAGGGAGTCCTAAACCCTGCAGCCTGATACGATTATCAGGGATATTGATTTGCCTGACACTAAAAAATATATCCTATGTGGTTTATTACATTGTCCATAGGAGTAGTAAACAAATATCAGAGACGAGGATCAGTGTATGAACTCAAAGCCTAGTTTTGTTGTATTCCAGCGTGTGCTTGGCTAGTATTCTGGTCAGATGAAACCAATGTGCAGAACATTAATCGCCAGGAAACTTCAGTGATTTAAGTGTCTGTATTAGATGGGTGTTTATTCTACTGCTATAGCCTACAATTCATATTGGGGAATGAGCCTATCTGTCTCCAAATTCACACAGCCACCAGTTAGGCCTACACTCATAATAGAGACTGGAAAAATGATTGTCAACTCAACCGTGATACTGAAATGTTGGTTTGAACACGTTCCCTCTGCCACGGAATTACGCACCACCATAGTAAGTAACAGGTGGAGGTGTATTCTCGTCATATGGTTTTCGTCTAATGGTTTCGTCTAACCCAGCTACTGACAGACATGACTTTAATTAGCAGGTTAGGAGAACTAATACAGTATATTAGGAGAATAAATGCAGCATAGTAGAATTAACAACAGGTTAGGATAATAAGGCTAAGAAAGGGGTTAGGTTTAGGATTAGTTATCCCCGACATCACTAATAGATGGATCTGTACTGGTAGCCAGCCACAAGCCACAGCCGTATAAACGAGTGTCTTTCTTTTTCCCAAAGAGTTTAAGACAAAACCACGCCCCGTTATTCATAGGGGCGTTCTACTACGCTCCAAATGGCTAGCATTTGTTTGGCTCGCGACAGCTGTTGCGTCACAGACTGTTGAGAGACATGGATGAACACACACCTTTAGGTAGGTATTTCAGAAAGCAGGGTTAACATACTCTGAGTTGAAACCACAACTCTGGGTTGACTGACTCTGAGCTGTCAAACTCAGAGTTAACGGTTTCAGAACAGGTGATAACAATTCATTCTGTCAACTCTGGAGTCTAATTAACCCTGAGTAAAGCGCGAGCACGAGGATATAAAAAGCCCTGATCAATGGAACACAGATAACAATATTCATCATGGCAACAGGAAAAGAAAAAAAAAAGAATATGAACGGATATTTAAGAACAAAAGCAATACCATATAGTGATGGCTCTTTTGGCTCAGCTCCCAAAGAAGAGCCGGCTCTTTCGACTCCTGAACGGCTCTTAATTTAGGATTTTTTTGTAGGCCTTTATTTTACCCTAACTTAAAAAAAAAAAATGGTTTGTGTGTTGAAAACCCTTTCATGTGCAGTGTTTTTATGCATTTATTTTGTTACAAAAGCATTCTTTTGTTTTTAATCATTTTAATCAAACATTTTTTTGCACAAATTAACAACAAAAAAACAGCAAATAAACAGAATTGAACTAGAACAGAACTAGAACCAAACTCAAGCAAACAGTATTAATGTCCTCAGTGAAGATTGGCATTCAAAAAAATCAGATGCCTCAGCTTTGATGGACTGATCCTATTTCTTCTTTCTGAGATTATCTGCCCTGTTTTTGAGAAGATTCTCTCTGAAGGAACCGATGTTGCCACAATACACAGTCTCCCTTCCATCACCTTCGCCAGGCGTGGAAAGACTGAGGCCTTGGCCTGCCACCAGCTCAGTGGGTCTTCTGCTCGTTGGATGATGGGCTCCTCAAGATAAGACCTCACCTCCAGTATAGCATCAGCTGTAGGATTTCTTCTTGTAGCATCTCCTGTAGCTCTTTCATCAAAAAGCCTCCAAACAACAGAGGTTTGTGGTTCCTCATACACTTGGCCTTCTAATGGCGGAGCTGGCTGGCTGCTAGGGGTGCATCTTGCTGCTGCACTAATTCTCTGAAGTGCCTCATCAACAGCTCTGTTGTCATTGAATGCAAGTTTTTTAAACCTAGGATCCAATAATGTGGTTTCTGAGTGGACAGTGTTGTACTCCATACGCAGAAATTTCCAGTCCATGGCTGAACAAAGAGCTGCAACCAATTCTTTCCCTTTCTGCATGGTTACAGTCTGTTGGGCTGTCACACGCTGCAAACCTTTGCATAGCAGGAGCATTTTTGAGGCAGAAACATAGCTGAGGGAGAGAAACAGCAACTTTTAAAATGAAGCTTTTTTTAAAGTATGTGGCATATTATATGTGGCACATTATACTGTATTGTTTCTGCAATGTATAATAGTGACTGAATGGTAGTAGTGAAAAAAAATGGTCCAAGGTACCTGTCTGCACTTATTTCCACAGTCACCTCCTCAAATGGTTGCAGGACGGTGCAGACCTCTTTCACCAGCTCCCATTCCTCTTGACATAGAGCATCAACTGGTGCGTTGATGAGGGCCAGGGTGGAGATGATGGCATCTTTTGTTTCAAGAATTCGTTTCAACATATAAAATGTTGAGTTCCACCTGGTGGCACACTCTTGTTTGGGCCTCAGTTCAGGCATCCCCATCTGGCACTGTGTGGACTTTAGCCTCTGTGTTGCAACTGTGCTTTTGTGGAAAAACTACACAACAGCCTTCACCTTATCCACGGTTGGTTTGACCACCTTTAGGGCATCTCTAATCATGAGGTTTAGTGTATGTGCCAGACATGGGTGATGGGTCCACTTAAGAATTTTTATGGCTTTGGTGATGTTTGCTGCATTGTCACTCACACAGCACACTACTTTGTCCTCTACTTGCCACTCTTTTGCCACTCTTACTAGCTCATCTGCTAGGTTTTCTGCAGTGTGTCTCTCTGTGAACTCAAAGCAGTCCAAAAGGCAAGATGTCATCTTGTAATTTTCAATGAAATGGCAAGTGACAGCCATGAAAGAGCAGGTTGTTCTGGAGGTCCAGCAGTCAGTTGTCAGGCAAACTGATGGAGCTTGTTTCACCCTTACTTGCCATAATGCCCGTTCTGTGTCATATAGTTTAGGTATTGTTGTTTGGGACAATGTTTTTCTACTGGGAAGAGTGTATGTGGGATTTAAAGTTTTGACAAAACTTTTAAAACCTCTGTCCTCCACAATTGAAAAGGGTTGGAAATCAGTAGCTATCATTTTAGCTAGCTCTACATCAATGCTGTGCTGTTTGGATGGGGTCATCACTTTGGGTATAAACTGGCTTATTTTGCTTTGAGCTGCAGTAGGAGAGGTTATACCTGCATGTGTGGGGAAGCCAGTAGATGCTGCTGCAGTTGCTGTTTTTTGGGGATGAGACACACCAGGATCTGTAGATGGGGTGCTAGCTTGCCCTCTCTCCTCTAACTGCACTGTAGGATGGACAGTTCTCATATGTCTATGCAGGTTTGTGGTGGAACCTGCTCTTAAAGTAATTTTCATCTTGCAGTGAACGCACTCTGCTTTGTTGTTTCCATTGTCTTTAAACTAGAGCCAGATGCTGCTTCTCTTTCGGGTGTCACTCATAGTTACGACTCACACACTCTCCTCACCGCTATCTGACAGACAGTGTCGTTATTAACGTTGTTACGACTCATTAACTTGCAGTGGAGTGCCGCTTCACTTCACCCCCCTCTCTGTTTTTACATAATGGTATGATCCCATATCCTCACATCTGATTGGCCGCGATGCGATTGCTGACCAATCAAAACAAAGTTCTGCCTGTAAGCACGCAGCGAAAGGAAAAAAACTGGGAGCCGGCTCTCACTCGATGCGAGCCGGCTCTTCTGATTCACTACAAAGCATCGGCTCTCAGAGCCGCATCTTTTGCGCATGACACATCACTAATACCATAGCAGCAGCAAAATAACGTGAGTTGGCGTGGCAGGAAATTGCTGACGGAGTCAATGCGTGAGTATTATTTTGAAAATAATATTTTATCTTGAGTGTTCCACTTATTCAACATTTATGTGTGTACGAGTGCGCACATTTTTTATATATATTTATTTAGGCGGAACCCAACAGGCACCAAACGCACTTGGCAGTAACTGAAGATGAAATACAAAAATATACTTCAATATACTTCAATACAAGCAATTGTGATGTTGTTGAGCTTCATTAAACAGCATTCAGTGGCTACATTTTCTGAGCAAAACCTTTTTTGTCAGCCATCTCCACACTGCCAGTATTTAATTTTGTCAATTTGAAAGTAAATGCTTTTATACATACAAGTCTCAAAATGTGTGCTTACTGGGCATATTCAAATTTGACATCCATTATAGCCAATAGGAAAAAGGCTGAGGCCCGAAGAACAGGTGGGGGTCCACCACTATCAGAGGCTGAAGAGATGGCCAACATTGGGCAACCAATTGCTGAGGACATCTCAGGAGGAACCTCGTCTGACCCAACCTCCCCCAGGACACAAGGGCCTTCATAAGAGGTTAGTTATTCAAATAACTGATACATTCATCCTTTTCCCAGTGTTAGCTCAGTGACACCCCCCCATTCATCTTAAACACAACTTGACCTACTGATTTTCTTGTAGCAGTACAATTTGTTGTAAGTGACTGCTGTTACTTTTAGATTCTTAGTAGTTAATCAATGTTAAGGTGACTCAAAGTTATGTATTTGAAGAATTGTGATGTGGCTTATCTGGGTAAATTTCTAATTGAACTGTCACCTTTTATCAGTTACTGATGGTGTAATCACTCTGGTGGAGCCTTCTGCCATAACAGACCTCCATGCAGTTGTAAGTACTCTTAATACTCCACAGATGTTTCATAATGGATTTGAGTAGAACACAAAATTGTTACATTTTCAGTACAGGATGATGACAAAGACACTTTGTCAGCTGCCACAGAGAGGGAACATACAGAGGCCTATCAAGGTTCACTCCTTAAATCACAACTAGCAGTTGATAATAGTGTTGTAACAGAATAATACTTGCACCTTTTCCCCTAACAGAGTAATGCTGGAAAATACAATGAAGAAGAGTGTCCGTCCACCTCTACAGCACAACTTGCCTCCGTAAGATGTTGTTTAGCATTGGCCCATGACTTACAATGAAACTAAGTAGATGTTGCACTGAAATGTAATGTCACTTTTTGTGTTCCTACAGCCCCCCGTGAAACAGCTGTACAAGGTGTACTTACAAAAACAAATAGAAAAATGTGATTTGGAAATGGACCACATACGACATCAAAGACAAAAATAGAAATACAACTGCTGGAACATCAGTTGAAGGTGGGTGAGGTGCCCACAGCTGCTGGAACATCAGTTGAAGGTGGGTGAGGTGCCCACAGGTGGATGATTTTACTTCTTTGAACAACAAAAAGATTAACTACTGTACTGCATTTTCACTTGCAGGGAATAAAGAATACTCCATAAAATGAAAGGCATATTGTCTTTATATGACACTGGGGAAGTGATGGATCAATTAGAAATGATTGTAGCATATTGTATCTCTGACTGCTTGTGCGTCAGCGGGGTGTTCCAGATCGTTATCTAGATCATTGACTTCTTGAGCAGGACATTGTTCTCCTCTAATTGTGGCAATGTTGTAGAGAATCAAACATGCCACAATAATGTCACATGCCCTTTCTGGGGTGACCCTGAGTCTACGAAGGCACTGGAACCGGGCCTTTAGCATCCCAATGGTCATCTCCACCCTGGCTCGTGTCCTGCAGGGAGCCAAGTTGTAACGTTGCTGCGGCCCGGGCTCGGGATCAGGGTAAGGGGTCAGCAAGTAGGGCTGGCAGGGGTACCCTCTATCACTGAGCAGGTAACTGTTGAACTCTCCTAGGACAAGACAAGGATAGAGTTTACATTTTGAGTTGCAATAGGAGGACACAAAATATTGATTATAATAGTATATAGCTATATATAGAATCACCACGTGCAAACTTAGAGCTTAGTGTAGACTCACGAAAAATATGCGAGTCATGCACAGACCCAGGCCACTTGCTTCGAGGTTGCTGATGATGTGTGCTGCATCACATGTGATCTTCACATTAGGTGCATTGTGAAATATGTTTCATTTGGAATGCTAAAGTCTACTATTTAGGCTTACCTGCACATTAATATTGTGGAAAGACTTCCTATTTATATAATCTCTTTCATTTACTGAAGGAGCTGTGATAGGAATACGAGTGCCATCTATGCAGCCAATCACACATGGAAACTCTAAAATATATACAATTAAGTAATTAGTGCTTAGTGCAAGGGTCATATTTCTGACAGCCCGACAGACGGTTGCCTTGGAAATATGCTCAGCGTCACCGATGTTATATAAAAAACGAAGTGCAACACAAATAATTTGTTCCGAACTGAGAGCATGTCCATGTTGTGTCATATGAACATATGAGGGCTGAGAATATTGTTTGTGCAGAAAAACGGTAACGCTCGAAAATATATTCATCAGAGAATGATAGAACATCCAATCGGGGTCTGATCACCCTCTCCCGACGGCGATTTCTGCGGAGTATTTGTGCTTCAAAATCAACTGGCTCTTCGAGAAAAGGACACGCCATGTCTGACATTCAGATGGCAGGTTTCAGTTAAAGAGTAGGACAAACTTAGGGTTAGTTGAATAAAACCTGCTAGCGAGCAAGTTAGCTTCACGGAATATGTTTCCGTAGTAACTGACTCAGAGAAACGCTGAACTGGCTATTTGAAGTTTTCACTAAAACCTCTTTCTGAAATACCCCCCTGAGAGACGGTGACATGTCTGTATTTCATTTGATATAATGTGGATTTGTATTATTATTATTATTATTATTATTATTATTATTATTATTATTATTCTCTGATTTCTTTGTGTAATCCCTCTGGCTGTTCTATTTATTTTGTGTTTGACATGTTACTGTTTAATAATAAATAAATAAAAACCTTTCAAGGTAAGGATGGAAAGTGTAATTTAAGAATTAGCTGCCTACTATGCACCGTAATGCAGGCCTATTATTAACATGTTTGGTAACATTTGTCCATGTATTTATTTTCAGAGTTTCAATGAGTTCAATGTCTCAGAGAACTCTGCTGAATTCCCTCAATTGAAGGTCAGCTAAATTAACCAAGGCTACTTAAGGTTACTAGCTCTATTTAAAGTTGTTATATTATAATTAGTATTATATTTCAGGTAAAAACATATGCTTATTATTAATAATTTAGCTAATAATTTCTATAAAATTGTTTAAATTGCTCTGACTATAGCACACAACACATCAAGTTACATTGCTTTCCTATTTAGAGTTGGCTACCCCCTGGCTACAAATATATTTGTTTACTTGTGGAGAGACCTACCTAGAAAGACTACTGAACTTTTGAATTGAGCCTACGCCTAGGGGTGAATTATGTTGAGTGGCTTCTAAAGACTAGAGACACTGGAGTGACATGCAGGGTCAGGGTAATGATTGAAGTGGGGGAAATGATATTTCGTCGGCGGGATAGAGGAAATGGAAGGCATGGCACCTCCACCAGTGTTTTTCATATCCGTTATGGATCTGGACTCCCAGGACTCCACCTACTGGACAGGTGTGATTATTGCAATGACTACCTGGCTATGGAGTAATGTTTAGATTATGGGAAATGGTGATAGTGCACTTCCTCCCTCATCTAAAAGACAAGTCGTCCCATACATGTACATTTCCCTATACAAGTACGTCGTGTTTTCCATAAGGATATGCAGTTGGCATGAAATTATATCCTATTCCCAAACGCACTTCTCCACAACGACTTCTATCACACAGGACCTCCGCTAACAGCAGTCCTTCCCAGCTCCTTGAGTGAAGATGGCACAGGCACTATCAGAGGAGGAGTTCCATCGGATGCAGGTAGCTAGGCTGACAGCTGTCCATTTTTAATGCCAATTGTTTCAATTTTCCGTCAACTTGTCCAGAGCTAAACTACGGAACGGAAAAACATGCATGGTAGCTTCCCCTACTAGCTAGGCCAGCATTGCAACCCAGGCCAGGGCAGGGATGTGGCTAGCTATGTTGATGTCAGCATTCATTGCTCTCCCAATAGCAACAGGCAGTTCAAGCATTTGGTCATATCGTTTCAGTATTCTATACAAACATGCAAATGTGGTAATCCCAATAGTTTGCTTAATGTTCTAATAACATTAGTTAGCTAAATAGCTAGCTGGTTAGCGAATTAGCTCGCTAGTTATCTTAAATGGCTGGGCTAGCTAGATAGTTTGAAATGACATTCACTGGTCTTCTTTAATCTTCATAACAATCTGTTATTAATGGTAAAGTTAGCTTCACGTTAACTGTTGATTTCAAACATCCGTGTTTGATAGTTGTCTACCGTCTTATCTCCCTTTGTTAACATTTTTATCAAATGCATTCAGTGAACTAGTTAATTTAGCATAGCTCATAGCTTTCCAGGAGTGATTATGGGTCACGGGTTTGGTCATTCAACGTTAGCCTAATGCTAGCTCGCAGTTTTTAGAGACTGGACGCCGTTCTCTGTTATTGTAATTGGTGTGTTCAGTTTTCCAAACCAGGTAGTGTTCATAGGTAGATAGCTAGCTAGCCTAGATAATGCATTGCTTGTTCATCTGAAGTCACCTGAATCAGATTATGTGAACAGCAACTTTACTGTTCCTTGTGTAGTAACGTTGCATCTATAATAATGATAATTAATTACGGTATCATCAACACACCCAGCTAACATTGAAAGCACTGTACAGTATGAAATTAGTCTGTCAACGCGTTAGGGATGTTGAAGTGAAACATCAGTCGATTAATTACACACTGAAGCAGTGTGTCTGTAATCAACACACCTAGCCTAACATTCAAAGCAGTTGACCCTTTATACAGGCTTTAACCAACTCCGTGGCCTTGTGGTTAGTGTCTGCCCTAAGATTGAAAGGTTGAGGGTTTCATCCCTGGTCTAGTCATACCAAAGACTTAAAACATGGGACCTGATGCCTCAGCTTGGCACTCAGAATTAAGGAGATGGACTGGGGGTAAGGCCCTGCTACATACTAGCGTCCTGTCCAGGGGGTATACTTGTACATTAAGCTGCCTCACACTACAGAAACAGGAGATATACTTCTGCCCTATGGGCTGTTCTGGATCGGAGAAGGCTAACTGGTCAAAGTATTACTTACTTTTACGTACTACTTTTTACAGGATTTGGTACAATGTCATCCCCTCCTATAACTTTTTTTTGTTTTCCAGGCTCAGCTTTTAGAGCTGAGGACACAGAACTACCAACTTTCTGATGACCTGCGGAAGAACACAGCTGGTAAGGAGCAGCAGCTCACAATATAAATATGTTCTGGAGCTCAGTTGGTGCCCTGAAACTGGGATAAAAATTTACTGCTAAAATGAAATGAGCATTGCAATGTATCTCCAGGATGGACTTCAGATTTAGTGTCCCTTTTAATGCAAGTGTGTGTGTGTGTGTGTGTGTGTGTGTGTGTGTGTGTGTGTGTGTGTGTGTGTATTATACTAACCCATATGATGCACTGTACCTAACTTCAAAATGGGTTAGTTCTGTCTCAGTGATTAAAAAGAAGATGCTATGCTTGATGTGTTGATTTCTATTCCAGAGCTGAATGCTGTTCGTCAGAACACTGTGATCTTGGAGAAGGATTACATCAAAGCACAGAAGGTATAGCAAGCTAATCTACATTTGATTTAAAAAAAAAAATGTTATAATAGGGTTGTGGAGTTAAATGCACTGAAGCTCAAGGCATCATGTTTGAGACAGAATAAAAGGTAACTTTGTGATTTGACTTCTATTCTAATTTGCTTTTTGTTTTATCTTCAGGCTCTGAATAAAAGCAAGAAGGCTGAGGTGGGTTACTTACATCTTCTAAAACTATCTTGACAAGATAGTATGAACATTAACTTGCTCTACATGTTATTATAAAAATAATATAGATATATAGATAGATAGATAGATAGATAGGTAGGTACTTTTATATCAAGACACAACTGACTTTACCCAGGTGTTGTCTGGCAAAAGTCAGTTGTCTTGATATTCTATTTTGAGAGCAGAGGCTTCTTTCTTCCTGACCTCCCATGTAGGCCAAGTTTGTGCAGTCTCTTTCTGACAGTGTACCCATGCAATTTGACATTGATTGTGGCAAGAGAGGTGTGTAGATCCCTTGATGTTACCCTGGGGTTCTTAGAGACTTCTATGAGCATCTTTCGGTCAGCTCTTGGGCTGACTTTGGTGGGTTGACTTTGGTGGGATGACCTGTCCTAGGTAGTTTGCCAGTGTTCTGGAATTTTTGTCGGACAGTGGAATGATGTACTTCAAATTGCTTGGAAAAGGATTTGTAACTCCTCCCAGACTCATGGGGATCAATAATCTTTCTTCTGAGGGCCTCGGGTAGGTATTTTGATCTTTGAATGATGTGTTACCACAAACCCATATGGTTAACCAAACCAGACCAATTTTCTTATCTTTATGGAAGGCTGGACCCTCCTAAGTTTCTCTCTAATGTTTTCTAATCATTTGCACTTGTTTTGGTACCTAATTCTAATTTTAGCCATTTTATGTGATGGTAAAGGTAGGGGTGTACTAACTTTTTCCCCATAAGGAAAAGGCATTTTTGTTTATTTTAATTGCATAACATTTTCAAAGTTTTTTTTTTTGTGTGTGTGATTTGTTGAATTGGGTAACCTTTATCTGTCAATAGTGTTGAAGTGAAGATTACATATCCATCTGTCCAAATAAGTAAAATTTTCCTAACTTTTTCACATGACTGTATATAACCTCGTTATTGTTATTTTATTGTTACTATTTTTCTTACTTTTTAACTGCATGGTTGGGAATGGGCTGGTAAGTAAGCATTTCACGGTAAAATCTACACCTGTTGTATTTGGCACATGTGTAAGTATTTATATATTCCTGCTTCCAGACACTTTCAGCACTGTTTACATGTATATCCACACTGTTTCACACTAACATGCACCCACCCACCACTTAAGTCTTCCACATGCTTCGGTTCTGCTGGCGCCTAGCCGTAGGCGAACTGAACGAGTGCGCTCACATTCTCCCTTAAAGACCTTCGCTTGAAAAATTAGCATGAAAACTAATCTCTCGTTGAATAATAAACACTTGTTTGTTTTCTTGGGTATGACACTACAAGCTTGGCACACCTATATTTGGGGAGTTTCTCCCATTCTTCACTGCAGTTCCTCTCAAGCTCTGTCAGGTTGGATAGGGAGCATTGCTGCACAGCTATTTTCCGGTCTCTTCAGAGATGTTAGATCGGGTTCAAGTCTGGGATCTGGCTGGGCCACTCCAAGGACATTGAGACTTGTCCCGAAGCCACTCCTGCATTGTCTTGTCTGTGTGCTTAGGGTCGTTGTCCAGTTTGAAGGTGAACCTTCGCCCCAGTCTGAGGTCCAGAGCTCTCTGGAGCAGGTTTTCATCAAGGATCTCTCTGTACTTTGCTCCATTCATCTTTCCCTCGATCATGACTAGTCTCCCAGACCCTGCCGCTGAAAAACAGCATGATGCTGCACCACCATGCTTCACCGTAGGGATGGTGCCAGGTTTCCTCCAGACGTGATGCTTGGCATTCAGGCCAAAGATTTTAATCTTGGTATCATCAGACCAGAGAATCTTTGCTTCTCATAGTCTGAGAGTCCATTAGGTACCTTTTTGGCAAAACTTCAAGCAGGGCTAGTTATTTTTATTTTAAGGGGTGGGGGTGGCGGGTAGAAGGATTACTGTTATACTATTCCAGGTAGTCCTTAAAAAGAGGTAGGGTTTCAAGTGTCTCCGGAAGGTGGTCAGTGACTCCGATGTCCTGGCGTCGTGGGGGAGCTTGTTCCAGCATTGGGGTGCCAAAGTAGCGAATAGCTTTGACTGGGATGAGCCCGAACTGTGCTTCCGTAGAGGTAGGGGGGCTAGCAGGCCAGAGGTGGATGAACGTAGTGTCCTTGTTTGGGTGTAGGGTCTGATCAGAGCCTGGAGGTAGCCTGGAGGTAAGCCGTTAGCCTGAGACCCTACTATTTGCCGAGGGAATTCACGGCGGCCATTGCTGTTATTGTTTACATCCCGCCCTCTGCTGACGCAAACGCAGCGTGTGACGTCATCCACTCTGTTATCGCGAGGTTACAGACAGCGCATCCCAGTGCTTTTTTTGCAATTTCGGGGGATTTTAACCATGCATCTCTCTCTTCAACGCTGCCCACGTTCAAACAGTTCGTGAAGTGCCCAACCAGGAATAATAAAACTCTGGACTTGTTATATGCTAATGTGAAGGATGCATACAACTCCACTGCACTCCCTCCCCTCGGTAGATCGAATCACAACCTTGTCCACCTCACCCCACTCTACAGGCCTATGGTCCAACAGCAGCCTGCTACCACCAGGACTATTAGGAGATGGTCCCCAGAGGCGAATGAGGCCCTACAGGACTGCTTTGAAACAACAGACTGGGATGTGCTCTGTGAGGCTCATGGGGAGGACATCGATGGACTCACTGACTGCATAACAGACTATATTAATTTTTGTGTAGACAACACTGTACCCACCAGGAAGGTACGCTGTTTCCCAAATAATAAACCCTGGGTCACCAGCGACCTGAAGGCCCTGCTGAATGAGAAGAAGAGGGCCTTCAAGGAGAAGGACAAGGACAAATTGAAATGCGTCCAGAGGGAGCTGAAGTTGCGGATTGCTGAGGGGAAGAGAGTGTATAAGGAAAAGATGGAGGACAAGCTGAGGCAGAGCCAGGTGAGAGAGGTGTGGAAGGGTATGAGAAATATCACTGGCTTCAAAAAGTCAAACAGTGGGCAGACGGAGGGGACCCAGGACAGAGCCAATGAGCTGAACCAATTTTTTAACAGGTTCGATACTGGCCCTGTCCACCTCCCCTCCAGCTCCCCAGACCACACACCCTCACGGCTATCCCACCCCCACTTTGCTCACAGCACCTCTGCTGAGACAATCACCTCCCCACCTGGGCTGGCTTTCACCACCAACCAAGTGAAGAGAGAGCTGGAGAGACTACACCAGTGGAAAGCGGCGGGCCCTGATGGCATCAGCCCAAGGGTGCTGAGGGTCTGTGCTGACCAACTGTGTGGAATACTCCAGCGTCTTTTCAACCTTAGCCTGAGCCTAGAAAGGGTTTACCTGTGCTGTGGAAAACATCCTGCCTCGTCCCAGTGCCCAAGAAGGCACACCCCACTGTCCTGAATGACTTCAGACCTGTAGCGCTAACATCCCACATCATGAAGACCCTGGAAAGGTTAGTCCTCGCTCACCTCAGACCCCTGGTGTGTTCATCAATGGACCCCCTGCAGTTTGCATACCAGCGCAACATCGGGGTGGATGATGCAATCATCTACCTTCTGCAGAGGGCCTACTCTCACCTGGACAATGCAGGTTGCACTGTGAGGGTCATGTTTTTTGACTTCTCCAGTGCCTTCAATACCATTCAGCCCCTGCTACTGGGTGAGAAGATGAGGAGGATGAAAGTGGAAGCACCCTTAGTCTCCTGGGTCACGGACTACCTGACCGGTAGGCCACAATTTGTGCGACTACAGAGCTGTGTGTCAGAACGGGCAGTTAGCAACACAGGGGCCCCCCAGGGTACGGTCCTGTCCCCCTTCCTGTTCACCCTCTACACCTCAGACTTCAGATATAACTCTGAAACATGCCACCTACAGAAGTTCTCGGATGACTCTGCTATTGTAGGGTGCATCAGGGGTGGGCAGGAGGAGGAGTACAGGAGCACAATCAGTGACTTTGTGTTGTGGTGTGAGCAGAACCACCTTCAGCTCAACATCAGCAAAACTAAGGAGATGGTGGTGGACTTCAGGAGAACCAAGGCACAACTGACTGCAGTCCCTATAAAGGGGATGGATGTGGAAATGGTTGAGTCATACAAGTTCCTGGGTGTCCATATGGACAATAGACTGGAATGGGCTGGTAACACCGGGGCCCTGTACCAAAAGGGCCAAAGCCGACTCTACTTTCTGAGGAGGCTCAGGTCCTTCAACGTGTGCAGTAAACTACTGCATACCTTCTACCAGTCTGTGGTGGCCAGTGCCATCTTTTTTGCAGTGGTGTGCTGGGGAGCAAACATCAAAGCCGGTGATGCTTCTCGGGTAAATAAGCTGATCAGGAAGGCTAGCTCTGTCCTGGGGATGAGCCTTGACACTCTAGAGGAGGTGGTGGAGAGACGGATCCTGGCCAAACTGCTGGCCATTATGGACAACGTCACCCACCCTCTGCACGCTATGGTTATGACGCAGAGGAGCACTTTCAGTCACAGACTGATCCCACCACGGTGTGCCAGAGAGCGCTACAGGAGGTCCTTCCTGCCGGCGGCTATGAGACTGTATAATGCCTCACCGGGGTGCCGTGCCGTCGGCAACATAGATCTGGAACTGTTGGGGTGCTAGGACCTAGTTTAACAATTATGCATCCATCCGTGAGTAACTCTGGTCCGTCAGCACTCATCCACTCAGGACCTATTTATTCATACAGGTCTGTATATACATACTCATGTACAGTTGTTATATTATATCACATGCAATATTGTAAGTAATTATTGGACGTAGGCATTCACTCAGGAATGCATATTAGTATCCTGCCAGTTGCACCTTTTCTTATTGCTTTTAGTATATCGAATGTGCAATAAGTGCAGTTGTCTGTAATTAAACCCTGCGCACTATGGACTGTATTTTAAGGGAATTACTATTATTACCCCAAATGATATCATACACACATTTAGCTATTAAAGTATCTCTTCCTGTCATTTACCTGTACAGTTTGTGTAAACATGCAAGTATTCACTTATCTGTAAATATAACTGTATACCTAACTGTACAGCTAATTTAACCATGCAAAATTTTCACTTACCTGTTCATTTAGCCAGTCTGTCTATTAAGTAAACTATTATTACCCTCGCTCATATCATACGCATTTTTAGCTACTGAAGTATTTCTCTGCCATCGACCTGTATAGTATAGTTAACCATCCAACATCCACCAACGTATAGTGTACATATTCAGCCAACCACCCATACTATGCAATGTCCTTTTATAGCTTTTTTTTTGCACTCCAGATATCTTGTATTTCTATACTTTTTCATACTGCCGCTCTATGTATCATGTACCGTGTATCTGTCTTTTGTGTACTTTCGTTGTGGCATTTTGCACCTGCCCTGTGTTTTGTTGTAGCTGCTTGACAATGAAATTTCCCCCCCGGGGGATCAATAAAGTATCTATCTATCCATCTATCCATCTATCCATCTATCCATCTATCCATCTATCCATCTATCCATCTATCCATCTATCTATCCATCCATCGGCTTCCAGTTGAAGCTCGCATCTACTATAAAACCATGGTGCTTGCCTACGGAGCTGTGAGGGGAATGGCACCTCGATCGATCGATCGATCGAGGTGCCATTCCCCTCACAGCTCCGTAGGCAAGCACCATGGTTTTATAGTAGATGCGAGCTTCAACTGGAAGCCAGTGGATTGTGCGGAGGAGCGGGGTGAGAGAACTTGGGAAGGTTTAACACCAGACGGGCTGCAGCGTTCTGGATAAGTTGTAGGGGTTTAATGGCGCAGGCAGGGAGCCCAGTCAACAGAGAGTTGTAGTAATCCAGACGGGAGATGACAAGTGCCTGGATTAGGACCTGTGCCGCTTTCTGTGTAAGGTAGAGTCGTACTCTGCGAATGTTGTAGAGCATGAACTTGTAGGATCGGGTCACCGCTTTGATGTTAGCAGAGAACGACAGGGTGTTGTCCAGGGTCACACCAAGGTTCTTTGCACTCTGGGAGGAGGACACAACGTTGTCAACCGTGATGGCGAGATCATGGAGCGGGCAATCCTTCCCTGGGAGGAAGAGCAGCTCCGTCTTGCCGAGATTCAGCTTGAGGTGGTGATCCGACATCCAAACGGATATGTCTGCCTGGCATGCAGAGGTGCGATTCGCCACCTGGTTATCAGAAGGGGGAAAGGAGAAAATGTTGTGTCGTGTGGATATGACCGAGCCAAGTGACTTGGTGTATAGAGAGAATAGGAGAGGGCCTAGAACTGAGCCTTGGGGGACACCAGTGGTGAGAGCACGTGGTGCTGAGACAGATTCTCGCCACGCCACCTGATAGGAGCAACCTGTCAGGTAGGACGCTATCCAAGAGTGTGCGGTGCCGGAGATGCCCAACTCTGAGAGGGTGGAGAGGAGGATCTGATGGTTCACAGTATCAAAGGCAGCAGATAGGTGTAGAAGGATAACAGCAGAGGAGAGAGAGTTAGATTTGGCAGCACGGAGAGCCTCCGTGACACAGAAGAGCAGTCTCAGTTGAATGACCAGTCTTGAAACCTGACTGGTGTGGATCAAGAAGGTCATTCTGAGAGCGATAGCAGGAGAGTTGGTTAGAGACGGTACGCTCAAGAGTTTTGGAGAGAAAAGAAAGAAGGGATACTGGTCTGTAGTTTTTGACATCGGAGGGATCGAGTGTAGGTTTTTTGAGGAGGGGTGCAACTCTCGCCCTCTTGAAGACTGAGGGACACAGCCAGCGGTCAAGGATGAGTTGATGTGCAAGGTGAGGTAAGGGAGAAGGTCTCAGGAAATGGTCTGGAGAAGAGAGGAGGGGATCAGGTCAAGCGGGCAGGTTGTTGGGTGGCCGGCCGTCACAAGTCGCAAGATTTCATCTGGAGAGAGGGGAGAAAGAAGTCAAAGTATAGGGTAGGGCAGTGTGAGCAGGACCAGTGGTGTCCATAGGCTTAGTAAATGAGGATCGGATTTCATCAACCTTGTTTTCAAAATGTACTTAATGTATAGAGAGATTTCCTCAATGAAGGCAAAGGGATTATTCCCAAGTACAGATAGAGAAAATACAGCACACTGCTTTAAGTTAATTTCATGCATATTCAGTGACTATAGTATATGGTATATGGTGTATACGAGCCTGGTTTATAATTAATATTATGTTAATGCAATCGACAGCCCCCTCTGCTGTTTCAATATGCATATTTCACCTTTCCCCAGAGTATTTGAGATCATTTGGGAAAATCGGATTTGTAGAGGCCCATCAAAGTATAATATCGAAGTAAAGCATTGTCCTCTAACTTTTTCACCAACCTTTCTAATCAGCAAAGTACATTGTTGTGGTGTTTTTGTGAGAGTATTCAAACTAGAAATATGGGGGTATTATAAAGTCCTCATCTTGTGTTTTCTCATTGGATTGTTATTCAGTGGATGCTTTCAAATGATTCTTTGTTACTGTGATAGTTAATAAGATTTTTTTTTTCTTCAGTTCAACAGATCCAATATTTCAAGTAGTTTTTTTTCTTCCCATTATAGTGTCATAAACCTCACTGGAGCTCAAGGTGAGGAGAGTGTCTGTCTCCTTTCTGTTTACATGGGTTGGTTGTTTGTCTGGTGTGTGCGCTCAGGAGGTGGATGCCTTACTCAGCGAGAATGAGATGCTGCAAGGCAAGCTGCACAGCCAAGAGGACGACTTCAGACTGCAAAACAGCACCCTCATACAAGAGCTGTCCAAGGTACTGGATCTCCCCTGCTCCCACTGGTGATGGGTTGTGGCGCCTCGCTTCAGAAGAGGGGAATGTTCTTGTAAATTCAGATGTGATTTAGACCTATCCTATGTCTAGCTTGTGTAACATAAAAGCCCCACCTTCCTAATCACATTTCATGATTATATTACAAGAATTTCGCTACACCTGCAATAACATCTGCTAAACGTGTATTTTTATGTTTTGTGTTTTTAGTTGTGCACTCAGATAGAGGAGCTAGAACATGAAAACAAAGAGCTGAAGGAGGTCAAGGGGCAGCAGGCTGAATCCTTCAGTCCCACCTCCATCTCTGTGGATGGAGAGCTACTGCGCCTCCAGGCAGAGAACGCTGCCCTTCAGAAAAAGATGACCGGTATATTTTATGTTGGTTATCGTTGTGGAACTTTTTCAAAGGCATTTCTTAGATGAGATGTACAGTTGAAGTCGGAAGTTTACATACACCTTAGCCAAATACATTTAAACTCTGTTTTTCACAATTCCTGACATTTAATCCTATTAACAATAGGATCACCACTTTATTTTAAGAATGAAATGTCAGCTTTTATTTCATTCATCAGTGGGTCAGAAGTTTACATACACTCAATTAGTATTTGGTAGCATTGCCTTTAAATTGTTTAACTTGGGTCAAACGTTTCGGGTAGCCTTCCACAATAAGTTGGGTGAATTTTGGCCCATTCCTCCTGACAGAACTGGTGTAACTGAGTCAGGTTTGTAGGCCTCCTTGCTCGCACACGCTTTTTCAGTTCTGCCCACAAATTGTCTATAGGATTGAGGTCAGGGCTTTGTGATGGCCACTCTAATACCTTGACTTTGTTGTCCTTAAGCCATTTTGCCACAAATTTGGAAGTATGCTTGGGGTCATTGTCCATTTGGAAGACCCATTTGCGACCTAGCTTTAACTTCCTGACTAATGTCTTGAGATGTTGCTTCAATATATCCACATAATTTTTCTTCCTCATGATGCCATCTATTTTGTGAAGTGCACCTGTCCCTCCTGCAGCAAAGCACCCCCACAACATGATGCTGCCACCCCTGTGCTTCACGGTTGGGATGGTGTTCTTCGGCTTGCAAGCCTCCCCCTTTTTCCTCCAAACATAACGGTCATTATGGCCAAACAGTTGTATTTTTGTTTCATCAGACCAGAGGACATTTCTCCAAAAAGTACGATCTTTGTCCCCATGTGCAGTTGCAAACCGTAGTCTGGCTTTTTTATGGCAGTTTTGGAGCAGTGGCTTATTCCTTGCTGAGCGGACTTTCAGGTTATGTCGTTATAGGACTCGTTTTACTGTGGATATAGATACCTTTGTACCTGTTTCCTCCAGCATCTTCACAAGGTCCTTTGCTGTTGTTCTGGGATTGATTTGCACTTTTCACACCAAAGTACGTTCATCTCTAGGAGACAGAACGCGTCTAATTCCAGAGCGGTATGACGGCTGCGTGGTCCCATGGTGTTTATACTTGCGTAGTATTGTTTGTACAGATGAACGTGGTACCTTCAGGCGTTTGGAAATAGCTCCCAAGGATGAACCAGACTTGTGGAGGTCTAGAATTCTTTTTCTGGGGTCTTGGCTGGTTTCTTTTGATTTTCCCATGATGTCGAGCAAAGAGGCAATGAGTTTGAAGGTAGGCCTTGAAATACATCCACAGGTACACTTCAAATTGACTCAAATGATGTCAATTAGCCTATCAGAAGATTTTAAAGCCATGACATAATTTTCTGGAATTTTCCAAGCTGTTTAAAGGCACAGTCAACTTAGTGTATGTAAACTTCTGACCCACTGGAATTGTGATATAGTGAATTATAAGTGAAATAATCTGTCTGTAAACAATTGTTGGAAGAATTACTTGTCATCAACATGGTAGATGTTTTAAACGACTTGCCAAAACTATAGTTTGTTAACATGAAATCCGTGGAGTGGTTGAAAAATGAGTTTTAACGACTTCAACCTAAGTGTATGTAAATGTCCGACTTCAACTGTATCTGGTAATAGCAACCCATCATCAGTTTTTCAAAATCTCAATTAACCCTATTTACATCGCTGTTTCCCCCTCAGCCCTTCAGGAGCGTTATGAGAGTAAGATAAAGAGCCTGAGGGGAGTGGAGGTCAGTGAAACCAATGCCTCAGAGACAGATGGCCCGACTGATACCAACGGTGTCAAGTTGCACTCTGACGTCAGTGAGAGCAGGGAGGATGCTGCAGACGGAACCAATCACAGACTGGAACAGGTGAAGCCATGAACAAATCTTTTAAATTGAACTGCCATTTGAAAATATCCTCAGATGCGCTTCCACTGTTGTATCAGGCATACATAAATGTAAACATTGGTCGTTGTTGTTCGTGATTGAGCTGGTTGATCTATTCAACATACAACAAGTTCTGTTTCTTCTGCCCATTATGATGTACATGTATGTTTCTACATCATAATAAACCGTTACAGTATGGAACGCCAACTAGTGTATTGCAGCACATGAATCAGCCCCTATTTAGATCAAGCCTTTGCATTGTGCATGCAGTTTGTTTTTTTGTGTATTTGTTATCTAATTACAAGATTAGTTGACAAATCACCCCATATTTAGGTTACGCTTTTGAATTATTCTTGCAGTATGGCATTGTGTTGTCCTTCAATACAATTAATTGTATTTAGTTTTTTTCCAGGCAGAGGAAAAGTGTGCCAAACTGGAACAGCGAGTGAATGAGCTAAGCGGTGAGTTGAGTGTTTCTAATGGAGTATATATCTTCAGAAATTGTCTAATACAGCAATATTTTTTAAAGTTTAAACTTTCCCCCTTGGTTGTTGTGCTACTTTACAAGAGCGGTTTACTTATATAATTGACTTCTTTGTTAACAATGTTGAGTCCCAGCACCAAATGTTTCTTAAATAATTTATCCGCTGGTTTCCTTCCAATCTGATAGGACATAGTCCAGTTCACTGTTCCTCAATGCAGGCTCTGTGGGGCATGGGTCAAGCAGGCGTCTAGCTTTTGTTAACAGCATGTCAGGGACCAGTCAGGTCAGGAGCATGTTACTGAACCCAGTAACTGGGTGAGTGGGTTCCAACTAGATGGGAAAGTGGCAAAGTCAAAATGGGATATATTGTAAAAATGTATGAAAACAAATTATATTTTTGGTATTAATTTAAGGTTAGGTTTAGGCATAAGGTTAGCAGTGTGGTTAATGTTAGTTTCAAAATCAGATTTTAAAAATATATATTGTAGAAAAAGGCAGAGGTTATGACTTTGCCACTTGCCCAGAAAGTGATGATCACAAGAGTTGAGGTACTGTGATTTAAGACTGAGCTCGACTACCTGCTTACACCTGCAGGACCTGCAGTGAGGACCACCGAGCTAGTTATGAAACAGGATGCTCTTAGGTGGTCAGCACTGTGTCCAAATCCAATAACACAATGCTTTGGGCCAGAGGTGGAGCTGCAGCAGCACACTGAGGTGGAGGAGAAGAACCTACTGAAGGAGCAGCTCCAAGCACTCAAGGTAACAAACGACCCATCCCACAACCCTAGGTTAGGTGTTACTTATTGTTTCACACTCTGGGTTAAGAAACATGTATTTATTATGTGCTTCAGTTTCTTCTTACGTTTTTGTTACCCCAGTGCCTCAAGGTTAAGCCGTAACATATGCAGCTATGTATCTGAGATTACGTCAGAAAATATGGTCACTAACTGCCTCCTCCGTTTACTAGGCTAGTTGTGGGTTTGTAAATATGATACGCTGTGGACAGACTTTCCCTAAGGCACAACTAAGGACAGACTACAATTTGTTGGCTTTTTCTAAGTCTCTTCATCTAAGTATTAAAATCTTTCACTTCTCCTCCAGTCATCCAAAAAGGCAGACATCACTCAACTTCAAGAAGAAATAGCGAAGGTAACTTTAAGATCAGATGTGTTCTTCATTGTATAAATTAGGCTGTAGTGTAGGTTAGCATCTAGGCCCCTACATGTAATCTAACACTGATTTTGTCCATGTGTTGCCTTCTAGCTGTCTGATAAATTAAAGAAAAAGCAAGACAGGTAAGATTCTATTTCCTTAGAAATGTTGCTATGAATGTATTTGTTTGGTTCTGCACAAAGTAAAACCTTAAAGAGCAATAAAAGACAGTTCCATGATAGATGGATTGTATTTACCTTGGAAATGTGGATGAATGTATTTGAGTTGCCTTGGCTCAGCTGTGATGAACTACATCAGAGTATGACAGTAATGATAAGCCCCTAGGCCCTGTCCTGTTCTAGTGGACTTTCTCTGGCATCATTGGGCAGCCGTCTCAGGCTCAGTATAGCAATGTGACACACGGCTCTGGCCCCTGGACAATCAGCAGGCAGGAGTAATGAGACTGAACCTCAACTTGTTTTGCCAGCAATCACTGTCATTTGCTGTGTCTGCAAAGATGTCTGCCCAAAGGTCCCCCTTAAGGGCTCTTTTCACACCGGCAGAGCCCTGACCTCCCGCTCGGGTAGTCTCTCTTATATCTCCTCTACTGGGTGGTTTCAGGGTTGAGTAGTTTTCTCACTGGCTCTTTATGATTTGTTTTATAGCTTTGTGCGTTTGCAAGGTGAAAAAGAAGCCCTTTACAATGACAGCAGGTAAGGGCATAAAGATTGAACTTGTTTTTCACTTTCACCAAGTTTCTGAATGTGGTGGTATTTTTTCATGTAACAAAAAAACAGCCAGATGCTATTTGAGAAGAAAATGACAGGTAGATTAAAATACATAATTTCTACACCAGGACCAAAATCGATGAGATTCAACTGAGGAAGGAGGAGGAGTTGAAGTCAATGAACATCCGCATCCTGAAGTTACAGGGAGATCTGCTGTCAGCCAACCAGGTCAGACATTCCGATGTTGCCCGTCCTGTTATGAGATCAATCTCAATATCTTGTTTATGATTGGTATTGTACCTGGAGTACTCATATTGTTGTATTATGACAATACACACTCCTTATTAACGTCTCAACTGATTTCTAGCGGGGTTGTAGTAGGTATGCCCTAGTAGGTATGATTGACAGCCTAAGACAGAATCTAGTGTGAAGCTGAAGCTGACTCTTGCTGCCTATGTTTTTCTAGAGTGTTGGAGAGATGAAGGAGCAGCTACAGAGCCGGCAGAAGGAGCATGAGTTAGTTCTACACACACTCAGAGATCAGGTAAACCAGTACGAGGAAATATATGCACTCACTAACTGTAAGTCGCTGTGGATAAGAGTGTCTGCTAAATGACTAAAATGTAAATGTAAAGCAAGGAGCATGAATTAGTTCTACACCAATCAGATCAGGTAAAACAAGGCGCTTGAGTTAGTTCTACACCACTCAGAGATCAAGGAGCATGAGTTAGTTCTACACTACTCAGAGACCAGGTATAACAAGGAGCATGAGTTTGTTCTACACTACTCAGAGATCAGGTATAACAAGGAGCATGAGTTTGTTCTACACTACTCAGAGATCAGGTATAACAAGGAGCATGAGTTTGTTCTACACTACTCAGAGATCAGGTATAACAAGGAGCATGAGTTTGTTTTACACTACTTAGAGATCAGGTATAACAAGGAGCATGAGTTAGTTCTACACTACTTAGAGATCAGGTATAACAAGGAGCATGAGTTAGTTCTACACTACTTAGAGATCAGGTATAACAAGGAGCATGAGTTAGGTCTACACTACTCAGAGATCAGGTATAACAAGGAGCATGAGTTAGTTCTACACCACTCAGAGATCAGGTATAACAAGGAGCATGAGTTAGTTCTACACCACTCAGAGATCAGGTAAAACTCAAGCCTATTAACTGTCATTTGCAATGCATAGTTTTTATATACAGTGCTATGAAAAAGTACCTGCCCCCTTTCTAATTTTCTGTACTTTTGCATATTTTTTATACTGAATTATCAGATATTCAACCATAACCTAATATTAGATAAAGGGAACCTGAGTGAACAAATAACACAACAATTACATACTTATTTAATTTATTTCACAAACAAAGTTATACAACATCCAATGCCCCTGTGTGAAAAAATCTACATGAAAATGGCTAAAAGGCAACAAATCTGACATTTTGGAATGGCCTAGTCAATGTCAAGACCTAATCCCAATTGAAATATAGCAGGACTTGAAACTAGCATTTCATGCATGAAAAGTCACACATGTCACTGAGTTAAAGCAGTTCTGCATGGAAGAGTGGTCAAATTATTTTCATTTGTATACACTGTGTTCACCACAGTTCCTGTAATATGGAAATATTTGTTTCAAAACAATTAAGGCCTTATTCACATTTTCTCTAAACTTTAGTTGATTAAGTATATATACTATATTTTTTCCTTTATAATGAATGTTTATGTTCCAAAAGGTTCAAATTATCTTAAAGACTCAAGACTTTTAATTGACGGTTAATGAAAAGGCAGGATGAGGATCACCCTGAATAATTAGAGATTAGTCGAAGTGTGAAGAGGTTGTCTGGAAGAGAGCGGTGCAGAGTCTCTGTGGGCACGGTGCACTTCATTAGGGACCAGTCTGTTTTTCCTCTTAATAAGGCCTCCTAGATCTCTCAATGAATTACGCTGGGCCCTGCCTGGCTGGCACTTATTACCTCTGTGATGTCACAAGTGTTAATTAACTTGAAGTCTGCTTTGGCTCGACAACAGTAAGATAAGGCTGTTGTCTTCTCTTTTAGTTTTCTCTTTACAATATGGAAATAACTTTTTTTATTTCAAGTCTTTTTGACGAGTCATGCAGACGTTTTGTTTCTGATCTGGCTTCTGTCACCGTTCTTTTTACATGACCTAATTTATCCTTCTTTTATTCATTCCTTTGCCGTCTGTTTTTCGTACCTCACTGATCCTCTTCTAGTAATTTCACCCTGACCCCTTCTTCCTTCATTCGTCTGTTGATCATCCATCCATCCATCCATCCATCCATCCATCCATCCATCCATCCATCCATCCATCCATCCATCCATCCATCCATCCATCCACCCATCCATCCACCCACCCATCCATTAATCTAACCTCTCTTTCCCTCCGTATTCTTGGTCTGCCAATCACCACCTCGTGTCCTTTCCTTCACCTTGCACATTGTCTTGTTCCTCTGTCTCTCCTCTCTTCCCTCCCTGGCTGTCCTGGGTGCTGCCCCCTGTGTTTACCCCGTTTGTGGCGCTGTGATGCAGATAGCGTGTCAGAGTTGTGAGTCAGGAGCAGGTGGAGAGTATCCTGACTGAGAACGATGCTCTCAGGACTAATCTAGTCGCACTACAACAGGTACAGTATCCTGACCCCGCCCTGCCAGGACCCCGGGCCCGGCTCCAACCCCCACGGAACCTCATCAATATTAATTCTACCACTGTCACTACTCACCAGCCATTACCCATGATGAATCACCATTATGACAAGTCAAGCTAATGTGAATATAGTCAGGGAGGTAAAGACATTTTTCACAAACTAACTGATGGTGATTATTTCAATAGTTCAGACACATTAGTTGCTGCTACTTACAATAATACTAATGGTTTGTTTTTCCTACAAAACCTCATCCACAGTCTTCCAACTTCTGATCATCTGCTTCTCATGTCTCACTTTCTCCACTTCTGATCCATTTGATCCACGTTGTCGAGAAATACCTGTGTAAAAAGTCATCAAATGGCGTTCCATTGTGAAGCTGATTGTGTACTGACTAGTGGGTGGGTGTTTTCATTAGTTTCAGACAGTGAAGACTCAGGAGATAAACCTTTTGCGTGACCAAAACATGGCTCTGAACGTGGAGCTGCAGCAGAGACGGACAGAGCAGGAGAGCTTACTGGCACAGAGAGATGACCTTAACTCTCAGCTACAGGTTTGTGTGGCCCTCACATTGTTCTAGTGCATGCATACACCGATAACAACTTAAATAAACCTTACTTTTATAGCAGTTATTACTTTGATAAAGTGCGTATATTGTGGGTCCAGGAGGAAAAAGCTGGAGTTGCAAATGTATTTTTATACTCTCTCTTTCGCTGCCTTTTTCTCTGTAGGAGTCGAACCGTGCCAACAGCAGACTGTTGGAACAGCTGACTGAAATGGACCAATGGAAAGACAGACTACAGCAAGAGCTGGAGGAGACTAAAAGGGTGGGCCATCTGTGACACACACCCACACAGAGACACGTGCAGGAGGCATACACTGTAGTAATTGGCATTATTGTATGCTAGGGAAGGTGGGAGTGCTGAGTTGACCTCCCTCACGCTCAAATCCTTCTGCCCACAGGGTCACAGGCCAGAAATCACAGCTTCAATTAGCTTATGTGCCAGTCTTGGACTTATCACAGTTATATTTGAGTCAAATCTATATGAGATTTGTATTGTTCATGTATCATCACAGTAAATGCCAGAGATAATGTGCATTCCGAAAGTATTCACACCCTTGCCTTTTTCTAAAATGGATTAAATGTTTTTTTCCCTCATCAATCTACACACAATACCCCATAATGACAAAGCAAAACAGGTTAATAGAATGTTTTGCAAATTTATACAAAATAAAAAACTGAAATATGACATTTACGTAAGTGTTCAGGCCAAAGAGTTCAATCTGGTTCATCAGACCAGAGAATCTTGTCATGGTCAGAGTCCTTTAGGTGCCTTTTGGCAAACTCCAAGCGGGCTGTCATTTGCCTTTTACTGAGGAGTGGCTTCCGTCTGGCCACTCTACCATAAAGGCCTGATCGGTGGAGTGCTGAAGAGATGGTTGTCCTTCTGGAAGGTTCTCCCATCTCCACAAATGAACTCTTGAGCTCTTTCAGAGAGCCCATCTGGTCCTTGGTCACCTCCCTGACCAAGGCCCTTCTCCCCCTGATTGCTCAGTTTGGCCGGGCGGCCAGCTCTAGGAAGAGACTTTGTGGTTCCAAACTTTTCCATTTAAGAATGCCACTGCATTCTTGGGGAGCTTCAATGCTCAAATTTTTTGGTATCCTTCCCCAGATCTGTGCCTCGACACAATCCTTGGAGCTCTACGTACAATTCCTTCGACCTCATGGCTTGGTTTTTGCTCTGACATGCACTGTCAACTGTGGGACCTTATATAGACAGGTGTGTGCCTTTCCAGATCATCTCCAATCAATTGAATTCACCACAGGAGAACTCCAATCAAGTTCAATTTCGAGTCTCATAGCAAAGGGTCTGAATACTTATGTAAATAAGGAATTTCTGTTTTTTATTTTTAATACATTTGCAAAATGGGGTATTGTGTGTAGATAGAGGATTTTTATTTATTTAGTTGATTTTAGAATAGGCTGTCTCCTCCCTGTCTCCCTCCCTCTGCAGACAGCTGACAAGAGGAAGGCCATACTGGATGAACTGGCCATTGAGATGATCACAGAGAAGTCTCGGCATAAGGAGGAGCTGAGCGACTTGCGTCTGCAGCATGAGAAGGAGGTGCTGGGGGTGCGGGCACGCTATGAGAAGGAGCTGAGGGGTCTCCATGAGGACAAGAACCGCACAGAGGAGGAGATCCGCTCACAGCTCCGAGACGAGAAGGTGAAGAGGGGGGACACATTAGATTCAGTGCCACAGAGCCAATGAGAAGGTACACTGCTTGTGTATTAATGTGACCTTTTCCCTTTGACCTCTAGGCTCGCAATAAGGAGCTGGAGGGTCTGCAGCAGAGTGTGAAGGAGCTGCAGGCCCAGGTCCAGTCCATGGAGGACACTAAGGGCTGGTTCCAACGCAGACTCAAAGATGCTGAGGTACACTGCTACCTTAACTTTCACATTTGATTTATTCACTAGAATGTTACAGTACTTACTGAAGTAAGTGGTTGTACCACTATTCACGTTAAAGCTTTCACATGAACATACATAAATTCTGTTGAAGATTATCAATACTGGCAGTTACAGGCGCTCTTCACTGCCTGGAGTTATGTCTGTCACAGTGACCCTGACCACATGTTGTCACTGACCCTGACCACATGGTGTCACTGTGACCCTGACCACATGGTGTCACTGTGACCCTGACCACATGTTGTCACTGACCCTGACCACATGGTGTCACTGTGACCCTGACCACATGGCGTCACTGTGACCCTGACCACATGGCGTCACTGTGACCCTGACCACATGGCGTCACGGTGACCCTGACCACATGGCGTCACGGTGACCCTGACCACATGGCGTCACGGTGACCCTGACCACATGGCGTCACGGTGACCCTGACCACATGGCGTCACGGTGACCCTGACCACATGGCGTCACGGTGACCCTGACCACATGGCGTCACGGTGACCCTGACCACATGGCGTCACGGTGACCCTGACCACATGGCGTCACTGTGACCCTGACCACATGGCGTCACGGTGACCCTGACCACATGGCGTCACGGTGACCCTGACCACATGGCGTCACGGTGACCCTGACCACATGGTGTCACTAGTGCTTCTTACTTATTTCTGCTCAGATTTGTTTTGTTTTCTAGCGTTTGGTGTGATTAATGACTTGTCAGTAGTTTAGCCTGTTAAAGAATTCTAAAAATGGATGTTTGCTGATGATTAGGTGATGTCTTGTTCCAATGTCGTGTCTCTTCCTGTGTTCAGGAGAGCATGGAGAAGAGCCGCCTGGAGCACCAGGAGAGCATGGAGAAGAGCCGTCTGGAGCACCAGGAGAGCATGGAGAAGCTGCAGAAAGAACACACACTCCAACTGGAGGTTTTTTCACTTGTTTTCCTCAAGACAGACACGGCAGAGTGGTGTACACAGCAACACACTCAGACGGATACTTTCCTCTGGGCCCAGGGGAGTACTGACTGGGAGTGTATGTAGGCTTTGTTCACTGCAGTTGGACCTAGTGTTGCACGGTATACCGAAACTTTGTTACAGTATGTGGGGAAAAAATTAAACGGTTCGGTACTAGACTTGTTGTTGCGTTCGGTACTTCTGTCAAATGTCTCACGTGATTGAGAGTATCAAGTCTGTCTATCAGCGAGCCCCTTTATAGCGCCAAGAGCAAAGTGCCTGCTCCATTTACTCATTCCAGGGCCGCCGGTAAAACCTGTTCGTTTAAGAAATATATTGACGCGAAATGTAGTTTTTTTTTACACTGATTTGCTAAATGATTTTGCCTACCTACAGGGTCAGCCATAGTTGTACGGCACCCCAGGAGCAAATTAGGGTTAAGTGTCTTGTTCAAGGACACATCAACAGTTTTTTTTTTTTTTTTCTTTTCTTCACCTTGTCTGCTCAGGTATTCGAACAAGCGACCATTCGGTTATTGGCCCAACGCTCTAACCACTAGGCTATCTGCTACCTTAATTAGTAAGGTTGCTGCAGTTTGACAAGGTTTTCATCCTCATAAAGGCCAGAAGTTTTTTTAAAACCATTTGACCTGAGTAGAAAAACTCTGGTCCCATCATAACCCATATACTTTTTTTTCACGTAACAGGTTCCGAGTTTTAACTGGTAAAATGTTGAACTATTCATTACTGTTTGCAAAACAATGTCCATACAGTCTAGAACACTTTTACAATGCAAGGCGATAACGGTAGCTTCAAGCTTTAGTTGTAGGCTAACATTCCTTGCTAGCTTACAGCGGAATTCACTACCCTAGTACATTGTTTATGTACCATAACGCAGAATATTCTGATTTCAAAGCTGATTCACACAGAATGTTATTAATTAACTTTGTGGAGGGAGGAGCGTTGGGTCAGTAACCTAAAGGTTGCTGTATTGAATCCCAGAGCTAACAAGGTAAAAATAAAATGTTGTTCTGCCCCTGAACAAGGCAGTTAACCCTCTGTTCCCCGGGCGCCGAAGACCTGGATGTGGATTAAGGCAGCCCCCCCCCCCGCACCTCTCTGATTCAGATGTTGGGTTAAATGCAGAAGACACATTTCAGTTGAATGCATTCAGTTGTACAACTGACTAGGTATCCTTCCTTTCCCTCGCCACCAAAAACTCCTCCACTATTTCCTCTCCATCTGTCGCCCCGTCAAATCAGCTTAAACAAGCTTAATACCTCAATGCATGAACACACTCCTATTGAACAGTATGCGTTCACCTGTGTTGTGAAAATACCTGCATCTGGATTTACCCAGTTTATCAATAGAGATTTACAGTACCGTTCAAATACATTATTACCATTATATTGTTTTCTAGTTAGATTGGTCAAAACTAAGTAAAATTGATTTGTATGGTTGTATAATTTATTAATGAATGCATATACATGGCTGTTTAAAAAATGCAATGATGCCCAACGATTGAACATAGTTTATCTGTCTGGATCAAGTTCCGTTCTGTGACTTCTGCTAATACTCCTTCTTTTTTTGTTTTGGTATGGAGCATCGTGATACTGTATCAAAGTGAATAGTCTGGTATCGTGGCAACACTAGTTGGCCCAGGGGAATACTATTCTGACTGGGAGTCTACGTGGACTTTGTTCACTGCAGTTGGCTCTGGGAATACTGATTGGGAGTGTATGTTGGCTTTGTTCAGTTGGTCCTGGGAATACTGACTGGGAGTGTACAGTATGTAGACTTTGTTCAGTTGGTCCTGGGAATACTGACTGGGTGTGTACAGTATGTAGACTTTGTTCAGTTGGTCCTGGGAATACTGACTGGGTGTGTACAGTATGTAGACTTTGTTCAGTTGGTCCTGGGAATACTGACTGGGTGTGTACAGTATGTAGACTTTGTTCAGTTGGTCCTGGGAATACTGACTGGGTGTGTACAGTATGTAGACTTTGTTCAGTTGGTCCTGGGAATACTGACTGGGTGTGTACAGTATGTAGACTTTGTTCAGTTGGTCCTGGGAATACTGACTGGGAGTGTACAGTATGTAGACTTTGTTCAGTTGGTCCTGGGAATACTGACTGGGAGTGTACAGTATGTAGACTTTGTTCAGTTGGTCCTGGGAATACTGACTGGGAGTGTACAGTATGTAGACTTTGTTCAGTTGGTCCTGGGAATACTGACTGGGAGTGTACAGTATGTAGACTTTGTTCAGTTGGTCCTGGGAATACTGACTGGGTGTGTACAGTATGTAGACTTTGTTCAGTTGGTCCTGGGAATACTGACTGGGTGTGTACAGTATGTAGACTTTGTTCAGTTGGTCCTGGGAATACTGACTGGGAGTGTACAGTATGTAGACTTTGTTCAGTTGGTCCTGTGAATACTGACTGGGAGTGTACAGTATGTAGACTTTGTTCAGTTGGTCCTGTGAATACTGACTGGGAGTGTACAGTATGTAGACTTTGTTCAGTTGGTCCTGTGAATACTGACTGGGAGTGTACAGTATGTAGACTTTGTTTAGTTGGTCCTGGGAATACTGACTGGGAGTGTACAGTATGTAGACTTTGTTTAGTTGGTCCTGGGAATACTGACTGGGAGTGTACAGTATGTAGACTTTGTTCAGTTGGTCCTGTGAATACTGACTGGGAGTGTACAGTATGTAGACTTTGTTCAGTTGGTCCTGTGAATACTGACTGGGAGTGTACAGTATGTAGACTTTGTTTAGTTGGTCCTGGGAATACTGACTGGGAGTGTACAGTATGTAGACTTTGTTTAGTTGGTCCTGGGAATACTGACTGGGTGTGTACAGTATGTAGACTTTGTTCAGTTGGTCCTGGGAATACTGACTGGGTGTGTACAGTATGTAGACTTTGTTCAGTTGGTCCTGGGAATACTGACTGGGAGTGTACAGTATGTAGACTTTGTTCAGTTGGTCCTGGGAATACTGACTGGGAGTGTACAGTATGTAGACTTTGTTCAGTTGGTCCTGGGAATACTGACTGGGAGTGTACAGTATGTAGACTTTGTTTAGTTGGTCCTGGGAATACTGACTGGGAGTGTACAGTATGTAGACTTTGTTCAGTTGGTCCTGGGAATACTGACTGGGTGTGTACAGTATGTAGACTTTGTTCAGTTGGTCCTGGGAATACTGACTGGGTGTGTACAGTATGTAGACTTTGTTCAGTTGGTCCTGGGAATACTGACTGGGAGTGTACAGTATGTAGACTTTGTTCAGTTGGTCCTGTGAATACTGACTGGGAGTGTACAGTATGTAGACTTTGTTTAGTTGGTCCTGGGAATACTGACTGGGAGTGTACAGTATGTAGACTTTGTTTAGTTGGTCCTGGGAATACTGACTGGGTGTGTACAGTATGTAGACTTTGTTTAGTTGGTCCTGGGAATACTGACTGGGAGTGTACAGTATGTAGACTTTGTTTAGTTGGTCCTGGGAATACTGACTGGGTGTGTACAGTATGTAGACTTTGTTTAGTTGGTCCTGGGAATACTGACTGGGAGTGTACAGTATGTAGACTTTGTTCACTGCAGTTGGCCCAGGTAGAGGAAACCATGACTCAAATTGCTATTTTCGTCTGCTGAGTACCTGTTGATTATTGAACTGTACTTATTTAGCAATTTATAGTGTTTCTTATGAGTGTGTTTCTCTTCTATGTCTAACTCTAATTGGGCTGTTAGGTTTGGTGATATGCTTGTTTGACATTGAACCCCCACTGTTTCAATTAAAATCCTGTTAGTATCATGAAGTTAATTCCGAATGGTGCTGTTAAACATAATCCAACTGTTATGTTCATTTTGTAAATATTCCATTAGCATGGTGTGAATAGTAACCGTATTATGTTGAAACGGATTGAACTGGTGTGTTTTCCCTCTCTTTTAAATCCAGCAGATTCTAAGATTGGATATGGGAATATAACTGAATACGTTTTCTTTGTGTTTGTCAACCAGGGAAAGGCATCTGATATAGATGATGTGAAGCTGCAGTTGATGGAGGTGGAGAAGGAGCGGGATGTGCACAAAGAAACCATTGGAAAACTGAAGCAGGTAAACTAACCCCTTTGTAATTAGTGTAAACTACCATTAAACTTATTTTTCTATCAACATTTCAGAGGAAAGTACAGTTTGCAAAGTTCCATACATGTACACATACTTTCCAGTACAAGCTGTGCTCATGTAATGGTTCTCATTAGATCCTACACACACTCCTATTGAATAATACGCAGTCCTGTGTAGCTCAGATGGTAGAGCATGGCGCTTGCAACGCCAGGGTTGTAGGTTTGATTCCTTCGGGGGACCAGTACGAAAAGTATGAACATGTATGCACTAACTAACTGTAAGTCACTCTGGATAAGAGCATCAGCTAAATGACTTAAATGTAAAATGTAGAGCCTCAAAGATGTCTTTGTGGTGTACAGGAGATTAAAGACACGGTGGATGGCCAGAGGATCCTGGAGAAGAAAGGTGGTTCAGCAGTAAGTGGAACACCCTATCTCCCTTGCTCTCTTGTCTCCCTCTCTCTCTTCTTGCTGCCTCTCTCTCTCTCTCTCTCTCTCTCTCTCTCCTCTGACCACTAACATCTGAGCAGGGAAACTGATGAGTCAGGCTCCTTCCATTTAGTACAGAGTGTAAATTACATTATAACGCAGCTGCACCCACTCTTTTCTTGAAAAGTAGAATTGGGGCGACGGTTTCGATATGCCAGTTTGACCCCTTTGTAACCCGTTATCGGATGCCTGCCTTGATGATAATAATCTTTTTTTCTGAAGATAATTGCAAGCATATGGGCTAGCCTGAGGCGTAGGGGTCGTAAGGGTTTTGTAGCTCCTTTTTCCAGCCACAATCTAAATAGTTTTCAGGGTAGGATGGTTCATCTTATTTGATTGTTTTCTTTGTCTTAATCAGATGCCTGTCTAAGGTTACATTTGCCTCTCCCTGAGTCGCATGCTGTTGTCTGCATAGAATAAAAAAACACATGCTGCAGTGTTTTTCAAATGAGGCGGTGTACTCTCCTCCCATGGGCTTTGTAACATTGTTTGTAGCTGAAAGACTTGAAGAGGCAGCTACAGCTGGAGAGGAATAGAGCTGATAAACTACAGGAGCGGCTACAGGAGATCCTCACCAATACCAAGACCAGGACAGGTGAGAGGAGAGGACCTGTTTGAACTATGAGGCCAATGGAGACTTTTTAAAACAGTTGCAGAGTTTAATGGCTAGAAGAAAACTGAGGATGGATCAACAACATTGTGGTTACTAACCTAATTGACAGAGTGAAAAGAAGGAAGCCTGTACAGAATACAAATATTCCAAAAGAGGCATCCAAGGCACTAAAGTAATACTGCAAAGCATGTGGCAAAACTATTGGTCCTGAATACAAAGTGTTATGTTTGGGGCAAATCCAACACAACACATTACCGAGTGCCACTCTCCATATTTTCAAGCATAATGGTGGCTGCATCATGTTATGGGTATGCTTGTAATCATTCAACATTATTACAATTCTAAGCTGTTGGATTAGGGGGGGGGGGGGGGGGGGTTCTAATATATTGAATTTGGCCTTTACTACAATATCCCAGAGAAACACATTGAATTACACATTCTTAAATGGCAAAGACAGTGAAAAAGTAAATCATAAGAAACAAGGTTTTGAAGGAGATAATAGAACGCTCAGGAATTATATATACAGTTGAAGTCGGAAGTTTACATACACCTTAGCCAAATACATTTAATCCTAGTAAATATTCCCTGTCTTAGGTCAGTTAGGATCGCCAATTTATTTTAAGATTGTGAAATGTCAGAATAACTAATAGTAGAGAGAATGATTTATTTCAGCTTTTATTTCTTTCATCACATTCCCAGTGGGTCAGAAGTTTACATACACTCAATTAGTTTTTGGTAGCATTGCCTTTAAATTGTTTAACTTGGGTCAAACATTTTGGGTAGCCTTCCACAAGCTTCCCACAATATGTTGGGTGTATTTTAGCCCATTCCTCCTGACAGAACTGGTGTAACTGAGTCAGGTTTGTAGGCCTCCTTGCTCGCACACGCTTTTTCAGTTCTGCCCACAAATGTTCTATAGGATTGAGGTCAGGGCTTTGTGATGGCCACTCCCAATACCTTGACTTTATTGTCCTTAAGCCATTTTGCCACAACTTTGGAAGTATGCTTGGTGTCATTGTCCATTTGGAAGACCCATTTGCGACCAAGCTTTAACTTCCTGACTGATGTCTTAAGATGTTGCTTCAATATATCCACATCATTTTCCTTCCTAATGATGCCATCTATTTTGTGAAGTGCACCAGTCCCTGCTACAGCAAAGCACCCCCACAACATGATGCTGCCACCCCCGTGCTTCACGTTTGGGATGGTGTTCTTCGACTTGCAAGCCTCCCCCTTTTTTCCTCCAAACATAACGATGGTAATTATGGCCAAACAGTTCTATTTTTGTTTCATCAGACCAGAGGACATTTCTCCAAAAAGTACGATCTTTGTCCCCATGTGCAGTTGCAAACCATAGTCTGGCTTTTTTATGGCAGTTTTGGAGCAGTGGCTTCTTCCTTGCTGAGCGACCTTTCAGGTTATGTCGATATTGGACTCGTTTTACTGTGGATATAGATACTTTTGTACCTGTTTCATCCAGCATCTTCAAGGTCCTTTGCTGCTGTTCTGGGATTGATTTGCACATTTCACACCAAAGTACGTTCATCTCTAGGAGACAGAACGTGTCTCCCTCCTTAGCGGTAAGACGGCTGCGTTGTCCCATGGTGTTTATACTTGCGTACTATTGTTTGTACAGATGAACGTGGTACCTTCAGGCATTTGGAAATTGCTCCCAAGGATGAACCAGACTTGTGGATGTCTACAATTTGTTTTCTGAGCTCTTGGCTGATTTCTTTTGATTTTCCCATGATGTCGAGCAAAGAGGCACTGAGTTTGAAGGTAGGCCTTGAAATACATCCACAGGTACACCTCCAATTGACTCAAATTATGTAAATTTGCCTATCAGAAGCTTCTAAAGCCATGACACAATTTTCTGGAATTTTCCAAGCTGTTTAAAGGCACAGTCAACTTGGTGTATGTAAACTTCTGACCCACTGGAATTGTGATATAGTGAATTATAAGTGAAATAATCTGTCTGTAAACAATTGTTGGAATAATTACTAGTGTCAGTCACAAAGTAGATGTCCTAACGTACTTGCCAAAATTATAGTTTGTTAACATGAAATCTGTGGAGTGGTTGAAAAATGAGTTTTAATGACCTAAGTGTATGTAAACTTCTGACTTGAACTATACATGTATAGGCCTGCCAGGAAGTTCTTCCCACAGCAGCCATTAGTTTTCTAGTGCCTACGGACTGAGGCTTCCCTCTATGCACAATGCATCGGGTCCTAACTTAATTACTGTGTTTGTGTTTCCTTATCCAAGCCACATAATGGATGTTGGTGGTAGACTATGTTCTGTAGTTACAGTTGGGAGGACAGTAATGCAGCTTATGAAAACCAGCCAGACTTAAGAGGGTTGAAATGGTCAGCAGTGTGCCCTTGCTTTGATATGTCCTGAAATGGAATATTAACCATGTCAAAAGGTGTTCAAATACTTTTTTCCCCACTTAGAATATTTACTTTGGCTGTAATTCCTCAGTAAGACTCACCCATTGAGGGAGTGTCTGTGTTTGTTTCCAGGCCTGGAGGAGCTGGTGTTGTCAGAGATCAGCTCTCCTAGTCCTAAGCAGCAGAGGGGAGACAGCAGCAGTGTCTCATCCTTCGTGGAGATCACGGCACAGAGCACCAACAAGGTACTGTACATTACACCATTCATCACAGAGCACCAACAAGGTACTGTACTTTACACCAGTCATCACAGAGCACCAACAAGGTACTGTACATTACACCAGTCATCACAGAGCACCAACAAGGTACTGTACACTACTCCAGTCATCACAGAGCACCAACAAGGTACTGTACACTACTCCAGTCATCACAGAGCACCAACAAGGTACTGTACATTACACCAGTCATCACAGAGCACCAACAAGGTACTGTACATTACACCAGTCATCACAGAGCACCAACAAGGTACTGTACACTACTCCAGTCATCACAGAGCACCAACAAGGTACTGTACATTACACCAGTCATCACAGAGCACCAACAAGGTACTGTACATTACACCAGTCATCACAGAGCACCAACAAGGTACTGTACACTACTCCAGTCATCACAGAGCACCAACAAGGTACTCTACACTACTCCAGTCATCACAGAGCACCAACAAGGTACTGTACATTACACCAGTCATCACAGAGCACCAACAAGGTATTGTACATTACACCAGTCATCACAGAGCACCAACAAGGTACTGTACATTACTCCAGTCATCGCGGAGCACCAACAAGGTACTGTACACTACTCCAGTCATCACAGAGCACCAACAAGGTACTGTACACTACTCCAGTCATCACAGAGCACCACACTAGCACCACACTAGTCAGCTAGAGACAGGAAACCAATATTGCACTGTAGTCCACAGAACTGGCCAAAGCACATACAATGTAGGTCGTGAAAGCAATGGTATGCAGAATGTTGACGAGCTAGATGTTTGAGAGTAAGAGTACAAATGAGGTGGAAAAGAGTTATGGAACTGCATTATCCATCCATACACTAATGAGAAATAATTTGATGGAAGGAACCACAAAGAGAACCAATGATGTCGTCTGCAGCCACACAGTACCTCTTACATTGCATTGGTAACTTCACAGAGTACAAACCGTACAGTCTGAGGCAGAGGTGAGAGGCTGAACTTTCAGCAACCACGGTCATAGCAGGGAGCTCACATGCATTTAAATTTTATGTGCTCCTCTGGTATTAATAGCTTATAAATACAGTGGATAGTGTAAGGAAGAGGAAAAGACAGAGAAAGAAATCAATTTAGAATCCTCCAATTGTTTCCACTGATAATAACAAATATGTATTCCAGTTCTGTGCTTAACAGACCTGCCTCGTTTGTGTATAATGTGCAGTAAAGCTTGTTCCATTAGATCTGTCAAGCGCTGAGTCACTGAAAGTCATTTCTCGCTCTGTCTGACTCTGTCTCTAAGTGAATGTTATGTAGGGAAGGTGTAACATTGTTGTCTGGACCTGTGTGTCCCCAGTCCTCCAGCGGCAGCCCCCAGTCCCAGCGGCCTGCTGACCTGTCTGATGATGAGGTTAGGGAGCTGTTCCAGAGGCTTTCTGAGGTGCAGCAGGAGAAGTGGATGTTGGAGGAGAAGGTAGAGTCTATGCTATTCATACTTAGTTCTAATATAATACTAGTGTATAATTAAGCAATAAGGCCAGAGGAAGTGTGGTATATGGTTAATATACCACGGCTAAGGGCTGTTCTTAGGCACCCCCGAGGTGCCTTATTGCTATTATAAACTGGTTACCAACGTAATTAGAGCAGTAAAAATAAAGGTTTTGTCGTACCCGTGGTATGTCAGCCAATCAGCATTCAGGGTCCGAACCACCCAGTTTATAATATACTATTATACTACTCCACTATAAACTGTATAATATGCTATACTACTATCTATATATACACTACATGGGCAAAATTATGTGGACACCCCTTTAAATTAGTGGATTTGGCCATTTCAGCCACACCCATTGCTAACAGGTGTATAAAATCGAGCACACCGCCATGCAATCTCCATAGACATCTACTCTTAAAAATCCACCTTTCCAGAAATAAGTCTCTCACCGTTGCCGCCTGTTACAGACCCCCCTCAGCCCCCAGCTGTGCCCTGGACTCCATATGTGAATTGATTGCCCCTCATCTATCTTCAGAGTTTGTACTGTTAGGTGACTTAAACTGGGATATGCTTAACACCCCGGCTGTCCTTCAATCTAAGATAGATGCCCTCAATCTCACACAAATTATCAAGGAACCCACCAGGTACAACCCAAAATCCGTAAACATGGGTACCATCATTGATATCATCCTGACTAACTTGCCCTCCAAATACACCTCCTCTGTTTTCAACCAGGATCTCAGCGATCACTGCCTCATCGCCTGCGTTCGCAATGGGTCAGCGGTCAAACGACCACCCCTTATCACTGTCAAACGCCCCCTGCATGCCCACTGCATTGAGGCTCGGAAACACTGTCACCACCGATAAATCCACGATTATCGAAAATTTCAATAAGCATTTTGCTACGGCTGGCCATGCTTTCCACCTGGCTACCCCTACCCCGGCCAAAAGCTCTGTGCCCCCGGCAGCTACTTGCCCAAGCCCCCCCCCGCTTCTCCTTCACCCAAATCCAGACGGCTGATGTTCTGAAAGAGCTGCTAAATCTGGACCCCTACAAATCTGCTGGGCTAGACAATCTGGACCCTCTCTTTCTGAAATTATCAGCCAAAATTGTTGCAACACCTATCAATAGCCTGTTCAACCTCTCTTTCGTATCGTCTGAGATCCCTAGAGATTGGAAAGCTGCCGCGGTCATCCCCCTCTTCAAAGGGGGAGACACTCTAGACCCAAACTGTTATAGACCTATATCCATCCTGCCCTGCCTTTCTAAAGTCTTCGAAAGCCAAGTTAACAAGCAGATAACTGACCACTTCGAATCCCACCGTACCTTCTCTGCTATGCAATCTGGTTTCCGAGCTGGTCATGGGTGCACCTCAGCTACGCTCAAGGTACTGAACGATATCATAATCGCCATCGATAAAAGACAGTACTGTGCAGCCGTCTTCATTTTCGACGAGCAGCCAAGGCTTTCGACTCTGTCAATCACTGCATTCTTATTGGCAGACTCAACAGCCTTGGTTTCTCAAGTGACTGCCTTGCCTGGTTCTCCAACTACTTCGCAGACAGAGTTCAGTGTGTCAAATCGCAGGGCCTATTGTCCGATCCTCTGGCAGTTTCTATGGGGGTGCCACAGGGTTAAATTCTTGGGCCAACCCTTTTCTCTATATACATCAACGATGTCGCTCTCGCTGCTGGTGACTCTCTGATCCATCTCTACGCAGACGACACCATTCTGTATACATCTGGCCCCTCTTTGGACACTGTGTTTACTAACCTTCAAACAAGCTTCAATGCCATACAACACTCCTTCCGTGGCCTCCAACTGCTCTTAAATGCTAGTAAAACTAAATGCATGCTTTTCTATCGAACGCTGCCCGCACCCGCCCACTGGACTATCATCACTACTCTCGACGGGTCCGACTTAGAATACGTTGACTCCTACAAATACCTAGGCGTCTGGTTAGACTGTAAACTCAACTTCCAGACTCACATCAACCATCTCCAATCCAAAATTAAATCCAGAATCGGCTTCCTATTTCGCAACAAAGCCTCCTCTACTCATGCTGCCAAACATGCCCTTGTAAAACTGACCATCCTACCGATCCTTGATTTCGGCGATATAATTTACAAATTAGCCTCCAACACTCTGCTCAGCAAATTGGATGTAATCTATCACAGTGCCATCCGTTTTGTTACCAAAGCCCCATATACTACCCACCACTGCGACCTGTATGCTCTCGTTGGCTGGCCTTCATTATATATTCGTCGCCAAACCCACTGGCTCCAGGTCATCTATAAGTCTTTATTAGGTAAATCCCCGCCCTATCTCAGCTCACTGGTCACCATAGCAACACCCACCCGTAGCATGCGCTCCAGCAGGTTTATCTCACTGGTCACCCCCAAAGCCAACACCTCCTTTGGCCGCCATTCCTTCCAGTTCTCTGCTGCCAATGATTGGAACGAATTGCAAAAATCATTGAAGCTAGAGGTTCCTATCTCCCTCACTAACTTTAAGCATCAGCTGTCAAAGCTGCTTATCGATCACTGCACCTGTACATAGCCCTTCTGTAAATAGCCCACACTACTACCTCATCCCCATATTTATTTTTATTATTTTCGCTAATCTGTAATTTATTTCACCACTATGGTCTATTTATTGTCCTACCTCCTAACCTTACTGCATTTTGCACTACATTTTGCACTCTGTATATAGATTTTCTATTGTGTTTTTGACTGTTTGTTTACTGTGTTAACTCTGTGTTGTTGTTTTTGTCGCACTGCTTTGCTTTGTCTTGGTCAGGTCGCAGTTGCAAATGAGAACTTGTTCTCAACTGACCTACCTGGTTAAATAAAGGAGCTCTTTTAAAAATAAAAAATAGACAAACATTGGCAGTAGAATGGCCGTACTGAAGAGCTCAATGACTTTCAATGTGGCACCGTCATAGGATGCCATCTTTCCTACAAGTCAGTTTGTCAAATTTCTGCCTTGCTAGAGCTGCCCCGGTCAACTGTAAGTGATGTTATTGTGAAGTGGAAACGTCTAGGAGCAACAACGGCTCAGCTGCGAAGTGGTAGGCCAAACAAGCTCACAGAACGGGACTGCAGAGTGCTGGAGCTTGGTTGCAACACTCACTACCAAGTTCCAAACTGCCTCTGGAAGCAACGTCAGCACAAGAACTGTTCGTTGGGAGCTTCATGAAATGGGTTTCCATGGCCGAGCAGCCGCACAAAAGCCTAAGATCACCATGTGCAATGCCAAGCGTCGGCTGGAGTGCTGTAAAGCTGACTTAAGTCCCCGCATCTAGTGGAAAGTCTTCCCAGAAGAGTGGAGAAACACAAGGGGGACCAACTCCATATTAATGCCTATGATTCCGGAATGTGATTTTCGACGAGCAGGTGTCCACATACTTTCGGCCATGTATTTTATGTGGTTGTATTACTACATTTCTGTCAGTATTATGCATGTAAAATCAAATGTGAACACTTTTTTTGTATTTTCACACTGAACGTTCAATATTAAAGGGGGGGGGGGGGGAAACGATGACATGAAAGGAAGTTTTGGAAGAAGTTCAATGTTCCTCTCTGCAATTTATGAGTCTGCAGCAGTGATGAATCCTTATTTCTGGACCACTAGAATAGATTTATTCCTAATTAAATTGTGATACCATCTTTTACTGGTGATTTTAAATCACTTTGAAATGCACCAGAATATGTCTGTAGCTGCACTGAACCGGAACCTACTGCTGATGCTTGTTTTTGAGCTTTGCTGTTTTCTGACCTGGCGGTTTTCCTGCCTTACTGTTTTCCTGCATGGCGGTTTTCCTGCCTTACTGTTTTCCTGCCTGGCGGTTTTCCTGCCTAACTGTTTTCCTGCCTGGGACTTTTTTCACCTGCCTGCCTGCTCTGTGTGAGAGATGATTGACAGACATGGTACGTGCTGTTAGCTGTGACGGGTGCTTTGTGTACAGTGTATGTATGTATGTATGTATGTATGTATGTATGTATGTATGTATGTATGTATGTATGTATGTATGTATGTATGTATGTATGTATGTATGTATGTATGTCCTGTGGTTCTGGTGCATCTAATATGCCTACTGTGCTGCAGGTGAAACACCTAGAGGTCAGCTGCTCCTCCATGGCTGATGACATCTGTAAGAAGAGTGCTATCATCGAGACTTATGTCATGCACAGCAGGATAGGTAACGTTCTGTCTAAGCTTGGGCAGTATACCGTATTCCGGGGTATTTGGAAATAGCCACGGGATGGTTTGTTTTTGTTGTTTTTCTAGAAATGTTCATGTTTGTAGCTACTTTAAGTACAGTGCATTCGGAAAGTATTCAGACCCCATGACGCCACAAGCTTGGCACACCCGTATTTGGGGAGTTTCTCCCATTCCTCTCTGCATATCCTCTCAAACTCTGTCAGTTTGGATGGGGAGCGTCACTGCGCAGCTATTTTCAGGTCTCTCCAGTGATGTTCGATCGGGTTCAAGTCTGGGCTTTGGCTGGGCCACTCAAGGACATTGAGACTTGTCCGAAGCCACTCCTGCATTGTCTCCACTGTGCTTAGGGTGACCATTGGGTTCTTGGTTACCTCCCTGACCAAGGCCCTATTTTGATTAGTATTTTGTCTGTCGAACGGCAATGTAAGTTTTAAAGCCAGTTAAGATTTACTTGAATTTTGTCTGCTGAAATGTAGCCCAACTAGGAAGTTCAGAGTACTTTCTCTGTTCGTGCATTTTATTTTGAATCGTGGATTTATGGTCAAAAACAGAGAGCGCTTAAAGATAAGAGTTGACTTGATTATTCCAGTACATCTTGTTTCATGTCTTGAGGGTAAAAGTAGAAATTGTATTTCACCAAAAATAACCTATGCTCTAACTACTTGCATAAATAGACACTGTCATACTCCTTCACAGTAGGGAATTTATTTGATTCTATTATTACATTTGAACCTGTCTCACTGTCTTGATTTTATAATCCACTCTTAAATGTTTTACCGTTCCTATCTATAATACCGTAAAACTTTAATGAATAGCCCGGAAGTTTATTTGCTTAAATCACTGAACAGAACAGGTGCTTTTTAGATAGAGGCCTGGCTTAAATAGAAGTCTATTTCCTTAATGCACACAGCTTTTGCTTATTTGCATAGGTCATTGTTTAATTCCAGCATTATAATCAATTTTATATTTTACTGCACTTCTGTGTTATCATTTACACACTGTCATGTTTATTTTGTCTTAGTATGACTCTATTTAGAAAAAAACCCCAAAACATTTCCTTGACAGAATTTATTATTTTCCTCTTTGATGCTGCATTTTCGGCAGTTCTTACTTTCACTGCCGATGTCTATGGGTCTGTACTCCCGAAGTTGATGAATGTTTTTGTGCTTGCCAGTTAGCTAGCAGTTCTCAGCTGTTAGCAGCCAATGGCTAGCAGTTTCTTACTGGTGATTTAAAAACTGCATATTTTTTCGAGTCATTACTGAATTATTTAATGTAACAAACAATTCATGGAAATTTATGGTAACTTCGTAAACAATTCATTTAGACGGAGCATTTATTTGAAACTGTTGCACGGCTATTAAAAGGGACAGGCGGCTATTTGAGACTTTAATTGACATTTTACGGTAATTGGATTTTAAATCTGCCACTTGGAGCACTCAGATACACTTGAAACAGCTCTTTGTTCAATCTAACTCCATGTTCTGTTTTTTTTTTTAGTTTCAGGGTGGTTTGGCTGGCTGTGGTTTAAGAGTCTTCTGCACCCTGTTCAGATGTCTCCTTCACCAGATTAGCACAAGATGCGTTCAAAGTATTATCCATGCTAATCTAACGTCCATGAGGCATTATGTAGAGTTGAGTGGTAAATGGAAATCCATTACCATATGAAACTGACAGGGTTTACAAGAAAAGCTATTTAGAATGAAATTCAAGCAAGATTAGCACAGTGAAACATAATAAAGTTATGCTAAGTATGCTAGCTGTGGTGTTGTTACTGGCTAGCTAGTAAAGAAACAAAGTTTCAGAAATTCAAATCGAAATGGCATATTTCGCCGATTCAAAACATCAACCATAGCAACATTTCATGTTAAACTGATGGAGATGAGCTTTGAAACAAAACTATAAGCTTGATTAGAGACTGACCCAGTTTCACTACCTGGACTTGTCAGAAGTGCTCAGACTTGGGTCTCTGTCTGACAGCTGTCCTTATTGTGAGCATGCAGGCACTCAAGCTCAATGATATAATCAGGCTTTAGTTTCATGAAGGTCTGTAATGTCGTGATAGGGCCGTGCTGCACTGCACTCAGAGGGCATACTCCAGGGCATGCGTTTAGGAAAGCACTAGCAAAAAAAACATTTGAAGTAGTTCACTCTCGAATAAAACTCTCGTTAACCCTCAATGTTTTTTCTTGATCTTCATAATGGTCCTCCTGTAAGCTGTGTTAGAGGTTCTTTTCATCATTACAGTTGTTTTCGTGTCCTTAACTGTAACTACTGTAATATTTGAATTATTAAGACTTTTATATAGGCCAAGTACTTGTTACATGATACTGAAAAGAGCTTATTTGTTGAAATTTGCCTTTTTAAAGTTAATCATGGCGTAGAGAGTACAGACAAGAGCTGAAAGATGCAAGGACCGTGGCAAGGTTTCTTGGTGTTTTAAAGCTGATTTCACATTGACATTTATTACTTTGAATATTTAGCTCAAATCTTGAGAAGTATTCAAATTCACTTTTAACTTTGTCTGAGGCATCCTTTCTGTGTCTCCTCCTTTTGTAACTCAGTTAAATGAATCTCGGAGAGAAAAGTGGATCGGGCAATAATGCTAGCAACGCACATCCCCCACCCACCTGAAGATCTGTCTATTTCCTTTGTTTAAGGGGTGCAAAATCCACCTGTCACTTAAATCTCTCTGGATTGACTGCTTTCATTTTACTCCTGCGACTCTTTCATACTCTTCTTGCTTGTGCCTGCTGTTTTTCCCCGTTAACGTTTGTAATGACCTAGCAAACACACCCTGGTAATAGCTGAAATGGAATACATTGTCTTTCCGTTGCATCTATTTGTATTTATTCTGGATCCCCACTTCCTGGGGTCCAGCAACATTAAGGCAGTTATACAGTTTTAAAAACAATACAATACATTCACAACAGATTTCACAACACATTATGTGTGTGCTCTCAGGCCACTACCCTACTACCACATATCTACAACACAAAATACATGTGTGTGTATAGTGCACATGTTATCGTGTGTGTGTGCATGTGTCTATGCCTGTGTTTGTATCTTCACAGTCCCCGCTGTTCCATAACTTGTATTTTTATCCGTTTGCATGAGTTACTTGATGTGGAATAGAGTTCCATGTAGTCATGGCTCTATGTAGTACTGTGCACCTCCCATTGTCTGTTCTGGACTTGGGGACTGTGAAGAGACCTCTGGTGGCATGTCTTGTGGGGTGTACATAGAGACAGCAGGGTGCATTTCACAAAGACAAGTAGTGATGAAGTCAATCTCTCCTCCACTTTGAGCCAGAAGAGATTGACATGCATATTATTAATGTTAGCTCTTTCTGTACATCAACGGGCCAGCTGTGCTGCCCTGTTCTGGGCCAGTTATAATTTTCCTAAGTCCCTCTTTGTGGCACCTGACCACAAGACTGAACAGCAGTCCAGGTGTGACAAAACCAGGGCCTGTAGGACCTGCCTTGTTGATAGTGCTGTAAAGGCAGAGCAGAGCTTCATCATGGACAGACTTCTCCCCATCTTAGCTACTGTTGTACCAATATGTTTTGACCATGACAGTTTACAATCCAGGGTTATTCCAAGCATTTTAGTCACCTCAACTTGCTCAATTTCCACATTTTTAATTACAAGATTCAGTTGAGGTTTAGGGTTTTAGTGAATGATTTGCCCCAAATACAATGATTTTAGTTTTTGAAATATTTAGGTCTAACTTATTCCTTGCCACCCATTCTGAAACTAACTGCTGTTCTTTAAGTGTTGCAGTCATTTCAGTTGCTGTAGTAGATAAAGCTTTGTCTGGGATTTAATGCATTGTCTCGACACTTGCATCACAAGAAAGAGAAGAAATAACTTTATTTTGATTGGTGTTCATTTGTTGTGGAACTGAAAGTTATAATTTAATACAGTTGAGATGCGCTGGAAAATTAACATGGATTATAGTGATTATGTCTGATCTCGCAAACAATGTAAAGTATGTATAGTTACGGGTAATCTAGAGCCAAGCCTGTTGATTTTTAATCCAAGGGTATCCTGCTGTTTACACACTTGTTGAATTATGCAACAGAACTTGACAACAACAATAATTGAGGCAGCCTAGACCGAGCAAGTGAGTGCAGGTAGGCCTAGACAGAGAAAGTTTTTGGTGGTTGAAGCCATGTTCCACCCCGTTATGTTAATTTCTTCATATATGCAAATACTCTGTATTTATGCAGATGAGGCACATATATAATATATATTATTCTTATATTTTTTTTAACATAAAATATTAAAAAAGGTGAGATTTGACTAAATGTTATACCCAAATTGCATTCATTGGTCCATGCCAGTCAAATATTTTGTTATATAATTCAGTCAATTCAAAAAGTTTGGAGTGTCTTCGTCCATTGTCCAACTGTTGTATTTATTAGAATGTTTTTTAAAAGCGTTTAATAATATTGATGACTGTTGCTAATTCTGCAGTCTAGTGCTACAGTTGAAGTCGGAAGTTTACATACACCTTAGCCAAATACATTTAAACTCAGTTTTGAACAATTCCTGACATTTTAATCCTAGTAAAAATTCCCTATTTTAGGTCAGTTAGGATCACCACTTTATTTTAAGAATGTGAAATGTCAGAATAATATTAGAGAGAATTATTTATTTCAGCTTTTATTTATTTCATCACATTCCCAGTGGGTCAGAAGTTTACATACACTCAATTAGTATTTGGTATCATTGCCTTTAAGTTGTTTAACTTGGGTCAAACGTTTTGGATAGCCTTCCACAAGCTTCCCACAATAAGTTAGGTGAATTTTGTCCCATTCCTCCTGACAGAACTGGTGTAACTGAGTCAGGTTTTGTAGGCAAATTGAATGTACCATTTTGTAAGCTCATTTCACACAGTGATTTATGGGAGTTTTGCTAACCACGTGATAGAAAGTCTGTACAGTACTACCTCGCGCTCAAAGTTGAATTTTCAACACCACTCCGACTTGATTGTGCAAAATGTAGGGGAAGGGCTAAATGAGTTTATTGGGATTGAGCCTAGAAGTCGATGAATCCTTAGTGCTGTTTTTCTAGCTCAGAGATGAGTGGAGGTCGAGAGGACCTAATAAGGAAGTCTGTGCTCATCTCCCAAGGGACTTAATATCTTTAAACAGTGCTTGGAGCGCGGCGTGCACACGCACACACACTCATTCCAGTTTGCAGAGTGGCGGAGGAAGGATCCTTAGTAGCTCTTGTTCCCTGTAACAACCTTGGTTTATAACAATAAGATGATGGTCATTATTTCACATAGTCATCCCCATTAGAAGAAGTGGGTTAGAATTCCCATCCCCCTCATATAAGAGAAAGAGAGCACATGATGTGACCCCCCCCCCACCCCCTTCCCCCGTGTGTGCTCTCCTCCTGTTTTAATTTCACGACTGACTGATTTAACATTTAATGCCAGGCTAGATTCTATTAAGGCCGTCGTCTCCTAATTGTAAATATTGTGGTGCTATACAAGTTGAAGGTCTCCTGTTTGCTGGACTTGTCAGACTGCGTAAACAATGGGTTGAAGGGAAAACAACAAATTCTTAGCCGATGTCTTCGGAGAGAAAATGGCTGTAAGATGTAAGAGAACGTTTCTTAGCATTTTTATTTATGTTCTCACTTGAGATATGGCTTATTTGCATGTTGTTTAATGTAGCTAGAGTGATGGCACTACAGATCATTCAAATGCTGCATTGTGTAAATTATTTAAAAGGTTGCTGATGAACAGATATGACTGCATGGCTTTAGTCATTTTATGAGTGTTTTATGAGGGTGTTTTATGTGACCGATATTAAAAACACATTGGATCATTGCTAGATATAAACATGTCCCCATCTGGCAAAGGAGAGCCAATAAAAGCTGACACTCAAAAACTGATATTAATTGGATCCTGTGATGATCTACCGTATCTTACAATGGTCATATTTACAGCCAGCTGTGCTGTAATGTTAGTGCAGCTGTTAATTGGTACAACAACAGGCGGGAGAGTGGGACAGCTGTAGAGAAGATATTTAGTAAATAACCCTGCCCTCTCATAACATCAGCCAGATTCACAGAGCAGAGAAGGCTTTGGAGGCAATTGAAAAATGAACGGGGGCCCGGCCTGCACAAGGCAGGCAGTAAGGCCTTGGTGCTAGATGAGAGCTGACATTAGCAGGATGTAAATGATTCAGGATGCAGACATGCCTGAGTGAACCCAACACTCATCTTCAATAATGCAGCAGCAGGCTGAGCCCTCTGCTCAGCCCTGCTGGTGAGACAGAGGCAGCAACGGGATGGGAGGTGCACCCAGTAATGTTAGTGTCTGCCAGGCAGCAACGCGACGGGAGGTGCACCCAGTAATGTTAGTGTCTGCCAGGCAGCAACGGGACGGGAGGAGCACCCAGTAATGTTAGTGTCTGCCAGGCAGCAACGGGACGGGAGGTGCACCCAGTAATGTAACCCACACATGCAATTATCTGTAAGGCCTCTCAGTCGAGCAGTGAATTTCAAACACATTTTTAACCACAAAGACCAGGGAGGTTTTCCAATGCCTGGCAAAGAATGGCACCTGTTCATAGATGGGTAAAATCAGAGATTTCACCATGGTGCCAATGGTGACTTTGAAACAGTTTAATGGCTGTGGCTGGATCAACAACATTGTAATTCCTCCACAATACTATTTTTTTATTTAACTAGGCAAGTCAGTTAAAAACAAATTCTTATTTACCCCGGGCCAAACCTTCCCCCATATGGGACTACCGATCACAGCCGGTTGTGATAGATCCCGTGATCGAACCCGGGTCTGTAGTGACGCCTCTAGCACTGCGACCGCTGTGCCACTCAGGATCCCTAACTTAACCTAATTGACGGAGTGAAAAGAAGGAAGCCTATACAGAAAAAAAATATTTAAAAACATGCATCCTGTTAGCAACAAGGCAGTAAAGTAAAGTGCAAGAAATTAGCAAAGCAATTAACTTTTTGTCCTGAACACAAAGCGTTATGTTTGGGGAAAGAAGACAAAAATAAAATGGTTGTCCAGCAATGATCATCAACCAATTTGACAGAGCTTGAAGAATTTTGAAAAGAATAACGTGCAAATGTTGCACAATCCAGGTGTGGAAATCTCTTAGAGACATAACAAGAAAGACTCATAAATGTAATCCCTGCCAAATGTGCTTCTACAAAGTATTGACTCATGGGTGTGAATACTTGTGTAAAATATATTTCAGTATTTAATTTTCAATTAATGTGCTAAAATGTCTAAACATGTTTTCATGGGGTATTGTGTGTAGATTGGTGAGAAAACAAACAAAAAATGGAATCAGTTTTGAATTCATGCTGTAACAACAAAACGTGAAGTCAAGGGGTATGAATGCTTTCTGAAAGCACTATATTTAGCATAATGGCTCTCAGAGGTGATCGACATTAAGTAGATCAATCAATTTGTGTAATAGAGGTGTCTTGACGTGTTAGATGGCAATCTGGCGATGGAGATAGAATGGGAGAGGTCGAGTTTATTTTAAAACTACTGTTTACTGTTAATTTCTGCTTATTTCCCTTTTATTGTATATTTCACTTGCTTTGGCATAGGTTTCCCTTGCCAATAAAGCCCATTGAATTGAGAGAGTGTGCAAGCGAGAGATGGAGAGAGAGCGATGAAGAATCTAATTTGTCACACGCGCCAAATATACCTAAGTATTACAAAACGTATATTCTATCAAATAGGCCTCATGTAGCAAATTTAGCAGTTCATTTTTTTTATCATGAAATAATTCAACACAACAAAAAACACTTCCACTACAATCTGCACTTGCTACATCCATTTTTTGACTTATAAATGAATTATATTAAATCAATCAATCAATCAATCAAATTGTAGTTGTCACATGTGCCGAATACAACAGCTGTAGACTTTACTATGAAATGCTTACTTTCCCAACAATGCAGAGTTAAAAAGTAAGGAAATGGTAATGCAATAAAATAACAATAATGAGGCTATATACAAGGAGTGTCGGAACCGAGTCAATATGCAGGGGGCAGAGGCAGTTGATGTAATTGAGGTAATATGTACATGTAGGTAGGGGTAAAATTGACTATGCAATCAGGATAGATAGAGTAGCAGCAGCGTATGTGGAGTGTGTCTGTGACCTCAGTATAATGTGTGTGTGTGTGTGTGTGTGTGTGTGTGTGTGTGTGAGCGTATGTAGTGTGATTGTGTGTATATGTGTTGGAGTGTCAGTGTAGTATGTGTGAGGTTGTAGGTAGACAGGTTACCTTGGCGTTCTTGGGCACAGGGATTATGGTGGTCTGCTTGAAAGATGAAGGTATTACAGTCTAGGTCCAGGAGAGGTTGAGAAGGAGATGGTCAGTGCATGCTCTGAGTACGTGTCCTGTTAATTTGTCTGGCCCTGCATCCTTGTGAATGTTAAGGCTGCACATTGGCTACGGAGAGCGTCCGGAACTGCTGGTGCTCTCATGCATGGTTCAGTGTTGCTTGCCTCAGAGCAAGCGTAGAAGGCATTTAGCTCGTCTGGTAGGCTCTCGTCACTGGGCAGTTAGCAGTTGGGTTTCACTTTGTAATCTGTGAGTTTGCAAGCCCTGTCACATCCGACGAGCATCAGAGCCGATATAGTAGGATTCAATCTTGGTCCTGTATTGCCGCTTTGCCTGTTTGAAGGTTCGTCGGAGGGCGTAGCAGGATTTCTTATAAGTGTCTTGAAAGCAGTAGCTCCAGCCTTTAGCTCAGTGCGTATGTTGCCTGTAATCCATGGCTTCTGGTTGGGATATGTACGTACGGTCACTGTGGGGACGATGTCGTCGATGCACTTATTAATGAAGGCGGTGACTGATGTGGTAAACTCCTCAGTGCTAGCGAAACAATTGTGTAAATAGTTTGGGTATTTGATTAATTGTTCAGCAGTCTTATGTCTTGGGGGTAGAAGTTGTTAAGGAGCCTTTTGGACCTAGATGTGGCACTCCGGTACTGCTTGCCGTGCGGTAGCAGAGAGAACTGTCTATGAACAGTCTATGACTTGGGTGACTGGAGTCTTTGAAACATTTTCAGCAGAACTAATCAATTAGACATGGGGGAGCACGTTTTTTCACGGGACCTACTATGTGTGCACGCGCTTGCGCTTTAACAATTGTTTTAATGGCTGTAATAGTAAAGACCACAGCAGCTCGTGCGTTTCAAGTTTAGGGAAGCTTACAATTTATCCTAACTTTTTTCTACTTTTATGATTTAAAAAAAAAAAGAATAATCTTGTAACAGTTTCATTTTAATAATAACACTTTCGGTTTTTGAAATCATAAAAATCTGAAGTAATCTAAAAGTTCAAATTAAACTATACTGAGAGCCCTAGGGTCTGCCATATGGACACATTGATAGACTGCGATCCATTGGCGGCTAAAGAAACGAGAATATAGAACTCAGAGATGCAGCAGTAGGCCTAAAACTTCCATCGTCAACTAAGTAAAATACATAGACCTAAAGCCAACAAATAAAAACAGTAGAAAATATCCAGTTCTTTCAATCGCATTCATCTACAGTGGGGAGAACAAGTATTTGATACATTGCCGATTTTGCAGGTTTTCCTACTTACAAAGCATGTAGAGGTCTGTAATTTTTATCATAGGTACACTTCAACTGTGAGAGACGGAATCTAAAACAAAAATCCAGAAAATCACATTGTATGATTTTTAAATAATTAATTTGCATTTTATTGCATGACATAAGTATTTGATCACCTACCAACCAGTAAGAATTCCGTCTCTCACAGACCTGTTAGTTTTTCTTTAAGAAGCTAAACCTGTTCTCCACTCATTACCTGTATAAAAAGACACCTGTCCACACACTCAATCAAACAGACTCAAACCTCTCCACAATGGCCAAGACCAGAGAGCTGTGTAAGGACATCAGGGATAGGGATTATTAGAAAATGGAAGAAGTTCAAGATGACTGTCAATCTCCCTCGGTCTGGGGCACCATGCAAGATCTCACCTCGTGGGGCATCAATGATCATGAGGAAGGTGAGGGATCAGCCCAGAACTACACGGCAGGACCTGGTCAATGACCTGGTCAATGACCTGAAGAGAGCTGGGACCACAGTCTCAAAGAAAACCATTAGTAACACACTACGCCGTCATGGATTAAAATCCTGCAGTGCACGCAAGGTCCCCCTGCTCAAGCCAGCACATGTCCAGACCCGTCTGAAGTTTGCCAATGACCATCTGGATGATCCAGAGGAGGAATGGGAGAAGGTCATGTGGTCTGATGAGACAAAAATAGAGCTTTTTGATCTAAACTCCACTCGCCGTGTTTGGAGGAAGAAGAAGGATGAGTACAACCCCAAGAACACCATCCCAACCGTGAAGCATGGAGGTGGAAACATCATTCTTTGGGGATGCTTTTCTGCAAAGGGGACAGGACGACTGCACCGTATTGAGGGGAGGATGGATGGGGCCATGTATCGTGAGATCTTGGCCAACAACCTCCTTCCCTCAGTAAGAGCATTGAAGATGGGTCGTGGCTGGGTCTTCCAGCATGGCAACGACTGGAAACACACAGCCAGTGCAACAAAGGAGTGGCTCCGTAAGAAGCATCTCAAGGTCCTGGAGTGGCCTAGCCAGTCTCCAGACCTGAACCCAATAGAAAATCTTTGGAGGGAGCTGAAAGTCTGTATTGCCCAGCGACAGCCCCGAAACCTGAAGGATCTGTATGGAGGAGTGGGCCAAAATCCCTGCTGCAGTGTGTGCAAACCTGGTCAAGAACTACAGGAAACGTATGATCTCTGTAATTGCAAACAAAGGTTTCTGTACCAAATATTAAGTTCTGCTTTTCTGATGTATCAAATACTTATGTCATGCAATAAAATGCTAATTAATTACTTAAAAATCATACAATGTGATTTTCTGGATTTTTGTTTTAGATTCCGTCACTCACAGTTGAAGAGTACCTATGATAAAAATTACAGACTTCTACGTGCTTTGTAAGTGGGAAAACCTGCAAAATCGGCAGTGTATCAAATACTTGTTCTCCCCACTGTATCTACTCCACCTCTGCCTCCATCTCTTCTCTGTCTTGACTTGAGCTATTGCTCGTGAAGTGCAACATTGTATTCAATCTTTAATTGGTCCGGCCTAACACTGTCGCTAGCAAACTTGCAACGTATCAACTAGCTTATTCTGGGCCCTCAGTTTCCTGCGACACTGAGCTCGAGACAGAAAGCAGTTTTTTTATGACGTTTCCACTGGATATATGGGATCATGATATTTTGCTCTTCCACACAGCTTGGTGATTGTCTGGGAGTGTTGGAAAGATGTTTCAAATACTGAGGAACTATCTTTCGCAATGGATGTTAACATACTTCGTTGACTTATGTGAGGCGAAGACAAAATTAGTGGTGTACGTGGTGATTTAAGACAATCAGACGTTCCTACATATGCATGCATTCTGGAGAGAGAGATGCACCATATCTTCACCACACCCCCCTCCCCTTCTTCTTGATTGAACATTTAAAATTATACTCAAAAGTATTTTAGACACTTCACTGACAGCCGCAACTCAATCAGCTAGACCTATTGCCACGCACACTACCCAAATCGTGGGCTTCCCAAACACTGGCGATTTGAAACAATCCAGAGCAAAACATTTTTAAACCAGCTAATGATCCTCTGTGGCTAGGTCCTACTCCCAGGTGAAGTATTTGTAATTATATAATTTGGGCAATACTTAAATCCAGCATCCTAACAGTGCACCCGTTAACTTTCCTTTCCAATTCGCAAGAGGCTGAAACCAGAGATATGTATATAAGGACGAGATGTTCATGTCTCCCCCCTGACAATGGGAGTCTATGTTCCAAAGGCGGGAAGGCATGCGACAAGCTTAGGTCTGCATATTATTCCCATAGAAACGCATTGGGCTTATACTGGACAGAATTTGTCAAGAATGAGCCCTCTTGCTTCGCCTCTTCCGCTCTGCTGAAACTATAGTATACCACCGGAGAAAGCATCCGAGCGAGCGAAACAGCGCCCGCTATATGTGGCCCATGTATCTGATGCTGTCTGGACAGAATGCTTTAACTGATATTGATGCGTCTTTCTGACGGTGCGCATCTCGGTAAAAATAAATGATGAATATTTTATTTGGATGGTCAAGAAGGTACATTAGGGCGGGCTAGGCCCCCTAAGGCCCGCCCATAACGTCGGCCCTGCAACCACAGCCTGCAGCTGCATAGATTGCAGCCCTGCTCCCTCCTGCCCTCTGTCTGGCCAGGGCAAACAAAGTGGAAATGTTTTTAAAGTGAATGTGGCTAGGCTACCTTGACATTTTCAATCCAAAATTAGTAACTGAAAGCTGTGGAACTTGGGACTTTACTTGAGACTTTCCCATTGTTACTTTGGACTTGACTTGAAGGTTGACTTGCTTATGACTTGCTGAATTGTGACTTGTTCCCATCTCTGCAGCTTATTGAGTGCTAGCATCAGTTTGTGGTGGTAAATAGACAGCTATGAAAAATATAGATGATAACACTCTAGGTAAATAGTATGGTCTATAGCTTATCATGAGGCAGAACGTTGAAAGTTGTTAAGAGACACACACCACTGCCCCTGAGCTTACCTGACGCTGCTGTTCTGTCCTGCCAATGTATAGAAAAAGCACCTCGGACAAACAGGATATTACAGTTCTTTAGATCACGGTGATAAGATCTTCTCAAATGGAGCTCGTCCAGTTTATTCTCCAGTGTTTTCCAATAGAACGGAGGGAGAGGCGGTTTATCCACTCGCCAACGTAGTTTCATCAGGTATCCTGCATGCCGGGCTCTATAACGACGCCTCTTCAATTTGAGATTGCCTTGGATTTGGGCCTGGTCCGGGATGAGCAGTATGTCCTCAGACTCATTGAAGTAGAAATCCTCATCCAGATCAAGGTTAGTGATCGCTGTTCTGATGTCCAGAAGATGTTTTCCGTCATAGGAAAAGAATGGCGGAAACATTATGTACAAAAAAGTTAAGATTAGCGCCAAAGAAAACACGCAAAAGAGCACAATTAGTAAGGAGCACGTAAACGGCTCTTATTCCCTCCAGCGCCGTTCTTTAGCGATGGATAGAGTGACTTACACACACTCACAACATTTGACAAATCCAATTTTGATAAACTCCCATATCTGTTAGGCTAAATACCACAGTGTGCCATCACAGCAGCCAGATGTGTGACCTGTTGCCAGGGGAACAGGGCAACCAGTGGAGAACAAAAACACTAAATACTAACTATATTTCTCTATTTATTTTCCTGTTTGTATTTCTACTATTTGCACATTGTTACAACACTGGCAATAGCAAGTAATATAACATTTGAAATGTCTGTCTGTCTTTTGAAACTTTACTGTTAATTTCTGATTATCTATTCCACTTGCTTTGGCAATGTAAACATGTTTCCCATGTCAATAATGCCTTTTGAATTGAAGTGAGAGAGATGGAACGGGAGAGAGATGGAGTGTACTAGGTATTGTGGGAGTTGGTTAATGGGGCAGTCAGTCAGGTCCGTTTCGCAGTCATGCGTGGACAGGGAGTTTATTTGTAGACGAGATTCCTCTCCTGGCTAAGTGCTCTTCCTTGCTAGAGAAGTCAGCTGGGGTAAGTTTCCTACTGCTGCAGTCTGTAACCCCTCTCCCCTCGTCTTGTACACCACTGCTGCAGCTGCGTGACGTAGCCCACTGCCTAACCTTTTCATCCAACACGGTTTGTTCTGCTTGGGGAACTCCAGAAACGCCCAACCTTCTAGAATGTTATGAGATTAGTCCATTATGAAGCAGCCTACAGGTCAATGTTTTATTGGTTGTGATGAATGACAATGGGTGCTGTTAATGGAAACATTGTCTTGGGATTGCTCCACACAGAAAGTTGTTGTAAGTGAACATTGTATAGATCAGCTCTGTTGCAGACGAATGATTCATCACTGGAAATTACGTGTAATGGAGTGCTTCCACAACAAGAGTTCTCCCCACTATATATATACAGTGGGGAGAACAAGTATTTGATACACTGCCGATTTTGCAGATTTTCCTAATTACAAAGCATGTAGAGGTCTGTAATTTTTATCATAGGTACACTTCAACTGTGAGAGACGGAATCTAAAACAAAAATCCAGAAAATCACATTGTATGATTTTTAAATAATGAATTTGCATTTTATTGCATGACATAAGTATTTGATCACCTACCAACCAGTAAGAATTCCGGCTCTCACAGACCTGTTAGTTTTTCTTTAAGAAGCCCTCCTGTTCTCCACTCATTACCTGTATTAACTGCACCTGTTTGAACTCGTAACCTGTATAAAAGACACCTGTCCACACACTCAATCAAACAGACTCCAACCTCTCCACAATGGCCAAGACCAGAGAGCTGTGTAAGGACATCAGGGATAAAATTGTAGACCTGCACAAGGCTGGGATGGGCTACAGGACAATAGGCAAGCAGCTTGGTGAGAAGGCAACAACTGTTGGCGCAATTATTAGAAAATGGAAGAAGTTCAAGATGACGGTCAATCTCCCTCGGTCTGGGGCACCATGCAAGATCTCACCTCGTGGGGCATCAATGATCATGAGGAAGGTGAGGGATCAGCCCAGAACTACACGGCAGGACCTGGTCAATGACCCGAAGAGAGCTGGGACCACAGTCTCAAAGAAAACCATTAGTAACACACTACGCCGTCATGGATTAAAATCCTGCAGCACACGCCAGGTCCCCCTGCTCAAGCCAGCGCATGTCCAGGCCCGTCTGAAGTTTGCCAATGACCATCTGGATGATCCAGAGTAGGAATGGGAGAAGGTCATGTGGTCTGATGATACAAAAATAGAGCTTTTTGGTCTAAACTCCACTCGCCGTGTTTGGAGGAAGAAGAAGGATGAGTACAACCCCAAGAACACCATCCCAACCGTGAAGCATGGAGGTGGAAACATCATTCTTTGGGGATGCTTTTCTGCAAAGGGGACAGGACGACTGCACCGTATTGAGGGGAGGATGGATGGGGCCATGTATCGCGAGATCTTGGCCAACAACCTCCATCCCTCAGTAAAGCATTGAAGATGGGTCGTGGCTGGGTCTTCCAGCATGACAACGACCCGAAACACTCAGCCAGGGCAACTAAGGAGTGGCTCCGTAAGAAGCATCTCAAGGTCCTGGAGTGGCCTAGCCAGTCTCCAGACCTGAACCCAATAGAAAATCTTTGGAGGGAGCTGAAAGTCCGTATTGCCCAGCGACAGCCCCGAAACCTGAAGGATCTGGAGAAGGTCTGTATGGAGGAGTGGGCCAAAATCCCTGCTGCAGTGTGTGCAAACCTGGTCAAGAACTACAGGAAACGTATGATCTCTGTAATTGCAAACAAAGGTTTCTGTACCAAATATTAAGTTCTGCTTTTCTGATGTATCAAATACTTATTTCATTCAATAAAATGCAAATTAATTACTTAATCATACAATGTGATTTTCTGGATTTTTGTTTTAGATTCCGTCACTCACAGTTGAAGAGTACCTATGATAAAAAATTACAGACTTCTACATGCTTTGTAAGTGGGAAAACCTGCAAAATTGGCAGTGTATCAAATACTTGTTCTCCCCACTGTATATTCAAAACCTTGAATGAGTGTGTCTAAACTTTTGAGTGGTACTGTATATATAAATTATAAGTCGAAAAATGGATGCAGCAACTACAGATTGCCCCTTTTAAGTCTATCAAAAGTTTTAGCAAGAAAATTACCCACTTTTATTCCATAGGGTTGGATCCGCACTATGCAGCTGTTGCAGGAGCGCTTTTTTCACTGGCTGTCCACTGGTTTCAAAAACAATGATTGATAGGCAGCTTAAACTTTTTGAATTCAACCATTATTGGGTTCAAATACACATTTAGATTTGTGAACAGCCATCCACAAAACACAATCTGTAAGGCGCAAATAGCTAAATGAGTGAGCAGCTGTGTGATTCACATCGATGCGCTGTTTAGATATCAATAATAAGTGATATCCGTATCGTCGTCATCCTTACCTCGAAGTGTTTATTCAAGTATATCTTTGGAATGGAGACAGCAGTCGCACCATTGGAAGATCTAGCTCGGACTGTAGCCTACAAATTCCAATTCCTGCTCTTTTCCCGCGATCCATCAAACCCATTTGGTGTGTCATCATAGTGTCTCTAACTTGTGGTCAGACTCGCTCAGGTGGAACAAACTTAAACTTGCGCCTTTTTGCAATGCTGATTTTTTTATGTCAAATATTTTTTCCCCGCAAACATCCTTTCTGAATTTAAAAGTAGTTCTTGAAGTAATCATCTAGTTTTTCAAAAGTATCTGTAATCTGGTTACAATATTTTTGCTGGTAATGTAATGAATTACATAATCCGTTACTACCCAACCCTGCTCCTGGCAGTGTTTCCACTTAGACCCTCTAATCCTGTAAGAGTTGAGAGCAGGCTGGGCTTCAGTTAGTTGTAGTGGCTCTGTGGTGGCAGGCTGGGCTTCAGTTAGTTGTAGTGGCTCTGTGGTGGCAGGCTGGGCTTCAGTTAGTTGTAGTGGCTCTGTGGTGGCAGGCTGGGCTTCAGTTAGTTGTAGTGGCTCTGTGGTGGCAGGCTGGGCTTCAGTTAGTTGTAGTGGCTCTGTGGTGGCAGGCTAGGCTTCAGTTAGTTGTAGTGGCTCTGTGGTGGCAGGCTGGGCTTCAGTTAGTTGTAGTGGCTCTGTGGTGGCAGGCTAGGCTTCAGTTAGTTGTAGTGGCTCTGTGGTGGCAGGCAGCCACGGCTCATTGTGTTGCTTCAGCAGGATCACTGAGGCAAGTAACGTGACTGTTGTGCGGCCATGTTGGCATCTCAGTGCACTTCTGCAGCACAGCTCTCTTATGCGAGGAAAATACCTGGCAGATTTCCATGATTCAAGAAAAGAGCAATTCTTACCTATTAGGGAGACCTTTGTGGTTTTATCAATGTTTGTAGAATTCTAACCTTACCAGAGCAAAGTAGAATAATAGTGTTTGATGATTCTGTACAGGAGGTATGATTGGTTAAAGGAAGGTGAGAATGTCTGTCTTCCATCTTTGATCTCAGCCGGGCTTACCGCATCAGCGAGTCGGTGTTGCAGATGTTGTCACTTTGTCAGTCTGCTCTGCATCTGAGTCAACCGAGTATCCCTGCACTAGTACTAGAAGGAGAGATTGGATTGGATAAAAAGTACATCTAAGCTTTATTGAAGTATAGCTTTTAGAGGTTTATTTCAATGTTTTTAATTTGCAAATTAAGTACATTTCTTAGGAGAATCACATTAAGATGAGGGTGACTTGTTAAAGTCTAAGACCGCAGCATTTTTCTACTGTGTTATAGCAATGAAAGGCTGTATACTTGTGTTGTTTACTGTTAATCTTCACGGGTGACAGAAATGTCAAGCATAGCCTGGAACAATAAAAGCAAGGCAAGCCCACCAAAGGTTGGCTAATCCTTAAAGGGATATTTCAGGATTTTGGGCTATGAAGTCCTTTATCTACTTCCCCAGAGTCAGATGAACTCATGGATACCATTTTTATATCGCTGGGTGCAGTTTGAAGGATGTTGCTAACTAGCTTGAGCTCAATGACGGGCAGTCTATGAAACTACTAGCATGCTAATAGATACCATAGACTTCTAGTCATTGCGCTAATACTAGTTAGCCTTGGCTGGCGAAACTACCTCTTAACTTCCTTCATACTGGATGCAGAGACATAAAAATGGTATCCATGAGTTCTGCTGACTCAGGGGAAGTAGATACCGTTCTTCATTGCCAAAATATCCCTTTAAGGGGTGGAACTAATGTCTCCATTAACAATGTGTTGTCACTTACTCTGCCGAGCGTGCAGCTTTTTCTTCTTAAGACAGCTCTTCCTTTATCAGCTGTAGTACTGAAACACAATATTGATTTGTCACGGGCAACACAGTGATCTAAATGAACCTTTTCCAAAAGATTAAATCCACATTTCCAAAGTGTCACACATTAATTGCATGCACCCCTGTGTACACACACACACACACACACACACACACACACACACACACACACACACACACACAGATTTAGTCTAGAGAAAGTGAACCTAGCATCTCCTCAGTGGGCTTAATGTTTTAAGTGTCAGATTGTAAGAGGTGATCTTGGTTGCTGAGAGACCCCTTAGGCAGCCAACGCCGTTGAGACCATCCCTGCTCTTGACTCGTGTTGAACCCCACTTAACAGTGTGACAGTTCAGCAGGGACCTGACTATTCATGGCCAGCGGAGCCTTCAAGAGGTGGACGCTGTGTCTACAAGAATCTGACAATGTCATTGACTCCCCCAATAGAAAACATGTAATCAATTAATCATGCCATAAGCTTGTCCAGTTAGAATATCACGTCAATGACGGTTGTCATGATCTTTAGGCAAAGCCTACTTCGTTTAGGGTTACAGCTGCTGTGGCCGTGACGATACCAGTATCGCAATATTGTTTCCATGGCAAAAATGAAAACCCAAAGCAGACAGACCTCCTTGGTCCTTTTAAAACCCTGCTCTATCTATAATATTGTGAGCTGTAGCTTGGAAAATAAATACATGTGACACTGGATGAAAACGTAATTGATGTTTGTGTCCAATATTAGGGCTGTTTTTCTAAAGAAGTAAAATCTGCTTTGTGTTTTGTTTCTTTGCCACGGTACTAACAAGTATCGCGATACTGGTATCGTCCTGGCCCTAACAGTTGCTCAACTTTCATGTTTCATTACTTAGCTACTTTATGCAACTTAAACTTCCAGAAACACTTTCTATAACCCTGTCATGCATTAAAAATACCTATGTCCTAGTTTAAAGGAACCATAAAATGATACACTACATGACCAAAAGTACATTTGGAAAGTATTCAGACCCCTTGACCTTTATAACATTTTGTTAGTTACAGCCTTACTCTAAAATGTATTACATTTTAGAGTAAGATTGCTTTCCCACATCAATCTACACACAATACCGCATAATGACAAAGCGAAAACAGGTTTTTAGAATTTCTCATTTATAAAAATGTCAAATCGGATACCTTATTAACATGCACAGGGGGCCAAAAGTTTGGAATATTACTCATTCAAGGTTTTTTCTTTATTTGCACTTTTTTACATTGTAGAATAAAAGTGAAGACATCAAAACTATGACATAACACATATGGAATAATGTAGTAACCAAAAGTGTTAAAAAAAAAATCAAAAAACATTTTATATTTGAGATTCTTCAAGTAGCCACACTTTGCCTTGATGACAGCTTTGCACACTCATGGCACATACGCGGCTGAGCCCTTGTTGCTCCTAGACGTTTCCACTTCACAAGAACAGCACTAACAGTTGAACTGGGCAGCTCTAGCAGGGCAGACATTTGAAGAATTGACTTGTTGGAAAGGTGGCATCTTATGACGGTGCCACTTTGAAAGTCACTAAGCTCTTCAATAAGGCCATTCCACTGCCAATATTTGACTTTGGAGATTGCATGGCTGTGTGCTCTATTTTATACACCTGACAGCAATGGGATGTGGCTGAAATAGCCGAATCCACTAATTTGAAGGTGTGTCCATATGCTTTGGTATTTATAGTGTATGTTTTTTAAGTCTTTCGTGGGTATGCTCGAAGACCTAAACACATTATCACACAGGAGGTTCACTATTCTATCTCAACCGGTATTGTTTGCCAACAGATCTACAGTATATCTTGCTTGTAGAGCATCTCCAGTATTGTCTTTTCAAATGATATCAGACGTGAGGAACACTCTCATTAGTCAGACAACTGCTCAGCCCCTCTAGTAAACTGTTGAGGGGTTTAACCAGGAATCTCCGGCAGGGCATACTCCAGACTGACTAGAACCAACTAATGAACCTGCTGACATTAAGTTATCAAGGCTAATGGATGGGTGATACTGCTGCATTTGAAACATTGATCTCAACATGTACAACAATGATTCACATAGAATGAATTGCATGTCTTATTAAATATAACAATGTTAATTATCACTGACAAAATGAAATTTAGTACATTAGATATAATTTATAGGCCAGTTATAACTAGGGCCCTAGGTTATTTCCTGGGTTGGACTCGAGGTACAACTGCTGGCTCTAGTTCAGTGAAGCATGGCTGTGAATGGTACCTTTGATTAACGTGTACTCTCTCTCCCCTGCAGCACATGGTGCGCCGGCGGTGGCCCATCACGTAGGCCAGGTGGGGGGACATGGACATGGCTTGGGCTCAGTGCTCAGGGACCTGGTTAAGCCTGGGGACGAGAACCTGCGGGAGATGAACAAGAAGCTGCAGAACATGTTGGAGGAACAGCTGACCAAGAACATGCATCTACAGAAGGTAGGCTAAACTACAAAAGGTAAAGTGCTGTGAAAAAATATTTGCCCCCTTTCAGATTCTCTATTTTTGCATATTTTTGATACTTGAATGTTATCAGATATTCAACCAAAACCTAATATTAGATAAAGGGAACATGAGTTTACAAAAAAATAAGAATAATCTTTGTTAATTAAATAAATAAAATAAGTTATTCAACAACCAATTCCCCTGTGTGAAAAAGTAATTGTCCACTTACACTCAATAACTGGTTGTGCCACCTTTGGCTACAATGACTGCAACCAAGTGCTTCCTGTAGTTGTTGATCAGTCTCTCACATCGCTGTGGAGGAATTTTGGGCCGCTCTTGCATGCAGAACTGCTTTAACTTAGTGACATTTGTGGGTTTTCAAGCATGAACCGCTTGTTTCAATTCCTGTCACAACATCTCAGTTGGGATAAGGTCTGAACTTTGACTAGGCCATTCCAAAACTTTTTTTTACCATTTTCATGTAGACTTGTGTTTTGGATCATTGTCTTGCTGCAGGACCCAGATGAGCTTCAGCTCACAGACAGACGGATGGCTGACATTCTCCTGTAGAATTCTCTGATACAGAGCAGAATTAATGGCTCCTTCTATTAAGGCAAGTCGTCCAGGTCCTGAGGCAGCAAACCATCCCCAAACCATCACACTACCAGCACCATGGTTGACTGTTGGTATGAGGTTCTTACTGTGGAATGCAGTGTTTTGTTTTCGCCAGACATAATGGCACCCATGTCGTCCAAAAAATGTTTGGCATACTTTTGACTTATCTGTCCGTAGAACATTCTTCCAAGAGTCTTGATGATCTTCCAGGATTTTTTTTGCAAACTTGAGTACATTTTTTGGACGAGATGGGTCCCATTATGTCTGGCGAAAACCGAACACTGCATTCCACAGTAAGAACTTCATACCAACGGTCAAGCATGGTGGTGGTAATGTGATGGTTTGGGGATGCTTCTGCTCTGTATCCGAATTCTACAGGAGAATGTCAGGCCATCCGTCGGTCTGTGAGCTGAAGCGCAGCTGGGTCAAGACAATGATCCAAAACACACAATCAAGTCTACATGAAAATGGTTAAAAAGAAACACAAGTCCAGACATAATCCTGATTAAGATGTTGTGGCAGGACTTGAAACGAGCAGTTCATGCCACAAATGTCACTAAGTTAAAGCAGTTCTGCATGCAAGAGCGGCCAAAAAGTCCTCCACAGCGAAGTGAGAGACTGATCAACAACTACAGGAAGCATTTGGTTGCAGTCATTGTAGCCAAAGGTGGCACAACCAGTTATTGAGTGTAAGGGGGCAATTACTTTTTCCACACAGGGGCATTGGGTGTATACTTTTTTGTTGTTGTTATTTGTAAACTCATATTCTCTTTATCCAATATTAGGTTTTGGTTGAAAACATTCCGTATAAAAAATATGCAAACATTTTGAAAAATAAGAAAAGGGGGCAAATACTTTTTCACGGCACTGTAGGCTACACTACAGAAGGTAGGCTACATTACATATGGTAGGCTACACTACAGAAGGTAGGCTACACTACAGAAGGTAGGCTACATTACATATGGTAGGCTACATTACATATGGTAGGCTATACTACAGAAGGTAGGCTACATTACATATGTTAGGCTACACTACAGAAGATAGGTTACATTACAGATGGTAGGCTACATTACAGATGGTAGGCTACATTACAGATGGTAGGCTACATTACAGATGGTAGGCTACACTACAGAAGGTAGGCTACACTACAGAAGGTAGGCTACATTACAGAAGGCAGGCTACGCTCGAGAAGGCAGGCTACGCTCGAGAAGGCAGGCTACGCTCGAGAAGGCAGGCTACACTACAGAAGGTGGCACAACCAGTTATTTAGTGTAAGTGGCTAGCTTGCTTACTAGCCATTGCTAGCCACTGCTAGCGGTCCTTACCACTGCTCTGCCTGTATCAGCCAGCTTTAGTTTGGACAATATCGGCCATTCTGCACAGCGCGCTACTACAATATTTCCCGTCAAGATAGAATTGCCAAAGGAGGCGGAGTTGCAATCTACTGCAGAGAACCTGCCGTTTGTTACAGACCCCCCTCAGCCCCCAGCTGTGCCCTGGACACCATATGTGAATTGATTGCCCACCATCTATCTTCAGAATGTTGTACTGTAAGGTGATTTAAACTGGGATATGCTTAACACCCCGGCCGTCCTTCAATCTAAGATAGATGCCCTCAATCTCACACAAATGATCAAGGAACCTACCAGGTACAACCCTACATCTGTAAACATGGGTACCTTCATAGATATCATCCTGACTAACAAAGCCTCCTTAACTCATGCTGCCAAACATGCCCTCGTAAAACTGACTATCCTCCGGATTCTTGACTTTGGCGATGTCATTTACAATATAGATATAGATAGATAGGTACTTTATTGATCCTGAGGGGAAAAAAGCTATAAAAAGACATTGCATAGTATTGGTGGATGGCTGAATATGTACACTATACATTGGTGGCAGAGAAATACTAATAGTTTACTTAATATACAGACATGTAAGTGAATATTTTGCATGGTTAAAATAACTGTACAGGTAAATGACAGGAAGAGATACTTAAATAGCTAAATGTGTGTATGATATAATTTAGGGTAATAATAGTAATTCCCTTAAAATACAGTCCTTAGTGCTCAGGGTTTAATTACAGATAAATGCACATATTGCTCATTTGATTTACTAAAAGCAATGAGAAAAGGTGCAACTGACAGGATACTAATATGCATTCCTGAGTGAATGACTACGTAAATTAAGTATATGTGTGTGTGTGTGTGTGTGTGTATATATATATATATACACACACACACACAGTTGAAGTCGGAAGTTTACATATACACCTTAGCCAAATACATTTAAACTCAGTTTTTCACAATTCCTGACATTTAATCCTAGTAAATATTCCCTGTTTTAGGTCAGTTAGGATCACCACTTTATTTTAAGAATGTGAAATGTCAATAATAGTAGAGAGAATGATTTATTTCAGCTTTTATTTCTTTCATCACATTTCCAGTGGGTCAGAAGTTTACTTACACTCAATTAGTATTTGGTATAATTTCCTTTACATTTTTTCACTTGGGTCAAACGTTTTGGGTAGCCTTCCACAAGCTTCCCACAATAAATTGGGGGAATTTTGGCCCATTCCTCCTGACAGAACTGGTGTAACTGAGTCAGGTTTGTAGGCCTCCTTGCACACGCTTTTTCAGTTCTGCCCACAGGTCAGGGCTTTGTGATGGCTACTCCCAATACCTTGACTTTGTTGTCCTTAAGCTATTTTGCCACCGTTGGAAGTATGCTTGGGGTCATTGTCCATTTGGAAGACCCATTTGCGACTAAGCTTTAACTTCCTGACTGATGTCTTGAGATGTTGCTTCAATATATCCACATATATATTGGAGGGGTTCAGACTGAGTGGTAACTGACCCTGCTCTGTTTATTGTTGCATCAATGATACTGTTAAAGGCAACTGTTTATATTTATGCTGTGTGTGTCTGTATATGCTGGTTCGCTACAGTGAGGGGTGTAGTGCTGTAGTCGGTCTTGGAGACAGTCTGGATCTTTGTCTGTGTGGTGTGTAAGAGTGCTGTGTGCCCACAGGGAGTTGTAGGTTACACAAACAACAGGCTTTAACCTTGGCTTTGAAGACACCCGAGAAATTTGGGAAAGGGCTTGCAGGCACTCTGGCTCTGCTAACTTTCTGAATAACATAGAATATCTGTCAGTGTGTCCTGCATGAAAATAAAGCAAGTCTGATATTCGGTTGTAGTCCTCCTCCTCTGATACCCAAAATGAACAAATCTACATCTTTGATTTATAGACAGCCGAGCCAATGATCCCATTTGATGTTCTCCATTGTAAATATGATAATATATTCATGATAAATATTCTGTGAATGTCGTCATGCATTTGTTTTATGGAGATAGGATCTCAATTACAGTTCCCAAGGAATAGACCGTATGAAAAAGAATCAATGGAAGGATGAGACATGGAGAATCCTGTCACAGAGCCTTTACATGGCAGCTGGAAGAATCCTGTCACAGAGCCTTTACATGGCAGCTGGAAGAATCCTGTCACAGAGCCTTTACTTGGCAGCCGGAAGAATCCTGTCACAGAGCCTTTACATGGCAGCTGGAGAAGCGGCTGCAGGCTCTTACATAAGCAGCCCATCAGGTAGTTGTGCCAGACTTATTAACAGCAACATAACTGTTTGCTTTTATCCAAATTAAATGAGAAAATCTTATGAGAGAATGCTGTAGGGAAGAGCAACCATGTGGAGCCACCCCCATTCCTCTCCTCTTCCTCCTCCTCTAACACCGCCCCTCCTCACCCATCCCTTCCTCCCTCCCTCCACGTCCCACCCTCACCACTGCTACAAAGTAGCCTTTCAGGCATGGGCTCCTAATCATGTGCTGGAGCATGATGAAGCTGTGTCGCTGCCCACCAGTGCAGAATGACAAAAGTTGCTGTGATGATTACGCTCGATACTGGTAAACCTGCATGTGGGCAGCGGCAAGCGGCGAGTCATGAAAATTCTGTGCCTTTTGGGGCCACCAGCCCAGAAACAAACAGTCCTGTTAATATTTGATGGCTCTTGCTTTAGAGTGAGCACACAGAGGAAGGAACATTGTTTTTTTCTGGGAGGAGATTGCAGCTGAACCTGAGTCTGTCTGCCTCATGGCTCCCCTGCACCCTGGCAGGAGGATGTGTTGATTTGATTGATATTATATAGCCTCCATGCTACAATTGTTACAGTTATTTCCCAACACCTTGCATTAACTCTGATGTTTGGGATTACAGTAGCAACACTATATCAGAATGAAAGAGGATGCATGATGAAAGAGTTTTTTGTTTTGGATATGAAAATGCCAGAAATGAGCAGAGGTTTTGGTTTGCTACCCAGCTTTGTGGTATTAAAATAGCAATTTATGTTTGTGTCTTTTTTAGGACCTTGAAGTTCTGTCTCAGGAGATTGTCAGTTTCAGTAAAGACTGAAGTCCTGGAGCTAGCTCAGCTACGGGCTGAAAGACTGGAACAAATCCATCCTATCTGCACTCTCGCATCACCTGTTTCTGTGGCCAGCAAGAGGACACTACCTATCCATCCTAAGTAGCTGACTGACTGAACCTCTGACTGGGAACACAGATGAAAGGAGGGGGGTAGGAAGGGGTTAGTTATTTTGCAACTGCTTTACTACTGAATGTACTTACTGTAACATGTCTTGGTTCTTTCTGTGGTATTGTGGCCTGACTTGTGTCTGTCTGGTCTCTCTGCCTCCCCACTCTGGTGTGATCTGAAGAATGTCAGGAAGCAACAATGTCAGCAACCAGGATGCCAGGACACAGTGCTTTACTGGTTCACGTCTTAAAGAGATTGTTTAATGTTGCGAATAACAATAGACATTCTTATTCATACAGAGGCTTAATATTTTTTGATTTGCCTGTACTATTAATTTCGCTATACTTTCAACTTAACAACTCTTGTTATTGTTTGTATGAATCCTGTATATGTGAATATGAAAAATCTACTGTAGTAATTTAACGGTTCTCAGAGTAATAAGTATTGTATGAGGCAAAATTATCATACATTCTAAATGCTGAAATGTCTGGTTTGAGTTTGTCTGGAGAAAGTGTGAGTATCCTGTACCAAACCACCCCTATCTCTGGGGGACTGGACCAAACCACCCCTATCTCTGGGGGACTGGACCAAACCACCCCTATCTCTGGGGGACTGGACCAAACCACCCCTATCTCTGGGGGACTGGACCAAACCACCCCTATCTCTGGGGGACTGGACCAAACCACCCCTATCTCTGGGGGACTGTACCAAACCACCCGTGTCCACTTACTAGGTTAGATCTCTGCACTCTTTTACATTTAGTCTGCACCAGTGCTGTGACTGCAGCAGAGACAGAGGAGGCCTTGGCAGCTCAGCATCTGGAGTCCACTTGAATATGATCTCCAGAGACTGGCTGGATGCCTGCTATTTGGTCAGCTTTCAAATGTCACTTTGGCTGCTTTCTCTATCGCCAATTAAGACTCCAGGTGTGGTTAGATTTGCAGATTCAATTCCGGCTAAACTCCACTTTGATATTTTCTTAAGATATTAGGATTCTCTATGATTAGCAGATGAATTTGTTTGATAACATATCTCCCCTAGCTGAGGTCTAATAACAATGTCAGTTGTCTGAGTAAAACTTTTCCTTCACTCTGGCCAAGCTCATCAGTATGCTCTCTGAGTTATACGTGGACAGGAAACTCATCACCAATATTTATCTGGCATCGATACCTGGCCATTAATGTGTGTCAGAACTGGCCCCATTCTCTGGATGGACAGGATGAGGGAAATGTGGATCATGTGAAGCTGGGCCCCTATTTCACCTGTCTTAGCAAATGTGTAATTTTAAATGACTTCTCAACACGACTGAACACTAGTAGCTGGGCAGATCAGATGGTATGCGTCATCGTTTAAGTGGATTTAGCGTGCATACCTTCCTGTGTCAGCCTTTTATACATTGAGACAGGTTTCCCTTATCTGAGAATGTATTCACTTCAGGCCTCTGGGAACACTTGTTTAGGAACAAACAGATTGGTCATTGGACCCCCCCAAACTGTCTTCTCATATGTGCAAGTATGGCTGGGCGATATATTCAAATGTATGTTTTGGCGCGATGTTTCAAATGCCTGTAGCGCAAGAATCTAGGGTTTTATTTTGTTTATTTTTATGTATTTAAAATGAAGCCCCTTCTCCTATGCTGTGTGCACTGTGCACCTTCCCACTCCACAGACACCAAGCCCCTCCCCCTGCCACTCACAACAAAGACGAAGGACAACTTCTTACCCTTTACAGACAGGCTTTACGGTATGTTGTTTATAAAAAAATATATATATATAATCTGGTAATGTTTTTTAGAGCCCAATTCATACAGTCCAATTTTTTCCACATTCTTGCCGGGATAAGCCTTTTATACCTCCGTGCCGGCAAGTGTAGGAGTAGACGTGGGCCGATATGCGTGGACGTCTATTTTAATAAACCCATTGAATATACACCATCACAATGAAATCCATTATTTAATTTGTTTTTGGCAGGTCCTTAGAAACATAAGACTAATAAAATATGTTTTCAAAAGAATTGAGTTTAATTATGTTACTGGTCTGTGCAGTCTATATGCTAAATGACCGTGCCATGCACATGAAATCAATAGTTATTTAGGCTACCCTGATCACAGTCAATGTGCATATAGGTTATTTTACAGAAGGCTAAGAGTATGATGAAATGTAGGCTTCTTCTAACCCATCGCTTTCTACTACATATAATAAGATTAAATTATATATTTACATTAAAAACCAAAGTCTATCAGAATTTGTCATTCCAATAAATGTTATACGCCTTGATCTTCAAGAATTGGACTTGGAAGATTAGCCAAATTGTTTTAGCTGAGAATAACCCTAAAACTAAGAACTGCTTTGCCATGAAAATGAACTTAATCCCCCAAAAACATTTCCACTGCATTTTAGCTCTGCCACAAAAGGACCAGTTGCCATCATGTCAGTGATTGTCTCCGTTAAAACAGGTGAGAGTGTTGACGAGGACAAGGCTGGAGATCACTCTGTCATGCTGTCAACCATGGTTACCTGCAAGGAAACACGTGCCGTCATCATTGCTTTGCACAAAAAGGGCTTCACAGGTAAGGATATCGCTGCTGGTAAGATTGCACCTAAATCAACCATTTATCGGATCATCAAGAACTTCAAGGAGAGAGTTTCAATTGTGAAGAAGGCGTCAGGGCGCCCAAGAAAGTCCAGCTAGCGCCAGGACCGTCTCCTAAAGTTGATTCAGCTGTGGGATCGGGGCATCACCAGTGCAGAGCTTGCTCAGGAATGGCAGCAGGCAGGTGTGAGTGCATCTGCACGCACAGTGAGGCAAAGACTTTTGGAGGATGGCCTGCTGTCAAGAAGGGCAGCAAAGAAGCCACTTCTCTCCAGGAAAAACATCAGGGACAGACTGATATTCTGCAAAAGGTACAGGGATTGGACTGCTGAGGACTGGGGTAGAGTCATTTTCTCAGATGAATCCCCTTTCCGATTGTTTGGGCCATCCGGAAAACACCTTGTCCGGAGAAGACAAGGTGAGCGCTACCATCAGTCCTGTGTCATGCCAACAGTAAAGCATCCTGAGACCATTCATGTGTGGGGTTGCTTCTCAGCCAAGGGAGTGGGCAATTTTGCTTAAGAACACAGTCATGTATAAAGAATGGTACCAACACATCCTCAGAGAGCAACTTCTCCCAACCATCCAAGAACAGTTTGGTGACGACCAATGCCTTGTCTAGCATGATGGAGCACCTTGCCATAAGGCAAAAGTGATAACTAAGTGGCTCGGGGACAAACAAAAACCCACAACTTCTGACAAACTCCAAGCATTGATTATGCAAGAATGGCCTGTCATCAGTCAGGATGTGGCCCAGAAGTTAATTGACAGCATGCCAGGGTGGATTGCAGAGGTCTTGAACAAGAAGGGTCAACACTGTAAAAATTGACTCTTTGCATAAACTGAATGCCATTGTCAATGAAAGCCTTTGACACTTATGGAATACTTGTAATTATACTTCAGTGTACCATAGTAACTACTGACATAAAGATCTAAGAACACTGAAGCAGCAAACTTTGTGGAGACCAATACTTTCTCAAAACTTTTGGCCACGACTGTACAAATAACACATTTAATGTTTTCAACATCTTTTCTGCTGACTAAATAACACAGTAACATCTGTAACATTCGGACATTAACAAATACATTCGAAATCACATTCATACCTGAAATATAGAAATAAATCACACAGAGATGTAGCTTCGTCTACAAGTCACTTGTAATGAGTGAGCTGTGAAGCCCTGTGTGCCCCTATAGGAATTCCTAGGTGTAACCAGTAAAAATCAGACCAGACATCAATAGAGCACACATCGTATAATCAACATTTAGATAAATGATCAGCATATTACTTACTTGTACACATTATGATTCTGTATTATTATTTAATAATTATTAAGGCACTTTTAATTCTATCCCACACTTCCCTTCAAAATTAGTCATCGCCCGATAACATTTATAACAAATGAGGATTACGTGCCTTGCTCAAGGACATGTCGGTTCGGGTATTCGAACCAGCGACCTTTTGGTTACTGGCCCAACGCTCTAACCGCTAGGCTACCTGCCGCCCTGGAATTCAAACCTGCCGCCCTGATGAGGACTCGATCGCCTGGTTGCAACACTAAGGTTCTGACTTTGCTGTCGCTGTTCCTTTTACCCCTGTCTGGGAGTTGTCCTTGATCATGCTACACCGCAGAACTTCTGCAATTTCTTGAAAAGCTGGTTTTGAAATGTCCTCCTTGATCGTGATGTATTCTTGCAGGAAATTCGAACTTCAGAGCGTAGTCATTAAAGATCCGGTCTGCCACAGTTTTTCCAGATTTTTAAGTTGTAGTGTACGCCTGGGATAAGGGTGTGAAATGGTTGACTACCATTAGAATATACTCATAACCGCCCTTGCATTTGTCTAAGTGTAGGAAGTCTATGGATACAAGTTCAAATGGCTGAGTTGTCACTATGTAGGACAGTGGTACTCTTGTGTCACGGCATGTTTTTTTCTGTTTCAGGCAAGTGCATCTTCTCATGACATGATGCTCTATCTCTCTTTGCATGTACGGCCAGAAAAACCTGTCTCGTATTAGTGATGTTGTGCAATTTACACCTTGATACCCATTTCGCCATGTAGTTCCTTCAAGACTGTAGGCTTGTACTTTTCTGCCAACACCAGCTGCGTTCTGACTACCGTCTTGAGGATACCATTCTCATCCATGTCACTTGTGTCCCACCCTCGAAGAAGACATCTGCTTTTCATGTTGAATGTTTTCAGTTCTTGCCCTGCTGGTTTTGAACTTAACAGTTTGTGTTCCATCACTGGGCTGATGCTCTCATCTTCTCTCTGTGCCTGTCATATAGATAGATAGATAGATAGATAGATAGATAGATAGATAGATAGATAGATAGATAGATAGATAGATAGATAGATAGGTACTTTATTGATCCCCCGGGGGGGAAATTTCATTGTCAAGCAGCTACAACCAAACACAGGGCAGGTGCATTGCAGTGCTAGAGGCGTCACTACAGACCCTGGTTCATTCCCAGTCTGTGTCACAACCTGCCGTGATCAGGAGTGCCATAGGGCGGCGCACAATTGTCTCAGCGTTGTCAGGGTTAGGGGAGGGTTTGTCCAGTGTAGGCCGTCATTGTAAATAAGAATTTGTTCTTAACTGACTCGCCTAGTTAAATAAAGGTAAAAATATATATGTATAGACTCCTGTCTATACATAAATAAATACAAATCATAAAAAATATGCTACTACACCAGAAAGCATGATTTGGCCATTATTAGCTTCTTAAAATAAATAAAAACCAGTTTTTACAGTCGGAAGGGCCCGCAATGTGGGCAGCGCATGCTGCAAATATCAAATAGGTGATAGTTAAGTTGTGACTGTCAGTGAAAAGCAGAGAGACTCAGCCAGGCATATCGCAATATTTAAAAATGCAATCACAGAAAAACTGTTTGGAAAGCAAATAGCTATTGCTGTAAAGAGATGACAATGAAAAGACTCCAATCTGTCTTTTAGTTAGCCTATCAAAATTCTTAACTTAATTAAGCGAACAGAGTTGTTTGGGCTTAAACGGAGGATAAAACAATGCACCCAAACACACAGTACTACAAAATGGCACCAGAATGCAAGCGATTTTAATTCTTCACTGACCTCCAAACAAATCTCGAGATCATTTATGAATCATAGATTTGCTTAAAGCTGAGGTAGACATCTGGCCTGTGAACACGCGTGTAGCACACGTCTTTAAGTGTCTGTGTTAGCAGTGTGCCTGATTTGTTAAGCGTGTGCACTGGATTTAGTGATGATTGACAGACAGGCTTGTGAGGCAAGACAACCTATGCCCACCTTGCAAGGTCCCCGGTGACTTGCACACAGACTAGCTAGGTAGCTTTGTCGCCAATCACTGTTCGGATTACAAACTGAGCTACAATTTAAGTAATGGGATTTGAGTCCGAGAATAAATAAATGTAAAGTTTATGTGTTGTGTAGCCACCATTAGGGTCTAGATTTTTTTAGAATATGTAATATACTGTTTTATTGATGTAATTCTCTAAAGTGCATATGTTTTGTTACACTAATTGCTTTTCTTGTGTTTTATGTCCCCCTGGAAAATGAAGTATGGAAAGGTGAAGACAAGTTTTATTGAGTTAATTTAGAAAAAGATGGGGTTAATTGTAGTGTCATGGTACCAACCTTTTATAATCTGTTTTTAATTAAACACAATTCACTGAGGTGTCTTGCTCTTGACTCTCATAATTGGACAGTTGTGGGCATACAGTGGTGGTTCAACAGTAGAATTAAGTGTTCCTCCTGAGCATTGAGTTATTCAGTTAATATAACTTCATGTTGAAGTTATAGGGCTGCTTCTGAACCTGTGTTGTGCTTTGTTCACCCAACAGTGAGTAATTCCATGAAAGGGTATTGAGTATTAGATCAGCCTTTCTCAAACCCAGGTCTGTGGACCGGCGCTGGTTTGTGGAGGAATGCCTGCCGGCCTGCGGCATGTCCCTCATGCAAAAGTCCTACTCACTGCACTGGTTCGTCTAAAATCCACTGAATGCGCTGCTTATTTCATAGAACCACAGTTACGTGAGTAACCTCTGTCTGCTTAGCGGTTTCTGTTTTCTTCCTACGAAATAAAAGCAGGACATTGCAGCTTGCCAACAAGATGCAAAATAAAAGCAGGACATTGCAGCTTGTCAACAAGATGCAAAATAAAAGCAGGACATTGCAGCTTGTCAACAAGATGCAAAATAAAAGCAGGACATAGCAGCTTGTCAACAAGATGCAAAACAAAATAAAAGCAGGACATTGCAGCTTGTCAACAACATGCAAAATAAAACAAAATAAAAGCAGGACATTGCAGCTTGTGAACAACATGCAAAATAAAACAAAATAAAAGCAGGACATTGCAGCTTGTCAACAAGATGCAAAATCAAACAAAATAAAAGCAGGACATTGCAGCTTGTCAACAACATGCAAAATCAAACAAAATAAAAGCAGGACATTGCAGCTTGTCAACAACATGCAAAATAAAACAAAATAAAAGCAGGACATTGCAGCTTGTCAACAACATGCAAAATAAAACAAAATAAAAGCAGGACATTGCAGCTTGTCAACAACATGCAAAATAAAACAAAATAAAAGCAGGACATTGCAGCTTGTCAACAAGATGGGAGAAACCACAAGGAATGTAAAGTAAGACATGTTGATATTTAAACTAAATCAATACCTGTCATCTGTCTTAAACTAAATCAATACCTGTCATCTGTCTTAAACTAAATCAATACCTGTCATCTGTCTTAAACTAAATCAATACCTGTCATATCTGTCTTAAACTAAATCAATAAATGTCATATCTGTCTTAAACTAAATCAATACCTGTCATATCTGTCTTAAACTAAATCAATACCTGTCATATCTGTCATGGTAAGATTGATTATACCATATACAGTACATGGTACAGACTTCAGCTTTACACTGGAAAAAAAAAAATGTATATTGAAGTCGGAAGTTTACATACACTTAGGTTGAAGTCATTAAAACTCATTTTTCAACCACTCCACAGATTTCACTTTAACAAACTATAGTTTTGGCAAGTCGGTTAGGACATCTACAGACAGATTATTTCACTTATAATTCACTATATCACAATTCCAGTGGGTCAGAAGTTTACATACACTAAGTTGACTGTGCCTTTAAACAGCTTGGAAAATTCCAGAAAATGATGTCATGGCTTTAGAAGCTTCTGATCGGCTAATTGACATCATTTGAGTCAATTGGAGGTGTACCTGTGAATGTATTTCAAGGCCTACCTTCAAACTCAGCGGAAACAAGTACAAAAGTATCTATATCCACAGTAAAATGAGTCCTATATTGACATAACCTGAAAGGCCGCTCAGCAAGGAAGAAGCCACTGCTCCAAAACCACCATAAAAAAGCCAGACTATGGTTTGCAGCTGCACATGGGGACAAAGATCATACTTTTTGGAGCAATGTCCTCTGGTCTGATGAAACAAAAATACAACTGTTTGGCAGTAATGACCATCGTTATGTTTGGAGGAAAAATGGGGAGGCTTGCAAACCAAAGAACACCATCCCAACCGTGTTGTGGGGGTGCTTTGCTGCAGGAGGGACTGGTGCACTTCACAAAATAGATTGCATCATGAGGAAAGAAAATTATGTGGCTATATTGAAGCAAAATCTCAAGACATCATTCAGGAAGTTAAAGCTTGGTCGCAAATGGGTCTTCCAAATGTTCCCAAGCATACTTCCAAAGTTGTGGCAAAATGGCTTACGGACAACAGAGTCAAGGTGTTGGAGTGGCCATCACAAAGCCCTGACCTCAATTCTGTAGAAAAGTTGTGGGCAGAACTGAAAAAGCGTGTACGAGCAAAGAGGCCTACAAACCTGACTCAGTTACACCAGTTCTGTCAGGAGGAATGGGCCAAATTTCACCCAACTTATTGTGGGAAGCTTGTGGAAGGCTACATTTGACCCAAGTTAAACAATTTAAAGGCAATGCTACCAAATACTAATTGAGTGTATGTAAACTTCTGACCCTCTGGGAATGTGATGAAGGAAATAAAATCTGAAATAAGCGGGGTGGTGCATCTAAATAAAATGACCACTGAATGTATTCTTTTTATTCTCATGTTGTGCTTTTTATTTCTCCTGTTTTTCTTTGACTTAGTATAACTGCATTGTTGAGGAAGAGCTTGCAAGCAAGTATTTCACTGTACTGTTTACACCTGCTGTATCTCGTGCACTTGACAAATAAACTCGAATGAGATTTTATCTGTTGATAAGCAACTGCTTATTTAGGTCCTTATGGGGGTGAGATGCGAGACTAATATGAAAAATCATTCCAGATGAGTAAACTTTAAAGGACGAAGGTCCGTCACACTTGATTTGGATCATTTCAAGTACAGTAGATGATCTACAGATGGTTCAACTATCAACAAACAATCTATTGGTTTTGAAAACAAAAAATCCCATCCCTTTCTCCTTTTGATACTTTTTTTGACAGTTGGAATAAAAGGATGAGTGGTGGTCTAAGACACTGCATCTCAGTGCTAGATGCGTCACTACAGACAACCTGGTTCTGCGGTCCAAGACACTGCATCTCAGATAGATAGATAGATAGATAGATAGATAGATAGATAGATAGATAGATAGATAGATAGATAGATAGATACATGATACATAGAGCGGCAGTATGAAAAAGTATAGAAATACAAGATATCTGGAGTGCAAAAAAGCTATAAAAAGACATTGCATAGTATGAGTGGTTGGCTGAATATGTACACTATACATTGGTGGATGTTGGATGGTTAACTATACTATACAGGTTGATGGAAGAGAAATACTTCAATAGCTAAAAATGCATATGATATGAGCGAGGGTAATCATAGTTGACTTAATAGACAGACTGGGTAAATGAACAGGTAAGTGAATATTTTGCATGGTTACATAAACTGTACAGGTAAATGACAGGAAGAGATACTTATAGCTAAATGTGTGTATGATATAATAGTAATTCCCTTAAAATACAGTCCTTAGTGCGCAGAGGCGTCACTACAGACAACCTGGTTCAGCGGTCTAAGACACTGCATCTCAGTGCTAGAGGCGTCACTACAGACAACCTGGTTCAGTGGTCTAAGACACTGCATCTCAGTGCTAGAGGAGTCACTACAGACAACCTGGTTCAGTGGTCTAAGACACTGCATCTCAGTGCTAGAGGCGTCACTACAGACAACCTGGTTCAGCGGACTAAGACACTGCATTGTTTTTTCTTCAATATGACAAGGCTGGTGACAGCGAGGACTGGTGACAGAAGACACAACAAAGTGACTGTGCTACCTTGAGCGAGGCTCACATCTTTTTGTTTGAAGCTACTGGGACCTGGAGATGAGACAGGTGATAAGGTCACTGAGAGACTCGTGAGGAAGGGGGGTTCAGGATAACAGTATCTGCAGTATAATGAAATCTGACAGGACTGGAGGAAAGTGATGTCCCTCTCACTGGCCCTGTGCTCTATGTATCATGTACCGTGTATCTGTCTTTTGTGTACTTTCATTGTGGCATTTTGCACCTGCCCTGTGTTTTGTTGTAGCTGCTTGACAATGAAATTTCCCCCCCGGGGGATCAATAAAGTATCTATCTATCTATCTAGTATGTCATGAGGAATCCACTTTGCTTTGCTGCATAAACAAGTTTTCCCTCCCCATCTCATGTATATTGTATTGCAGTAGAGCTCTGTATTGTTGGTGGCTACGACTCACTGCTTAATGTTTAATGTTGTACCAGGGAAGAACAGTCATTAGTATGTTGATTACTTCCATATTGAATATGTAGTGCCATATTGTATGCTTATGTATACATGCAGCTGACGTAGCCTAATCTAAAATGGACGAAATCAAGCAACTGTGATGAAATGGATGTCCATGGCTTGGGTATTATGAACATGAGGAAAGAGTGATAGCATGGGTCTCTTACATGGCTGATGGGCTAGCTACGTACAGACAGGTGGATCCTATTGGTATCAGTGTTGTGAGAAACTGATCCGTGCTTCTCTCACATTACAAACAAATGGCTAAGCTTGGCTATTTAAGGATCCTTAGCGTGTGTTGTTGTATATGCTCCTGTCAGCCCCCATATAGCCTACAGGGTTGCTGAAGCCAGGCAACTACATACACTCAGTGGACAGTTTATATATTTCCGGGTCGGACCCCCCTTTGCATCCAGAGCAGCCTGAATTCTCCAGGGCATGGATTCTACAAGGTGTGGCATTCCAACGTTGCTCAATTGGTATCAAGGAACCTAACGTGAAAATATTTCCAACACCATTACACCACCGCCACCAGCCTGTACCGTTGACACCAGGCAGTATGGGGCCATGGACTCATGCTGCTTACGCCAAATCCTGACTCTGCCAGCAGCATGACACAACAGGAACCAGGATTAATTTCCACACATCAGTTGTCTAGTGTTGGTGATCACGTGCCCACTGCAGCCACTTCTTCTTGTTTGTATCTGATAGGAGTGGAACCCGGTGTGATCTGCAATAGCCCATCTGTGACAAGGACTGACGAGCTGTGTATTCCAAGATGCCGTTCTGCACACCAATGTTGTAGTGCCGTTATTTGCCTGTTTGTGGCCCACCTGTTAGCTTGACCATTCTTACGTTCAATCGAACAGTAACTGAATGCCTCGATGCCTGTCTGCCTGCTTTATATAGCAAGCCAAGGCCACATGACTCACTGTCTGTTGGCGCTAACCATTTTTGTGAACTGGCTACCTAATAAATTTGCCACTGAGTTTATTTTAGAGGTCAGAAACACAGTGGTAAATTACTGCAATGTTCTCATGTGTCCCATTGCATCATGTCTAGTGTTTCCACACTGTGGGCATGACTTGTAAGCTATAGATGTAACCTTAATGGTGCATGCTAACCAACAAACCAGGGGACACTCTTGGCAGACTGGGAGGCATAGCCTACCTACTCCTTAGTAATGCAAAATCATCGGTCTTTGTGAAGCTCATTGCTCTCTAATATACTTCTCCAGTTACACACACACACACTACTCCATTACCAGCAGCTTTTGATTGATGTTGAGTTGCTGTCCCAGACGCTTTTGAAATATCAGGTCTCTTCGTTCTTTCCTATCAGGTCATTCAGGTCAGGTCACAACGAACTCACAACCTGAGCTTGTTGGAGGTTGGTTTGTCTCGCAGGTTGTGTCAGTGATGTGCCTTAATGTAAGTTGCTACTTTTTATTGCTATACTTTCATACTGTATCTATATATGATTTAGTCCAAGGCATCCATATACAAGTATTTGGAAAAATAAAAAAAGGTACACTGTCTGCTATAACATCTGGGGCCCCGGGACACCTACTCCAGTAGGCCCTCCGACCCGACAGATTATATATTTTATTTATTTTTGGGCATTTTTTTATGCCTAAACTTAACCCTAACCTTATAAAATCTGAGTTAAAGGTATAATCCACCCCCAGAAATAAAAATCATGAAAATCCTGTGAATTTTCTGAAAACCTATGTTCTGTCAGTGGGTAAAATAAAATGGTTTCCCACGATTTAACTTCTAATTGGTCCATCTGTGAGAATCAGGAAATAGAGCTACAAAATTCTTGCCACTGGAGATAACACACTATCACATTTTCATAACGCTTTTAAAACAATTACCTGTACTCCAGATTGCCACATCGGCCAATATATGGTATGGGCGTATTAAGTCACTGACTCTTCCCACATTTTGTTACGTTACAGGCTTATTCTAAAATGTATTAAATTGTTTTTTCCCCTCATCAATCTACACACAATACCCCATAATGACAATGCAAAAACAAGATATTAGAAATGTTTGAAAATGTATATATTAAAAAATTCAAAATAATCAAATTTACATAAGTATTCAGACTCTTTACTCAGTACTTTGTTGAAGCACCTTTGGCAGCGATTACATGGGTATGACGCTACAAGCTTGGCACACCTATATTTGGGGAGTTGCTCCCATTCTTCTCTGCAGATCCTCTCAAGCTCTGTCAGGTTGGATGGGGAGTGTCGCTGCACAGCTATTTCAGGTTTCTCCAGAGATGTCAGATCAGGTTCAAGTCCAGGCTCTGGCTGGGCTTGTTGGAAGGTGAACCTTCGCCCCCAGTCTGAGGTCCTGAGTGCTCTGGAGCAGGTTTTCATCAAGGATCTCTCTGTACTTTGCTCCGTTTATCTTTCCCTTGATTCTGACTAGTCTCCCAGGCCCTGCCGCTGAAAGACATCCCAATAGCATGATGCTTCACCGTAGGGGAAGTTCTTGGGGACCTTCAATACTGCAGAAATATTTTAGGACCCTTCCCTAGATCTGTGCCTCGACACAATCTTGCCTCGGAGCTCTACCGACAATTCCTTTGACGTCATGGCTTGGTTTTTGCTCGACATGCACTGTCAACTGTGGGACCTTCTATAGACAGGTGTGTGCCTTTCCAAATAATGTCCAATCAATTGAATTTACCACAGGTGGACTCCAATCAAGTTGTAGAAACATCTCAAGGATGATCAATGGAAACAGGATGCACCTGAGCTCAAAATTTTGTTAATCAATTTTAGAATAAGGCTGTAACATAACAAAACCGGAAAAAGTCAGTGGTCTGAATACTTTCCAAATGTACTGTATATATTTTGCTTAGATGTGGTCAATCTAAACAGTGTACGAAGTTATTCAACTCTTTTTCTCCTTCAAGTACCATGTCGCATTGCACTGTGTTTCTGTGGGAAACAGATATTACGGAAAGGAGAAACGACCCACCCAACTGACTGTCGACCCATCGCATTCACGCTGCCATGCTGTGTCACGCGGTTGCTAAGCTAATCATCACGCAATCCCTTCTCAAAGTCAGGGTATGAGTGGAGAAACCTGCCTATTTTCTAAGTACGTAATGGCACGATTCCAAAACGATATTATATTACAGAGAAAAAGTCATCTCACATCTTGGAAAATATTTGCAATGTTTGTGCTTGTTCACAGAATTCATTCTAATGTTTGGTTTTTGAGCTACCGCCCATTTGACTCCCAATCACTACTAGGAGAGCTCTCCTTGTCCCAGAATCACCCAGAATTCACTGTGTGGCCCATTGACGACGCATGGGCAACATACACAGTACGATTCTAATTGAGTTTCCCATCTCCTCAAAATTATCTCTATGGGAAAGCAGCATTACTCTGCTCTCTCTCTGGGCAGAGACGCCGTTTATACAGTTGAAGTCGGAAGTTTACATACACCTTAGCCAAATACATTTAAACTCAGTTTTTCACAGTTCCTGACATTTAATCCTAGTAAAAAGTCCCTGTCTTAGGTCAGTTAGGATTACCACCTTATTTTAAGAATGTAAAATGTCTGAATTATTTATTATTTATTTATTTCTTTCATCACTTGGGTCAAACGTTTCGGGTAGCCTTACACCAGCTTCCCACAATAGGTTTGGTGAATTTTGGCCCATTCCTCCTGACAGAAGTGAGTCAGGTTTGTTTAGGCCTCCTTGCTTGCACAAGCCTTTTCAGTTCTGCCCACAAATTGTCTATAGGATTGAGGTCAGGGCTTTGTGATGGCCACTCCAATACCTTGACTTTGTTGTCCTTAAGCCTTTTTACCACAACTTTGGAAGTATGCTTGGGACATTCTATTTGGAAGACCCATTTGCGACCAAGCTTTAACTTCCTGACTGATGTCTTGCGATGTTGCTTCAATATACCCACTTACTTTTCCTTCCTCATGATGCCATCTATTTTGTGAAGTGCACCAGTCCGTCCTGCAGCAAAGCACCCCCAAAGCTTGATGCTGCCACCCCCGTGCTTCATGGTTGGGATGGTGTTCTTCGGCTTGCAAGCATCCCCCTTTTTCCTCCGAACATAACAATGGTCATAATGGCCAAACAGTTCTAATTTTGTTTCATCAGACAAGGGGACATTTCTCTAAAAAGTAAGATCTTTGTCCCCATGTGCAGTTGCAAACCGTAGTCTGGCTTTTTTATGGCAGTTTTGGAGCAGTGGCTTCTTCCTTGCTGAGTGGCCTTTCAGGTTATGTCGATATATGACTAGTTTTACTGTGGATATAAATACTTTTGTACCTGTTTCCTCCAGCATCTTCACAAGGTCCTTTGCTGTTTTTCTGGGATTGATTTGCACTTTTCACACCAAAGTACACTCATCTCTAGGAGACAGAACGCGTCTCCTTCCTTAGCGGTATGACGGTTGCGTGGTCCCATGTGTTTATACATGCGTACTATTGTTTGTACAGATGAAAGTGGTACCTTCAAGCGTTTTGAAATTGCTCCCAAAGATGAACCAGACTTGTGGAGGTCTACACATTTTTTTGGGGAGGTCTTTGCTGATTTCTTTTGATTTTCCCATGATGTCGAGCAAAGAGGCACTGATTTTGAAGGTAGGCCTTGAAATACATCCACAGGTACACCTCCAATTGACTCAAATGATGTCAATTAGCCCATCAGAAGCTTCTAAAGCCATGACATAATTTTCTGGAAACTTCCAAGATGTTTAAAGGCACAGTCAACTTAGTGTATGTAAACTTCTGACCCACTGGAATTGTGATATAGTGAATTATAAGTAAAATAATCTGTCTGTAAACAATTGTTGGAAGAATTACTTGTCATGCACAAAGTACATGTCCTAACCGACTTGCCAAAACTATAGTTTGTTAACATGAAATCTGTGGAGTGGTTGAAAAATGAGTTTTAATGACTTTAACCTAAGTGTATGTAAACTTCCGATTTCAACTGTAGCTCAGTGGGAGAGACAGTAAGAGCAATTCTACACATTTTGCCAAACGGCAGAGAGATTTTGCAGTTTTTAAGCTAATTCCCTGCAATTCTACACATTTTGCCAAACGGCAGAAAGATTTTGCAGTTTTTAAGCTAATTCCCTGCAATTCTACACATTTTTCCATGGCTTATGACGTGTTTATATCCTATCTGTGGGGGGGCAACTGTCACGAAGCCCCCAACTCAAACCCTGCTTGCCGGTCGGTAATCCGGCCCTGAACGTTAGAACACTTTTTTCAACTGTCAAGGGTGTGATGTTCCTTTTTCATCTAGCTATGACATAACCTACTATTTTAAGCATGGGAAACCGTTGTGTCGCTATGGCATTTCCCCATCCAGCCAGCAAAGAGAGAGGGTTACTATCCTAACAACATGGGACACCAAGACCTGAACACTATCGACTCCCTTTCTTTCACTCAGCTTCCATCATAACATTAAAATACAACATAAAAAAAATATAACATAAAAAAGTTGAATCATTCTAACTTTCCATTCTCACCCTGACCATATGTCATATAACTTTTTTTTATAATCTCTCCTCGCTAGTCAAAATTCCCGGTGGTGAAACTCAAACAAGGCCTTCTCAAGGCTGCTGTAAATATAATCATAATTACTTTATCGACATTTTCTTTAGGAGATGGAAGTAATAAAAACCCTCCTGTGATGATTGAGGACTGCATGTTCATTCTGGTGCGTCACTCCTGAGTCTTTCAGAAGAACTCTGACAGATCAGCCTGACTTAAAGAACTCTCTGCATGCTCTGTACATCTCCTGTTCCAACACTTAATACTTCCAAAGAGGACTCTGTGCACTTACTCAGTAAAACATATATAGTTGGCTTGAATATTGTCTTTGATATTAGATATTTCATATAATCCAATACTTGTTTTGCATTTTGTTTGACCACATAGGCTATCACTAGCATTATATGATGACATTTGCAGTAGGCCCTTCTATTCCATATTAAATGAACTCCGTTCTCAGTTCTTTGATTTTCTTTTCATTTTCCTCAGCCATCATCCCTGTAGACCTCACAGCTTCTTTCAACACCAGCCGTGGAGGGGAAACCTGTTATGCCACCATTTCCTCCATCAGTGCAGTCCTACTACCAGCAGACGCTGCTATCTCCTGCCCTTCAATGTGAGATGTTTTGAAGAACACTAACATGTTGCTGAGGTTGTATTGATTCTCCTTCTAAGTGTCTGCGTTGTGATATCTGCCTGGGTTATTATTTTTTTTGCCTCCAGAGTGGGTGTGCAGGGTGTCATTACGGCAGTGCACGCACACAGCCATGCAGCGTGGGAGGCTGTTAGAGAGTGTGTGGGAGGCTCCTAAATTCTGATCCAGTCTTTCTTGAAGAACCCTTTATCGGGGGGGAAAGCAGTCAAATTATCCTTGGCCAAATATCTCTATTTTTGCTGGTTAATCCATTCCAGTAGTTGTCTGGAGATAATGAAACCCCCTCCCTGGAGGTTTATTACACACTCAATCACCTTTTCACTTCCCAATAGAGATGAGGAAGGTTTCCCTCCTACTATCTGAGCCCATGGAATAATCAGGAAAACATTTTTTTCTCAAGTGTTAGAATAGCTCTTGTCTTAAAGGTCAGGGTTAAGAACTATATACTGTAGGACATGTCTTATTCATGCTGTACAAACAAATAATTAATGAGTGTAAAGCCTTCGTTCTATATTTTGTTTAGCTACTGTCTGACCGAACAGACCTTGCCTGTCCCAGCGATTCATGTGATTAATTTGTGCCTAGGGTCAAGTAAAATACTAAGCTAACCTCAATTGTTTTACATCAAATGTTATTCAGCTGGCTTAGATGTTTTCCCATGTGTTCTTGTCCCCATAGGAACAAATAGCCCATATCGTCAAATTACTGGATTTTAAAGATGAACTGTTTTAGCAGGAACCATTGGTAATGACCATTGTTTTATAGTTCTCTCTGACAGTTAATTAATCTGGATAGTCCATTTCTCTGGGCCAACGTGCCCTGTCTGTCTGTCATGTTTGTAAACTGGGCCTTATGATGCACTAGAGACATGATTATATTGGTAGGATCAGTCCATTCAATTGACCATCAGTTTATCTATAATGTAGTAGTAGTAGTAGTAGTAGCAGTAGTAGTAGTAGTAGCAGTAGTAGCAGTAGCAGTAGCAGTAGCAGCAGTAGCAGTAGCAGTAGTAGAAGTAGTAGTAGCAGCAGTAGCAGAAGTAGCAGCAGTAGTAGCAGTAGCAGTAGTAGCAGTAGTAGCAGTAGCAGTAGTAGCAGTAGTAGCAGTAGCAGTAGTAGCAGTAGCAGTAGCAGTAGTAGTAGCAGTAGCTAAGGTGTGTTCAATTTAAAAAACTGTTACAGGTAGAATGAACAACGGTAGGAGGGGTGCTAGACAACAAGGACGAAAATCCCAAAAAAGGGTTTAAACTTCAAAAAATACTAATTTAAGGCAGAAAAGAAAGGCAGATTAATTGAATTTGCTCACTTTAATCCATTGTTCTGGATCAGGTGACTGACTTTGTGTGCTCCAACTGACGTCTTCCTCTGAGAAATGTCAGTCACCTGTATTCATCCTGAACAATGGATTAAAGGAGCAAATGAAATCAATCTGCCTTTTCTGTTGAGTGCTCAAAAAGAGAGGTGATTTACTCTGCCTCGTCATTATCTTTATCTGGCAGTCGATCATAACCTTCTCAACGTTAGCTACGGCTTCAAATGTTGAAACCAACAGATCATGATAACCTGTGACTCCTACATGGCTCTTTGTGGGCTTGGGCTTCCAGTATCACCCTGACTGTCTTTGTGGGCTTGGGCCTCCAGTATCACCCTGACTGTATTTGTGGGCTTGGGCCTCCAGTATCACCCTGACTGTATTTGCAGGCTTGGGCCTCCAGTATCACCCTGACTGTATTTGCAGGCTTGGGCCTCCAGTATCACCCTGACTGTATTTGTGGGCTTGGCCTCCAGTATCACCCTGACTGTCTTTGTGGGCTTGGGCCTCCAGTATCACCCTGACTGTATTTGCGGGCTTGGGCCTCCAGTATCACCCTGACTGTATTTACGGGCTTGGGCCTCCAGTATCACCCTGACTGTATTTGTGGGCTTGGCCTCCAGTATCACCCTGACTGTCTTTGTGGGCTTGGGCCTCCAGTATCACCCTGACTGTATTTGTGGGCTTGGGCCTCCAGTATCACCCTGACTGTATTTGTGGGCTTGGGCCTCCAGTATCACCCTGACTGGCTTTGTGGGCTTGGCCTCCAACACCCTGCTTCCTGCCTTGCTGTCTTTGTGGGCTTGGGCCTCCAGTATTATCCTGACACCTACAAGTCTGTCTTTGTGGGCTTGGGCCTCCAGTATCACCCACTGTTTGTTGAGATAATGGTTGGGCTGACTGTTCACCTCTGTGCCAATACAACAGGGCCATTTGGCCTCAATGAACACCAGACCTGTCTGCTGAATCAGTCGCTGCCAGAACCTTGGTTCCAGCAGATTAGGTTCTATAGCCTCAGTGCCAGCCATTATCCATGGGCTACCTGATGCGTAAGAAACGTTGACATGCCACAGCCAGACATGGGCATGAAACCGATACACATATCACAGCAAAGCAGGGCACAGCCTTTACCACTGAATGGCTGTGATATTGGTGCATAGATGGAATTTTATTTTAAAAAATTAAATGAAGCATAATGGAACATGATCATATTGCCTTCTAATAATGTCCTGACTAGTCCTTGTTCAATACTGTAGAAATACACAGAAAGGAAGTATGCCAACTTGGTGGACTTGAAGTGTATTACTGACCCATTTGAAACATACATTCATCTATTTATGGTTTAAAGAGAGTTTTATAAACAACTGTGGCATTTTGTAAACAGTTGTCATAAACAATCAAGTAATTGGCCCTACAAGTCTCTTCTGCATGATGCCATGCAGTATGGTCCAATTAGAGCAGGGCAATTGTTCTGAGTTCTATAGCTCACGAATATAAGTGGATGTTTCATGAACTAAATAGGTTTTCAATTTACTCAGTGAAAAATTGGAGTAAAACAAGCCTATATTTTGAGTTCTGATGGGACGACAGTTGAACTAAGCTCATGAGGCATTTCTTAGTTATATTCAGTGCTTCAACATACTTTGTTGAAGCACCTTTGGCAGCGATTACATGGGTATGATGCTACAAGCTTAGCACACCTGTATTTGGGGAGTTTCTCCCATTCTTCTCTGCAGATCCTCTCAAGCTCTGTCAGGTTGGATGGGGAGCGTCGCTGCACAGCAAGTTCGATCGGGTTCAAGTCCGGGCTCTGGCAGGGCCACTCAAGGACATTGAGACTTTTCCCAAAGCCACTCCTGTATTGTCTTGGCTATGTGCTTAGGGTCGTTGTCCTGTTGGAAGGTGAACCTTCGCCCCAGTCTAAGGTCCTGAGCACTCTGCAAGCAGGTTTTTATTAAGCATCTCTCTGTACTTTGCTCGGTTCAACTTTCCCTCGATCCTGACTAGTCTCCCAGTCCTTGCCGCTGAAAAACATCCCCACAGCATGATGTTGCCCCCACCATGCTTCACCGTAGGGATGGTGCCAGGTTTCCTCCAGATGTGATGCTTGGCATCCAGGCCAAAGAGTTCAATCTTGGTTTCATCAGACCAGAGAATCTTGTTTCTCACAGTCTGAGAGTCCTTTTGGCAAACCCAAAGCGGACTGTCATGTGCCTTTTTCTGAGGAGTGGCTTCCGTCTGACCACCCTACCATAAAGGCCTGATTGGTGGAGTGCTGCAGAGATGGTTGTCCTTTTGGAAGGTTCTCCCAACTCCACAGAGGAACTCTGGAGCTCTGTCAGAGTGACCATTGGGTTCTTGGTCACCTCTCTGACAAAGGCTCTTCTCCCCGATTGTTCAGTTTGGCCGGACGTCCAGCTCTAGAAAGAGTCTTGGTCGTTCCAAACTTCTTCCATTTAAGAATGTCGGAGACTACATGGAAACTTTCAACACACTAGAAATTGTTTTATACCCTTCCCCAGATATGTGCCTCGACACAATCCTGTCTCTGAGATCTACGGGCAATTCCTTCGACCTCATGGCTTGGTTTTTGCTCTGTCAACTGTGGGACCTTATATAGACAGGTGTGTGCCTTTCCAAATAATGTCCAATCAATTGAATTTACCACAGGTGGACTCCAATCAAGTTGTAGAAACATCTCAAGGATGATGAATGGAAACAGGATGCACCTGAGCTCAATTTCGAGTCTCATAGCAAAGGGTCTGAATGCTTATGTAACTACGTTTTTTTATTATTTTTTATTTTTTTAAACATTTGCAAATGTATTGTAATTGTTTTTATAAAAAACCCTAAATGTATTTACAAGTATTCAGACCCTTTGCTATGAGCTCAGGTGCATCCTGTTTCCATTAATCATCCTTGAGATGTTTCATTATGGGGTATTGTGTGTAGATTGATGAGAAAAAAAATATTTAATACATTTTAGAATAAGGCTGTAACGTCACAAAATGTGGAAAAAGTGAAGGAGTTTGAATACTTTCTGAATGCACTGTGTGTATATATATATATATATATATAATTCATTTATAAGTCATAAAATGGATGTAGCAACATAGGATTCTAACTTCAAGGTATTTTTATTTTCTTCTTTCAACTACAATGGTTCTTTATGGTAATAGCATAAAATGCTCCTAAATTTAAATCCCATAAAGGAGTGTAGCTCTTTTGGGACACATGATCTGGTTTTATTGAGCATTAACAATAAATGGGAAAGAGTGAAACACATTTTTTTTGTCAAGAGAGAGCGGTTAAAAGAGGACACCAATCATCAATACTAACAATGTGACCCAGGGGACAAAGAGATTGGCTTTAGAAGCAGGAGGTGAGGAAGAGAACAACCACAGATGACTCTCACAGTCAAGAATTTTTATCACACAGATCCCACTCCAGAGGACATACTGCCTTGGATCCCCCATTGTCCTGCATTGATGTTCCAGTCCGGAGTATAAAACTGACTTCAAAGAAATATAGACAGAAATAAAAAGAGTGCCCATTAACAGAAGGTAATCTATCTGGTAATAGAAATCATTACAGAAGCATCATGATGAATAAATCATGTATTTCTGCCTCTTATCTCCATCAATCTTTTTACATTACTCCCTCTCTCTCACCAGTCCTCTATTCATGCCCCACACAGCTTATTTTCTCTCTCTACTCTACCACTTCTCTGGATTTACAGGACAAGAGGGGAAAAGGAGACATAATTGAAATCTAATGGAGTCAATGAGGCAAGCAGTGGAGATGTAATCCTGGATATAGAGAGAGAGTGAGAACTGACTCGGAGCACCACAACACATTAAAAACACACTTGTGTCACATTACTTTATTGGTTTTGCTTTCCCAGGATCCTTGCATCCCATTTCATTAAGAAGCTTACACGCAGTGCAGAGGAATAGAGTTTGCTGTCATGGTAGTAAGATAGTGATGATGGATAATACAGTATTTCGACATGGAATAGCAAAGGAATACTTACAGAATCATCTATCATTTAAATGTTTTGTTATAAGTAGTTCAATGTCAAAAAAATGATGTTTCTCTACAGGCATTTCCCACTGCACTATCCCAACCTGTACTCAGGGGTAGACGTAACATAGTAAATGAAAATCCGGGACACTCCAATTAGTATGATATGTTGCGTTTCGTATTGTATGTATTCATTTGTGGATAGTCTTCCACATCTGCGGTGTCTCATGAGGGACAACCAAACACAGAATTGGTTAGGGAACACACCTCCAAGACAAATCTTTTGAATAACAGAAAAAAACATGCTAATCGACGTGTTCATTGGCTCTTTAAGGTTAGGGTTAGGAGTTAGCTAACATGCTAATTAATAGCAAAGTTGCTAATGAACAAAAATTCTAAAGTTGGCCGTGATGAGATATATATGCCAACCCATCCACCCCGACCAACCACCCTACTTCTGTGTTTGCCGTTAAGTAACCTGTCTTATGTAACCATACCAAACGTAACATATCATACTAATTTGAATGTCCCGGATTTTCATATACTATGTTACATCTAGTCTATGATACCAGTCTGACTATCCTCACCATCTCAAATGTAAAAAAACACCAGGCTTTTAAGATTACTGCTGATCATTCCCATGACATTCAAATAATATTATCGGTTTCTCACGTCATCACTGTGGCAGGGCTAGTAAATCATATGTACAGTGCCTTCGGAAAGTATTCACATCCCTTGACTTTTTCCACATTTTGTTACGTTACAGCCTTATTCTAAAATTGATTAAATAAAAAAATATCCTCAGCAATCTACACATAATACCCCATAATGGCAAAGCAAAAAAGATAATAAAACAGAAATACCTTATTTACATACAGTGACAAGAAAAAGTATGTGAACCCTTTGGAATTATCTGGATTTCTGCATAAATAGGTCATCAAATTTGATCTGATCTTCATTTAAGTCACAACAATAGACAAACACAGTCTGTTTAAACTAATTTAACAAGTCAATAACAATTATACGTTTTCATGTCTTTATTGAACACACTGTGTAAACATTCACAGTGCAGGGTGGGAAAAAGTATGTGAACCCTTGGATTTAATAACTGGTTGACCCTCTGTAGTTGCAGATCAGACCTGCACAACGGTCAGGAGGAAAAAAAACTGCAGGAGAATGTGGGCCACTCCACCCAACTTCTGTTGAGCTTCAATTGCGGACAGATAGCCATACATTCTCCTGCAACATGTCTTGATAAACTTGGGAATTAATTTTTCCATCAATGACAGCAAGCTGTCCAGGACCTGAGGCAGCAAAGCAGCCCCAAACCATGATGCTCCCACCACCATACTTTACAGTTGGGATGAGGTTTTGATGTTGGTGTGCTGTGCCTTTTTTTCTCCACACATAGTGTTGTGTGTTCCTTCTAAACAACTCAACTTTAGTTTAATCTGTCCACAGAATTTTTTGCCAACAGCGCTGTGGAACATCCAGGTGCTCTTTTGCGAACTTCATACGTGCAGCAATGTTTTTTTGGGACGGCAGTGGCTTCTTCCGTGGTGTCCTCCCATGAACACCATTCTTGTTTAGTGTTTTACGTATTGTAGACTCATCAACAGAGATGTTTGCATGTTACAGAGATTTCTGTAAGTCTTTAGCTGACACTCTAGGGTTCCTCTTAACCTCAATGAGCATTCTGTGCAGTGTTCTTGCAGTCATCTTTGCAGGGCGGCCACTCCTAGGGAGAGCAACAGTGCTGAACTTTCTCCATTTATAGACTATTTGTCTTACGGTGGACTGATGAACATCAAGGCTTTTAGAGATACTTTTGCAACCCTTTCCAGCTTTTATGCAAGTCAATAATTCTTAATGTGATGCTTGATCTTCTGAGATCTCTTGTTCGAGGCATGGTTCACATCAGGCAATGCATCTTGTGAATAGCAAACTCAAATTTTGTGAGTGTTTTTTATAGGGCAGCTCTAACCAACATCTCCAATCTCGTCTCATTGATTGGACTTCAGGTTAGCTGACTCCTGACTCCAATTCTCTTTTGGAGAAGTCATTAGCCTAGGAGTTTTCCAACCTACACTGATAATGTTTAAATTATTTATTCAATATAGACAAGAAAAATACAATAATATGTGTGTTATAAGTTTAAGCACACTGTTTGTCTATTTTTGTGAGATAGATAGATAGATAGATAGATAGATAGATAGATAGATAGATAGATAGATAGATAGATAGATAGATAGATAGATAGATAGATAGATAGATAGATATACTTTACTGATCCCTGAGATCAGATTTATGCAGAAATGCAGGTCATTCAAAAGGGTTCACATACTTTTTCTTGCCACTGTAAGTATTCACCCTTTACTATGAGACTTCGAAATTGAGCTCAGATGCATCCTATTTCCATTGATCATCCTTGAGATGTTTCTACAACTTTATTGGGGTCCACCTGTGGTCAATTCAATTGATTGGACATGATTTGGAAAGGCACACATATAGACACCTGTCTATATAAGATCCCACAGTTGACAGTGCATGTCTAAGCAAGGAAGGAAGGAAGGAAGGAAGGAAGGAAGGAAGGAAGGAAGGAAGGAAGGAAGGAATTGTCCGTAGAGCTCCAAGACAGGATTGTGTCGAGGCACAGATCTGGGGAAGGGTACCAAAAAATGTCTGCAGCATTGAAGACGAATATGTAGTGAGGGCCAGCGAACGAGAGCGTACAGGTCGCAGTGGTGGTTAGTATATGGGGCTTTGGTAACAAAACGAATGGCACTGTGATAGACTACATCCAAGTTGCTGTGGGGGGTGCAGAGCTGTTGGCCGGGGTAGGGGTAGCCAGGTGGACAGCATGGCCAGCCGTAGCAAAATGCGTATTGAAATTCTCGATTATCGTAGATTTATCGGTGGTGGCAGTGTTTCTTAGCCTCAGTGCAGTGGGCAGCTGGGAGGAGGTGCTCTTATTCTCCATGGACTTTACAGTGGCCCAGAACTTTTTGGAATTAGTGCTACAGGATGCACATTTCTGTTTGAAAAAGCTTCTTTTCTAACTGACTGTTTATATTGGTTCCTGACTTCCCTGAAAAGTTGCATATCGCGGGGGCTATTCGATGCTAATGCAGTACGCCACAGGATGTTTTTGTGCTGGTCAAGGGCAGTCAAGTCTGGAGTGAACCAAGGGCTATATCTGTTCTTAGTTCTAAATTTTTAGAATGGGGCATGCTTATTTAAGATGGTGAGGAAAGCACTTTTAAATAACAACCAGGCGTCCTCTACTGACGGGATGAGGTCAATATCCTTCCAGGATACCCGGGCCAGATCGATTAGAAAGGCCTGCTCGTTGAAGTGTTTTAGGGAGAGTTTGACAGTGATAAGGGGTGGACGTTTAACCGCGGACCCATTACGAACGCAGGCAATGAGGCGGTGATCGCTGAGATCCTGGTTGAAGACAGCGGAGGTGTATTTGGAGGGCAAGTTAGTCAGGATGATATCTATGAGGGTGCCCATGTTTACAGATTTAGGGTTGTACCTGGTGGGTTCCTTGTTCATTTGTTTGAGATTGAGGGCATGTAGCTTAGAATGTAGGACGGCCGGGGTGTTAAGCATATCCCAGTTTAGGTCACCTAACAGTAAGAACTCTGAAGATAGATGGGGGGCAATCAATTCACATATGGTGGCCAGGGCACAGCTGGGGGCTGAGGGGGGTCTGTAACAAGCGGCAACAGTGAGAGACTTATTTCTGGAAAGGCTGATTTTTAAAAGTAGAAGCTCAAACTGTTTGGGCACAGACCTGGATAGTATGACAGAACTCTGCAGGCTATCTCTGCAGTAGATTGCAACTCCGCCTCCTTTGGCAGTTCTATCTTGACGGGAAATGTTGTAGTTGGGGATGGACATTTCAGAATATTTGGTGGCCTTCCTAAGCCAGGATTCAGACACGGCTAGGACATCAGGGTTGGAGGAGTGGGCACGGGACTGGACAAAAATAACACGTCCGCACTGTTACGCCATCTTGGAGGAAACCTGGCACCATCCCTACAGTAAGTTATGGTGGTGGCAGCATCATGCTGTGGGGATGTTCTTCAGCGGCAGGGACTGGGAGACTAGTCAGGATCAAGGCAAAAATTAACGGAGCGAAGTATAGAGAGATCCTTGATGAAAACTTGCTCCTGTGGGATCAACTGTGGGATCTTATATAGACTGGGGCAAAGGTTCACCTTCCAACAGGACAATGACCCTAAGCACACAGCCAAAACAACGCAGGAGTGGCTTCGGGACAAGTCTCTGAATGTCCTTGAGTGGCCCAGCCAAAGCCCGGACTTGAACCCGATCGAACCTGTCTCTACTTTTATCCAATAAAAAAAAACAGCATTTTGCTGCATAAGACCAAATCCAGGTGGTGAGTCACATATGTATATACTGTATTCTATACTATTCTACAGTATCTTAGTCACTTAATAATGTTTATATATCTTGCATTACTCATCTCATATGTATTTACTGTGTTCTATACTATTCTAAGGTATCTTAGTCCAATGCCGCTCTGACATCGCTCGTCCATATATGTTTATAGTATTAATTAATTCCTTACTTAGATTTGTGTGTATTGGGTATATGTTGTGTGATTTTTAGATACTACTTGTTAGATATTACTGCACTGTTGGAGCTAGAAGCACAAGCATTTCACTACACCCGCAATAACATCTGCTAAACACGTGTATGTGACCAATAAAATGTGATTTGATTTTTGATTTGATTATGGTGTATTGTGTGTAGATTGATGAGGGAAAAAAACGATTTAATCAATTTTAGAATAAGGCTGCAAAATGTGGAAAAAGTGTAGGGGTCTGAATACTTCCTAAAATGCACTGTAATATTAATATGAGCTCCCAGTAATTACATTATGAGATGTTTGATGTTCATGTTTGTGATTTGTAGTTTAGGTCTAATACAGTGCCTTCAGAAAGTATTCACACCCCTTGACTTTACATTGTTGTATTTCATCCTGAATTTAAAACTGATTAAATAGAGATTTTGTTGTCACTAGCCTACATACAATACCCCATACTTTCAAAGTGGAAGTATATATTTAGAAAATATTACAAATTAATTAATGATGAAAAGATCAAATCTCGAGTCAATAAGTATTCAACCTCTTTGTTATGGCAAGCCTAAATAAGTTCAGGAGTAAAACATATTCTTAACAAGTCACATAAGTTGCATGGACTCACTCGGTGTGCATTAAACACATTATTTTTTGAATTACTACCCCATCTCTGTACCCCTCACATACAATCATCTGTAAGGTCCCTCAGTCGTGCAGTGAATTTCAAACAGATTCAACCACAAGGACAGGAGGTTTTCCCATGTCTCGCAAACAAGGGCACCAAAGAAAAGCACAAAAAAAAGCAGACATTGAATACCCCTTTGAGCATGGTGAAGTTATTAATTGCACTTTGGGTGGTGTATCAATATACCCAGTCACTACAAAGTTACAGGTGTCCTTTCTAACTCAGTTGCCAGAGGGGAAGGAAACCGCTCAGGGATTTCACCATGAGGCCAATGGTGACTTTTAAACAGTTACAGAGTTTAATGGCTAGGATAGGAGAATACTGAGGATAGATAAACAAGATTGTAGTTACTCACAATACTAACCTAATTGAGTGAAAAGAAAGAAGCCTGTACAGAATAAGCAAATATTCCAAAACATGCATCCTGTTTGCAACAAGGCACTAAAGTAGTACTGCAAAAAATGTGGCAAAGCAATTAACTCTTTCTCCTGAATACAGTGTTATGTTTGGGGCAAATCCAATGCAACACACTACTGAATGCCACTCTCCATATTTTCAAGCATAGTGGTGACTGCATCATGTTATGGGTATGCTTGTCATCATAACGGACTGGGGACCAAACAGACTGTGAGAGTGACTGAGTTACAGTTCTGACTTAAATCTACTTGAAAATGTATGGCAACATTTGAAAATGGCTGTCTAGCAATGCTCAACAACCAACTTGACAGAGCTTGAAGAATTTTTTTAATGAGTAATGTGCAAATATTGTACAATGTGACACAAGGCTTACCCAGAAAGCCTCGCATTTGTAATCGCTCCCACAAGTGCTCCTATAAAGTATTGGTTCAGGGGTGTGAATTCTTATGTAAATTAGATATTTCTGTATTTAATTTTCAATACATTTGCAAAAATCTCTAAAACATTTTGTTCACTATTTTATCACCGGGTATTGTGTGTAGATGGGTAAAATAAACAATCAATTTAATCAGTTTTGAATTGGCTGTAACAACAAAATGTTAAATAAGTCAAGGGTATGAATACTTTCTAAAGGCACTATACATTGAATGACAGTAATGTCTAATAGGTCGATTGAAACTATACATTTGTTTAATACATTTGTTTTTCCATGTTTCCCATGTTGCTTTAGCAGTGATTGATATTTCCATAGCCCTCCACACGTTCCTATTGTGACAGGAGGAAGGTTGTAGCTGCTATGTGCCACCTTTTGTGAGACACCCTAATAAATAAATAAATACAACTAAACATTAACAAAACACATGGAAATGATGAGACCGAATGGAAAGCTTTTCTATTTATTTACTGCAGTTTAGTTTAGTTTATTAATAAAAAAAACAAGCACACATAAAACTTGAAAAAGCCCTACATGCACGTGAGTAAAATCATGGAGGATAACACAGAGTTTGTGAATTATTTCCATTGTGGTGAAGCAGCCATGTGATCACATACTGTATACAATCATCAATAAATAATCGGAGCGCTCCGCACATCTCAAACATCCTTTCTAACATCATCTAAAGCACTAACGTTGGCAAAACAGGATATCCATCAAAATTAACAATAAGTTTTGACAATCAATAGCATTATCTACAATAAGTGCTGACAATTGAAGGAGGGCGTGCCCTCGGACAAGGAGGGGGGATCTGGAGGGAGACACACACACACACACTTTCATGATTCAGTTTTACTGAATTTTTACTATGCCACACTGTCCCCGCTCTCATCCTCGCACCACACGTCAGTTAGTCAATGAGACCATTCATGAGACAGACATTACTCAGTTAGTCAATGAGACCATGCATGAGACAGACATTAGTCAGTTAGTCAATGAGACCATTCATGAGACAGACATTAGTCAGTTAGTCAATGAGACCATGCATGAGACAGACATTAGTCAGTTAGTCAATGAGACCATGCATGAGACAGACAGACAGTCAGTTAGTCAATGAGACCATGCATGAGACAGACATTAGTCAGTTAGTCAATGAGACCATTCATGAGACAGACATTAGTCAGTTAGTCAATGAGACCATGCATGAGACAGACATTAGTCAGTTAGTCAATGAGACCATTCATGAGACAGACATTAGTCAGTTAGTCAATGAGACCATGCATGAGACAGACATTAGTCAGTTAGTCAATGAGACCATGCATGAGACAGACAGACAGTCAGTTAGTCAATGAGACCATGCATGAGACAGACATTAGTCAGTTAGTCAATGAGACCATGCATAAGACAGACATTAGTCAGTTAGTCAATGAGACCATGCATGAGACAGACATTAGTCAGTTAGTCAATGAGGGAAAAGTAATCCCTACAATGACGGGTATGATAATTAGATTTGCAAAGGTGTCCATTTTCGGAGATTGAACTAAGGACGTATTTTAATGAAGGAACAAGTATGTGTAGAGATGATATCAGAGTGTATGAAAGGGGCAAGTAAGGAGTGAGTGCTCCTCCTGACTGTTCTGTTGCCACTAATGGAGACTAGTGACCTTCCTGATAGAAGACCTCTCTGGGGAGGTAGGAATTAGACATGCTCATAAAAATCTCTCTCTCTTTCTTTCTCTCTCATCTCATATCTCTGTCTCTTCACAAGGAGGTGAGGGGGAGCTTCCTCTCCTAAGAATATGTCAGTGTTTGTCAGTGTTGCATTTCATTCACGTCATGTCTCCGAGCTTGCAGTTATATGAACAAACCATAGCCGAGTAATGATTAAGATACCCTAACCGTCTCCCTGAGTTGTCTAGCATTCTGCATTTATTGGCTAAAGTCCGAAGATATGCAAAAGGTCGTAGACTGTTCTGTATTAATGTCCATGTAACCAAATGTATTGATACACCCTACAAACCTATATGCAGATATGGCAGGACTCAAACAGGTCCCAGCTGTACAATACCATCGAAATCTGACTCCTTTTCGAGGCAGTAGTTTTCCTGCAGAGCTACATTTCTCAGTTCCCATTGGGTAACACAGCCAGAGCAACTGGCCTAAATTGTAACTGTAATTAGTTGCTTATTATTTAAAGATCAAATAAATGATGCTGTAGCACAGTGTTCAGCCACCTGTTGGGTAAACATTCAACTGGAATGATTCTGCCCTGTTAGGCTGAACAAAAATACTTGTGGTGAAATAATACTAAAGTACAGCATGACATTAAAATACTTTTTTCATTTGGAAAGAGCACATAATACTGTATACAGTGGTTAAGATTCTTTCATTCTCTAGAGGCTGTTTAACTTATTGTCATTTTTATTAGATTTTGTATCAGAGTGAGATATTAAGTCCCTGTAGAAATGTATTACCAACTTATCCTGATGATCAAATCACCATCTACTCTGGTTTCTTTACCGCTGTGGTACCTTTAATCATTTATTCAATACTAACATCCAATCCTGTAGTGTTATAGTGTTATTGTATTGTAGGATACTGTATTGTAAGGTACCGTATGATTAGAATCAGTATCAGAACATTTTCCCAGAATTTGATTTGGTGAAATGGTGTTGCTACAGTAAATTGAGTAAACAGACAGAATATAAATCAAAGTTTATTGGTCGCATACACAGTTCAGCAGATGTTATAGTGAGTGCAGTGAAATGCTTATGTTACTAACAGTGCAGTAGAATGTCAAACAAGTACACAAATCATCAAAAACTAGAAACAATCACGAATGTCAGGACTAATCTAGTTAACAACACAAATAACACTATCAGTAATCCAAATGCAATCTATGCGTACACTATATACACCAACAATATACAAGAATGATATATACAGCAGTATATATATATATTAAGAATCAAGAATCCAATATATAACTGCGCTGTGTGTATGAACAGTGTAACAAAAATTTAATGTGCAGTAAGTAGTATACTGTATACACTGAGTTTACAAAACATTAAGAATGCCTTCCTAATTGTGAGTTACACCCCCTTTTGCCCTCAGAACAGCCTAATTTCATCGGGCATGGACTCAAACGTTCCACAGGGATGCTGGCCCATGTTAACTCCAATGCTTCCCACAGTTGTGTCAAGTTTGCTGGATGTAATTTGGATGGTGGACCATTCTTGGTACACACGGGAAACTGTTGAGCTTGAAACACCCAGCAGCATTGCAGTTCTTGACACAAACCGGTGGTCATCAGCTGGTTATTGTCATACAAAAGAGTGGCGTTCTAATGGTATTTGACCGATAATTAACAAAAACACCTTTAGCATCTCCAGGCCTCCACGCATACAAGCTGCATACAAGCCACTGATGGAACAGCTACATAAAAAAAATCTAATAAGTCAATTTAATACACACTACCGTTCAAAAGTTTGGGGTCACTTAGAAATGTCCTTGTTCTTTAAAGAAAAGCAAAAATGTTGTCCATTAAAATACCATCAAATTGATCAGAAATACAGTGTAGACATTGTTAATGTTGTAAATGACTATTGTAGCTGGAAGCTGGAAACTTTTATGGAATATCTAGTTTGAGAAACAGATGCTCACAAGTCCTCAACTGACAGCTTCATTAAATAGTACTCGCAAAACACCAGTCTCAACTTCAACAGTGAAGAGGCGACTCCGGGATGCTGGCCTTCTAGGCAGTTGCAAAGAAAAAGCCATATCTCAGACTGGCCAATAAAAATAAAAGATTGAGATGGGCAAAAGAACACAGACACTGGACAGATGAAGATTTTTCTTTGCAACTCTGCCTAGAAGGCCAGCATCCCGGAGTTGGCTCTTCACTGTTGACATTGAGACTGGTGTTTTGCGGGTACTATTTAATGAAGCTGCCAGTTGAGGACTTGTGAGGCGTCTGTTTCTCAAACTAGACACTCTAATGTACTTGTCCTCTTGCTGAGTTGTGCACCGGGGCCTCCCACTCCTCTTTCTATTCTGGTTAGAGCCAGTTTGCGCTGTTCTGTGAAGGGAGTAGTACACAGCGTTGTACGAGATCTTCAGTTTCTTGGCAATGTCTCGCATGGAATAGCTTTCATTTCTCAGAACAAGAATATACTGACGAGTTTCAGAAGAAAGTACTTTGTTTCTGGACATTTTGAGCCTGTAATCAAACCCACAAATGCTGATGCTCCAGATACTCAACTAGTCTAAAGAAGGCCAGTTTTATTGCTTCTTTAATCAGCACAACAGTTTTCAGCTGTGCTAACATAATTGCAAAAGGGTTTTCTAATGATCAATTAGCCTTTTAAAATGATAAACTTGGATTAGCTAACACAACGTGCCATTGGAACACAATGGGCCTCTGTACGCCTATGTAGATATTCCATTAAAAATCAACCGTTTCCATTTACAACATTAACAATGTCTACACTGTATTTCTGATCAATTTTATGTTATTTTAATGGATAAAACAGCTTGTCTTTCAAAAACAAGGACATTTCTAAGTGACCCCAAACCTTTGAACGGTAGTGTACACTATAAACATGATCTGTGCTGAGGTAAAAAAAAAAGTTGTCATTCGCTATGAAGAGTGTTTTGTTTTTGTTCCACTGGCTGTCCTCCCAGAGGATGAGCAGATTTTGGAGGTGGCACTCAGAATTTTGAGAGTGCTTTCAAATGCGATTTCAGCCACATTGCTTTTAACTGATAACTTTATGTCTGAATTCTACCCATTCTATGTGAGCTCCTCATATTTCATTCATGACTCTTAAATTATATACACTGGGTCCCTATTTCACCAGACTAACATGTTCTGGGAAACAGAGTTATATAAAGGTCTCAAAGGCCTTTACTTTGCTATTGTATGCATCACACATACTGTCATTGTTTTAGTATTACAGGTGGCTAATGCAATTTTAGTCCTTGTGTATTCCTTGTGATTTGAACTAGTATGAAATAGAGATGGGCCTAGAAAAGCTCATGTGCCAAACTAATTTCACAGTAAATCATTGTGTACAGTAAATCATTGTGTACAGTAAATCATTGTGTACAGTAAATCATAGTGTACAGTAAATCATCGTGTACAGTAAATCATAGTGTACAGTAAATCATAGTGTACAGTAAATCATAGTGTACAGTAAATCATCGTGTACAGTAAATCATAGTGTACAGTAAATCATAGTGTACAGTAAATCATAGTGTACAGTAAATCATTGTGTACAGTAAATCATAGTGTACAGTAAATCATAGTGTACAGTAAATCATAGTGTACAGTAAATCATAGTGTACAGTAAATCATAGTGTACAGTAAATCATTGTGTACAGTAAATCATTGTGTACAGTAAATCATCGTGTACAGTAAATCATAGTGTACAGTAAATCATCGTGTAGTGTATTACATGTTTATGAACAATGGGATGTGCTATGATTAATAAGGAAGGAAATGTAGCTGCGTGGTTGAAAAGCAGGTGTGCATATATTTCACTATGGCTTCTTTCCTGGATAGCGGGCCATGCAGTGTAATGTAGATGTAGAGGTTAGTATGAGCATGTGAATAATCACAGGTAAAGCTGTAGCCTGCTGTCAGATGAAGCTGAGTGAGCGTTTGAAGTGGTGGAATGAAGTGCTGGGCTTTTTAAACCTCTCTGTAAATCATTCATAGAAAGGTGGAGATAAATTAACAATGAAACCAACACTGCCCTCAGCTACAGGCCGACATGCATGGTGCTCAGATGGACAGTAATATGAGTCTTAGTGGACTCTATTAGGAATAGAGTCATTGGGCTGCGTAGTACTGCTCTAAGGTTTTAACGGTGAACATAACATCACTGAATGGAAAATCAAAAAGTGTCTTTGGCTCATTTCTAACCAGGTTACTAAACATTACAGTAATGGGTTGTCTGATGTCGCTCACCAGACTCTGGTCATGTGACACGGCGTGCTAAACATTTCAGTGCAGGGAGGAAGAAAAGTGTGGAAGGACAATTTTGGAGATCAGTTATGGAGATCAGCTATGGAGATTAGTTATGGAGATCAGCTATGGAGATCAGTTATGGAGATCAGTTATGGAGATCATCTATGGAGATCAGTTATGGAGAAGCTATGGAGATAATTTATGGAGATCAGCTATGGAGATCAGTTATGGCGATCAGTTGTGAATGTCCACTTGGGTGTTGCTAAATCAAGTCTACTAGAATCGTGATGATATCATCAGTGCATTTCAGGTATGTAGCCATTTTTAACAGTAGTATATGTGTTACTAATCACATGTGAAGTTTGTTGTTGAAACTGTGGCAGTGATGACGTTTGAATAACTAAAAAAAAAACAGCTCCCTTGATGTCTGGTGGAGCATACTGTAAAGCTCTGGAATCAGTTGTGTTGCTGGATGTGATGGGAGCTGAGGCCTTTTAGCTGAGTTAACAAGAACGTAAAGCCTGCCACCAAATGTCCATGGAGAACAGGAGGTGAAAAAAGCCACACAAGGCAGACCCAACCAGACCAAGCCAGACCCAACCAGACCCAACCAGACTCAACCAGACCAAGCAATGGAACAAATAAAGAGGTCATACAGTAACTGTTACAGAGGAACACCAACACAGACATCAGACAGCTACAGGGCCAGGTAGAGACTAACACAGACATCAGACAGCTACAGGGGCAGGTAGAGACTAACACAGACATCAGACAGCTACAGGGCCAGGTAGAGACTAACACAGACATCAGACAGCTACAGGGGCAGGTAGAGACTAACACAGACATCAGACCGCTACAGGGCCAGGTAGAGACTAACACAGACATCAGACAGCTACAGGGGCAGGTAGAGACTAACACAGACATCAGACCGCTACAGGGCCAGGTAGAGACTAACACAGACATCAGACAGCTACAGGTGGAGGTAGAGACTAACACAGACATCAGACCGCTACAGGGGGAGGTAGAGACTAACACAGACATCAGACAGCTACAGGGGCAGGTAGAGACTAACACATACATCAGACAGCTACAGGGCCAGGTAGAGACTAACACAGACATCAGACTGCTACAGGGGGAGGTAGAGACTAACACAGACATCAGACCGCTACAGGGGGAGGTAGAGACTAACACAGACATCAGACCGCTACAGGGGGAGGAAGAGACTAACACAGACATCAGACCACTACAGGGGGAGGTAGAGACTAACACAGACATCAGACCGCTACAGGGGGAGGTAGAGACTAACACAGACATCAGACCGCTACAGGGGGAGGTAGAGACTAACACAGACATCAGACAGCTACAGGGGCAGGTAGAGACTAACACAGACATCAGACCACTACAGGGGCAGGTAGAGACTAACACAGACATCAGACAGCTACAGGGCCAGGTAGAGACTAACACAGACATCAGACAGCTACAGGGGCAGGTAGAGACTAACACAGACATCAGACCGCTACAGGGCCAGGTAGAGACTAACACAGACATCAGACAGCTACAGGGGCAGGTAGAGACTAACACAGACATCAGACCGCTACAGGGCCAGGTAGAGACTAACACAGACATCAGACAGCTACAGGTGGAGGTAGAGACTAACACAGACATCAGACCGCTACAGGGGGAGGTAGAGACTAACACAGACATCAGACAGCTACAGGGGCAGGTAGAGACTAACACATACATCAGACAGCTACAGGGCCAGGTAGAGACTAACACAGACATCAGACTGCTACAGGGGGAGGTAGAGACTAACACAGACATCAGACCGCTACAGGGGGAGGTAGAGACTAACACAGACATCAGACCGCTACAGGGGGAGGTAGAGACTAACACAGACATCAGACCGCTACAGGGGGAGGTAGAGACTAACACAGACATCAGACCACTACAGGGGGAGGTAGAGACTAACACAGACATCAGACCGCTACAGGGGGAGGTAGAGACTAACACAGACATCAGACCGCTACAGGGGGAGGTAGAGACTAACACAGACATCAGACCACTACAGGGGGAGGTAGAGACTAACACAGACATCAGACCGCTACAGGGGGAGGTAGAGACTAACACAGACATCAGACCGCTACAGGGGGAGGTAGAGACTAACACAGACATCAGACAGCTACAGGGGCAGGTAGAGACTAACACAGACATCAGACCGCTACAGGGGCAGGTAGAGACTAACACAGACATCAGACAGCTACAGGGGCAGGTAGAGACTAACACAGACATCAGACAGCTACAGGGGCAGGTAGAGACTAACACAGATATCAAACAGCTACAGGGGCAGGTAGAGACTAACACAGACATCAGACTGCTACAGGGGGAGGTAGAGACTAACACAGACATCAGACCGCTACAGGGGGAGGTAGAGACTAACACAGACATCAGACCGCTACAGGGGGAGGTAGAGACTAACACAGACATCAGACAGCTACAGGGGGAGGTAGAGACTAACACAGACATCAGACCACTACAGGGGGAGGTAGAGACTAACAGACATCAGACCGCTACAGGGGGAGGTAGAGACTAACACAGACATCAGACCGCTACAGGGGGAGGTAGAGACTAACACAGACATCAGACAGCTACAGGGGCAGGTAGAGACTAACACAGACATCAGACCGCTACAGGGGCAGGTAGAGACTAACGCAGACATCAGACAGCTACAGGGGCAGGTAGAGACTAACACAGACATCAGACAGCTACAGGGGCAGGTAGAGACTAACACAGACATCAGACCGCTACAGGGGCAGGTAGAGACTAACACAGACATCAGACCTATACAGGGGCAGGTAGAGACTAACACAGACATCAGACAGCTACAGGGGCAGGTAGAGACTAACACAGACATCAGACAGCTACAGGGGCAGGTAGAGACTAACACAGACATCAGACAGCTACAGGGGCAGGTAGAGACTAACACAGACATCAGACAGCTACAGGGGCAGGTAGAGACTAACACAGACATCAGACAGCTACAGTGGCAGGTAGAGTTTTCACTGCACAGGACCGCACTGAGATTACTGAAATATTAATAAGATAATACAGACTGCAGAAGCAGCCAATGAAACTTGACTTTAATGAAAAGCCCTCCCTTTGAATATTGTATCACTACTTCACCGATTGAAAGAGAGAAACTCTTCCTTTAAGTAACTGCCATGATTGCCATTAACTTTAGTTTGAACAGTGAGTCAGCCTCAATCACTATCAAGTCATTCACCTCAATGCAATTCAGCCATCTTCCTTTGACGAAGCGCCTCTGCCGTGCTTTCCCTCTCACTGTAGTTAAATGTATCTGTTGTGTTTTTATTCACTATTGAAGGCAGGGATGCCGACCCCTAATAAAATCAATACCTAATGCAGTGAAGAATCCATGTTGGTGTCTTGGGGCCATTCTTATAGTATTTCAGTCACGATTGCCTAGTTTAGATTAGTTTATTTGATCATTTTAAACAAGGTACACATACAAAATTACGCAATTGATTAATACTCAGAGGATAAACACAAATACGACTTATATCCATTGCGGTCCTCATGCCCCGTTTGCACCATGAAATTAGACCAGGAGAGTCGCATGTACTATCATTAAGCAATAAGGCACAGGGGGGTGGGGTATAATGCCAGTATACCACGGTTAAGGACTGTTCTTAAGCTCGACGCAACACGGAGTGCCTGGATACAGCTCTTAGCCGTGGTATATTGGCTACATACCACAAACCCCTGAGGCTTGATATTATAAATGGGTTACCAACGTATTTAGAGCAGCCTATCAGCATTCAGGGCTCGAACCACCCAGTTTAAAATAGGATGAAAATAAACAAGTTTATGAAAATAAACAAGCTCCAGATCCTTTCCATTGAAGGTTTCAAAGGCAAACAGATCAATATCTGATTGCTGTGCAGTTCAATCCCTCACAAGCTTCCTGCAGGTACATAGGACTGATCATTATATGTACTCTTCTCAAATGCTGAGAACAGCATTTGAATGCTCAAATGCAGAGTTGCAAAGAAAAAGCCATATCTTCCTCTGTCCAGTGTCTGTGTTCTTTTGCCCATCTTAATCTTTTCTTTTTGTTGGCCTTTCTGAGTTATGGCTTTTTCTTTGCAACTCTGCCTAGAAGGCCAGCATACCGAAGGCCAGCATACCGGAGTTGTTGAGACTGGTGTTTTGCGAGTACTATTTAATGAAGCTGCCAGTTGAGGACTTGTGAGGTGTCTGTTTCTCAAACTAGACACTCTAATGTACTTGTCCTCTTGCTCAGTTGTGCACCAGGGCCTCCCAGTCCTCTTTCTATTCTGGTTAGAGACAGTTTGCGCTGTTCTGTGAAGGGAGTAGTACACAGCTTTGTACGAGATCTTCAGTTTCTTGGCAATTTCTTGCATGGAATAGCCTTAATTTCTCAGAACAAGAATATACTGACTAGTTTCAAAATAAAGTGCTTTGTTTCTGGACATTTTGAGCCTGTAATCGAACTCACAAATGCTGTTGCTCCACATACTCAACTAGTCTAAAGAAGGCCAGTTTTATTGCTTCTTTAATCAGCAGTTTTCAGCTGTGCTAACATAATTGCAAAAGGGTTTTCTAATGATCAATTAGCCTTTTAAAATTAGCTAACACAACGTGCCATTGGAACACAAGAGTGATGGTTGCTGATAATGGGCCTCTGTACACCTATGTAGATATTCCATAAAAAATCAGCCGTTTCCAGCTACAATAGTCATTTACAACATTAACAATGTCTACACTGTATTTCTAATCAATTGTATGTTATTTTAAAAATATATTATTAAAAATTGCTTTTCTTTCAAAAACAAGGACATTTCTAAGTGACCCCAAACTTTTAAACGGTAGTGTATATACTTTTAAATTAACAGAATCAAGTCCCATTACTGTTACATAATTAACCAGTATTTCAGTACAGTTGCATTAAATGGGTATCCCATTAACACATGTGGGATGGTGCAGTATGTTTGTTTCAATCAATGGCTGGTGGGTAAATGGTAGGTAGAATGAATGGTCATTGGCTGGTTGTAAATGGTAGGTAGAATGAATGGTCATTGGCTGGTTGTAAATGGTAGGTAGAATGAATGGTCATTGGCTGGTTGTAAATGGTAGGTAGAATGAATGGTCATTGGCTGGTTGTAAATGGTAGGTAGAATGAATGGTCATTGGCTGGTTGTAAATGGTAGGTAGAATGAATGGTCATTGGCTGGTTGTAAATGCTAGGTAGAATGAATGGTCATTGGCTGGTTGTAAATGGTAGGTAGAATGAATGGTCATTGGCTGGTTGTAAATGGTAGGTAGAATGAATGGTCATTGGCTGGTTGTAAATGGTAGGTAGAATGAATGGTCATTGGCTGGTTGTAAATGGTAGGTAGAATGAATGAGTGCTGAATGCAGCTTTTGCCCACATTAATAATTCAAGTGAGGGAATAGATTCGCCACTGCTTGTGTTTGTAATGCTGTTTCTTTATGCTCTTGTTAAGATACTGTTGATCCTATATGTTCAGGCCGTGTCTGTAATCGTCACAAAGCTTTTCTTCTCAGCCATTCATTTGTCTGATTACAAATGTTGTCCAGGCACACTATCCAGTTAGGATATAATGAGAGCTATTTGAACATACATTTTGTGTTTGTAAGTGGTAGGGCAAACATGAACCCACTTCACCAAGTGCTTAGGGAATTTCTTTTTGGTTTTAAACTTTATTTTAAGACATATTCCAAATCAAATCTAATTGTATTAGTCACATGCACTGAATACAACAGATGTAGACCTTACAGTGAAATGCTTACTTACAAGCCTTTAACCAACAATGCAGTTTTAAGAAAAATAAGTGTTAAGTAAAAAATGTAAAATAATTAAAGAGCAGCAGTAAAATAACAGTAGCGAGGTTATATACAGGAAGTACCAGTACAGAGTCAATGTGAGGAGGTTATATACAGGAAGTACCAGTACAGAGTCAATGTGAGGAGGTTATATACAGGAAGTACCAGTACAGAGTCAATGTGAGGAGGTTATATACAGGAAGTACCAGTACAGAGTCAATGTGAGGAGGTTATATACAGGAAGTACCAGTACAGAGTCAATGTGAGGAGGTTATATACAGGAAGTACCAGTACAGAGTCAATGTGAGGAGGCTATATACAGGAAGTACCAGTACAGAGTTAATGTGTGGAGGTTATATACAGGAAGTACCAGTACAGAGTCAATGTGAGGAGGCTATATCCAGGAAGTACCAGTACAGAGTCAATGTGTGGAGGTTATATACAGGAAGTACCAGTACAGAGTCAATGTGAGGAGGCTATATACAGGAAGTACCAGTACAGAGTCAATGTGAGGAGGCTATATACAGGAAGTACCAGTACAGAGTCAATGTGAGGAGGCTATATACAGGAAGTACCAGTACAGAGTCAATGTGAGGAGGCTATATACAGGGGTACCAGTACAGAGTCAATGTGAGGAGGCTATATACAGGAAATACCAGTACAGAGTCAATGTGAGGAGGCTATATACAGGAAGTACCAGTACAGAGTCAATGTGAGGAGGCTTTATACAGGGGTACCAGTACAGAGTCAATGTGAGGAGGCTTTATACAGGGGTACCAGTACAGAGTCAATGTGAGGAGGCTTTATACAGGGGTACCAGTACAGAGTCAATGTGAGGAGGCTATATACAGGGGTACCAGTACAGAGTCAATGTGAGGAGGCTATATACAGGAAGTACCAGTACAGAGTCAATGTGAGGAGGCTTTATACAGGGGTACCAGTACAGAGTCAATGTGAGGAGGCTTTATACAGGGGTACAAGTACAGAGTCAATGTGAGGAGGCTATATACAGGGGTACCAGTACAGAGTCAATGTGAGGAGGCTTTATACAGGGGTACCAGTACAGAGTCAATGTGAGGAGGCTATATACAGGGGTACCAGTACAGAGTCAATGTGTGGAGGTTATATACAGGGGTACCAGTACAGAGTCAATGTGAGGAGGCTATATACAGGGGTACCAGTACAGAGTCAATGTGAGGAGGCTTTATACAGGGGTACCAGTACAGAGTCAATGTGTGGAGGTTATATACAGGGGTACCAGTACAGAGTCAATGTGTGGAGGTTATATACAGGGGTACCAGTACAGAGTCAATGTGAGGAGGCTATATACAGGGGTACCAGTACAGAGTCAATGTGAGGAGGCTTTATACAGGGGTACCAGTACAGAGTCAATGTGTGGAGGTTATATACAGGGGTACCAGTACAGAGTCAATGTGTGGAGGTTATATACAGGAAGTACCGATACAGAGTCAATGTGAGGAGGTTATATACAGGAAGTACCGGTACAGAGTCAATGTGTGGAGGTTATATACAGGGGTACCAGTACAGAGTCAATGTGAGGAGGCTATATACAGGGGTACCAGTACAGAGTCAATGTGAGGAGGCTTTATACAGGGGTACCAGTACAGAGTCAATGTGTGGAGGTTATATACAGGGGTACCAGTACAGAGTCAATGTGTGGAGGTTATATACAGGGGTACCAGTACAGAGTCAATGTGAGGAGGTTATATACAGGAAGTACCGGTACAGAGTCAATGTGAGGAGGTTATATACAGGGGTACCAGTACAGAGTCAATGTGAGGAGGCTTTATACAGGGGTACCAGTACAGAGTCAATGTGTGGAGGTTATATACAGGAAGTACCGATACAGAGTCAATGTGAGGAGGTTATATACAGGGGTACCAGTACTGAGTCAATGTGAGGAGGCTTTATACAGGGGTACCAGTACAGAGTCAATGTGTGGAGGTTATATACAGGGGTACCAGTACAGAGTCAATGTGAGGAGGTTATATACAGGAAGTACCGGTACAGAGTCAATGTGTGGAGGTTATATACAGGAAGTACCGATACAGAGTCAATGTGAGGAGGTTATATACAGGAAGTACCGGTACAGAGTCAATGTGAGGAGGTTATATACAGGGGTACCAGTACTGAGTCAATGTGAGGAGGCTTTATACAGGGGTACCAGTACAGAGTCAATGTGTGGAGGTTATATACAGGGGTACCAGTACAGAGTCAATGTGAGGAGGTTATATACAGGAAGTACCGGTACAGAGTCAATGTGTGGAGGTTATATACAGGAAGTACCGATACAGAGTCAATGTGAGGAGGTTATATACAGGAAGTACCGGTACAGAGTCAATGTGAGGAGGTTATATACAGGAAGTACCGGTACAGAGTCAATGTGAGGAGGTTATATACAGGGGTACCAGTACAGAGTCAATGTGAGGAGGCTTTATACAGGGGTACCAGTACAGAGTCAATGTGTGGAGGTTATATACAGGGGTACCAGTACAGAGTCAATGTGTGGAGGTTATATACAGGAAGTACCGATACAGAGTCAACGTGAGGAGGTTATATACAGGAAGTACCGGTACAGAGTCAATGTGAGGAGGTTATATACAGGGGTACCGGTACAGAGTCAATGTGTGGAGGCTATATACAGGGGTACCGGTACAGAGTCAATGTGAGGAGGCTATATACAGGGGTACCGGTACAGAGTCAATGTGTGGAGGCTATATACAGGGGTACCGGTACAGAGTCAATGTGAGGAGGCTATATACAGGGGTACCAGTACTGAGTCAATGTGTGGGGGCACCAGTTAGTCCAGGTACTTGGGGTAATATGTACATGTAGGTAGAGTTAAAGTTACTATGCATAGATAATAAACAGAGAGTATAAACAGAGAGACCTAGGTCTCTTTTTCAAATACAACATAAATATAAACAGCTTTATTTTTACTATTTTCTACATTGTAGAATAATAGTGAAGACATCAAAACTATGAAATAACACATGGAATCATGTAGAAACCAAAAAAGTGTTAAACAAATCAAAATACAGTATATTTTATATTTGAGATTCTTCAAATAGCCACCCTTTGCCTTGCTGACAGCTTTTCACACTCTTGGCATTCTCTCAACCAGCTTCATGAGGTAGTCACCTGGAATGCATTTCAATTAACAGGTGTGCCTTGTTAAATGTTAATTTGTGGAATTTGGAACGAATTGCAAAAATACTTGAAGCTAGAGGCTCCTATCTACCTAACTTTAAGCATCAGCTGTCAGAGCTGCTTATCGATCACTTCACCTGTATATAGCCCTTCTGTAAATAGCCCATCCTACTACCTCATCCCCATATTTATTTTTTAACTTCCGCTCATTTTGCACTCCAGTATCTCTATTTGCACATCATCATTTGCACATTCCATCATTCCAGTGTTAATGCTAATCTGTAATTTATTTAGCCACTATGGCCTATTTATTGTCTTCCTAACCTTACTGCATTTTGCACTACATTTGCACTCTGTATATAGATTTTCTATTGTGTTATTGACTGTACGTTTATTTCCCATGTGTAACTTTGTGTTGTTTTTTGTTGCACAGCCTTGCTTTGTCTTGGCCAGGTCGCAGTTGCAAATGAGAACTTGTTCTCAACTGACCTACCTGGTTAAATAAAGGTGAAAAAAAAAAAATAATAATAATGATTTCCTTCTTAATGCGTTTGAGCCAATCAGTTGTGTTGTGACAAGGTAGGGGTGGTATACAGAAGATAGCCCTATTTGGTAAAAGACCAAGTCCATATGTTAAGAACAGCTCAAATAAGCAAAGAGAAACAACAGTCCATCATTACTTTAAGACATGAAGGTCAGTCAATCCGGAACATTTCAAGAAACCACTACTAAAGGACACCAATAATAAGAAGAGACTTGCTTGGGCCAAGAAACACGAACAATGGACATTAGACTGGTGGAAATCTGTCCTTTAGTCTGATGAGTCTAAATGTGAGATTTTTGGTTCCAACCGCAGTGTCTTTGTGAGACGCAGAGTAGGTGAACGGATGATCTCTGTATGTATGGTTCCCACCGTGAAGCATGGAGGAGGAGGTTTGATGGTGTGGGGAAACTTTACTGGTGACACTGTCAGTGTTAATTTAGAATTCAAGGCACACTTAACCAGCATGGCTACCACAGCATTCTGCAGCGATACGCCATCCCATCTGGTTTGCGCTTAGTGGGACAATCATTTGTTTTTCAACAGGACAATGACTCAGGCTGTGTAAGGGCTATTTGACCAAGAAGGAGAGTGATTGAGTGCTGCATTGGATGACCTGGCCTCCACAATCACCTGACCTCAACCCAATTGAGATGGTTTGGGATGAGTTGGACAGCAGAGTGAAGGAAAAGCAGCCAACAAGTGCTCAGCATATGTGGGGAATCCTTCAAGACTGTTGGAAAAGCATTCCAGGTGAAGCTGGTTGAGAGAATGCCAAGAGTGTGCAAAGATAAAATCAAGGCATAGGACTTTTTTGGTTACTACATGATTCCGTATGTGTTATTTCATAGTTTTGATGTCTTCACTATTATTCTACAATGTAGAAAATAGTAAAACGAAAGAAAAACCCTTAAATGAGTAGGTGTGTCCAAACATTTGACTGGTACTGTATATATATACTGTACACATTAAAATACAAAAACACAGTCATGGGAAGTACAAATAAAACATAACAAATCAAACAGAAAAACAGTTACATTCCTCCACAAATAAGTCCTCAATCAATGCTTTAAATTGCCTGAAAGGCACCAGAATATCAAGATGAAATGTATTTTGAATTTTGTTCCAGCAATACGGTGCATTAAAACTAAAAGCAGATGTACCTAGCTCGGTGGAGTTAACCAATCCTGTAAATGGGTTCGGCAACTCAGGTGTCTATACTTCAACAGCAAAGTTAGATAAGACTGAAGTTTATGAAGTAGGGCCTAAACACAAAGGAGTAATGTAGAGATGTACGGGTCTTTACAGGATGCAATGATGAGTATTAAAACTGTCACATGTAACAAAAAAGGAAGGGCATTAAGGTAGATGGCATCCAAAGGTTTAAGAGTAGCAGCAGCTGTACTTTGATAAATAATATCACCATAATCAAGAACAGATAAAAAGGTAAAAAGGTTTCTATTGCTTAGAGAGAGGCACGAATCTCAGCTTCTTAACCAGCTCATCTATATGTTTTTTTTAAATGTCAAATCCATATAAATCCAAATGTCAAAGTATTTTTATGCGGGAACACGTTCAATTGGAGAACCATCTAATGAGTGAACATGTAGTTCATCTCAAACATTCTTACGTGAGTTTAAAAACAACATGTATTAGGTTTTGCCCGTAAAGCATAAGTTTTAAATCAGCAAGGGATTCCTGCATTGCTATAACTGTAGACTGTAGTTTTGACACAGCCAGATCAACATTCAGGGTAATAGCATACATAATAGTATCATCAGCATATAGATGACCAATAGTGTTTAAACAGTGAAGAGAACAGGTCCCAAAATCAACCCCTGTGGTACACCTTTATGTACATCAAGAAATTCAGACTTAACCCCATCAATCACGATTGCCTGGTTCTGTCACTAACATAATCATTAAACCATGAACAGGCATCAGAGCTCAGGCCTATCAAGGACAACTTATTCAAAAAAAAAAACAAAGCAGCAAATTACATTTTAGTGTCTAAGACCATTAACAACTAAAGTGGTTGCTGTAATAGTGCTATGCCCAGGACTAAACCCTGATTGGTTTACATTTAAAATGAATTTCTCAGATAAAAAAGAGCGAAGTTTACATTAATTAAGGATTCAAGAATCTTAGCTAGACAAGAAAGCCTTGAAATGGGGCGATAATTATTAAGATCACTACTATCCCTGGCATTATGGAGCAGGCCTGTCTTGTCTTCTTCTCTGGCTAGGTAATTAAAGCTTTAACACTGCCTGAAATACCACTCCTACTGCTTCCTAATCAAGCTGACCTATAAATACTGTAGGAAAACAGGCACGCATAGAATCTTTAGGAATGGGTCGAGACTGAGTACAAAATGTGAAGTTTATTCCCCCAGTAAAATTGCTGAGTCAAACTTCATAAGCCGTGGTGCATGCAAAAACACAGTCTGTAGGATTTTGGTATATCAAATAACATTATCTTTATTTCCTTTTAGCCTAATGGCGGCAGGTGGTCTAGCGGTTAAGAGTGTTGGGCCAGTAACGGAAAGGTCGCTGGTTTGAATCCTCGAGTTGACTAGGTGAAAAATCTGTCGATGTGCCCTTGAGCAAGGAACTTAACCCTATAATTGGTCCTGTAAGTTGCTCTGGATAGAGTCTGATAAATGTAAATGTGTTCTGTTCTGTGTTTTTAAGAGGTATGGAGGTGAGCATGTGTGATCGGAGAGAGGGAGAGCGCAATAGAGAGACAAAGAGAGGGTGGGGGGGTTGAGCAAGCAAATGAGAGGTAGAGTTGGAGAGAGTGAGAGCAAGCGGAGTCACAGTGCTGAGTGAGAGGAGAGAGGAGCTAAGGCTAAGCATGAAAATCACCCCCCTCACTATCCGGTTTGCGATATGGTTCGATTCCAGTTTTAATTCTACAATTGCCTTTTGCTTTCTCTTATCTGACACGTTGGACTCTTCATCCTACATTGTCTTCAGCTTTAATGCATGGTAAGTAGCTATGATCTTAATTGCTCCAGATACATCGCTAGACATTTAAAAGCCTTAATAGTAATGGTACAGACATAACTTCACGAGTCATTCAGGTGTACCTAACATACTCTACTATACACTGACATATATACATTGATAAAAAAAAAAATCCTTATCGAAAGTGCTAGTCTAAAGATACTTTAGTTGAAATTATGCCTTTTCCTAAGGGCTATTTCATATTTCATTTTCCTTTGGCTGACTGGCCATGTTGTTTTAAGTAACAACATGGTGAGCACATTAAAGTAACACTTTACATAGAAGGCTAAGTGGACACAGTGTGAAAGCCTCATTTCACTTGTAGACTAACCATCAGTACACGACTGATATGTGAGATTGCTCTGTTTTTGTTTACTGTAGTAGCGGTTTTGGATCTAATTCCTGTCCACTGCAGCTGTCTTATAGTGTCTTATTGATTTTTGATTGAGGGAGCATCTTGTGCACAGTTATGCATCTGGGTTGGGCCACCTGTCTGTTGGTTAGGGACAAGTATGTTGGTTAGGGACAGGTCTGTTGGTTAGAGACAGGTCTGTTTATTAGGGACAGGTCTGTTGGTTAGGGACAGGTCTGTTGGTTAGAGAAAGGTCTGTTTATTAGGGACAGGTCTGTTGGTTAGGGACAGGTCTGTTGGTTAGAGAAAGGTCTGTTTATTAGGGACAGGTCTGTTGGTTAGGGACAAGTATTTTGGTTAGGGACAGGTCTGTTGGTTAGGGACAGGTCTGTTGGTTAGGGACAGATCTGTTGGTTAGGGACAGATCTGTTGGTTAAGGACAGGTCTGTTGGTTAGGGACAGGTCTGTTTATTAGGGACAGGTCTGTTTATTAGGGACAGGTCTGTTGGTTAGGGACAGGTTTGTTGGTTAGGGATAGGTCTGTTGGTTAGGGAAAGGTCTGTTGGTTAGGGACAGGTCTGTTGGTTAGGGACAGGTCTGTTGGTTAGGGACAGGTCTGTTGGTTAAAGACAGGTCTGTTGGTGAGGGACAGGTCTGTTGGTGAGGGACAGGTCTGTTGGTGAGGGACAGGTCTGTTGGTGAGGGATAGGTCTCTTGGTTAGGGACATGTCTGTTGGTTAAAGACAGGTCTGTTGATTAGGGACAGGTCTGTTGGTGAGGGACAGATCTCTTGGTGAGGGACAGGTCTGTTGGTGAGGTACAGGTCTGTTGGTGAGGGACAGGTCTGTTGGTGAGGGACAGGTCTGTTGGTGAGGGATAGGTCTCTTGGTTAGGGACAGGTCTGTTGGTTAGGGACAGGTCTCTTGGTGAGGGACAGGTCTGTTGGTGAAGGACATGTCTCTTGGTTAGGGACAGGTCTGTTGGTTAGGGACAGGTCTGTTGGTTAAAGACAGGTATGTTGGTTAGGGACAGGACTGTTGGTTAAAGACAGGTATGTTGGTTAAAGACATGTCTGTTGGTTAGTGACAGGTCTGTTGATTAGGGACAGGTCTGTTGATTAGGGACAGGTCTGTTGGTTAAGGACAGGTCTGTTGGTTAAAGACAGGTCTGTTGATTAGGGACAGTTCTGTTGGTTAAAGTCAGGTCTGTTGATTAGGGACAGGTCTGTTGATTAGGGACAGGTCTGTTGATTAGGGACAGGTCTGTTGGTTAGGGACAGGTCTGTTGGTTAAAGACAGGTCTGTTGGTTAAAGACATGTCTGTTGGTTAGGGACAGGTCTGTTGGTTAGGGACAGGTCTGTTGATTAGGGACAGTTCTGTTGGTTAAAGTCAGGTCTGTTGATTAGGGACAGGTCTGTTGATTAGGGACAGGTCTGTTGATTAGGGACAGGTCTGTTGGTTAGGGACAGGTCTGTTGGTTAAAGACAGGTCTGTTGGTTAAAGACAGGTCTGTTGGTTAAAGACAGGTCTGTTGGTTAGGGACAGGTCTATTGGTTAGGGACAGGTCTGTTGATTTGGGACAGGTCTGTTGATTAGGGACAGGTCTGTTGGTTAGGGACAGGTCTGTTGGTTAAAGACAGGTCTGTTGGTTAGCGACAGGTCTATTGGTTAGGGACAGGTCTGTTGGTTAGGGACAGGTCTATTGGTTAGGGACAGGTCTGTTGGTTAGGGACAGGTCTGTTGGTTAGGGACCGGTCTGGGAACACTATGAAAGCATAATCCCTGGATTGATACTGAAGAGGTACTGTTGTGTGGTTGATGTATAATGTGTTTAAAGATCAAGTGCACTGTGCTTATTTGGGTTGGTGCTCTGTACAAATGGACAATTATTGCAAAATGGGCATTTAAGTATAAGGATTGTATTTCTATTGGTACAACTGTTTGGTCTAGGTTCTAAATATTATTCAAACGTGGTCAACTTGAAAGTTTCCTTTGTGACGAACCTCTGTTTGTTTATTGAAGCTCAGACTTTTAAACAGTTCACCCAAGCTGTGACACAAATAGATGCAGCACACCGTGCCTTTACAGCCTGTGCTGCTCAAGATCTAAGTTGTGTGTGTTGTGTGTCTTGACAGGTATAAAAAGGGAAGACCATACAAGGGATAGAAACGCCTAAGACTCAAACTTTTCCATTCACAAGGCCTCTGACACCAGAGAAATCGATTACACTAAAGGTTTGAGAGAGAGGGAGAGAGAAACCAAGGGACAAAGAGAGCCATCCATAATCAAAGTTGGAGAGCAACACTGCGAGGGAGAAAAAGAAAGCAACAGAGGAAAATGTGTTTATCTTGCAACTTCGGGGACCATCATCACAATTTAATACGAATTTGAAAACCACAGCGCTGCAACCAATCTGTCTTCTGAGAGAGGGTAGGCAGCGAGAAAAGGCCAGAGACTTCAACCATTAGTTCCCTCAAAGTCTTTTTAAACACTACTGAAAAGCCATATACAGTGTTGTTCTACAATATCACTGTGCTATTATTTATACAAGAGAGGTCAATAGTCTGATGTTTTATGAATCAGTTGTCCTGAGCAATTCCAATGGCCTGACCTTTGTGTTCAGTCCACAACTGCCTTACCGTGACCCTTTACTTTGAAGATGAACACACTATCATCTCTCTGCCAGCATCACTTCTCCATCTCCTGTTGAAACCGATGCACAAACAAACTGACAGACTGGGAATGGAGGCAAGCCAATCCGGTTGTTGAGGCCTTCCGTTGGGACGGATGATTAGATTGGATATACCTATCCTTTTCCTTCTGATGAGAAAAGACCCAGAAAAGACCCTCAAGTACCTAGAGACTCTCTGTACCATTACTCAACATCCTGTTTATTCCTGAAACATAAGCTACTAAACAAAATGGCTGCTGGAGTTGCAACATGGATGCCCTTTGCTCGGGCAGCAGCAGTGGGCTGGCTACCACTGGCCCAACAGACCATGCCCAAGCCTCCTGTGGACAAAACAAGTCGCAGTGATGAGATCCTGTTTGTTAATGTGAGTGGACTACGCTTCCAGACATGGAAGAACACCTTGGACCGTTACCCTGACACCCTTCTAGGCAGCTCAGAAAAGGAGTTTTTCTACAATGAGGAAACTCAGGAATATTTCTTTGACAGGGATCCAGAGATGTTCCGCCATATACTCAACTTTTTTCGAACAGGCAAGCTACATTATCCCCGACATGAATGCATTCAGGCCTTTGAGGAGGAGCTGGCTTTCTATGGCATAATACCTGAGATCATAGGTGACTGCTGTATGGAAGAGTACCGGGATCGTAAGAAGGAGAACCAGGAGCGTTTGGCTGAGGACACAGAGGCAGAGAATGCCGGAGATGCTCCACTGCCCCCAAACGCCACGTTACGAGATAAGCTATGGAGGGCCTTTGAGAACCCTCACACAAGCACCATGGCCCTGGTTTTCTACTACGTCACTGGCTTCTTCATAGCTGTGTCTGTTATTGCCAACGTTGTGGAAACGGTTCCCTGCCGACCACTCAAAGGGAGTATAAAGGACCTGCCGTGTGGTGAGAAGTTTTCAGTGGCCTTCTCTTGTTTGGACACGGCCTGTGTGCTTATCTTCTCCTGCGAGTACCTCATGAGACTGTATGCTGCCCCCAGCCGCTGTGATTTTGCACGTTCGGTGATGAGCGTGATTGACGTGGTGGCCATCTTGCCCTTCTACATCGGCCTTATCATGCCCGAGAACGAGGAAGTCAGCGGGGCCTTTGTTACCCTGCGAGTCTTCAGAGTGTTCAGAATCTTCAAGTTCTCCCGCCACTCTCAGGGCCTGCGCATCCTGGGCTGCACGCTGCAGGCCTGCGCCTCAGAGCTGGGTTTCCTCCTCTTCTCCCTCACCATGGCTGTCATCATCTTCGCCACTGTCATGTTCTATGCTGAGAAAGGCACCAAGGGAACCACGTTTTCCAGCATCCCCGCCTCCTTCTGGTACACCATCGTCACCATGACAACACTAGGGTAAGTGTTTGGATGTTGTTATACTACTTAACCTTTATATACTGTAAGAGCATCATCACCAGTTTCATATCGACTTCTACCACCCACATACTGTTGCATAGGCCTCAGAATATTTCACTAGTGCTCTGAATATGAAATGGTGGGAGGATTCCCAGTAGAATCAACTGAGAAATGTCTTGGACTGTGAATTAGTCATTTTATAGCATCAATCCACTGTCGTTAACTCAGTCCTACGCTGATCTCAGGTGTCACACTCTAAAACACTCCCTGCAGGTGTATTATGAATGGGGGAGTAATGGGTCGTGTGCTGGGAATGGGGGAGTAATGGGTTGTGTGCTGGGAATGGGAGAGTAATGGGTTGTGTGCTGTGAATGGGAGAGTAATGGGTTGTGTACTGTGAATGGGAGAGTACTGGGTCGCGTACTGTGAATGGGAGAGTACTGGGTTGTGTGCTGTGAATGCGAGAGTACTGGGTCGCGTACTGTGAATGGGAGAGTACTGGGTTGTGTGCTGTGAATGCGAGAGTACTGGGTCGCGTACTGTGAATGGGAGAGTGCTGGGTTGTGTGCTGTGAATGGGAGAGTACTGGGTCGTGTGCTGTGAATGGGAGAGTACTGGGTTGTGTGCTGTGAATGGGAGAGTAATGGATCGTGTGCTGTGAATGGGAGAGTGCTGGGTCGTGTGCTGTGAATGGGAGAGTAATGGGGTTCAGGAGATTTGACAGCCCACTTGGTGTAAACCACCAGGGTTTAAGAATACTCATTTTAGTTTGCATGTAATTGAACCTTTATTTAACTAGGCAAGTCAGTTAAGAACTAATTCTTATTTACAATGATGGCCAACCCCGGCCAAACACAAACACAATTGTGCACCTCCCAATGGGACTCCCAATCACGACCAGATTATGATACTGCCTGGAATCGAACCAGGGTCTGCAGAGACGCATCTAGAATTGAGATGCAGTGCCTTAGACCTCTGCACCACTCGGAAACCCAATTTAAGATTGAGTAGTAAAAAAATCCTGTAGCATATTTTATTTTACATAAGGTTTAATGTTATGTAATAATAGTACTCTGTGCTGTACAAAGATACTGCATTTTGTATTACAGTTCCCCAATGTGGAGAACCTGTCACATCATTTCATTTAGTTTGGAAACATGTAATCATTGCTAATGAATTCAAATCTTAACATAAAAAAATACCACAAAGATATTTCAGGAAATAAGAGCAGCGTTTGGCAGATGAGTATCATGCTGTGGTGGAGGGTAATGAAATGCGTAGAGATATTAAAGGGACCTCAGAAGAGCTGCTGTTTCAAACTGTCCTTCATCAGACTACCACTGCAGCAGAGACTACATGTTGTTATGGTGATTGAGGACTCATCTGTTAGATTATTTCAAGTGCGGCTGGGCCACAGCAACGACAGTACCCCAGTGTACCCCAGTACCCCAATGGTCCTCGCCCAGCCTTCACGCAGGCCTCTTTCTTCACTACGCCCCTGAGTCATCCGGCTTGTTTTTATGGCCATTAAACTCAATATGTGTCCAAGCACTAAACGGGCTCAGGCAACGCAGCACATAAGCTTTTACTACCGTCTCCATTTTGCCTGACAAACTTCAGCCCCCATTATGATTTCAGCTTCAAACCAAGATGACTCTGAGACTATCAGTGTGTTAATATGTAGAGTAGAGAGATATAATGTACCATGACGCCATAAAACTTCACGCAATCTCCTCGATTTCCTTTGTAGAATTACAAAGTCATCCAGTTGCAAAATATCTGTGTTTGCAAATTTCAGATAGACCATTTGGCCCTCCTTGAATGGATTAGAAAATGGATGTGCGGTTTTGGCCTTGTAATGTATTGCCTATAATGTGGATTTGTAACATATATCTGTGTCCATCTTACCTCATGTTGAATGACATTATCTAACGCTGGCTTTATGACTGTAGTTTCACCCTTAGATAATGATGTACCAGGAGATGCTTGATGAGCGTTCTCAAGTGTAGCAGCCATGGAGAAATGAGCTCTGTCAGACGGACTGCTCCAGGTTTCTGGTTATCAATGCTACAACAGCATCTTTCCATTTGATTGATGAAGGTTGGAGCCTGTTTCAGTGTCAGTGTGTAAACGGTCAGAGACAAAGAGAGCAGAGAAGGGAGTTTCCCTCCCCAAAAAAGTGACTTGCCACCAGTGGAGTCTGGTGGGAGGAGCTATACGAGGACGGGCTCATAGTAATGGCTGGAATGGAGTAAATATAACTGGGTCAAACATGTGGTTTTCCATATGTTTGATGTGTTTGATAACATTCCATTGATTCCATTCCAGCCATTACAGTGAGCCCGTACTCTTATACGAATCAGAACAGCCTTAATTCACCGGGGTATGGACCCTACAAGGTGTCGAAAGTATTCTACAGGGATGCTGGCCCATGTTGACTCCAGTGCTTCCCACAGTTCTGTTAAGTTTGCTGGATGTCCTTTGGGTGGTGGACAATTCTTGATACTCATGAGAAAGTGGTGAGCATGAAAAACCCAGCAGCATTGTAGTTCTTGACACACTCAAACCGATGCGCCTGGCACCTGCTACCATGCCCCGTTCAAAGGCACTTAAATCTTTTGTCTTGCCCATTCACCCTCTGAATGGCACACATACACAATCCATGTCTCAATTGTCGCAAGGCTTAAACATAATTCTTTAACCTGTCTCCACCCCTTCATCTACACTGATTGAAGTGTATTTAACAAGTGACATCAATAAGGGATCATAGCTTTTCACCTGGATTCACCTGCCTATAGACATAGATTAGAAATCACTGACCACTTTAAGGAATAGAACACTAGCCACTTTAATAATGTATCCATATCTGCATCACTCATCTCTATGTATAAACTGCACTCTACACTATTCTACGGTATCTTAGTCACTTTAATTGTGTTTATTTATTGCATCACCCTTCTCATATGTATACAGCGGGTGAAATAAGTATTGAACACGTCACCATTTTTCTCAGTAAATATATTTCCAAAGGTGCTATTGACATGACATTTTCACCAGATGTTGGTAACAACCCAGGTACTCCATACATACAAAGAAACCAAAACAAATAAGTTCAGAAATTAAGTTGTGTGTAATAATGTGAAATGACACAGGGAAAAAGTATTGAACACATGAAGAAAGGGAGGTGCAAAAAGGCATGGAAAGCCAAGACCACAGCTGAAAACTATCAGTAATTAAAGAGCAATCCAGCCCCGTCATTGCAAATTAATATCAGCTGGTTCAGTCCCAACTGATGGCCTACAAAAAGGTATCATTGCCAAGGTGTCACACAAGACACATCTTATGATGGGTAAAAGCAAAGAGCCGTCTCAAGAAATTACTGCACTGTCGGAACTAGAAACACAAGCATTTCGCTACACCCGCAATAACATCTGCTAACCACGTGTATGTGAACAATACAATTTTTTTTAGTTTTATTTGGTTTGTCTATTTCATGGAGAGAGAAGGTGTTCCTACTGTTTTGTACACTCAGTGTTTTTCCACACTATGAGGTTGGAATACTACTGTGAAAATGATGATAATGCCCTTTTAGTGTAAGACCTGTTTGAATAGACCACCTGAAACTTCAGCCTGTTTTGATGGGATAGAGTTTTGGCCTGTCTGGTGACATCACCAGGTGGTAAAATAGTTAAGAGAGTTCCTAACCTCTCTGCCAATAACAGCTAGTTTCAGTTTTCGGACCACTCCCAGACGGTCCTAGCTAAATTATAGCTTGAGTAATTACTCTTTGCTAAGAAGCTCTTTTAGTTTATTTTTGACCGTTTTAATTGAAAACAATCACAGTAAGGTACTTATTTGGTTACCCAGAAATAATTTGATAATGAGATAAAAACGTCTGCATTGGACCTTTAACCACCATTTCCGATCAAAAGCTTTGCCTACTCATTCAAAAGCAAATGACCATGACAGAGGGAAGGAACATGGGGATGGTTATTCTATGTTATACAATATGCTGTCTATTATTGTGCAATCATACAGCAGAAAGGGAAAGTAAAGAGACATTCTGGTATTATACTGTAGTCTGGATGTTCTGGTTCTCAGGGGAAACATGTATCATTATCCAAAAACCCTTATTCATGCTGTTTCCTCTTGAAATGTTATCATAATTAAACTGAAGAGAAAAATCATTTGAAAACTGCTAATCTTACATTCTGATGATAACTGTTACAATTACAGAACTGATGTTTTCTTTGATATGTTTTAATTTCCAATAATTATCTTATTGTCAGAGCAGACTGCTTTGAAGTAGCTTAATGTTGACCTTATTTTGTCTTGACTAGATGTAGGCGGCAGGTAGCCTAGCGGTGAAGCGAGTTGGGTCAATATCCAAAAGCTTCCCCAAGCCGACTAGGTGAAAAATCTGACGATGTGCCACTTGAGCAAGGCATTTAATCATAATTGCTCCTCCTAAATTACTGTAAATGTTAAAACATGTAAATACAGTACTGGGCTGTAGTAGAACGTGCATACTGAAGAGGAATAAAATCACCTTATCAGCCTGCCAAGGTTGGACGTGTTGAGGGTGGATCCTGGCAGAACTACAGACAGATGGAACTGTTCCCTAACAGTGTAAAGAATCGCTGCTGCTCAGAGTAGAGCGTTATACTGTCATCCTTAATGGTAATGAAAGTGAAAAAAAATTGTGCATTTCATTTTTTTATGCTGGCATGGTTATAAATTATCCTGTAATGTATTCTCTATCTGTTCAGGCTAGACTCTGGGTAATGTATTCTCTATATGTTTAGGCTAAACTCTGGGTAATGTATTCTCTATCTGTTCAGGTTTGGTTCTGGGTAATATACTCTCTATCTGTTCAGGCTAAACTCTGGGTAATGTATTCTCTATCTGTTCAGGCTAGACTCTGGGTAATGTATTCTCTATCTGTTCAGGCTAAACTCTGGGTGATGTAATCTCTATCTGTTCAGGCTAAACTCTGGGTAATGTAATCTCTATATGTTCAGGCTAAACTCTGGGTAATGTATTCTCTATCTGTTCAAGTTTGGCTCTGGGTAATATACTATGTCTGTTCAGGCTAGACTCTGGGTAATATTCTATGCTCACTGATGATAGCTCGTTAAATGTTATGCTTTAGTCTTCGTTTGCAGAAAGATTGCAAGTAATGTAGCTATGCTGATCAAAGCAGAGGGGAAAGACTACCGAGACTTATGGAGCCTCCAATAAGGGCACTTTTCTATTTGCAATTACTTGACCATGTCTCTAAGGCAACCGACTTGATTCTTCATTAACAGGACTTCATATCTACCTTTTTTTCATTCCCCTTTTGACCTTGGTCTATTCCCATACAGCACATTAGTTAACAGTTTAGAAGGAAAGGAAGTATTCAAGATAGTAGTATGAAATAACTAGCCATGGCAACCTGCCCACAACCTCATCACAGTTGCTTTTTTCTTTATGTAGCAATTATTTATGAAGAAATAATAATGATTGTATATGGTATTTATACATCATACATACCTTATTCATAGTGAAACTGTCCAATCCAATCAGGAACAGGTGAAATACATTATAAAAGGTGAAATACCTTTTTGACTTTGATCCTTGATTTTGGTTAAAGGACAAACCTCTTTACTCCCGTTGCTTCACTTTCCCCTCTCTCTCTCTCTCTCTCTCTCGAGTAATTCACTCCCAATACACATCAGTCACCATCTGTTACTATATTATGTAAGTGTCTTTTGGGAGCACCGCTATCCTTGAACAATAATAGGCTGACTGACTGGGCTCACCAACACCAAAATGTTTTATGACTGAGTGAACGTATCTTCCGTGACAAACTGTTGTATCTCAATGTGTAATTTTGACCATGAGCTCCTTTGCCTGAGTTTGGGTTTAGTATTTATGAACAATTGTAATGTCTTGTAATGTAACGTGGTTTAATCTTCATTTCTGTTGTATGTGATACTTAGAAATTGCCTTCCACTTTCCAAATACTGTACCGGACGGCATGTCTTGTCTACCTACCTGCTGGTGGTATTAATACTGTACCGGACGGCATGTCTTGTCTACCTACCTGCTGGTGGTATTAATACTGTACCGGACGGCATGTCTTGTCTACCTACCTGCTGGTGGTATTAATACTGTACCGGACGGCATGTCTTGTCTACCTACCTGCTGGTGGTATTAATACTGTACCGGACGGCATGTCTTGTCTACCTACCTGCTGGTGGTATTAATACTGTACCGGACGGCATGTCTTGTCTACCTAGCTGCTGGTGGTATTAATACTGTACCGGACGGCATGTCTTGTCTACCTACCTGCTGGTGGTATTAATACTGTACCGGACGGCATGTCTTGTCTACCTACCTGCTGGTGGTATTAATACTGTACCGGACGGCATGTCTTGTCTACCTACCTGCTGGTGGTATTAACACTGTACCGGACGGCATGTCTTGTCTACCTACCTGCTGGTGGTATTAACACTGTACCGGACGGCATGTCTTGTCTACCTAGCTGCTGGTGGTATTAATACTGTACCGGACGGCATGTCTTGTCTACCTAGCTGCTGGTGGTATTAATACTGTACCGGACGGCATGTCTTGTCTACCTACCTGCTGGTGGTATTAATACTGTACCGGACGGCATGTCTTGTCTACCTAGCTGCTGGTGGTATTAATACTGTACCGGACGGCATGTCTTGTCTACCTAGCTGCTGGTGGTATTAATACTGTACCGGACGGCATGTCTTGTCTACCTACCTGCTGGTGGTATTAATACTGTACCGGACGGCATGTCTTGTCTACCTACCTGCTGGTGGTATTAATACTGTACCGGACGGCATGTCTTGTCTACCTACCTGCTGGTGGTATTAATACTGTACCGGACGGCATGTCTTGTCTACCTACCTGCTGGTGGTATTAATACTGTACCGGACGGCATGTCTTGTCTACCTACCTGCTGGTGGTATTAATACTGTACCGGACGGCATGTCTTGTCTACCTACCTGCTGGTGGTATTAACACTGTACCGGACGACATGTCTTGTCTACCTACCTGCTGGTGGTATTAACACTGTACCGGACGACATGTCTTGTCTACCTACCTGCTGGTGGTATTAACACTGTACCGGACGACATGTCTTGTCTACCTACCTGCTGGTGGTATTAATACTGTACCAGACGACATGTCTTGTCTACCTACCTGCTGGTGGTATTAACACTGTACCGGACGACATGTCTTGTCTACCTACCTGCTGGTGGTATTAATACTGTACCGGACGACATGTCTTGTCTACCTACCTGCTGGTGGTATTAACATTGCTGCTGGAGGTTGAGAACACCCATAAAGAGAAACTGATTATAGTTGACTTGAAATTACTTTTGTTTTCTTTTGTTGAAGAATCTCAAATTTAACTATGTCATCCAAGTACCATATATCGTATGTTTCATATTGGTCTGACCTTTTGTTCTCAAACTGTTCTGGCAGAACACAGTGTTCCCAGGAGTCAACACTCCTCAGAGAGACAGAAAGAGAGGTGGAGAACAGCCTGTGCCAAAGCAACTTTCCAACATTCACTGTATATTTTACTTTCTGAGACTGTTTGTCAGGACATGCAAGGGTTAAGCATTTCTAAGCATTTCTAAGCTCTTTTCTATACCATTAGATGGATGATTATTTATTATTATGCTGCCATTTTTACAGTACTCTGCAGCTTGACAATAACAAGCTATCCATAATCTTTAGAAAAAGCAGACACCTGAATTTTCTACAGATTTGTTGACCCATTAAGGTGTACAGATTAGCTGTGCTGTCAGGCTCTGGCCATAGAGAAGCTTTGCTTCTCTATATTTCTATGGTCAGAGTCTGGCAGATCTATTATTTCTACGTCTGTGTGGTGTTGTGTGTGGGATCCCTAATTAGAGGCAGCTGCTAGGCATTACCTCTAATTAGGGATCTTACTTATATGTCTGTGTTCCACTCCGTTGGCGTGGTTCATTGTTGTATATTGTCTCGTGTTCGTGCTACGTGTGTTCCTTTCATTATATATTGTATTTGTTATATTTGTATAGTTCGTCAGTTAGTTTAATAAATATGTCGAACTATCGATACGCTGCGCCTTGGTCTCTCTACACACCCGAACGTGACATGTGCTTTGAGCGGATCAGTGTCATGTTAAACCGGACTCGGACCTGGAAGTTGGGAGTCATATGGAAGTTGGGAGTCATATGGAAGTTGGGAGTCATATGGTTTGCTGTATGCTACTTTCTCTGGTCAATCAAATCGGTCAATGGAAATTGAAAAGATAATTGGTATTTGGTTAAAACCTGTTATAACCCAGTTATTGTAGAAGATATTCAGTGTGCACTGTGCAAATGCTAAGCTGATTTGAGTTCTTTCAGGGACCATTCTGAGGCAAATGAAAGCTGTTTTGTGGACTATGATGAACATTGAGGGTAAAGCACACCGTGAGGAGAGGTGGCTCCGTAGGGGATCCTACTCCAAAGAAGATAACATAAGCTAAACACAACAGGCTGAGGTAATAAAGTATCTACAGTGGGGAGAACAAGTATTTGATACACTGCCGATTTTGCAGGTTTTCCTACTTACAAAGCATGTAGAAGTCTGTAATTTTTATCATAGGTACACTTCAACTGTCAGTGACGGAATTTAAACAAAAATCCAGAAAATCACATTGTATGATTTTTAAATAATTAATTTGCATTTTATTGCATGACATAAGTATTTGATACATCAGAAAAGCAGAACTTAATATTTGGTACAGAAACCTTTGTTAGGTTTGCACACACTGCAGCAGGGATTTTGGCCCACTCCTCCATCCAGATCCTTCAGGTTTCGGGGCTGTCGCTGGGCCATATGGACTTTCAGCTCCCTCCAAAGATTTTCTATTGGGTTCAGGTCTGGAGACTGGCTAGGCCACTCCAGGACCTTGAGATGCTTCTTACGGAGCCACTCCTTAGTTGCCCTGGCTGTGTGTTTCGGGACGTTGTCATGCTGGAAGACCCAGCCACGACCCATCTTCAATGCTCTTACTGAGGGAAGGAGGTTGTTGGCCAAGATCTTGCGATACATCGCCCCATCCATCCTCCCCTCAATACGGTGCAGTCGTCCTGTCCCCTTTGCAGAAAAGCATCCCCAAAGAATGATGTTTCCACCTCCATGCGTCACGGTTGAGATGGTGTTCTTGGGGTTGTACTCATCCTTCTTCTTCCTCCAAACAAGGCGAGTGGAGTTCAGACCAAAAAGCTCTATTTTTGTCTCATCAGACCACATGACCTTCTCCCATTCCTCCTCTGGATCATCCAGATGGTCATTGGCAAACTTCAGACGGGCCTGGACATGCGCTGGCTTGAGCAGGGGGACCTTGCGTGCGCTGCAGGATTTTAATCCATGACGGCGTAGTGTGTTACTAATAGTTTTCTTTGAGACTGTGGTCCCAGCTCTCTTCAGGTCATTGACCAGGTCCTGCCGTGTAGTTCTGGGCTGATCCCTCACCTTCCTCATGATCATTGATGCCCCACGAGGTGAGATCTTGCATGGTGCCCCAGACCAAGGGAGATTGACCGTCATCTTGAACTTCTTCCATTTTCTAATAATTGCGCCAACAGTTGTTGCCTTCTCACCAAGCTGCTTGCCTATTGTCCTGTAGCCCATCCCAGCCTTGTGCAGGTCTACAATTTTATCCCTGATGTCCTTACACAGCTGTTTGATTGAGTGTGTGGAGTCCGTTTGATTGAGTGTGTGGACAGGTGTCTTTTATACAGGTAACGAGTTCAAACAGGTGCAGTTAATACAGGTAATGAGTGGAGAACAGGAGGGCTTCTTAAAGAAAAACTAACAGGTCTGTGAGAGCCGGAATACTTACTGGTTGGTAGGTGATCAAATACTTATGTCATGCAATAAAATGCAAATTAATTATTTAAAAATCATACAATGTGATTTTCTGGATTTTTGTTTTAGATTCCGTCTCTCACAGTTGAAGTGTACCTATGATAAAAATTACAGACTTCTACATGCTTTGTAAGAAGGAAAACCTGCAAAATCGGCGGTGTATCAAATACTTGTTCTCCCCACTCTATCTATCTATCTATCTATCTATCTATCTATCTATCTATCTATCTATCTATCTATCTATCTATCTATCTATCTATCTATCTATCTATCTATCTATCTATCTATCTATCTATCTATCTATCTATCTATCTATCTATCTATCTATCTATCTATCTATCTATCTATCTATCTAATGCCCCTTGGCTTAATTGATGTCATGAAGTGCAACAGGTAGGGCAGCAGTTAAGCTAGCGGTTAAGAGCGTTACGCCAGTAACCTAAGGGTCGTTGGTTCAAATCCTCAAGGTGAAAAATATGTTGATCTCTATGTTGTCTATGTAGCTTATAAGTTAAATAGGATTGTCATTCTGCATACATTGCATGACTTATAGTAAGGAAGTAAGCAAGCAAGTAAGTAGTGTGTAAGTAGTAAGTATACATTTTTCCTTCCTGTTCTCTATGTAGCTTTGTGTTGCCTTCCTCTCTAAGTAATTGGATGTGCTCACAGTTTTGGGGAAGCTCACTCTGTGGCCGTTCGGCCTTCTCAGGCTGACCTATTTAAAGGCTGCGTGGAGAGATGACAACGCTGACGTATCTTCTTCCCAAGTTCCCGTCTGCCTCGGTAGTATCCACACCACAGCTCTCCCCGCGGAGATCTCAGGAATGGGAAGACGCTGCACAGCTGCGCCGCTTAGACTCTGTCTGAATGTCTTTCTCACTGAGGCAGAGGGCACAGCCACTGCTCTACTCTCATCAATTATTTTCATTAAGTTTCCTTGCACTTCTAACTGCCTTCTCGAACCTCATGCATCACAGTATATATTTAAAGTGCCTGAAATGCTCACTGGGCTAAGCTGGGTTATATCATTCTTTTGTTTCCATGGCTTTGTGTTACTTGATAATATAAACACTTGCATGCACGCACACATACGTATGTAGCCTAGCCGAAATGTGAGATTGTGAGTTATTATTGTAATATAGCTGAGCTCAACCTTCACATTAAGACGAAAATAACTAAGTTGACCCTCTGAGGACATACAGTGATCCATATTAATTTGTTCAAAATGGGAGCTCCTTAGCTCTATGCATAGCACCAAATCAATAATACAATATGCTAAAACGGCAATACAATGCTTTAGAAGAGCAATTTCACTGCATCTAACTGGGTCTTTACTGCAAATGGACCACCCACACAGACAGTGTGGTGAAGAAGGCACAACAGAGCCACTTCAACCTCAGGAGGCTGAAGAAATGTGTCTTGGCACCTAAAACCCTCACAAACTTTTACATATGCACAATTGAGAGCAACCTGTCTGGCAACTGCACCGTATGGCTCTCCAGAGGGTGGTGTGGTCTGCCCAATGCATTACTGGGGGCAAACTACCCGCCCTCCAGGACACCTACAGCACCTGATGTCACAGGAAGGCCAAAAAGATCATCAAGGACATCAACCACCTGAGCCACTGCCTGTTCACCCCGCTATCATCCAGAAGGCAAGGTCAGTACAGGTGCATCAAAGCTGGGACAGAGACTGAAAAACAGCTTCCATCTCAAACTGTTAAGATAGAATAGCTATCACTAGCACATTAGAGGCTGCTGCCTATAGACATAGACTAGAAATTAGTCACTAATAATGTTTACATATCTTACATTACTCATCTCATATGTATTTACTGTGTTCTATACTATTCTACTGTATCTTAGTCCATGCTGCTCTGCTTGTCCATATATGTATAGTCTTAATTCATTCCTCACTTAGATTTGTGTGTATTGGGTATATGTTGTGTAATTTTTAGATATTACTTGTTAGATATTACTGCACTGTTGGAGCTAGAAGCACAAGAATTTCACTACACCCGCAATAACATCTACTAAACACGTGTATGTGACCAATAAAATGTGATTTGATTTGATTTTCAATGAATTTCTGGAAAGTTTACTCCATCATTACTTATTGCAGTTTCCTTCTATTCTTTTAGAAAATTAACAAAACATATTTTTTTCCCCTGTTCCTGGAGAGCTACCCACCTGTAGGTTTACACTCCAACCCTGTTCCTGGAGAGCTACCCACCTGTAGGTTTACACTCCAACCCTGTTCCTGGAGAGCTACCCACCTGTAGGTTTACACTACAACCCTGTTCCTGGAGAGCTACCCACCTGTAGGTTTACACTCCAACCCTGTTCCTGGAGAGATACCCACCTGTAGGTTTACACTACAACCCTGTTCCTGGAGAGATACCCACCTGTAGGTTTACACTCCAACCCTGTTCCTGGAGAGCTACCCACCTGTAGGTTTACACTCCAACCCTGTTCCTGGAGAGCTACCCACCTGTAGGTTTACACTACAACCCTGTTCCTGGAGAGATACCCACCTGTAGGTTTACACTCCAACCCTGTTCCTGGAGAGCTACCCACCTGTAGGTTTACACTACAACCCTGTTCCTGGAGAGCTACCCACCTGTAGGTTTACACTCCAACCCTGTTCCTGGAGAGCTACCCACCTGTAGGTTTACACTACAACCCTGTTCCTGGAGAGCTACCCACCTGTAGGTTTACACTACAACCCTGTTCCTGGAGAGCTACCCACCTGTAGGTTTACACTCCAACCCTGTTCCTGGAGAGATACCCACCTGTAGGTTTACACTACAACCCTGTTCCTGGAGAGATACCCACCTGTAGGTTTACACTCCAACCCTGTTCCTGGAGAGCTACCCACCTGTAGGTTTACACTCCAACCCTGTTCCTGGAGAGCTACCCACCTGTAGGTTTACACTACAACCCTGTTCCTGGAGAGATACCCACCTGTAGGTTTACACTCCAACCCTGTTCCTGGAGAGCTACCCACCTGTAGGTTTACACTACAACCCTGTTCCTGGAGAGCTACCCACCTGTAGGTTTACACTCCAACCCTGTTCCTGGAGAGCTACCCACCTGTAGGTTTACACTACAACCCTGTTCCTGGAGAGCTACCCACCTGTAGGTTTACACTACAACCATGTTCCTGGAGAGCTACCCACCTGTAGGTTTACACTCCAACCCTGTTCCTGGAGAGATACCCACCTGTAGGTTTACACTCCAACCCTGTTCCTGGAGAGATACCCACCTGTAGGTTTACACTCCAACCCTGTTCCTGGAGAGATACCCACCTGTAGGTTTACACTACAACCCTGTTCCTGGAGAGCTACCCACCTGTAGGTTTACACTCCAACCCTGTTCCTGGAGAGATACCCACCTGTAGGTTTACACTACAACCCTGTTCCTGGAGAGATACCCACCTGTAGGTTTACACTACAACCCTGTTCCTGGAGAGATACCCACCTGTAGGTTTACACTACAACCCTGTTCCTGGAGAGCTACCCACCTGTAGGTTTACACTCCAACCCTGTTCCTAGAGAGCTACCCACCTGTAGGTTTACACTCCAACCCCCAATCTAGTGCACCTGATTCTAATAATTAGCTGGTTGATAAGCTGAATCAGGTTAGTTACAACAGGGGTTGGAAGGAAAACCTACAGGAGGGTATTGACTTTAAAACAGTTACAGAGTTTAAAGTAAAGATTGACCCATTTTGAATGTCATATTGTTTTTGTGCATCTCTGAGCGATGTTCTATCGAGAGTTGGGACAATTACGTTTCTGCATTACGATGACTGAAGCATGTACGGTAAATGCATCTGGAGCAGGTTTTCATCAAGGATCTCTCTGTACTTTACTCCGTTCATCTTTCCCTTGATCCTGACTAGTCTCCCAGTCCCTGATGCTGAAAAACATCCCCACAGCATGATGCTGCCACCACCATGCTGCACCTCCAGATGTGCATTCAGGCCAAAGAGTTCAATCTTGGTTTCATCAGACCAGAGAATTTTGTTTCTCATGGTCTGAGAGTCCTTTAGGTCTAAAAACCTGTTATTATAGGGTATTGTGTGTAGATTGATCAGGAAAAAAATGTAATCCATTATAGAATAAGGCTGTAACGTAACAAAATGTGGAAAAAGGGAAGGGGTCTGAATACTTTCCGAATGCACTGCATACACACATAACCAATATAGTTCAAGGGGGGAAATGTCTTTGTCAAGCAGCTACAACAAAACATAAGGCAGGTGCAAAATGCCAGAAAGAAAATACACAAAAGACAGATACACGATACATAGAGCGGCAGTATCATGTATCTGTCTTTTGTGTATTTTCGTTCTGGCATTTTGCACCTGCCCTGTGTTGTAGCTGCTTGACAGCTTTATTACCTGTAGTCTGACTACTTTATTACCTGTAGTCTGACTACTTTATTACCTGTAGTCTGACTACTTTATTACCTGTAGTCTGACTACTTTATTACCTGTAGTCTGACTACTTTATTACCTGTAGTCTGACTACTTTATTACCTGTAGTCTGACTACTTTATTACCTGTAGTCTGACTACTTTATTACCTGTAGTCTGACTACTTTATTACCTGTAGTCTGACAGCTTTATTACCTGTAGTCTGACTGTTTAAAACCCAACCTTGACTTTTTCTGTTGGAGTTCTGTTCTTTGAAGTGCGTTTTGCCACAAAACATGATTATTTGTCTCTCAAAAATAATGACCTTAAAATATATTTATAAAATATATTTCAAACTAAATCATGTCTGTATTTTCACTAGCACACGTCATGGTAAGATACAAAAATGTATAGTTCTCTTTCACAAGATGTATTTTTCATTAATGTCAAGTTACCAACATTTCTGAAAATGTATATATTGCATTTTGGAATGAAGCTCTTCAATTATGTTAATCCAAATTCTCAGAATATACGTATAAATATCCTCAAAGAAAATACAAAACCACTAAACTTGTATATTTCTTTATCTTGAAATAGCCAAAGTATTTTAAAAAAAGGATTTCTCCATGGAGAAAAATAATGAATCTACATATTGTAAGCCATAACATAATAAGCCTACCATGGATAGTGTTTGTTTTGTGAAACTGAATGGCTTTTGATCTGATGTGAAAAGGATCAGGGAAGACTAATGGATGTTCTTGATCCAGTAATGTAGCCTAATCATGAAACCGCATAATGTATCGCTGCTGAGAAACATCTTTCAAAGGAAATAACTGTATGCCATTATGAATTCCATGTTTTGATAGAATTTATAGATTTTAAAGCCGGAATGCTCTTTTTGGGCTTCCGAGTGGCGCAGAGGTCTAAGGCACTGCATCTCAGTGCTAGAGGCATCACTACAGGCCCTGGATCGATTCCAGGCTGTATCACAACCGGCCATGATTTGGGAGTCCCATAGGGCGGCGCACAATTGGCCCAGCGGCATCCGGGTTTGGCCAGGGTAAGAATTTGTTCTTAACTGACATGCCTAGTTAAATAAATGTTAAATAAAATAAAATAAAAACAATTCTACAGACCACTATAAATTATCTTAATTACTTCCCTAATTTAAATGCTGACAGTAGAGAGTTAACACCTTTATACATATTTTCTTTGGCCCAAAAAACATGATAGCCTGAGCAAGTTCTCCTCCCTGTCCTGCCCCCGCTTTTTCCAGTCAGTGAACACATTAAATAGAAGACGTCTTGCCCTCAAATAGGCTGGAAGAAAATCGATAAGCTCTGCATCGCACAGCGTTCACTCAGTCACAGACACACATATCCACTTAGAGTACAAGAAAGTAGGTCCAATTCTATTTACAACAGTAACATACACAACACTGATGCCCATAAACTGGACATTGAAGATGATGTGTAGCAATCAGTAGTGGCCTATGTCAAGTTGTAACTCAATTGACAGTTGAGATATGCACATTGGATTATGTTATTACGCTTCTTCCAAAATCACTCCACCATATCATATTCTGTCTTGTAAAATGCTGTGCCTTAACTAGATTAAGACCACTGTTTACATTTAGCAGAATGTTCTGGCATTGGCTGTACCTAACAATACCTGATACCGCCAACCCATGTTACAGCTATTAGACAATGTTGATTAAACAAAACAGACACAGTCTGCAACACTTTTAAAATGGTCTACACACAAACCAAACAGCAAAAAGAGAATGTTATGACATATCTCTCCACAGTTACAGTAGACATACTCAGCGGCACACTTACTTGCATACAACAGTGTAGCGTAGAAAATGAACAAGGATTCTGCATTATGATGCATTTACATGACACTACAACATTCTATGGCAGCCATGTTAGCGCCCCGTTAGTGTCACGGTTGCTATGAGACAGGACCCGAGGCACTGAGCAGTACTGTAAAGAAATTCCTTTTATTATTCAAAGCAACAAACAAAAGGAGAGAACGCGACCATGAACTGGTGTGTACGCAGTACAAACACAAAAACCCACACCCAGGTGGGAAACCAATTAACTTAAATAGGATCCCCAATTAGAGGCAACGCAGCGCAGCTGCCTCCAATTGGGGACCACAAAACAAAACCAACATAGAGATATCCAGAGATGTCTCTGGACACTAAACCTGAAAACCATAATGGTTTCCAGAGACCTCTCTGAACATAAATCATTACAGTAGGCTCCGGACGTGGCACCAGGTCAGGCGGATGATCTGGCTCTGGAGCAGGGCTGTAACCCTTACCCGGTCTGGGCACCGGCGGCCATGGAGCGGGGCAGACGACCGGGCCCGGACTGGGCACCGGTGGAGCGGACAGCCATAAAGGTTTCCTGAGACCTGTCTGAACATACAGCGGGTGAAATAAGTATTGAACACGTCACCATTTTTCTCAGTAAATATATTTCCAAAGGTGCTATTGACATGAAAGTTTCACCAGATGTTGGTAACAACCCAAGTAATCCATACATACAAAGAAACCAAAACAAATAATTTCAGAAATTAAGTTATGTGTAATAATGTGTAATGACACAGGGAAAAAGTATTGAACACATGAAGAAAGGGAGGTTAAAAAAGGCATGGATAGCCAAGACAACAGAAATGATTGTCTTTCCACTTCCGTATTATGGCCCCAACAGTGCTCACTGGAACATTCAGAAGCTTAGAAATGCGCCTATAACCAATGCCATCATTATGTTTTGCAACAATTAGGTTGCGAATGTCTTGAGACAGCTCTTTGCTTTTACCCATCTTGTGTGACACCTTGGCAATGAGACCAATGAGACCTTTTTGTAGGCCATCAGTTGGGACTGAACCAGCTGATATTAATTTGCACTGACAGGGGGCTGGATTGCTTTTTAATTACTGATAGTTTTCAGCTGTTGTCTTGGCTTTCCATGGCTTTTTGAACCTCCCTTTCTTCATGTGTTCAATACTTTTTCCCTGTGTCATTTCACATTATTACACATAACTTAATTTCTGAAATTATTTGTTTTGGTTTCTTTGTATGTATGGATTACTTGGGTTGTTACCAACATCTGGTGAAACTTTCATGTCAATAGCACCTTTGGAAATATATTTACTGAGAAAAATGGTGACGTGTTCAATACTTATTTCACCCGCTGTAAATCATTACAATTAGCATTACATGGGGAATATTTAAAGTAACTGTCCAGTGAAATTCTCACTTTTAATAGTTAATTTTCTGTTAACTCAAACAAACAATGTTTTTGACTCGTCATATACTTATAGATCATACATTTCAGAAAGAAACACTTAAAGAAAACCCTTCAAACAGACGGTTTAAAAAATGCTTGTTTTTTCCTGAGTACGATGTCATAATCCCGAGGAGGATGAACTGGCCTAAATATTTTTAATGACTGCTATATGCCCACTTCATTCTCTTGTTGGGGTACGCCCCCACACCATTCCAACACAGAAAATCTGCTTTTTAACACTTAATTACCATTTTTATGTAAGTAACTATAGCTGATATTTCATAGGAATCTGGAAACAGTGGATAGTTACTTTAAATAATCATATCTAACTGCAGCAATATACAGCAATATAAACAATTAAACGTTTGCCCAACTCTCTAAATATATGTCTCTGGCTCACAGTACATGTATGTTAATACAGTATAGCATCAGGAGCTCATTGTCCTCATGATGTATCATCTCCATGTCCAGGAGACAGCAGCTCCCAATGTCACTCTGAACATAGACAGACAGGAACACATTTCTAAAGCGAGCGTCCTCATTTTCATGAAATATTTTCTGCAAATTCCACTCCTCTGTATGCTAATGAACTCTCAGCCATGAATCAGAATGACATAAATAGAAATAACCATTGAAACTGTAAAGTAATAACACAGTTATTTATATATCTGTACATTAACTCACCTTGTTGCTGTAATCCTGAGGTACAGTAGTTTAAGGTGCCTCTTGTAGTTTTGTACATCCAATCATGTAACTACAATATTTGGTGAGACAATTAACCGGTTGATCTAAATCTTTATTTCTGGTCTAGAAACAACCTCAGCCCATACCTACTGTAGGACTAATGTGGCTGGTTTAAGGTTTGGAAAATGAGTAATTGAACATGAACAATCAGCGCGTTTATGTACAGTTGAGATGACAAAACCTGTAAAAATTACCCAAATGGCAAATCAATGTCATGTTTCTCCTTAAATGATGAGGTCATTTGCAGTGTTCAGAGGACTCTGTTGCGAGGGGCGATGCCTCTCATTCATTCTCACCACAGACACTCATTTACCACCTTTTATGTTCAGTTCTGGATTTATGTCCTCTGTCAATTCTAACAATAATCACAGGAGATGCCTGGGATGTGTCACCTCTGATTCCAGCCATTACAGCCAGCCTTGTCAGACTGGGCTGGGCTCAGTACTGAGACTGGGCAGGGCAATGGTTACACTGAGACTGGGCAGGGCAGTGGTTATACTGAGACTGGGCAGGGCAGTGGTTACAATGAGACTGGGCAGGGCAGTGGTTACACTGAGACTGGGCAGGGCAGTGGTTACAATGAGACTGGGCAGGGCAGTGGTTACAATGAGGCTGGGCAGGGCAGTGGTTACAATGAGGCTGGGCAGGGCAGTGGTTACACTGAGACTGGGCAAGGCAGTGGTTATACTGAGACTGGGCAGGGCAGTGGTTACACTGAGACTGGGCAGGACAGTGGTTACACTGAGACTGGGCAGGGCAGTGGTTACAATGAGGCTGGGCAGGGCAGTGGTTACAATGAGGCTGGGCAGGGCAGTGGTTACAATGAGGCTGGGCAGAGCAGTGGTTACAATGAGGCTGGGCAGGGCAGTGGTTACAATGAGGCTGGGCAGGGCAGTGGTTACAATGAGGCTGGGCAGGGCAGTGGTTACAATGAGGCTGGGCAGGGCAGTGGTTATACTGAGACTGGGCAGGGCAGTGGTTATACTGAGACTGGGCAGGGCAGTGGTTACAATGAGGCTGGGCAGGGTAGTGGTTACAGTGGTATCTTTTAGGTATCTTCTGAGAGGTATCTTCTGAGAGATATCTTTAAGAGGTATATTTAATAAGTATCTTTCTCTAGTAGATTTACAAATGGCAAAGGCATTATTTGCAAAGTGGTCCTTGTGTTCATTGCATTAACCCTCTCTGCATGGAAGTGGCTATATTTAGACCAGAGAATAAGCCCCCATTTGAAGTAGTGGATGTGTATTGCTGTGCAGTGATGCGTTCACTTCAATTCATTAAGGCTCTGTCATTATTATCTGAGCGATATAAGAAACATTTGATATTTTTTAACATGTATTTAACCCCTTATTTTTGTCACTATCAGTCTCCATATATACTTCCAGACCAGTCTTGTGAGACCTGTGTGCGTCCGATATTAAAACAACAAACATGCATGTGTTTGTGAGAGTCTCGCCTTTACCCAAAGGGGTCATATTGGTGTGTAGCCCAAACTGTTCGGACGCTACATACAGAAGTTGACAGATCGGCTGTACCGTACATTTTGTGAGAAGACCGATTTTCGGGATGTCTCAAGATCTGACAAACACCGCTCTAGCTATGTCACCTTTCACCGCAGATGCGGAAGTGTTACATAGGCGGATGCGGTGGATTGAGACGCAATATCTCGAGCTTAAACTGACCGATTTCTATTGAGATTTTTTTTATTTCCACGGGGGCGGGGACATCGACCTTAGGGGGTTAAGTTATAGGCAGGTTATGGATTAGATTGCACAGTGGAGTAAAGCGGGGAGGAGAGAGTGGACCTCTACGTTTTATTGCATTCTTTGTTTTTCCCCAAGCCCAAACTGTAGGGAGGTATATATTTCACTGTAGCTTCTAGTAGTATAGAATTGATATTCCACTCTGAGAGAAACCAGATGCTGCAGAGAAACCTCTTCTCTGGGGTAATATTTACCTCGCAATACCATCCACCTCTTCTCTGGGGTAATATTTACCTCAAAATACCATTAACCAGCCAGGTCCTGCACTTAGATCAGACAGTTTATACATAAATCTAATATCACTTCCCCTCAAGTTTCAGTTGAGGCACAGAGAATAACCAACTGTCCACCCAGAAGAGAGAATTTCCATGCAGTGTTTTTTAAAAGAGAAAGATTGCACAGTATATTGTTTGTTTGGGTTATGATAATTTGATTTTAATGCACCAGTAACTAAGCCTAAGTAAATTGAATGCACCAATCGTGATCTTTCATCTTGTCAGGCTCTGGCCATATAGAAGCCCATTTTCTTCTCTATGTAGCCATGGTCAGAGTCTGACAGTTCTTTTCTTTCCGTTTCTGGTGGTGGTTTGTGGTGGATCCCTAATTAGAGGCAGCTGTAGTGCATCGTCTCTAATTAGGGATCCTACATAGGTTTGTATGTTCCACACCGGGGATGTGGGTCGTTGTCACGGTGACAGTAAGTGTGCCACATTTGTTACGTCTGTTCATTCGTGTTTGTTTTGGTGAACGTGACATTTTGTCTATCGTGTTTGTTTTATTGTGTATAGTTCGTTCATTTGGATATTTATATAGACCAGAATAACTGTCCTTCCTCCTCTACTTCTTAAATCAGATTAGATGTGGGTTGTGTATGAGATACTGTTGATAGCGATCTAATGCCTCTCTCTGCCTTAGTCATCACAAATGGACTCATATCTGCTCAATCTGGTTCGACACAACCAGCCAAGGATCCTCTCTGTCTATTCTCTGTTTGACGTGCTGAAAATATATTTACCTTAGTTTTTACACTGCTGCTACTCGCTGTTTATTATCTATGCAGTCACTTTACCCCCGACCTACATGTACATATTACCTCCACTAACCTGTACCCCCGCACATGGAGTTGGTACCGGTGCCCCCTGTATATAGTCTCATTATTGTTATTTTATTGGCTTACTTTTTAATTTATTGTTTTACTTTAGTTTATTTAGTAAGTACTTTCTTAAATCTATTTCTTGAACTGTATTGTTGGTTAAGAGCTTGTAAGTAAGCATTTCACTGTAAGGTCTACACCTGTTGTATTGTTGGTTAAGAGCTTGTAAGTAAGCATTTAACTGTAAGGTTTACACCTGTTGTATTGTTGGTTAAGAGCTTGTAAGTAAGCATTTAACTGTAAGGTTTACACCTGTTGTATTGTTGGTTAAGAGCTTGTAAGTAAGCATTTAACTGTAAGGTTTACACCTGTTGTATTGTTGGTTAAGAGCTTGTAAGTAAGCATTTAACTGTAAGGTCTACACCTGTTGTATTGTTGGTTAAGAGCTTGTAAGTAAGCATTTAACTGTAAGGTCTACACCTGTTGTATTGTTGGTTAAGGGCTTGTAAGTAAGCATTTCACTTTAAGGTCTACACCTGTTGTATTGTTGGTTAAGAGCTTGTAGGTCAGCATTTAACTGTAAGGTCTACACCTGTTGTATTGTTGGTTAAGAGCTTGTAGGTCAGCATTTAACTGTAAGGTCTACACCTGTTGTATTGTTGGTTAAGAGCTTGTAGGTCAGCATTTAACTGTAAGGTCTACACCTGTTGTATTGTTAGTTAAGAGCTTGTAGGTCAGCATTTCACTGTAAGGTCTACACCTGTTGTATTGTTAGTTAAGAGCTTGTAAGTAAGCATTTCACTGTAAGGTCTACACCTGTTGTATTGTTAGTTAAGAGCTTGTAGGTCAGCATTTCACTGTAAGGTCTACACCTGTTGTATTGTTAGTTAAGAGCTTGTAAGTAAGCATTTCACTGTAAGGTCTACACCTGTTGTATTGTTGGTTAAGAGCTTGTAAGTAAGCATTTAACTGTAAGGTCTACACCTGTTGTATTCGGCGCATGTGACAAAAAACCTTTGATTTGATTAGATTTGTTTTTGGCTGTGATCTTCACTGGGCCACTTGGAGGCAGTTTTTCTCTACCTGTAGTTCTGATTGTGATGTTCATTGTTTATACAGTATAGCCTACTGACCTCTGTTTAGTGTCTAGTCCATCAGGTTTAATTTAATGGGCCTGCTTTGATTGAATTAATTTCTTGGTAAGGTTATCTATTAGGGCCAAGTCACCTCAAACTCAAAGATCTAATTAGAGGTAAATAAATGGTGCCAATCTTAAACATTTATTTGGGATTGACTTTCCGTTTCATATAGAGTGCGTTGAGTTCCATGCAAAGATAAAAGTTATTGTTATTATTGTTATTATTCGCTCAAACCACTGAGTAATGAGTAATTAATGTACACATTGTCTACTCTGTGTACTTCCAGGACATTCAGATCCCCAGGCACACTGACTGACTCCTCGAAATAGCAGACTACTTATCCATTGGAGCATAAGGGGCATTTAGAATGTCCTTCCTGCTTTCAGAGCCACACCATTGCACCTGAGCCCTTTGCCATGGTCACAGCCAGCCAGCCAGCCAGCCAGTCAGCCAGTCAGCCAGGCACTCTGGGGTTGTGTACAGGTTTTATGTTCTATCTCAAGTCCCTGCTCCTTCTCCCAGCCTGTTCCCCCATACTCCTCTTGTTTCCTTGACCTTTCCTGGACTTTCTCTTCTTTTCCCTCTTATTTGTCCTTGGCCCACCTCATCCACTTATCCACCTCTGGCGTCCTGACAAGCCAGTACTCACACCTCCTTTCCTGTTATGGCCAACCTCTGTCCATAACCCTTATTATCACTATACCTTTCCATTTAGCTGGTGTCCATTTCTCTGCTCTTTCCCTTTTACCTTCACTGCTCTCTGTCTCTCTCTCTGTCTCTCTCTCTGTCTCTCTCTCTGTCTCTCTCTCTGTCTGGAGAGGAGGGTAGAGGGGCAGGCAGGTACACAGTCTGGAGAGGAGGGTAGAGGGGCAGGCAGGTACACAGTATGGAGAGGAGGGTAGAGGGGCAGGCAGGTACACAGTCTGGAGAGGAGGGTAGAGAGGCAGGCAGGTACACAGTCTGGAGAGGAGGGTAGAGGGGCAGGCAGGTACACAGTCTGGAGAGGAGGGTAGAGGGGCAGGCAGGTACACAGTCTGGAGAGGAGGGTAGAGGGGCAGGCAGGTACACAGTCTGGAGAGGAGGGTAGAGGGGCAGGCAGGTACACAGTCTGGAGAGGAGGGTAGAGGGGCAGGCAGGTACACAGTCTGGAGAGGAGGGTAGAGGGGCAGGCAGGTACACAGTCTGGAGAGGAGGGTAGAGGGGCAGGCAGGTACACAGTCTGGAGAGGAGGGTAGAGGGGCAGGCAGGTACACAGTCTGGAGAGGAGGGTAGAGGGGCAGGCAGCTACACAGAGAAGCAGAGAAGGATACACTCTTAGAAAAAAAAGGTTACATCTAGAACCTTAAAGGGCTCTTCAGCTGTCCCCATAGGAGAACCCTTTGAAGAACCATTTTTGGTTGCAGGTAGAGCCCTTTTGGGTTCCATGTAGAATCCTCTGTAGAAAGTGTTCTACATGGAACCTAAAAGGGTTCTAACTGGAATTAAAAAGGGTTCTACATGGAACCAAAAAGGGTTCTCCTATGGGGACAGCCGAAGAACCCTTTTGGAACCCTTTTTACTAAGAGTGTAGTTATTGCTACAGCACATGCAGCGCTCTATTTCAAGAATCTTGTAGGAGGCACAATATTGTTTTTGAGTAAAGGGATGTACTGTATACTCTTAGAAAGAAAGCTGCTATCTATAACCTTAAAGGGTTCTTTGGCTGTCCCCATAGGAGAACCCTTTGAAGAACCCTTCTTGGTTCCTGGTAGAACCGTTTTTAATTCCAGGGAGAACAGTGTTTGGTTCCAGGTAGAAGTTCCATGTAGAACCCTCTGTAGAAAGGGTTAAACATGGATCTTCTACCTGGAACCAAAAATGGTTCTTCTTCTTCTACCAGGAACCAAAAACAGTTTTCCTATGGGAACAGCTGAGGATCCCTTTTGGAACCCCATTTTCCAAGGGTTCATTTTAGGGTGTCCTCTTTAAAGTGAACTCTGGGGTTCAGTTCTCTTTGTATTCACACTGCCATTGCCTTTGAATGAGGACTCAACTCTTTTGCCAGTTCGCTTCACCTATTTTGTGGGCTGAGTCCTCTTAGCATTCAACATTCACTCAATGCACTCTGGGTTTTTACAAAGTGCAGGACAAGCCATTCCACCAGAACCTGTTATCGGACAGCTAGATATACAGTGGGGAGAACAAGTATTTGATACACTGCCGATTTTGCAGGTTTTCCTACTTACAAAGCATGTAGAGGTCTGTAATTTTTATCATAGGTACACTTCAACTGTGAGAGACAGAATCTAAAACAAAAATCCAGAAAATCACATTGTATGATTTTTTAATAATTAATTTGCATTTTATTGCATGACATAAGTATTTGATCACCTACCAACCAGTAAGAATTCCGGCTCTCACAGACCTGTTAGTTTTTCTTTAAGAAGCCCTCCTGTTCTCCACTCATTACCTGTATTAACTGCACCTGTTTGAACTCGTTACCTGTATAAAAGACACCTCTCCACACACTCAATCAAACAGACTCCAACCTCCACAATGGCCAAGACCAGAGAGCTGTGTAAGGACATCAGGGATAAAATTGTAGACCTGCACAAGGCTGGGATGGGCTACAGGACAATAGGCAAGCAGCTTGGTGAGAAGGCAACAACTGTTGGCGCAATTATTAGAAAATGGAAGAAGTTCAAGATGACGGTCAATCTCCCTCGGTCTGGGGCACCATGCAAGATCTCACCTCGTGGGGCATCAATGATTATGAGGAAGGTGAGGGATCAGCCCAGAACTACACAGCAGGACCTGGTCAATGACCTGAAGAGAGCTGGGACCACAGTCTCAAAGAAAACCATTAGTAACACACTACGCCGTCATGGATTAAAATCCTGCAGCTCACGCAAGGTCCCCCTGCTCAAGCCAGCGCATGTCCAGGCCCGTCTGAAGTTTGCCAATGACCATCTGGATGATCCAGAGGAGGAATGGGAGAAGCTCATGTGGTCTGATGAGACAAAAATAGAGCTTTTTGGTCTAAACTCCACTCGCCGTGTTTGGAGGAAGAAGAAGGATGAGTACAACCCCAAGAACACCATCCCAACCGTGAAGCATGGAGGTGGAAACATCATTCTTTGGGGATGCTTTTCTGCAAAGGGGACAGGACGACTGCACCGTATTGAGGGGAGGATGGATGGGGCCATGTATCGCGAGATCTTGGCCAACAACCTCCTTCCCTCAGTAAGAGCATTGAAGATGGGTCATGGCTGGGTCTTCCAGCATGACAACGAACCGAAACACACAGCCAGGGCAACTAAGGAGTGGCTCCGTAAGAAGCATCTCAAGGTCCTGGAGTGGCCTAGCCAGTCTCCAGACCTGAACCCAATAGAAAATCTTTGGAGGGAGCTGAAAGTCCGTATTGCCCAGCGACAGCCCCGAAACCTGAAGGATCTGGATGGAGGAGTGGGCCAAAATCCCTGCTGCAAACCTGCTCAAAAACTACAGGAAACGTATGATCTCTGTAATTGCAAACAAAGGTTTCTGTACCAAATATTAAGTTCTGCTTTTCTGATGTATCAAATACTTATGTCATGCAATAAAATGCAAATTAATTACTTAAAAATCATACAATGTGATTTTCTGGATTTTTGTTTTAGATTCCATCACTCACAGTTGAAGAGTACCTATGATAAAAATTACAGACTTCTACATGCTTTGTAAGTAGGAAAACCTGCAAAATCGGCAGTGTATCAAATACTTGTTCTCCCCACTGTACCTATTTACATTTTGGAGATTGAGTTGAGTTAAAATATGATACATAATAATTGTAATCAGAAAATACTGTTAACATGTAAATATTATTGGTAACAGAATGAATAGCAGAAGAATAACTGCAGATGAAATAATGCTGTAATTGAACATTGTACCCCCAATTTAGGCTACTGGCCCTTTAAGAGCACACCCTACGGTGTGATTCTCACCAAATATGCTGTCTTCTCACACTTTTCGAACCCCACAATCAGATATACATCTTGTGAAGCTCTCTTAGCCTAAAGATCACATACTGTATTTGGGCATTTCTGTGCATCCTTGACAACCACTAATCATCTCCCCTCCCCCCAAAAAAGGTGTCTTACTGTTCCTGTTAGGGTTAGAATAATATAATACACAAGATGCATGTTCGAAAATTGGTTCTGCATCAGCAATGTTTCTCTTGTTATGTCTATCACTGACAGTCACTAAATTAGCCATGTCAGCAAACATTTTTTAGATTGGTAAATTAGTCTAGCCAGCTATCTAAAACTTGTAGTAATCATGGCCATATACCGACCTGTTTACGCAGGGCATCTGCACAGGGGTCCTGACCTCCATGGGGCCCACATTGCTTTAAAACTGAAAAAGGTCCCACTTTTTCTATCTTCTTTCTATCTGCTTTGTTGGGAAGGGCCCGTAAGCATTTCAGTTAGTCAACACCTGTATGTGTTGATTTGATTCTACCCCATGGTAAAATGGTTAGAATTACAGAAAATGTACTGTTTTCCCAACCAAATCTTGCTTAGGGCCCCCACAAAGCTAGATCCCTGCACATTGCCCCAAAGAAGGGAACCAGACCGCTGAATTCAAACTAACCGAACTCAGACCAGGGGTCTGAGTTCCTTCACAGTTATCCGCAATATCCAACCGTCAAAACCCTTCTGGAGGTGTTTTCTCTTTTTGTCATTCTATCTAGTTGAGTATCTGTTACAAGTTCCTCAATATTTAAATTTTGTAAAGAGTTAGCCTGCTTCAGTTAGAGCTAAATCATGAGTATATGAAAGCATGCAATGAACCTCAGTTGTGCTGAGGGAAGTAGCCTACTTATAACTTGTGACGTCATCAGCTTTAGTGCTCTGCTATGCAGACAAAAGGCTCTGGGTTAGATGGTAGAACATTCCAGATTAAATATTAAAAGGTAAAGTACAAAAACCTCAAATGAATAAAACCTCTCTGAATAAAGTTCTATTAAAAAGTTATGTTACAGCCAGACTGTCAGTGACTTGTCTGTATAATTTCCATCTTCTTGATTGCATATCCATATCATCAGGATATTTTTGGTAATATATGTAGATTGTCCTTGGTCTGAAATAGCGTGTTGGTCTGGTCTGGTCTGACAGCGTAGCAGTCAGCTTGGGTTGTATTTTCCTTTTTAAACAGAGATACCATGAAGGGCAAGGCTAAAAGTCATACAAATATGGTACAACTGCATGCATTGTGTCGTCCATTATTCATCATGAGAACTCTGCCCACTAAAATCATTTTAGAGGTGCAGGCACCTATTCAAACCACTATGAAGCATATATTAAGCCCCTCGTGCAGGTGATATAATGTAATGGTTAGCTATATATTCCCCTCTAGTGTTGGAAAGGTTTAAGACTGGTCTACACCTGAACAAGTTTACCTTATAAACGGGGAAGCATATTTCTAAAACTGGTATTAATATCATATTTTGAGACAAAACAGCTCTGAAACAAAATCATGAACCAGTCTGTATGTTAAGTAGATGGAGGAAGAGAAGGCGGAGGAGTGGTGATTATGAAATCTTGTGAACGCATTATTGCCTTTGTTAGAAAATGAAAACCCCCATTGAGGAATCATCATCAAAATCATCAAAAAAAAAGTAATAAAGCCCTTTTTACATCAGCCGATGTCAAAGTGCTATACAGAAACCCAGCCTAAAACCCCAAACAGCAAGCAATGCAGAAGCACGGAGGAACAGTTCTGTTTTGAGATTATGAAATGGCCGTCTTTTTTATGTATTATTGTTTGTAATTAGTCTTCGCCATTTGTATTCCCTGTAGAGTGACGTTTACTTTGGAATGAGAACGACCTCAAATGGAATGTTGTGCTGGTCCAAGTCTGGTCCAAGCCTGGTCCAAGGCCTGGCATACAGCAGACATTGGAATGTAGAGGTACACTCGTCATGGTCATGCTGTGTGTGGCTGAGGATGCCGAGCTTCAGGTTTATGTTTAGGATACATACAGCACACAACAGTGGTTATGGTGAATGACAAAGACTTACAGTGTGTCATCGATTAACTGATTGACCTTTTCACACATGATGACACACTGTACATCTTTTTTATGATGTCATTCCTTACAACCACTGTTGTTGTATAACGTTTTCCATTCATGTCACATGTGGTAACTCTTTATTTCAGAGGCCTTCAATGGATCCCTCTGGCTGACAAAATATGTTTTTCCCAGGGGAGGAATAGCACATTGTCTCTGTGCTACCATGTGGAATCCCAGGGGAGGAAAGCACATTGTCTCTGTGCTACCATGTGGAATCCCAGGGGAGGAATAACACATTGTCTCTGTGCTACCATGTGGAATCCCAGGGGAGGAATAGCACATTGTCTCTGTGCTACCATGTGGAATCCCAGGGGAGGAATAACACATTGTCTCTGTGCTACCATGTGGAATCCCAGGGGAGGAATAACACATTGTCTCTGTGCTACCATGTGGAATCCCAGGGGAGGAATAACACATTGTCTCTGTGCTACCATGTGGAATCCCAGGGGAGGAATAACACATCGTCTCTGTGCTACCATGTGGAATCCCAGGGGAGGAATAACACATTGTCTCTGTGCTACCATGTGGAATCCCAGGGGAGGAATAGCACATTGTCTCTGTGCTACCATGTGGAATCCCAGGGGAGGAATAACACATTGTCTCTGTGCTATTATGTGGAATTTGTGCATATTCTGCAGTGGCAATACAGAATGTTCTTCCTCAAATTAGATCTAGCTTCACTATTTTTAATAAAAGATCCTGAATGAGATCTAGCTTCACTATTTTTAATAAAGGATCCTGAATGAGATCTAGCTTCACTGTTTTTAATAAAGGATCCTGAATGAGATCTAGCTTCACTATTTTTAATAAAGGATCCTGAATGAGATCTAGCTTCACTGTTTTTAATAAAGGATTCTGCATATAGTGATCAGCTAATGATGATCTTTGACCTAATTATCTAGTTTGTAGAATGAACACCTCAATAAGCAGGATATCAAGAGGGCTTATTGAATGTAAACAGTGTCTATTTGCTCAAGGGAAGCATTTAGCTAAACCTGTGAAAAAGAGGAGAGGAGTTTGTTTTCAATGAATTTCCTTCTGGCTGTTTTGTTAACTCGCTTAACGGGTGCAGTTAAATATTTTGATTCCCTTTCGCTGAAGTGTAAAACACTCAAATAAACACACCTTTCTCTCTGGAGTGTAAAACACTCAAACAAACACACCTTTCTCTCTGAGAGAACGCAACGTTTTTTCTTCACTTTATCTCCATCAATACAGTACTGGATGTAATCTCAGATGGTAGAGCATGCCGCCAGGGTTGTGGGTTCGGTTCCCATGGGGGACCAGTACTGGATGTAATCTCAGATGGTAGAGCATGGCGCCAGGGTTTTGGGTTTGATTCCCACGGGGGACCAGTACTGGATGTAATCTCAGATGGTAGAGCATGGCGCTTTCAACGCCAGGCTTGTGGGTTTGATTCCCACCTCCCTGACCAAGGCCCTTCTCCCCCGATTGCTCAGTTTGGCCCGGACGGCCAGCTCTAGGAAGAGTCTTGGTGGTTCCAAACTTCTTCCATTTAAGAATAATGGAGTCCACTGTGTTCTTGGGGACATTCAATGCTACAGAAATGTTTTGGTACCCTTCCCCAGATCTGTGCTTCGAAACAATCCTTTCTCGGAGCTCGATGGACAATTCATTCGACCTCATGGCTTGGTATTTGCTCTGACATGCACTGTCAACTATGGGACCTTATATAGACAGGTGTGTGCCTTTCCAAATCATGTCCAATCAATTGATTTGAAAATGAGGTCATGAGAGAAACTCTGTTCTTGGTTCATAGAACCGGGGTTACATCCTTAACCTTCGGTAGCTGCTAGATGCGGTTGTACTAAACAGAGCGGTTTCTGTTTTATTCCTACAAATATGTCTCTACCTTTTGAATGGTTAAGCTACAAAATATTCTGACCCCATCACTGAAAGATAAGACTCACATAAACATACATGTGTCTTCTGTTACCCTCTACAATCGCCACAAGCTGAATTCTTGTCTTTCCCCAGAAAGATGCAGATAGGCTTTCACCAACAAAACTGCTACAACGAACATCACTGAAAGAACCAGTCTGAGCTTTTGAGGAGAAATGGGCTGTGTGAACTTCCTGTCATCATGATGCTAATGGAGGTCACTGAAAATGCAGGGCAGAAGATTGGGACTCTAGTGGTCAAGCTTGAGGAATTGAAGCAGCTAAAAGAGCTTCTCATCAGCCACAGAGAGGGAAGACTCGCTCCACAAAGAGTGAAGGTGGTCGGAGACCTCGTCTTGTGGGAGAGTCCATTGGGGAAGACAGTGGGCGGAGCACACCCCGACTTGTAAAAGTACGTATACGTGGCAGCTCACGGTTCCAGGACGCACTTTGCTCGCTCCATGAGAACCGCTGCAGTCAAGTATGAGGAGATTATTGGTGGCCCAAAGACTGGGGCAATTTGGTTGCAACAAGAGGCTGAAGTGAAGGTGACAGCTGCTACTAACCGTGAGTTCCTGGAGGGGTGGAAATGGGGCAGCATCGGAGCAGCCTGTGAGCCAAAGTGTGGAGGATGTCGCTGTGGAAATGTCCAACCAGGAGGAAAAGAGATGACCCTGGCAGAGGACTTGAAATTATAAAAGAAGGCCTCGCCTATGTCAGAGAGGATGCTCATGTAAAGTCTCCACATTGGGATGCAAGACACCCATGGACTGGACTGAAGACCCAGCCTCTCTCCCCAACAATAAAAGGGCAGTGGAGGCCACATTCCTGAGGACAGAAAAGCAGCTGAAGAGAGAATCAGAGTGGCATGTCGCCTATGCAACCCAAGACCATGAGATGGTTGAATGGGGTGCAGCCATGAAACTCAATGATGAAGTCATGAACAACTGGTAAGGTCCAGTATGGTGTGTAAGCCACTTGTTGGCACCAAACCCCCATTCAGTAACAACTCCAGTGCGACTTGTGTGGAACAGCAGCCAGAAATTCAAGGGATCCCTGGAGATCTCAACATTGCTGACATCATCACAAGAGGAGGCACTCCGAAAGATCTGGGTGGGAATTCCACATTGCAGAATGGACCGGAGTTCCTGAAGTGGCCAGTGGAGGAGTGGCCTAAAAATTCAGCAGGAGAAGTCGCAGCACATGCCAGAGAGACTGTAAACAAACTCCAGAGAAAGGCATTCTCAGCAGCATTAACCAGAGCACAGGCAAAGAGAAGTCTTGGAGATGTCCTGGGGGAAGGCCTAAAGGATAAAAGTCAAGAGGTTAAAACTATTGCTAACCCAGCTCACCTCACAGGAAGGAAGCCTGCTGGCTGGATAAAGAATCTTGTGGAGGTTGGAAAGTTCAGTAGCTTGTCCAGACTAGTCAGGATCATCACCTGGGTAAGGCAAGCTGCCAATAAGTGGCTGGGAAGGATCTGGCCAGAAGACAAGCAAAGTGGGAGGCAATGTCACTTGAACAAAAAGCAAAGGAAGCTATGCTGACGGTGAAAGAGCGCAAGGATGCGCTCAGATCTCTTTCTTGCTGCCCAAGAAGGTGTAACTTTTCCATGTACCACCCTAAGCAGATTGGCAGTATACAAAGAGGTGGACTCTGGACTTTAGTTTGTGGAGGGAGAATTCAGATGTTCAATAAAGACAAGACCGCAGTGCCAGTCATTCACATGTCTGCCAAGCATTTTGGTTAGCTATAGAAATAATAGCTGAGCTTAAAAGACATGTTCAAAATGAGTTATGTGAAGCATTTACCAGTAGTGCTGTTTGGGAAAAAAGAGGACTTAACACTTTTTACATGTCTCTGTTCACTCTCCTCTCTCTACTCAATCTTCCATGTTAGCTACTGACAACCTTCCCTTGACCCCTTTTTCTGGACCCACATCTAGGCCAGGTTGCCTTTCTGCCAGGCTGTCGCTTTGTTTCCTCGCTAACTTGCAATGAGTTAAAATGTTGCTCACAGTTTAGTTTTCAATTCAAAGTGAGAACAGTCAATCAATCAAAATGTATTTATAAAGCCCTTTTTACATCAGCCGATGTCACAAAGTGCTATGCAGAAACCCAGCCTAAAACCCCAAACAGCAAGCAATGCAGATGTAGAAGCAAGGTGGCTAGGAAAAACTCCCTAGAAAGGCAAACCCTATGAAGAATCCTAGATAGGAATCAGGCTCTGAGGGGTGGCCAGTCCCCTTCTGGCTGTGCCCGGGTGGAGATTATAAACATTAATCTGAGGACTGTTATCTCTAATTAACTAACTATGTTTAATTGTTAGTTTAATTAATTAATTGTTAATTTTATCATTTATCATTCTGAACGTCGTATCCTCCTTGAATCTGCAAAAACCTGATCCTTACTTATGATTCGGTACTACACAAATTGGTTTAATTATTTATTTACTCGCTAACTAAATAATAACATAGGATAAACACACACACACACACAGTACAGATTATAGACAGGAAATGTAATACGATGAAATAGGTCCCTAGCAGACTGACACAATATGACGGCTTGTTACAAAAGAGATGGGGAGGGGGGCAGAGAGGGACAGGGACATAATACTTTGGTACATTTAGAAACTACCCTCACAGTAATCATATAATTTACGAACCGCCGCCAACTTGGAGTAAGAAATCATGAATGTATTTACGGGAGAATGCCTTGGTTCGCCGTGGATCTCTCGGTAGAACGGACCTACTTGGAAGGCTCTGATTGTCCACAAGGGGTCACAATGTCCTTCTTCTTAGTTCCCTGTCTCCAATTTCTTGTCATGTAGTCCTGAACAGAACTACAGAATAGATTTTTCTTCTATTTGCTCTGGAGATTATCCTTTAGCCAGCTGTGTCGATGGTCCCCAGAGAGGGGATGAGAGTAGCATAGTATACCATGGTTTGAAGAGAGTAGTAGAATAGTCACACTTAAATTTGCTTTTCTAGATCTTTGCTCAGGACAGCTAATCATCTGTACCAGTGATTATCCGGGAGGTGACTTTATCGTCTCTACCTTATGTTGAGATTCAGGGTTCGAACCACTTTGAACGTGAGCTGCAGCTTGATGGCATGCTGCAGGCATGACATCCTCCCCTCTGTGGGTGAGAGGGGTCTAGTGGAAGTTTATTAATTGCAAACCTGATCTAACCCATGTGGATCCTCCCAGGACAGTCATGACATACTGTAGTACCACTATGGGGTCTGATTGTTGTTACATACTGTGTTACGAACATGTGGTCTGATTGTTGTTACATACTGTAGTACCACTATGTGGTTGGATTGTTGCTGCTGACAGTGCCACAGCTGCCATATGTGCCTTACTGTATGGACATTTTTGTGCATTTGTAAAAAAGTAATTTAAAAAAACTATATCCAGCCAGATGTGTAAACCATAAAAAATATATATATAATTTCATGAATGAATGATGGCCATACTATCAACAAACTGTATGTTGATAAGCAACTGCTTGGTAAGGTTATGGTTAGGTTTATAATAAGGGTTAGGGTTAGTGGACATTAAGTTGCAATGTGGTTGACAGCTATTGAACATCTACAAACCATCTACAAACCATATATCCAAATAGTGTTACCGGGGTTTGTAGTGTTTGTCTTGGACAGCAGCCCCTTTCCCCGGTGGAGCACAGCTTCTCTATGTAGGGTAGGCCTTACTGTAATGGGCCACTCTCAGCCCCTCATCAAGTGCGCCTATAGGCTATTTAGTGTGGTCTCAATCAAATGATTCATAGGCTAGGCTATACAAAGTGCATGCTCGGAGAAGCACAGAGCAAAGTTATGAATTAGCTTCCTTTTACACTGCTGGGATGGTGTAAATATAATTAAGTTGCATTATACACTGCAATGGATTTTCCAACCCTGAGACCCGCTCTGCTGTTCCTGGTCAAAACCTTTTTTTGTGCTGCCTAACCAATGGCTGTCCTGTCTAGGCCTTTGGTGGCAGTTCAGGATTAGAGTCAAATTCTATATTGTGTGTGCAGATCAGCATCAACATGTTTCTTGCCCATTATGTATTTATCAGAGTTATTGACCTCACAATAAGCCAGATTCGAGTAACTTACATTGTGGTGCTGAAACTTGAAGCGGCAGCCGCGGCACAATCAATAGGAAATGGACAGCTCATGGTGCTGAAAGTAGGCCTAATTAATCTTAATTTAAATTTGACTTTACTAACAACAAGAGGGCTTTGTGTTGGAGCCTAAGAAATAAGAGGTAGGCCTACCCGTTTGACAGACTAAATTAGGTTCCTATCCATAGATTTGTTGGGTAAATGTCATCCAATTCCTCCACCCACCATGCACTCTTTAAATAGCCTACCTCTGTGTCAGTGAAATAAAACCAGAACTATAATTGAGGGAGTATGAGATAGTATTGGTATCATGCCATAGGCCTACCCTTTGTTAAAGAAAATGCCAAAAAGCATAGGCCGGGCTTACCCCTTGTCAGCTTAAGGGGGTAGGCCGGGCCTAAATAAAACAGATCCAATTATATAACGTGATCTATAACAGCACTTTGGTCTGTGATGCCTTAAGCTAGAAACAAGCTGTAAAATACCCGGGAAAAAGGTGACTCTGAATGTGGATATCTTTGTTACGTTTCTATGATATTCATTGGCTGAGCTACAGCCTTTTATAGCCAAGGAGACAAAAAAATTGACTTGCTTGGAAAGTCATCTAACTCTGGCGCTATCAATTGATTGAGCTGCTAACTTTCTGTAAATATAGAAGATGTTTAAACACAGACAGCTTTTAGGGAAACACTTGCGACCTTCTCTCGTTGGGTCAAGCCACGGAATAAGAGTAGCCAGCAGTTAACGCTTACATTTTTCTGCCACCCCAGACAGAGTAGGCCTACATTTTTAAAGTATGATGCATAATGACATCTCAGATTTAATTATTTGCGAGCAGAGACAGTTTCATTGCAAACAAGACATACTGATTTGACACGTTGGCCTCTCTCTCTCTGTCCATTCTTAGTTAGAATGTTTGGTCATTTTTGTGGTATTGAAAATATCCTGCTAAGGTTTCTAGTCATGTAAAATTATATAGAATTGCATGAAATGCTTATAAAAGGCCTTTTTTTTCTCAGATCCGCAAATACAATGTTAGATTTATGCAATGCTTTTATAAAAAAAAAATATATATTTCTAAACCTACTCTTGTGCAAGGTGGTCTGATAGCCCGCAACCTTCTGGTCCGCAGCCCTGTGCACTATCAAAATGAATGCATTGTAATGCTTACAGGATTATTATTTTGGGTATACGGGAGGGTCACTTGTTTTTTTATTTTAAGCGTTCAAGGAAGGTTAAGTTAAAATATATTTTACTAAAGGGAGGGACGATTTTCTACAGGTAACCCTTATTATAAACAATTTACACTCTCTAAGCAGCAGTTCTTTAATGAAGTGTTCAATTACAAAGATACGTTTCTGAATTTTGACACAAGTAATTTATTATAAATCAAATGTTCACACATGCACAGTGAAGACTTGTCACAATGGATATACAGTAATGAAGTATCACTACACTTACTGCTTCAGTTGATTTCATTCTCTTGTCACCCTATGAGTTCGATTCCAATTTGAATGTTTTCTCACAGGTGAAAGAGTGCTGTAATTGTCATCTATTTCTGGCACATGTATCTTTTAGTTTCAGAGCAATTCTAAAGTAAACTGTTTGAAATTCAAGGCAGGATGATTGACATGTTTACACTCACAGCCGTTGGTTTGTACCTCTTTCTGTCTGTCAACACCGTGATGTTGATATATGCCTGTTCTGTCTCACTAGTCACGGTAATGACCTGAAAGAAGCGATGCTCACATTAATCCCCCACTGGCTTGTTGTTGGTATTTTCAGATATGGAGACATGGTTCCAGACTCCATAGCAGGCAAGATATTTGGCTCCATCTGCTCCCTCAGTGGTGTGCTCGTGATTGCTTTACCTGTGCCTGTTATAGTCTCCAACTTCGCAAGGATCTACCATCAGAACCAAAGGGCAGATAAGATGAGGGCACAGCAGGTAAGAGAGAGAGGAGCATGATGTCATTCTCATCGTGTGTGTCAGATTGTTGTGAAGGTCCATAGTTATTTTGCTATATTGCATGCTATGTGTGATAAATAAGTAGGAGGATTCTGCCTTCAAATAACTAGGTGCGCTTGTCAGGCAAAAGCCTATTGTAAAGAAACACACCGTCTTGTGAAATGGGAGTACTGTATTTATTCCCCAGATATTGCTCACTGGGTTGATGTGGAACAAGTGCTGACACAGTCATTTCTATCCAATTCTTTTCCATTCTCCAGAAGGTGCGCCAGGCAAGGATTCGAATGGCTAAAAAAGGAGCAACCAATGCATTCTTGCAGCACAAAGAGGATGGGGGATTGCAGGTGAGCAATTCACATGAGCAAATGTTTCCTTATGGTCATTTACAGAGAATCACGGTTATTTCACGTGTTCACATTTGTATTTCAAATGTACAGTATTTAATATAAAGTTTGTTTAACATTGAATAGTAAAAGGTTAAATATACATTAATGCTTATAGCAGAGGCTACAAAGTGCTTGGATGGACTGATTAGATGAAGCACTTATTCAGCTTTGTGATAAAACAAAATAACACTAAAGCTTTTCTCTGTAACTAACTGTGGCTTGTAACTAACTGTGGCTTGTCACTAACTGTGGCTTGTCACTAACTGTGGCTTGTCACTAACTGTGGCTTGTCACTAACTGTGGCTTGTCACTAACTGTGGCTTGTCACTAACTGTGACTTGTAATTAACTGTGGCGTGTAACTGTGGCGTGTAACTGTGGCGTGTAACTGTGGCGAGTAACTAACTGTGGCGTGTAACTAACTGTGGCGTGTAACTAACTGTGGCGTGTAACTAACTGTGGCGAGTTACTAACTGTGGCTTGTCACTAACTGTGGCTTGTCACTAACTGTGGCGTGTCACTAACTGTGGCGTGTAACTGTGGCGTGTAACTGTGGCGTGTAACTAACTGTGGCGTGTAACTAACTGTGGCGAGTAACTAACTGTGGCTTGTCACTAACTGTGGCTTGTCACTAACTGTGGCTTGTCACTAACTGTGACTTGTCACTAACTGTGACTTGTCACTAACTGTGACTTGTCACTAACTGTGGCTTGTCACTAACTGTGGCTTGTCACTAACTGTGGCTTGTAATTAACTGTGGCGTGTAACTGTGGCGTGTAACTGTGGCGAGTAACTAACTGTGGCGTGTAACTAACTGTGGCGTGTGACTAACTGTGGCGAGTAACTAACTGTGACTTGTCACTAACTGTGACTTGTCACTAACTGTGGCTTGTCACTAACTGTGGCTTGTCACTAACTGTGGCGAGTAACTAACTGTGGCGTGTAACTAACTGTGGCGAGTAACTAACTGTGGCGAGTAACTAACTGTGGCGTGTAACTAACTGTGGCGTGTAACTAACTGTGGCGTGTAACTAACTGTGGCGTGTAACTAACTGTGGCGTGTTCTTGGCCAGTAATGACTGTACAGATTGCTGTTCTCTTTCTCTTTCTCGTTCTGCTGCAGTTTCACAAAATCTGCATAAGAATGTCACGTCACTGTGATTGCCAACAATGAATAAAGCACATTGTAGGGATCAGTCATCTTCAGTTTCAAAGGCGATTAAAATAACCAAATGTCACATTGACAGTCATTAATATTTAATTCCAAACTTCCCCTTGATTTAAATCTATCCACCGGAGTCAGTCCTGCAATAATGAAGGATGGGTGACTTGCTACACCAAAACTGAATCCTGGCAAATATGTATTCTCCCCCCCAGAATGAGACAAAGTCTAATTGACATTATGCAAAGAAAGTGTTTTAACCAACAAGATAAGGTCCCAGGCTGTATGTGGCGTTCCTGTGAGGTTTGTGTGATGTGGAATCCTAATGCAAGGTCAGCGAGTCAGAGGACAGAAAGCAGATGTTGTGTACAGGTGGGTTCTGAACCATCAGAGGTAATGATGTTAGCAACGGGCACCAGAACAGATGACGAGAGTTACTGTACTAGAGGACGAGTTGCAATTCACTGCTCACCTAGAACCTCACCTAAATAAAACATTCTAACAGAGTATCTACCTTTTTATCACTTGGATTCCCCTAGTTCTTGCCACACTGAAGAGAAATCATGTCATATAGTGTAAAATCATGTCATATAGTGTAAAGTCATATAGTGCAAAATCATGTCATATAGTGCAAAATCATGTCATATAGTGTAAAATCATGTCATATAGTGTAAAATCATGTCATATAGTGTAAAATCATGTAATGTAGTGTAAAATCATGTCAAAAGTTTTAAGAATGACACAAGTATTGGTATTCCATAAGTGTCAAAGGCTTTCATTGACAATGACATTCAGTTTATGCAAAAAGTCAATATTTGCAGCGTTGACCCTTCTTTTTCAAGACCTCTGCAATCTGCCCTGGCATGCTGTCATTTAACTTCTGGGCCACATCCTGACTGATGGCAGGCCATTCTTGCATAATCAATGCTTGGAGTTTGTCAGAAGTTGTGGGTTTTTGTTTGTCCACCCGCCTCTTGAGGATCGACCACAAGTTCTCAATGGGATTAAGGTCTGGGGAGTTTCCTGGCCATGGACCCAAGATGTTTTGTTCCCTGAGCCACTTAGTTATCACTTTTGCCTTATGGCAAGGTGCTCCATCATGCTGGAAAAGGCATTGGTCGTCACCAAACTGTTCTTGGGATGGTTGGGAGAAGTTGCTCTCTGAGGATGTGTTGGTACCATTCTTTATTCATGGCTGTGTTCTTAGGCAAAATTGTGAGTGAGCCGACTCCCTTGGCTGAGAAGCAACCCCACACATGAATGGTCTGAGGATGCTTTACTGTTGGCATGACACAGGACTGATGGTAGCGCTCACCATCAGAGAAAATGACTCTACCCCAGTCCTCAGCAGTACAATCCCTGTACCTTTTGCAGAATATCAGTCTGTCCCTGATGTTTTTCCTGGAGAGAAGTGGCTCTTTGCTGCCCTTCTTGACACCAGGCCATCCTCCAAAGGTCTTCGCCTCACTGTGCGTGCAGATTCACTCACACCTGTCTGCTGCCATTCCTGAGCAAGCTCTGCACTGGTGGTGCCCCGATCCCACAGCTGAATCAACTTTAGTAGACTTTTCTGGCGCTTGCTGGACTTTCTTGGGCACCCTGACGCCTTCTTCACAACAATTGAACCTCTCTCCTTGAAGTTCTTGATGATCCGATAAATGGTTGATTTAGGTGCAATCTTACCCGCAGCAATATCCTTGCCTGTGAAGCCCTTTTTGTGCAAAGCAATGATGACGGCACGTGTTTGCTTGCAGGTAACCATGGTTGACAGAGGAAGAACAATGATTTCAAGCACCACCCACCTTTTAAAGCTTCCCTTTGTGGCAGGGCTGAAATGCAGTGGAAATGTTTAAGTTCATTTTGCAATTAATTGCAATTCATCTGATCACTCTTTATGACATTCTGGAGTATATGCAAATTGCCATCATCAACACTGAGGCAGCAAACTTTGTGGAGACCAATACTTTTGGCCACTACTGTAGTGTAAAATCATGTCATGTAGTGCAAAATCATGTCATATAGTGTCAAATAATGTCATGTAGTGTCAAATCATGTCATACAGTACAAAATCATGTCATATAGTGTAAAATCATGTCATATAGTGTCAAATCATGTCATATAGTGTCAAATAATGTCATGTAGTGTAAAATCATGTAGTGTAGTGTCAAATCATGTCATATAGTGTAAAATCATGTCATGTAGTGTAAAATCATGTCATGTAGTGTAAAATCATGTCATGTAGTGTAAAATCATGTCATGTAGTGTAAAATCATGTCATGTAGTGTAAAATAATGTAGTGTAGTGTACAATCATGTCATATAGTGTAAAATCATGTAGTGTAGTGTACAATCATGTCATATAGTGTGTTGGCCATATCTTGTTTTGAAATGCCCTGCCCTATATGGAATATAGGCATAGGGTAACTATTTTAATGTTATCATCATTGCACATAACACATATAACCCCTCCAGGATGACCCCTCCTCACAGAGATTTTACCCCATGCAATCATTGCACTTCATGGGGTTGCTATGCCGACGGCAGTTGGTAATCCTTAGTTGAATTATTTGTGTTGTTTGATTTTAAAGACATTCTACAGTAAGAGAGAATAGCCTGTGGGTAAAGTTTTACTGTCAGACTACATCTCAACCTACCTACGTATAGTACTGTGTGCGCATGTCAGACTAGTGTATTTAGTAACTGTGTGTTATATCATGCATTCTTAGAACAGAAGGTGCTACCTAGAACCATAAAGTATTCTTCAATTGTCCTTATAGGAGAACCCTCTGAAAATACAATTGTTTTGGCTCCAAGTGGAACCCTTTCACTAATACAAGGTTTTAAGTATTACCAACTAAGTATCTCCTGTAACTTTCCTTAATAGCTGTAGTCAGGGAAGGGAGGTGATAGTGTTCCCTCTCCCTCGCAGACATATTTCAGTATCCTAATCTCTCTTCACACCAGTGGAGGACAGAGGAATATGAGAAGGCATTCTGCTGATTTAACGACTAGAGGTGATGGAGGAGGAGAAGGAGAAGGAGGAGGAGAAGGAGGAGGAGACAGAGAGAGAGAGTGAGATTGAATTCCCATCTTTACTAATGCACCAGGTTGAGACCTGAGTAATCTTTATTCTGTTTCTTCTCAGCAGTTGAAAGTCACTAATCTAATATGTACAATCCCAGAGTGAGAGCAGGGATCTATAAACCCATTACTAACAGGACTGCAGAGCTATTTATAAACCTAGAGGGATTGTTTTCTCTCCCAGGTCTTTTCTTGGTATTGGCTGCAGTATAGTCTCTATATCAGTTTGTGGGACAATGTTATCGGACATCTCTGTAGTGAATCCAACAGGTCTCCAGACTGGCTTTGTGACTGACAGAGCTGTTTCCCTGCTCCCTCCATCCCTCCCTCCCAGCCTGGCACACTCATTTATCTCAGTCTAACAGATTAGATAATCTGAATGTTAATGATTTTGACAGGCTGTTTACCGTCTATAACAGTTTTGATGGTGATATCAGCTCCACAGCCAGTTGTTTTTCACTGAACGAACCACAAAGAAACAGCTTTTTAGGAAGCATCTGAGGTACCACTGGTCCTCTGGGGTTCTGTGTGTATAAATCAAATCAGTTTATTAGTCACATGCGCAGATGTACAGTAATTGCAAGGTACAGCAAAATTCTTAAGCTCAGAGCTCCAACAGTGCAGGTCCAAGAGAAGTGAGTGAAACTATAATAATAGTAATAATAATAATAACAGTAGTAATTATAATAATAATAGTCATGATAATAGTAATATTAATAGTAATTATAATAATTATAATAATAGCAGTAATAATAGTAATAATACCAATAATAATTATAGTAATAATAATAATAGTGATAATAATAGTGATAATAATAGCAGCAATAATACTAATAATAGTGATCACAGTGATAATAATAGTAGTAATAATAACAGCAATAATAATAGTAGTAATAATAACAGTAATAATAATAGTAGTAATAATAACAGCAATAATAATTATAGTAATAATAATAGTGATAATAATAGTGATAATACTAAGTTAAATAATAGAATAGAGAAAGATCACAAGACAGCACCTTGTCTGTTGGATAAATGTATGTTTGGGGGGAGAACAGGCCGTGAAAGCGGGGAGAACAGGCCGTGGCTCGGGTGGCTGGGGTCCCTGATGATCTTCTTGGCCTTCCTGCGACTTCTGGTGTTTTAGGTGTCCTGGAGGGCAGGCAGTGTGCACCCAGTTGCCGTACCAGGCTGTGATGCAGCCTGACAGTATGCTCTCGATGTTGATCCTGTAGAACACTGTGAGGGCCCTCAGGGACAGGCCGAATTTCTTCAGCATCCTGAGGTTGAAGAGTCGCTGTCGTCCCTTCACCACGTTGTCTGTGTTGTTTGACCATTTCAGCTCCTCTGAGATGTGTAAGCCAAGGAACTTGACGTTTTTGATCGTCTCAACAGTGGCTCCGTTGATGAGGATGGGTGTGTGCCCAGCCTGGTTCCTCCTGAAGTCCACAATCAGCTCTTTTGTTTTGCTGATGTTGTGAGAGAGGTTGTTTAACCAAGCGCCACGACATCAGAGTGCCTACCTCCTCTCTGTAGATCGTCTCATCGTTGTTGGTAATCAGGCATACTATTGTTGTCAGCGAACTTGATGATGGTGTTGGAACTGTGTGAGACCACGCAGTCGTGGGTATACAGGGAGTACAGGAGACAGTTCTTTGTTTCCGGGTTAACTTCACTAGAGAGGGAGGACACTTACTGTGCAATCAGACAGTCAAGGGCAGTCACTGAGTAATAAGCTGTAGAGGTATACTGTTTACTCATCAATATACTGTTTACTCATCAATATACTGTCTACTCATCAGTATACCGTCTACTCATCAGTATACCGTCTACTCATCAATATACCGTCTACTCATCAATATACCGTCTACTCATCAATATACCGTCTACTCATCAGTATACCGTCTACTCATCAGTATACCGTCTACTCATCAGTATACCGTCTACTCATCAGTATACCGTCTACTCATCAGTATACCGTCTACTCATCAGTATACCGTCTACTCATCAATATACCGTCTACTCATCAGTATACCGTCTACTCATCAGTATACCGTCTACTCATCAGTATACCGTCTACTCATCAGTATACCGTCTACTCATCAGTATACCGTCTACTCATCAGTATACCGTCTACTCATCAGTATACCGTCTACTCATCAGTATACCGTCTACTCATCAGTATACCGTCTACTCATCAGTATACCGTCTACTCATCAGTATACCGTCTACTCATCAGTATACCGTCTACTCATCAGTATACCGTCTACTCATCAGTATACCGTCTACTCATCAGTATACCGTCTACTCATCAGTATACCGTCTACTCATCAGTATACCGTCTACTCATCAGTATACCGTCTACTCATCAGTATACCGTCTACTCATCAATATACCGTCTACTCATCAGTATACCGTCTACTCATCAGTATACCGTCTACTCATCAGTATACCGTCTACTCATCAGTATACCGTCTACTCATCAGTATACCGTCTACTCATCAGTATACCGTCTACTCATCAATATACCGTCTACTCATCACTATACCGTCTACTCATCAGTATACCGTCTACTCATCAGTATACCGTCTACTCATCAGTATACCGTCTACTCATCAGTATACCGTCTACTCATCAGTATACCGTCTACTCATCAGTATACCGTCTACTCATCAGTATACCGTCTACTCATCAGTATACCGTCTACTCATCAGTATACCGTCTACTCATCAGTATACCGTCTACTCATCAGTATACCGTCTACTCATCAGTATACCGTCTACTCATCAGTATACCGTCTACTCATCAGTATACCGTCTACTCATCAGTATACCGTCTACTCATCAGTATACCGTCTACTCATCAGTATACCGTCTACTCATCAGTATACCGTCTACTCATCACTATACCGTCTACTCATCAGTATACCGTCTACTCATCAGTATACCGTCTACTCATCAGTATACCGTCTACTCATCACTATACCGTCTACTCATCACTATACCGTCTACTCATCACTATACTGTCTACTCATCACTATACTGTCTACTCATCACTATACTGTCTACTCATCACTATACTGTCTACTCATCACTATACTGTCTACTCATCAGTATACCGTCTACTCATCAGTATACCGTCTACTCATCAGTATACCGTCTACTCATCAGTATACCGTCTACTCATCAGTATACCGTCTACTCATCAATATACCGTCTACTCATCAGTATACCGTCTACTCATCAGTATACCGTCTACTCATCAGTATACCGTCTACTCATCACTATACCGTCTACTCATCACTATACCGTCTACTCATCACTATACCGTCTACTCATCACTATACCGTCTACTCATCACTATACCGTCTACTCATCACTATACCGTCTACTCATCACTATACCGTCTACTCATCACTATACCGTCTACTCATCACTATACCGTCTACTCATCACTATACCGTCTACTCATCACTATACCGTCTACTCATCACTATACCGTCTACTCATCACTATACCGTCTACTCATCACTATACCGTCTACTCATCACTATACCGTCTACTCATCACTATACCGTCTACTCATCACTATACCGTCTACTCATCACTATACCGTCTACTCATCACTATACTGTCTACTCATCACTATACTGTCTACTCATCACTATACCGTCTACTCATCACTATACCGTCTACTCATCACTATACCGTCTACTCATCAGTATACCGTCTACTCATCACTATACCGTCTACTCATCACTATACCGTCTACTCATCACTATACCGTCTACTCATCACTATACCGTCTACTCATCACTATACCGTCTACTCATCAGTATACCGTCTACTCATCAGTATACCGTCTACTCATCAGTATACCGTCTACTCATCAGTATACCGTCTACTCATCAGTATACCGTCTACTCATCAGTATACCGTCTACTCATCAGTATACCGTCTACTCATCAGTATACCGTCTACTCATCAGTATACCGTCTACTCATCAGTATACCGTCTACTCATCAGTATACCGTCTACTCATCAGTATACCGTCTACTCATCAGTATACCGTCTACTCATCAGTATACCGTCTACTCATCAGTATACCGTCTACTCATCACTATACCGTCTACTCATCACTATACCGTCTACTCATCACTATACCGTCTACTCATCACTATACCGTCTACTCATCACTATACCGTCTACTCATCACTATACCGTCTACTCATCACTATACCGTCTACTCATCACTATACTGTCTACTCATCACTATACTGTCTACTCATCACTATACTGTCTACTCATCACTATACTGTCTACTCATCACTATACTGTCTACTCATCACTATACTGTCTACTCATCACTATACTGTCTACTCATCAGTATACCGTCTACTCATCAGTATACCGTCTACTCATCAGTATACTGTCTACTCATCACTATACTGTCTACTCATCACTATACTGTCTACTCATCACTATACCGTCTACTCATCACTATACCGTCTACTCATCACTATACCGTCTACTCATCACTATACTGTCTACTCATCAGTATACCGTCTACTCATCAGTATACTGTCTACTCATCACTATACTGTCTACTCATCACTATACTGTCTACTCATCACTATACTGTCTACTCATCAGTATACCGTCTACTCATCAGTATACCGTCTACTCATCACTATACCGTCTACTCATCACTATACCGTCTACTCATCACTATACTGTCTACTCATCACTATACTGTCTACTCATCACTATACTGTCTACTCATCACTATACCGTCTACTCATCACTATACTGTCTACTCATCACTATACCGTCTACTCATCACTATACTGTCTACTCATCACTATACTGTCTACTCATCACTATACTGTCTACTCATCACTATACTGTCTACTCATCACTATACTGTCTACTCATCACTATACTGTCTACTCATCACTATACTGTCTACTCATCACTATACCGTCTACTCATCACTATACTGTCTACTCATCACTATACTGTCTACTCATCACTATACTGTCTACTCATCACTATACTGTATTATTGCCTAAAAAATAACTAATTCTACAATGTTTGTTGGACAAAATCACCTCCCACTTGTGTTTATAATGTGAAGTTTGCTAACCACAGCAATATGTTGCCAACTACTTTTTCAACTATTGATGTGATTGTGTTTTCACTGACAATGTCTGTTCATGTGTGGCTTTGTTGGGCTAAGTGAGTTGTTATCTTGCTGTGTCCCTCAGGGTGGTGATAGTGACAGCACAGCTCTTTGTGTGAAGAACAGGTCCGCCTTTGAGCACCAACATCATCACCTATTGCAGTGCTTGGAGAAAACCACAGTGAGTGCTGATTTTTTCCCCTTGTAAAATGTTTCAAGTATCTGAAGGATAATTTGGGCTGTTATGTTTATTACTCACTTTGCTGTACTGTACAGTATATGTACTGAGCAGTGTTACACACTGTTTCACACTTTCATCAGTTTTGAGAAGCTATCATACAGCTACAGCTAGTTTAAAGACAGCCATTCAGAGGCCAGGATAGATGTCTTTCTTTCTTTTATATGTCGACAGAATCACGAGTTCACTGATGAAGTCACCTACAGCGAGGTGTGTATGATGGACTCAGTGGGCTTCCGCACCAGCCGCAGCACCTCCTTATCCAGCCAGCAGGGGGCCACCAACACCTGCTGCTCCCGGCGGGCCAAGAGGAGGGCCATCCGCCTTGCCAACTCCACCGTATCTGTCAGCCGGGGCAGTGTGCAGGAGCTGGACACCCTGCACGTTACCAAGACTCCTGTTGGTACCCAGTACCCACAGAGGTACTGTACCGCGCACACTATCCACCTGATGCAGGCACACTATCCACCTGATCCAGACACACTATCCACCTGATCCAGACACACTATCCACCTGATCCAGACACACTATCCACCTGATCCAGACACACTATCCACCTGATCCAGACACACTATCCACCTGATCCAGACACACTATCCACCTGATCCAGACACACTATCCACCTGATCCAGACACACTATCCACCTGATCCAGACACACTATCCACCTGATCCAGACACACTATCCACCTGATCCAGAAGAAAAAAAAACTCCATTGGTTTAATGAGAAATGTAGACTAAAACCATGGGAATGTATTTGCACTGTAGCATGACTAATGATTGTTTATTTTTAAGGGAAACAGTTGATAATGGTGAGATTGTTTGTTTTATTTAGCGCTTGCATTTTAATACATAGTTGCTATCAGAAGCGTCAGATAGTTACCACGGGCCCCATGCACGTCATTATGACGGGCCCTAATATACGCTAGTTAGTTAGTTATGAAACACACACACACACCATTAGGCGTATATATATTTTACAAACAATGTGTTGAATTTTACAGTTGAATGAGTTACTTAGACTATTATATTGGTAAAGTAGAGGTCAAAGAGAAAGCTATCAGGACCTGGATTGCGCTTTGACACGCGTTAACGTAAACAGACGGTCAGTGTGCTGCAGCACACAGTGGAATTACGCAGATCGTAAAAACACATACTATGAAACAGGTGCTCGGCGGTGACCTGACTCTGAAATAACAACCTATTAAATAGGGGCTACGGTAGCCCATCAGATACCCCAAATCCTCTTGAAAAAGCACTTGTACTCACCTAGTTGAATGGCATTCGACGAGTTGTGCGTTGAGCAAAATCCTCGACAATGTCCTTAATGTTAATCTCCCGGGCTCTGATGCGTTCAATGGACAGGACAGCCAGCCCATTCAGCGTGGAGTATACAAGAAACCAAATGAATCCAATTTAGGAAACTTTGCTATCTTCTCCTCCTGTACTTTTCGCTCAATTATTTTCTTGCTGCCGCTTTTATGTTTGTAAGGCATGATTGCTGCTCGCTCGGCTTGCAGATGTTGACCTTCAGATTTGGCGCCTAAACTAGCTATATCTCGTCATGATCAAATAGAGATATGGCATTGAACAACATACATATTACCCAGCATTCAATGCATTTCTGTATATGAAAAAAGTACAACATAAAATAAGAAATTACTCATTTAGTTGAATAGTATTCATAGTTTATGTAGAATAAGAATATTGTTTTGTTATAGATAGCTATTTTACCCAAGAAACTGAAAACCATGATAGAGAAGTGTTTGAGTTTTTGACGGTATAAATAGCAAGTGGCACATTATAAGTGTCACAAATGTTTCTTTTAACTTGACATATTTCCAAAGTAGACAATTCAAGCTAAGGTGTGTCCTCCCAACTCCCAGCCCGCTCTCCACGTGGCCCCGGACCCCACGGGCCCCAGTGCGTCTGCCTACTTGCACTGTCTGTATTTACGCCTCTGGTTGCTATGATGGATGTATCACTATACAGACGGAGGGAGAACAAACTACTTGTCTAGAATACACTAATCTACTTCAAAGTCCTCTCATCATAAACAAATTAGACTATTTTGGGGTAATATTGACAGTTAAATGCATTGTTTAACTTTATTTCTGTGTGTGTGTGTGTGTGTGCGCGCGCAGTCGCTCAAGTCTAAACGCCAGGACTGAAGACCTGAAGCTGAACTGTGATGACTACACAGCAGCTATCATCAGTATCCCCACTCCCCCAGCCAACACTCCTGATGAGAGCCTACCTAACTCGCCCGCCATCTCTGGCATCCTACGCAACTCTCGCTCCAGTACCTACAACACCCAGGAAACTGTCAAGATCTCCTCTTTATAACCCTCTGAAGCACAGCAGCTTGACCCATTGCACAAAAGAAAAGGAAGAGGGTCCGTCAGAAAGAAGGATGATAACTTCCACACTCTTTATAAATGCTTCACTCCAATACCAACGTAATGTCTACTGAATAGTCAAGGTAGGGGCAGCGTGAGGATATTTTTTTTAATGAATTGTAACTATCCATGTGATTTGCTGGAACAGCTACTGTGAGGTTGACCTTTTGGTCCTGGGAGATACGGGGGGGGGGGTTGTTTGAGGTAATATCACAGACACTCTGAGCTGACCAGGAACAGATGACAATGCCTCTTGGACTTAGAGAAGGGACACAGATGGATGGTGTGGTTAATAACTGTGTTTTTCAACAATAATATACCCACTGTGGCATCGAAAGCCTTTTACTTTTCAAGATATGCAATGTTAGAACAAGCAGGAAAAACTAATATACATAATTGGTGTGAAAAATTGCAGGGAGAGATTATAAAGATTTTGAATAATTGCACAATTATATTGATATTTAAATACATCTTTATAGATGGAAATATGAATACTGTATTCTGCAATAGATAACTTTACACCATTTAATTAAGGAGTGATCGTTGGATGGTGGTAGTACATATGTAACATATTTTGTATCATACGTCTCTAAATCACATGCATCTTCAAACTTTACCAAAAAATGTCAGTGTACTGACTAGCTTAATACAGCAGTGCATGTTCCTGTTCAGTAGATGGTGGAGAAGAGAAACTACTGATATTAGTGATGTCAGATATGATGACTAGCTCATCTGTTTTTTGCATGGTATCGTATACTTTCTCTCAGAACAGTTCGTTTTTATTTATTTTTCCCTGACAACAACATTGTAACGTAATAATGATGTCTGCACCAGAAGTGTACATTAGGTAAAATACTAATTAAATAAAAACATTCAGGCATGTTCCTCGCCAGAATGCAAAGTGGGTGAGTCCGATTGTATGGTCTGTGTGTGGTAGGTTGGGAGGACTTGTGTTAATTGATCACAAATATGCATGGATACCGTTTTAGGTATTTTATTTTATTTCCCTTGGGAAATTAAATGTAGAGGGATTCAACAGAATCCATTTTCAACGAGAAGAGGTTACCAGTAAGAAAAAAGTATCTGTCCATCTTTGAGTTCACAGTTACCTATCGTTGGCATCCATTATCATCCTATTGTCATTCAGTTCAGATCCTCTTGTAATATTGTGTTACAGGTTTAAGTGTATGCAGTGATGGCTTTGTTATTATTATTTTTAAATGTAACCTTTAACTAGGCAAGTCAGTTAAGAACAAATTCATATTTACAATGACGGCCTACACCGGCCAAACTAGGACGTCGCTGGGCCAATTGTGCGCCGCCCTATGGGACTCCCATTCACGGCCGGTTGTGATACAGCCTGGATTCGAACCAGGGTGTCTTTAGTGACGCCTCTATACACAAACTACTCTTCTGTTCAACATGCTAACATATCGGTGCTGTTACTGTACTTGACTGGACTTCTGTTTGTGAGATCTGGTGTCTACAATCCTACTTTTTTTCCTCCTCCAGTTATTATTATTTGCATAATATTGCAATGAAAAATCTGTAACTGTGAACTACAGCTGTTTTAAAGTTACTTTAGTATTTATTTGTTAGCTATATTTTGGGTTATATAATGCAGATAGGACTAGAGTAATGAGCACTGTTATGCTACAGATTGTACACCAGATAATGTGTGGGCCAACCTGTAACGTCCAGTATTGGATGCCAAAGATATTTGGTTATATCTCATTATCTGGTGTACAATCTTCAGCTATGTCATGGACACCTCACGCATATTTGCCAACATTAATTTTCAAACATATATAGCTATATGAATCACATTATTTACACAATGTCATTTTCTCATGGAAGTGATAACAGCTGGGTAAAGTTGTGTCATATGCATATGATATGCTATATATATTGATGGTGTATGAATAAAATGTTTGAGTGGAAGGTTTTGTATTAATTATAAGAACCTTATACATACCACTTCTGATAAAGTGTTACCCTGATCCAGTGATAAGTGACCAGATGTGTAGGTTCATGAGAGGTAGCACCAGTACTCATGCCAGCAATAGAGATGCGCTGATTCCTTAGAGCAGGTCTGGAGACTGCTGGTTTTCTGTTCTACCTGATAATTAACTGCACACCTGGTGTCCCAGCTCTAAGCAGTCCCTGATTAGAGGGGAACAATGAAAATATGCAGTGGAACTGGCTTGGAGGTCCAGAGTTGAGTTTGAGGGCCCTAGAGGATGATGACTGAAAGAGACCAGAAGCACAGAGGTGTGTATTGTATTCCACAAATAAAACAAGAAGAATTCAGAAAATGGTTCTGCCTTCAGACTTCAGTTCTCCATAAAGACATGCAATAGACACTTGTGTGTGCTATCAAGTTGTTTGTTTGTTCAAGTGTTTCTTCCCCTGAATTATGGTGTTATGTGGGGCGGCAGGTAGCCTAGCGGTTAGAGCGTTGGGCCAGTAACCGAAAAGTCGCTGGTCCGAATACCAGAGCCGACAAGGTGAAAAAACATGTTGATGGGTCCTTGAGCAAGGCATTTAACCCTAGTTTGCGCCAGAGGCTGACCCTGTAGTTAGGCCGTAATTGTGAATAAGAATGTGTTCTTAACTGACTTGCCTAGTTAAATAAAGGTAAAAATATATATTTGTATTTTATATACATATTTTTACCCATAATGCCCTCCATGGTGAGATTCTAGAAGTCACCAGTAGGGGGTGCTACAGCATGTGATATTAAATCATCACCTTTTACCTTTACGCTCAAATGACAGTAGAGTCATGTTTCTTAATCCTGGTCCTGGGAACCTAAAGGGACAAACGTTATGGTTTTTGCCCGAGCACTACACACCTGATTCAAATAATCAAAGCTTGATGATGAGTTCATTATTTGAATCAGGTGTGTAGTGCTCGGGCAAAAACCATAACGTTTGTCCCTTTAGGTTCCCAGGACCAGGATTTTTTAAATAAAATTTTGTATTTAACCTTTATTTAACTAGGCAAGTCAGTAAAGAACAAATTCCTATTTACATTGACGGCCTAGGAACAGTGGGTTAACTGCCTTGTTCAGGGACAGTTAAGAAACACAACTCCACATTTAAAATGTTGCCCCTTTGGGTTCCCAGAACCAGGATTAAGACTGTCTGTTTTCATAAATAGTGCAGAATAAATACTTGCAGTTAAAATCTCAAGTACTGTATGATTAGTTTAAGACCACTGGATGATCTGACCATAATTTGACCTGTGTTTGGTGATACTGTCCATCTCTGTCTGTCAGTCTATCTTAATCTTCCTGACATTGGCGCACACCTTTGAAGTGCCACTAAACCTGTTTAGAGTTACATCACTAATATGATTTGTGGCATTGACATCAGAGTTAGCTAGAGAATGACTGAATGGTATTCACGTCTTCACTCATATTGCACTTGCATCACAATAGAGCATTAGGCCTCACTGTCACCATGTTTACTGTGGTGTCTTATGCAATAGCCCATTTTTAGAAACTCACATACTTTATATTACACCTAAATATTTCAATAAAATAAATAAACTACAAACAAAGGAAGAGATGGAGACATCGTATAATATAAGACTTCACATAAATTCCAAGTTCAAATTAAGGACATGCAATACCTATAGTATGTGGGGAAAAAACTGTGAGTGCATCCGCTCACTACGATGGAAGATGTGGTTTCTGTTAGCAGAGATGTCTCTGTGGTATGTGTTTTCTCATGAAATGTTAGCAAGCATTACAAGTACAAGAGTTTTATGATAATCAACAAAGTAGACATCAAAGCATTTCTCTAACACATGTTGGCTACTAAGTTACATCCAAAGTGAATAATTAATTAACATAATCATGATGCGTACAATGATTATCATCAGTCATATTGCAACAGGGGAATGTTGCAGAGTGCGTTTTATCTGTGCTTAACCAAGTGCTTATTTAAAAGTACCCTGGCAGGCAGCACTGACGCAAGAAAAGATGTTGGCTCTTAGATGGCAATCACCTTACTCTGTCCCATTTAACCAGTGGATACAGTTACTATTAGATAGATAGATAGATAGATAGATAGATAGATAGATAGATAGATAGATAGATAGATAGATAGATAGATAGATAGATAGATAGATAGATAGATAGATAGATAGATAGATAGATAGATAGATAGATAGATAGATAGATAGATAGATAGATAGATAGATAGATAGATAGATAGATAGATAGATAGATAGATCTACTATCTATCTATCAGTTTGACAATGAAACCCTGACGCCATGCTCAGTACATGAATATGAATATGTACATACAGTCCTGAATGAATAAGTCCTGAGTGAATGAGTGATACCAGAGTTACTCACGAATGGATGCCTAATTGTTAAACTAGGTCCTAACACGCCAACAGTTCCAGGTCTGTGTTGCTGATGGCACGGCACCCCGGTGAGGCATTAAATAGTTTAATAGCCGCTGGCAGGAAGGACCTCCTGTAGCGCTCTCTGGCACACCGGGGTGGGATCAGTCTGTGACTGAAAGTGCTCCTCTGCATCATAACCATGGCATGCAGAGGGTGGGTGACATTGTCCATCATGGCCAGCAGTTTGGCCAGGATCCGTCTCTCTGCCACCTCCTCTAGAGTGTCAAGGCTAATTTCCAGAACAGAACTTGCCTTCCTGATCAGCTTATTTACCCGAGAAGCATCACCGGCCTTTATGTTGGCGCCCCAGCACACCATTGCAAAAAAGACTGGTAAAAAGTATGCAGTAGTTTACTGCACACGTTGAAGGACCTGAGCCTCCTCAGAAAGTAGAGTCGGCTCTGGCACTTTTTGTACAGAGCCCCGGTGTTACCAGCCCATTCCCAGGAACTTGTATGACCCAACCATTTCCACATCCATCCCCTGTATAGGGACTGCAGTCGGTTGGGCCTTGGTTCTCCTGAAGTCCACCACCATCTCCTTTGTTTTGCTGATGTTGAGCTGAAGGTGGTTCTGCTCACACCACACAACAAAGTCATTGATTGTGCTCCTGTACTCCTCCTCCTGCCCACCCCTGATGCACCTTACAATTGCGGAGTCATCCGAGAACTTCTGTAGGTGACATGTTTCAGAGTTACAGTGGGGAGAACAAGTATTTGATACACTGCCGATTTTGCAGGTTTTCCTACTTACAAAGCATTTAGAGGTCTGTAATTTTTATCATAGGTACACTTCAACTGTGAGAGACGGAATCTAAAACAAAAATCCAGAAAATCACATTGTATGATTTTTAAATAATTAATTTGCATTTTATTGCATGACATAAGTATTTGATCACCTACCAACCAGTAAGAATTCCGGCTCTCACAAACCTGTTAGTTTTTCTTTAAGAAGCCCTCCTGTTCTCCACTCATTACCTGTATTAACTGCACCTGTTTGAACTCGTTACCTGTATAAAAGACACCTGTCCACACACTCAATCAAACAGACTCCAACCTCTCCACAATGGCCAAGACCAGAGAGCTGTGTAAGGACATCAGGGATAAAATTGTAGACCTGCACAAGGCTGGGATGGGCTACAGGACAATAGGCAAGCAGCTTGGTGAGAAGGCAACAACTGTTGGCGCAATTATTAGAAAATGGAAGAAGTTCAAGATGATGGTCAATCTCCCTCGGTCTGGGGCACCATGCAAGATCTCACCTCGTGGGGCATCAATGATCATGAGGAAGGTGAGGGATCAGCCCAGAACTACACGGCAGGACCTGGTCAATGACCTGAAGAGAGCTGGGACCACAGTCTCAAAGAAAACCATTAGTAGCACACTACGCCGTCATGGATTAAAATCCTGCAGCGCACGCAAGGTCCCCCTGCTCAAGCCAGAGCATGTCCAGGCCCGTCTGAAGTTTGCCAATGACCATCTGGATGATCCAGAGGAGGAATGGGAGAAGGTCATGTGGTCTGATGAGACGAAAATAGAGCTTTTTGGTCTAAACTCCACTCGCCGTGTTTGGAGGAAGAAGAAGGATGAGTACAACCCCAAGAACACCATCCCAACTGTGAAGCATGGAGGTGGAAAGATCATTCTTTGGGGATGCTTTTCCCAAAGGGGACAGGACGACTGCACCGTATTGAGGGGAGGATGGATGGGGCCATGTATCGCGAGATCTTGGCCAACAACCTCCTTCCCTCAGTAAGAGCATTGAAGATGGGTCGTGGCTGGGTCTTCCAGCATGACAACGACCCGAAACACACAGCCAGGGCAACAAAGGAGTGGCTCCGTAAGAAGCATCTCAAGGTCCTGGAGTGGCCTAGCCAGTCTCCAGACCTGAACCCAATAGAAAATCTTTGGAGGGAGCTGAAAGTCCGTATTGCCCAGCGACAGCCCCGAAACCTGAAGGATCTGTATGGAGGAGTGGGCCAAAATCCCTGCTGCAGTGTGTGAAAACCTGGTCAAGAACTACAGGAAACGTATAATCTCTGTAATTGCAAACAAAGGTTTCTGTACCAAATATTAAGTTCTGCTTTTCTGATGTATCAAATACTTATGTCATGCAATAAAATGCAAATTAATTATTTAAAAATCATACAATGTGATTTTCTGGATTTTTGTTTTAGATTCCGTCACTCACAGTTGAAGAGTACCTATGATACAAATTACAGACTTCTACATGCTTTGTAAGTGGGAAAACCTGCAAAATCGGCAGTGTATCAAATACTTGTTCTCCCCACTGTATATCTAAAGTTTGAGGTGTAGAGGGTGAACAGGAAGGGGGACTGGACCATTCCCTGGGGGTCCCCTGTGTTGCTCACTGCCTTTTCTGACACACAGCTCTGTAGCCGCACAAATAATGGCCTACCAGTCAGGTAATCTGTAACCCAGGAGACTAAGGGTGCTTCCACTTTCATCCTCTTCATCTTCTCACCCAGTAGCAGGGGCTGAATGGTGTTGAAGGCACTGGAGAAGTCAAAAAACATAACCCAAACAGTTCAACTTGCGTTGTCCAGGTGAGAGTAGGCCCTCTGCAGAAGGTAGATGATTGCATCATCCACCCCGATGTTGCGCTGGTATGCGAACTGCAGGGGCTCCAGTGATGTACACACCAGGGGTCTAAGGTGAGCGAGGACTAACCTTTCCAGGGTCTTCATGATGTGGGATGTTAGCGCTACAGGTCTGAAGTCATTCAGGACAGTGGGGTGCACCTTCTTGGGCACTGGGACCAGGCAGGATATTTTCCACAGCACAGGGACCCTTTCCAGGCTCAGGCTAAGGTTGAAGTGTCGCTGGAGTATTCCACACAATTGGTCAGCACAGACCCTAAGCACCCTTGGGAGGATGCCATCAGGGCCACGCCGCTTTCCACTGATGTAGTCTCTTCAGCTCTCTCTTCACTTGGTTGGTGGTGAAAGACAGCCCAGGTGGGGAGGTGGGGGGAAGGGGCTCTGTCCTGGGTCCCATCCGTCTGCCCACTGTTTGACTTTTTGAAGCCAGTGTTATTTCTCATACCCTTCCACACCTCTCTCACCTGGCTCTGCCTCAGCTTGTCCTCCAATTTCTCCCTATACCCTCTCTTCCCCTCAGCAATCCACAACTTCAGCTCCCTCAGAACGTATTTCAATTGGTCTCCAATTGGTATTTGAATGTAATTACAGATACACTCAAATACATTCCCATGCATTTAACCAAGGTATTTGAAAATAGTATTTGAAAATACTTAAAAATATTATTACAAAATATTATAGAAGTAGTTGATTTGGGCCTCATTATTGAAAATATATGAACAGAATATTAATTTATGTTTATTTAAATAATAATCAACCAACCAAAAAAATTACAAAACATGTTTTAAAAATTGCCACAAAAAGAAGGTACTCTTAATCTGATAAGGTGTCCTCTTTCCTCTATACACATAGAAAAAAAGTGTTTACTACTGAAAATGCCTCTGCTAAAGATGATGAGCTTTATAAAAGGGGCGCTACCCTTTTCTCTTATGACATAGTAGGAGATAACTGCATCTTTCTCAGTAAGCAGACAGACCACAAAGCCACAGATCACTCAACCTTGCCACTTAGCTGGCAGATCTCAGCCACAGCCAGGCATAATGACATCTAGCTGAGGATCTCAGATTAGTTTTTTTAGCTCATGGACAACATAGTTGTTCAAGTTACACTAATTTATATGTTACCATGTTGAAATTTGCCATTTGATACCTTACATGTTAAAATAATAATAGTAATAATGTTTTGTTGTCACATACACCAGATAGGTGCAGTGAAATGTGTTGTTTTACAGGGTCAGCCATAGTAGTACAGTGCCTCTGGGCAAATTAGGGCTTGGGTAGCGACCTTTAGGTTACTGTCCCAATTCTCTAACCGCTACGCTACCTGCCGCCCTATTGGTTTACAAACAGTGTGTGTTTACAGTAATTTAGGCTAATATTAGTTGCATTTGGTGTTCATTTCTGGTCTTCACATAATTTTTCTTAAGACATATGAAACTTGATAATAACCTCTACTCTTGTAGTTATTGTAACAGTTGTAAGCACTATGTGACAATAACGCATGTACCTTTATTGTAAATACATCAACCCTGCTAAACTACATCTTACTTTGCTATAACAGTATCATGAAATACTGATTTATATGACCACAAGAAAACCAATGGTTTAGGCTGTAACATTTAAGTGAGGATGGCTATTTTGTGTCAATATGCAAGGTCTCTTCATTTACAAAGGGCACCTACAGTAAAATATACCTTTATTTGTCAATTTTAAATTATTCTGTAAAATATAATATAACTTAATCAAAGTGTGTTACACAGTAATGTAACAAATAGTGGGGTTATTGGAGCTACATGGTATGGCGTTTTCTAGGTGTGGTGACAAAGATGACCTGTATTCATAGTTGAAGGAAATGCAACCCCTCCTTATAAACCAAGGTAGTTTTTCTTTGCCTCATTTTTTAGTCCTGTCGTGACTATGTGGTTCCTCCTTGTACTCTTGTATGCATCATCCCCACACCTGTCCTCCACTCAAGGTAAGTAGAAACTTTGATTAATAATGGAAGTCAATAGGATATTAAATGGGACTTTATATAAGGGATATGTAGCCTTCTTGGAGTGCACTACAGATAATATAACTGAAACATTTTCCCTCCATGCATTTACAGTTCCGGACAGATATATTGGCACCCTTGCACTTTTCTTAAACAATTTCCTATTTCTTCTTAATACAGTTGAAATTGAAACAAACTTTTGGTCTCCACACATTGTTATTGAATTGTCGTAGAACACATTTATTTTTTTGAAACTTAAGTTAGCATTTTTTAATGTATAAAATAAAAACAAATGGCATGGACAAAATTATTAGCTCCCAAGAGATAATACCTGGATGTATTATCCAATATAACAATATAACTGAACAGGTGAAAAACCTGTCAATGTGTCCTTGAGCAAGGCACTTAACACTAATTTGCTCCAGGGGCTGACCCTGTAGGTAGGCCGTCATTGTAAATAAGAATTTGTTCTTAACTGACTTGCCTAGTTAAATAAAGGTTCAATAAAAATAAAAATAGAAACTGCTGACAAACCCTTCTTGTAGCCATCAATTAACATGCTGCATCTTTCTATTGGAACTTTGTCCCACTCTTCAGCTGCAAACTGCTCTATATATATATATATATATTTATATTAACCTTTATTTAACTAGGCAAGTCAGTTAACAACAAATTGTTATTTACAATGTCGGCCTACACTGGCCAAACCCAGACGACACTAGGCCAATTGTGCACCGCCATATGGGATGGCCGGTTGTGATACAGCCTGGAATCGAACCAGGGTGTCTGTAGTGATGAATCAAGCAATGAGATGCAGTGCCTTAGATCGCTGCACCTCTTGGGAGCCCCCCGATGAGGGATGAGGGGTGCCTTCCACCAACTGCTGTCTTCAGAATTTGCCATTGGTTTTCATTGAGATTCTGATCTGGACTCAACGCTGGCCACTCTAGAACAGTGTTTCTTTTTTAACCATTCCTGGGTGCTTTTTGATGTGTGCTTGGGGTCATTGTCCTACTGAAGGACCCACAACCTTAGATGGAGACCCAGTTTTTGAACATTGGACTCCAAAACACCTCGACAATCTGCTGATTTCATGATGCCTTGCCCCCGGTACCAGAGGCAGCAAAGCAACCCCACAGCATTATCAAACCTCCCCCATGTTTGATTGTAGGGTGGGTATTATTTTCTTTGAACTCTCCATTAAGTTGGTATACATAGGAATACCCCACTGCTGAAAGAGACACAAGAAACCCCAATTGAACTCACATTTACAAGCCTTGATCCTGGGATAAATGTTCTGTGGACAGATTAAACAAAAGCAGAGCTCTTTTGAAATACAAATCAGTGCTATGTTTACTGATGACCAAATGAAGAATTCAAAGAAAATCACACACTCCCAACAATAAAACATGAGGGGATTTGATAATGCTGTGGGATTTATTTTCTGCCTCTGGTACTGGGGGCCTTGACTATGTGCAAGACCTCATGAAATCTGCAAATTTTGGAGTCCAATGTTCAACCCAGTGTCCAAAAACTGGTTCTCCATCGAAGGCTGTGGGTCTTCCAGCAGGACAATGACACCAAACACACATTAAAAAGCACCCAGGAATGGTTCAAGAAGAAACGCTGTTCTGTTCTGGAGTGGCCGGTGTTAAGTTTCCAGAGCCTTCGTAGTAATAAGATCATCGTTAGAACCGTCTTACGGTGTATCTTTAGTAGCCAAGGTGTTTCCCAAAGCCATCTACTAATGCTCCAGACCATTCGTAGAGCAGCCAAAGTGCATTGTTAGAATCTTTTTTTGCAGTCACAGTCTGTCTGACTGTGACTGCAGATAATTTCAGAACAAAGTTGACTACAAATACAAGGTTGCCAAAGCATTTGCAATTGTTACAAATAAGTGAAGGATAAAATTGTTCAAATGAAAAACGAGATTACGGCATTAAAAGATACATGGGCTCCATGGGCCTATATAGGCTATTGAAATTAATTAATGAATACATCATATTGAAATTAATGTAATGTTCAATCAATTGAGTTATATTTTGCGACAAGGCTACTATCTGAAATATTTGCCTCAATGTTTTTCATGATGTGTGACAACATGTGTGAATGTTGTGCCCAATCTGTGATCTAGTGCATTATTATTGGTTAAGCACAATAAACTGCTTCAAAAGCCTATTTGCAGCCTTAGGTGGCTTTTATTTTATTTATTTAACTAGGCAAGTCAGTTAAGAACAAATTCTTATTTCCAATGACGGCCTACACCGGCCAAACCCGTACGACGCTGGGCCAATTGTGCGCCGCCCTATCAAACCAGATGCAGTGCCTTAGACTACTGCGCCATTCAGGAGTGGTAATGTCTCTCTAGTGTCTATTTTGTCACTTTTCAACCTCATTTTCAATATCTCCAGCACAACACCAGGTTCTACATACAGTGAGTGTACAAAAAATTAGGAATACCTTCCTAATTTTGAGTTGCACCCCCTTTTACCCCCCAGAACAGCCTCAATCCGTCGGGGCATGGACTCCACAAGGTGTCAAAGTGTTCCACTGGGATGTTGGCCCATGTTGACTTTCCACAGTTGTATCAAGTTGGCTGGATGTCCTTTAGGTAGTGGGCCATTCTTGAAACACACCGGAAACTGTTGAGTGTGAAAAATCCATCACATAGTTGCAGTTCTTGACACAATTTGATAATTGCTAATATTTTGTCCATGACAACAAAATAGGTTCTGCAATGTTGAAAGCCAATAACAATGTGTGGTGACTAAAAGTTGTTTTTCAATTTCAACTTATTTTAGAAAAGAAAAAATAATTATTTAAGAAAAGTGCAAGGGTGTCAATATTTTTGTCCATAACTGAATTATTTCTATATGATGTCAACACTGGAAGTAAATTGTCCCACAATACACACAGTGTCCCTTCATAGGCCTATTATGTATTTGTTAAATGTAGATAATACAGATGTGTCAGATAGATTTTTAAGTAACTAGAATATTGGAATATACTTTGGAAAAAGACTTGGAAAGTATTGGCATGTATTTCAATGTAATTACAGATACACTCAAATACATTCCCATGCAAAAAAAATAGTATTTGAAAATACTTAAAAATATTATTACAAAATATCATAGAAGTAGTTGATTTGGGCCTCATTATTAAAACATCCTCAAATACACAGAAAATATATATTTTTTATTTAACTAGGCAAGTCAGTTAACTAAATCTTATTTACATTGACGGCCTACCTATAGGGTCAGCCATAGTAGTACGGCGCCCCTGGAGCAAATGAGGGTTAAGTGCCTTGCTCAAGGACACATTTACAGGTTTTTCACCTTAAATAAAGTTTAATCAATATACATGTATTTGAACCCAGGTCTGTTTAATAGTATAATATCTGTTTTGTGCAGAATACAGGTTGATCCTGCAGGATGGGGATGGTCCATGTGAGGGCTATGTTAAAATCTTCCATAATAATAAATGGGGTGTTGTTGGTGACCAGAAATGGCACGAGAACAATGAGAAGGTCATCTGCAAGAGCATCGGCTGTGGGACATCCGTGCGCTCCAAAGATATCGTATTGCAAAAGGTTTGGGATATCACATGGATGAACGAGGTAGAATGCGATGGAAATGAGGAGTATCTATGGAATTGCATGTTTCCAGGTTGGAATAGTAGTTCCTATACCAAGGATACATTAAAATTAATCACATGTTCGGGTAAGTGTACGTTTTATGGGATTTTAATTTTCTGTTGGTAATTCTATCAGGTTGGATATTTTACTGCATTGACAGACATTCTTTCTCCCCTTGTAACAATTTATTTAGTTGTTCTTCAGCTGTTTGGTAATTTACTTCAGATGCACAATATGTTAATTGCTGGTTGATTCTGACACCTCAATATTTTCTTTGTCACAACGGCTGATGCCGGTACTGATATGGTATACCCAATACCTATATTAAAAACGTTGTGTTGCTAACTTTAGCAAAAGGACTTTTTACATAATCTGATTGTCAACTCAAATATTGAAAAAATACTGATTTTGATTTGTGTTGTATTTGTATTATTGAATTCCATAAGTTAAAAACAAAATTAAGCATTTGAATTAGTCTCTTTATTTTTTATTTTTTTATTTTTTTTTACATTATCTCCAGATAAGATTCATCTTGAGCTTGAGAGTTTGCCTGGGTATAGATGTGCTGGAACTCTCAAATACAAAAAAACCTCAATGGAGAAGGTCATCGAAACAGGTTACTTTATTCATCCAAATTGGGGTAAGAGCTACATATTTACAACTTCTCACTTGTTAACTTAATCTCTAACGGTAACAATAAATAATCTACTTTTTAGTTATACCATTTGCATGGGGTGAAATGTTAACTAATCATGTTAGTGTAATCATTTTGTGTTATTATAAATTGTAATTTAACAAAGGCTACTTTACATTATGGGACCCATGTAATGTTTTGATAATATACGGTCTAATTATATTTTATATAATTTGATAACAATTAACTTTCCTTAGAATTTACTGTATATGCTTAGTTAGGTTCTGCAAGCAATCACTATCCACATTTTGTTTTAGGTAGTGAATGTTAAAACTACAAATGTATAAATTATCCAGATAGTTTCATTTGAGGATATTTTAGTATGGCTAGACTGTGCAAGCAGTGAAAACAATGCTTTAGTGATGGTCGTAATACAGGCAAAATTGTATTTATATTTTTTTGGGGTTGTGGGACCACTGGAGTTCGAGGGCCCTCCCAGATAGCATATAAACACATCATAAGCAATGGCAAAATGTGTAGAATTGCAGGAATCAACTTTAACGGTCAACTTTGCGCACGACAAACTCCTTCTCCTTCTAAATTTTTTGCCGCAACCGACAAAGCTAGTTTGTTAGCTAAGCTAGTCACTTGTAGCTAGCCAGTAACTCCTCCAGTATGTGTTGACTTCATTTCACAGGATTTGTTTGGAATGGTGTGGGCATACCCCAACAACAGAAGGGTGTGGCTGTATACTGGTCATTAAAAATATTCATGCGAGTAGACCGCTGATTGGCCAGCTCATCCTCCATTAGGAAACAGTCTGTTTGAGATACAAGTTTGAGGTGTGGTGGGGGGGTCTCCAATTTATGAATATAGGAGGAGTCCACAACATTATTTAGGTATGAGTTAAAATAATATTAACTTTTAAAAATGAGATTTTCACTGGTCAGTTACTTTTAAATGGTATAATTTTCTCTCAGCCTCATGGCAAAGTGTGAAGAATAGCATGAGAATAGTATTATGAAACTGCACATTTTTCTCTCTGCCAAACCTAGAAAAGCAGAAAATACATTTTAAATTGTCAAAACATATTCTGGGGAGATACCAGGGACCCCTACTGTTCATCACCCCCCAATATCTAAAGCACAATTTCGCCCTTGGGTCGTAACACGTCTGTCCTTTACCTCTGGCTCAGATAAACAGCAGGCTGACCTTGTGTGTGAACATCTCAAATGTGGCCAATCTAAGGGTCTCCCAGCAGCCGGAACGTTCTCACGAAAGGAGACACTTACCAACCTCAAACCAATAAAATGCAGCAGCGTAGAGCATCAGAAACATATCTGGCAATGTATAACCAAGGATGACGTTGGGAATGGAGAACCTGTCGCCGTGATTTGCTCAGGCAAGTATTTCATATTCACCTCACCACATTCACCGCTAACAGTTATTGATCTTACAACCACTATCTTATGCTCTAATCACATTTATAAAATGGTATACCACCGGTACAACAAAACATTTATTTTAACTGCTCTAATTATGTTGGTAACTAGTTTATAATAGCAGTAAGGCACCTTGGGGGTTTGTGAAATATGGCCAATATACCACACCCCCTTGGGCCTTATTGCTTAATTATAAACTGGGTGGTTCGAGCCCTGAACGCTGATTGGATGAAAGCCGTGGTATATCAGACCGTATACCACGGGTATGACAAAACATTTATTTTTACTGCTCTAATGTCCTAGCACTCCGTGTTGCGTTGTGTCTAAGAACAGCCCTTAGCCGTGGTATATTGCCATATACCACACCCCCTCGGGCCTTATTGATTAATTGTTTCATAGAACTCTCACGCTGTATGTGTGACTCGTTAAGGTGCTTTAGTGCCTAAACGTTTGCAGATTTCACCCTTCACTTTGGGGTTACCTTTGTAAGGTTTTGCTGTTATATGCCCACTGAGTAGTTAAAGTTAGTGGAACTGTATGTACAGTTAGTGGAAGTCTTAGTGGAACAACCTGGTCTCAGAGCATTTCGTGTTGGTTCCTGAGTTAATTAAGCGATTAATATCCCATCATGCTTAGCGTGATGTATAAAAATTGCCATTATTTTGGCTACCATGGCTATGCCCCCCATAGGATGACAATGCCCCCATCCACAGGGCACGAGTGGTCACTGAATGGTTTGATGAGCATGCAAACGATGTAAACCATATGCCATGGCCGTTTCAATCCCCAGATCTCAACCCAATTAAACACTTATGGGAGATTCTGGAGCGGCGCCTGAGACAGCATTTTCCAAATGATGGAATTTGTTGCAGCCCTCCAATAGAGTTCCAGAGACTTGTAGAATCCATGCCAAGGTGCAATGAAGCTGTTCTGGCACGTGGTGGCCCAACGTCCTGTTGATGTTTGCTTGTTTTTGGCAGTTACCTCTATCTCACCACTCAATACTGCTGACCAGGGCCGGCCCTGACTAATTTGGTGCCCTAGGCAAGATTTTAGCTGGTGCCCCTTCGCAGCCAATTCCACCATGGATCATTGTGTTCATACACAGAAACTAGGTAGCTTTATGTCATTGAGATTTTCTTTATTTTAGAAACAAAAAAAACCCACAAAATAAAAACAGTATGAAAGAAACAAGTGACATAAAATGAATTATAAATTCAATATAAATAAGAGTATTGCATGAAAAAACTATATTACTGAGACCTTTTTACATCCTTACCCGCCTTGCCTTTCTTGCAGCAAACAAGTGACATAAATCAAATTATAAATAAGAGTATTGCACAAAAAACGAACTATATTACAGAAACCTTACAGCAATATCCATAATGTAGCATTATTCTACAGCCTTACACACCTTGCCTTTCTTGCAGCAAAGTCATCTATGATATCATCATAAGACATCTGTTGTGAGACCACATGATTTATACTAATGATGGAAAATCCACTGAGATGTTCTTGCACCGTAGTAGATCTCAGGTAGGTTTTAATCAGTTTGAGATTAGAGAAGCTCCTTTCAGCAGCAGCCACTGTAACAGGAAGAGTGGTAGTGATTCTCAGAGCTACCCACATATTGGGTACATTTCTGTCAGCTTCTTCCCGTGTAGGAAGGTCAAGAGTTCCATGTTTGTCATGTTTTTTGATGGCAAATGTGGAAGGTTTTGCATTTTCACAGCAAGTTCCCTGCCATCAATATCTGTCTGTTCGTCATGGCTTTGAACAGTGCTCAGGGTTTGACAGTGCTCTAGCAACTTTTCTTGTTGGGGAAAGTTGAGGATCACTCCAAATTTGTTATTCACCTCTCCCAGACAGGTATGTATACACTACCACATCAAAAAATGTGGTTTCCATTTTTTGAAGTGCATCACCAATAGGCTCACCTGGAGCCTCATAACCAAAGTGCCTTTTTGTGGTTCTCAACCACTTTTGTTTGAGTACAGCCTCCACGTTCATCTCCTCGCACATCTCCTTTGCAGTTGTCTGTGCATCAGAAAATCCAGTGTTTCTGTAGCAGGTAAGGGAATCTGGTTTTCTTCAGCAAGTCGACAGCCACATCTAGCTGCATAGAGGGTGACTGCATCAGTTTACTCACATGCTGGATCTTGTTGAGGATGTCATACCATATGACTGTGCAAATAGAAAAGCGGTAGGATCCAATCTCCTCAGCCAAAGACTGGGCTTCAACTTTCACAACAGGGTCTGCAGTAGTTTCCCTCACCTCCAGAAGTGCCTCTGACTTGCCCAGCCTGGTACCTTACTGCCTGAATGCTGTTTATCCTGCTTTCCCACCTGGTCTCTGACCATGATTTCAGGGTGGCTTTGACATGTTTCAGGAGGATATCCCATCTATGGGTGGAGGCTGAGAAGAGTTTGAATAATTTAGCTAAATATCCAAAGTACCAATGGTATCTGGTGAGCTCTTAGCAGCATCAGCTACCACCAGATTTAAAATGTGGGCACCACATGGGACAAAAAAGGCTCTTGAGTTCTGTTGAAGCAGCCTAGCCTGAACACCGTTATTCTTTCCCTCCCTACCTTCAGGTTATGCTCAAACCTTACACCCTAACCGAGCACTCTGGTCTCTTGGCCCTCCCATCTTCTGAAAGCACCTGAAACCCTAGTATCTTAAAAACCTAGAGTATCTTAAATAATCTGCCTTCTCACCTCGACCCCCCCCCCCACACAAAAATGTAAATAAATATATAATAATAACCCTGAACCAACACTTGCATTTGACTCCCCCCACCCTCCTCATTACTAGCTCTTACTTTGCTGATAACTACTTTATTGAGGAAAAGTGTACTTACTATGACTGTGATATGTGGTTGTCCCACCTAGCTATTTTAGACTAGCTATTTAATGACTAACTTGTAGATGTATACAGTTGAAGTCAGAAGTTTACATACACCTTAGCCAAATACATTTAAACTCAGTTTTTCACAATTCCTGACATTTAATCCTAGTAAAAAGTCCATGTCTTAGGTCAGTTAGGATCACCACTTTATTTTAAGAATGTGAAATGTCAGAATAATAGTAGAGAGAATTATTTATTTCAGCTTTTATTTCTTTCATCACATTCCCAGTGGGTCAGAAGTTTACATACATACACTCAATTAGTATTTGGTAGCATTGCCTTTAAATTGTTTAAATTTGGTCAAACGTTTCAGGTAGACTTCCACAAGCTTCCCACAATAAGTTGGGTGAATTTTGGCCCATTCCTTCTGACAGAACTGGTGTAACTGAGTCAGGTTTGTAGGCCTCCTTGCTCGCACACACTTTTTCGGTTCTGCCCACACATTTTCTATAGGATTAAGGTCAGGGCTTTGTGATGGCCACTCCAATACCTTGACTTTGTTGTCCTTAAGCCATTTTGCTACAACTTTGGAAGTATGCTTGGGGTCATTGTCCATTTGGAAGACCCATTTGCGACCAAGCTTTAACTTCCTGACTGATGTCTTGAAATGTTGCGTCAATATACCCACATAATTTTTCTTCCTCATGATGCCATCTATTTTTTGAAGTGCACCAGTCCCTCCTGCAGCAAAGCACCCCCACAACATGATGCTGCCACCCCCGTGCTTCACGATTGGAATGGTGTTCTTGCAAGCCTCCCCTTTTTCCTCCAAACATAACATTGGTCATTATGGCCAAAAAGTTATATTTTTGTTTCATCAGACCAGAGGACATGTCTCCAAAAAGTACGGTCTATGTCCCCATGTGCAGTTGTAAACCGTAATCTGGCTTTTTTATGGTGGTTTTGGAGCAGTGGCTTCTTCCTTGCTGAGCAGCCTTTCAGGTTAGGTCGATATAGGACTTGTTTTACTGTGGATATAGATAATTTTATACCTATTTCCTCCAGCATCTTCACAAGGTCCTTTGCTGTTGTTCTGGGATTGATTTGCACTTTTCGCACCAAAGTACGTTAACCTCTGGGAGAGACAGAACGCATCTCCTTCCTGAGCGGTATGATGGCTGCGTGGTCCCATGGTGTTTATACTTGCATACTATTATTTGTACAGATGAATATGGTACCTTCAGGCATTTGGAAATTGCCCCCAAGGATGAACGAGACTTGTGGAGGTCTACAATTTTTTTCCTGAGGTCTTGGCTCATTTCTTTTGATTTTCCCATGATTTCGAGCAAAGCGGCACTGAGTTTGAAGGTAGGCCTTGAAATACATCCACAGGTACACCTTCAATTGACTCAAATGATGTCAATTAGCCTATCAGAAGCTTCTAAAGCCATGACATCATTTTCTGGAATTGTCCAAGCTGTTTAAAGGCACAGTCAACTTAGTGTATGTAAACTTCTGACCCACTGGGTTTGTGATTTAGTGAATTATAAGTGAAACCAATCTGTCTGTAAACAATTGTTGGAAGAATTACTTGTGTCATGCACAAAGTAGAAACATAAAATATGATCTTGACAGCATTAACTGCATCCTTCCCAAATATTTGGTTGCACAACCTTTGGCAACAATGACATCCTCCAAATGTTTCTTGTAGCCATCTATAAGCTTCTTGCACCTGTCTGCTGGTAGTTTCTCCCACTCTCCCATTGCAATTTGTTCAAGTTCTTGAATGTTTGCAGGATTCCTTTTCTCAATGGCAGATTTCAGCTCTCTTCAAATACTTTTAATCGGATTGAGATCAGGACTCATTGCTGGCCAGTTTAAAACAGTGCATTTTGCCCTTTTCAACCATTCTGTTGTGCTTTTGGATGTGTGCTTTGGGTCCTTATCCTGCTGGAGGAACCATGATCTTCGACCAAAACCTAGTTTTCTTACACTGGGTAACACATTTCGCTCTAAAATGCCTTGGTAATCCTCTGATTTCATAATTCCTTTAATATGTTCAAGGCCTCCAGTACCAGAGACAGCAAGGCAGCCCCACAACATTAGGGATCCACCATGTTTAACTGTAGGTAGGGTGTTATTTTCCTAACAAGCTTCATTTCGTTGCCTATAAACAAATTGCTGGTCTGCATTGCCAAAGAGCTCTAATTTGGTTTTATCTGTCCATAGAACATTTCCCCAGAAGGATTGTGGTTTGCCTAGGTAGGTTTTGGCGAAGATCAGTCATGCCTTTTTATCTTTCTTTTAGCAGTGGGGTCCTCCTTGGCCTTAGCCCATAAAGCCCTTCTTGGTTTAGTGTGCGGCGTATGGTACGGGTTGAAACCATCACTCCAGATTGCTCCAGGTCAGCCTTAAGCTCTTTGGAGGTCCTTGACTTTGGAGGTTGTTTAAAATTCTTGTGTTTGGTGATAATAGCATTGCTGATGCTCTCAGACAGATCTATTGTCTTCACCATTGTGAAAAGGGAACAGGGAATAAAAGTGGCATTTTTAATCATGAAAGCCATAATTCTTTGGTTAATTCAAGTCATATGAGCACTGACAATTTATCACAGGTGAGTCTAATTTATAATTTACCACAGGTGAGTCTAATTTATAATTTACCACAGGTGAGTCTAATTTATAATTTACCACAAGTGAGTCTAATTTGTTATTTTTTTCAAACTGATTTGTATTCCTCTAAAGAATGCCAATAGTCATGTCATGGCAATGTTTCCGTTTTTATAATTTTTCCTCCTATTTCTTTTTTTAATTGTTATTATTTTATCCTGTGCTGCTCTGTATCAAACACGTGAGCGTATGTAGACGAAAGCCGTTTCACAAAACACTTTTTTTCAGGAGATATTGTACATGATGTATTTAAAATTCTGGGGTGCCAATAATGTTGACCATAACTGTATACTGTCTATGTCAAATCATGTTACCTTTGTAGGTAAAATTACAAAATCTTATGATTTATGTCAAACAGATCATCACAACTTTCGTCTACAAGGTGGAGACAATGTCTGTTCTGGAGAGTTGGAAGTGGATGATGGTGGTGGTCTTTGGAAACCTGTATGCCAAAGCCAATACAAGCTGAATGCATCAAATCATGATCTTTGCTCACACATGCGGTGTGGCACCAATCACGTTCAGGAACGCATGGTCTGTGATGGTTCCAAAAATATCTCACTGGATTGTACAGGTAAAGCTCTCTGAGAGGTCAATTTTTCATTCTTTGAGACAGCGCAGTGTTCTCTGGGCAAAACTCAGGTTTTGAATCTTGAGTAAATACTATCAGAGTAAAATGTATTTATTGTATTTGTTAAATTTTTTATGGTTGTGTTTGTCTAAAGCAATGTTCATGGGAAAAAGCAAATAATATCTTTCTAGAAGTTTTTGAGAATTATTGCTCAATGTGTTTCAGACAAAGTCAACACATTGTTGTTAGATGACCAAAGCCAGAGTGTCAGTCATTGTTTTGGGTCAGTACACTTCAACCACTCTGGCCGCCTGGAGGCTGTGTGTTCTAATGACTGGGATACGAAGGACGGAGAAGTCGTGTGCCGAGAGTTGAACTGTGGAGAGGTTGTGTCAGTCAGGAATGGGAGTCAAACCAAGGATGGAATGCATGACCGAGTAGATTGCAAAGGCTCTGAGGCTTCACTGTGGCACTGCCTGGCCAATCACTATGAAAACTCAACCACATGCAGTAAAGTCAACGTCATCTGCTCAGGTACTATACATTACACAACACAGGAAACTCGAGAGCAGTAGGATTGTTTTCATCATTTCAAATGCCATATCTAAAGAAGTCGATTTTTGGTTTCTAATCTTAAAAAGGCAATCGCACATCTGAGCTATCTTTGTTGCAGGTGCATGGTAACAGCCGAAGAAGATGAGAAAGAATAAGAAACCTGCACACTGCTCTTGCTAGGATCACTGCTTTACATATTGGCCTCAAGGCCCTCAAGGAGCCGTGTGCAGGTTTCTTCATCTTTCTCATTGGTTTATAATCTTCACAGTTTTGCATTTGTAATGTGCTAAATTGTAGGTTTAGTAATACTTAGAATAACATGAATCGTTTTTTCATTCTCTTTTCCCCTGACATTGTTCTCCAGGTAGTGTAAACGTGCGTTTGTCAGATGGCCCTGGGAAGTGTGCTGGAAGAGTAGAGATTCAGTATGATGGGGTGTGGAAGAGCGTCAGTGCAAGCAACTGGAAGGTGGAAAACTCAAAAGTGATGTGCAATGAACTGAGATGTGGTGATGCGTTGGATGCTCCTGATTCCTTCATTCAAGGAACGAGTCCAGTAATGAACATTAAGGTGACCTGTGCTAATGACTCTAAATCTATCTCTTACTGTATCAAGCCAAACAAGAAACTGAAACAACAACAGAAGAAAAATAAGATGTTAATCTGTCAAGGTATCTGTTTTGTTCCTTCTCGTACACATGAAATAGATACAACAAATATATATGCATATTAAACTCTACAGTTTGTTATGGAAAGTTTGTTTAATCATAGGTACACTTTTACCCAAATATAAAAAAAAATCTGCTTTGACGCTGCAGTTTAATATGGTTTGTTTAGGATTACATGTGTTTTACTGATGTGTGTACCCTTTCCCCTGCCTCTCTTCTCATTGTTTAGAGCATAAGGTGGTGTTCCTGGTGGGGGGATCTGCCTGCTCTGGCAAGGTGGGCATAGAGCGAGCTGGGAAGAGTTACTGGCTGTCTGCGTCCAACGACACTTGGGATCATGAAACTGCCACGGTGGTGTGTCAACAGATGGACTGTGGAAATGCCATCTCAATTAGCTTTGAATCCACTAGCACTGTTCTTGCTAGTGGAACCACTGAATTGTGGAAATACTCTTACAACTGCAGGTCAAAGGAAAAATCCATTTTTGATTGCAAGCGGGGTGAACGTCTGTCAAACCACAGTATAGCCTCTGTCGTCTGCTCAGGTACACAGCATTCTATTGACTTCCCATTCCTCTCTCTCTCTCTCTATTTCCAATGATTGATTATTTAATAACTGTATATGATGACAGAGGTGTAAGTCATTGTATAATATTGAAAATAGTAGGTCTTCATGGTGTTCCTCATTGGCTTTGCCCTGACAGGTAATAAAACAGTAAGCCTGAACACTGACGGTCAAGGTGAGGGGAAGTGCTGGGGAAAGGTGTATGTGTGCCTCAACGGAATGTGTGGAGGGGTTTGTGAGGATGCCTGGACCAAGAATAAGTCTGACATGTTGTGTAAAGCCTTGAGTTGTGGATCAGCCATCGATCCTCTGTCCTACCCACCATCAGCTGAAGACAAAATTACCATCAGCAGTGTGCACAGTACCCAGCAGACAACCAACATCAATCAGTGCAACATGGTCAAAAACGTTGATGGGTCTTCCTGTCAGAAAAATCCAGCCATTGTTGTTTGCTCAGGTAATATCATGTAGCAGTCGCTGTTTTCCATTAAATCCATCATATGGTAATTTTGTTCTCACATTATTTTGCTGATGCATGATTGTTTTTCATTTGATGTGATTGTTCCAATGCAGAAAGTGTCGAGGCCAAGATAATAGATCATAGAGAGAGATGCTCGGGCAACGTAAAGATGTTCTACCAAGGAAATTGGCACCCTGTCTGTAAGACTGCTCTCCAGAACCAAGATGTCCAAAACACTATCTGCCGAGAGCTGGGTTGTGGACAGGCTGTCAAAGCTCTCTCGTTATTTGGCCCTTCACCTGAAAGCAGTGTTGCTGTTGTGTCGGGCCTCACCTGTAATGCAACCAGCAAGTCTTCATCAGAGTGCAGAGTTACACTTACTCAGACCAACCAATGTCCCCTCGGTGGTCTCCAATGCTCTGGTATTTTGTTTGTTTCTATGCTTCTATGCTGCAACCCCACCCTCCGGAATGTATAATAATAATAGCGTGTATAATAATAGCTATATTTTTTTTCTATTCACAATCTCCAAATGAAAGTATTTTTGTACACAATAACTAGTCATTTAGCAGACACACTTATACAGAGCAATTTGGGTTAAGTACCTTCCTCAAGGGAAAATCCACAGATTTTTCAACTAATCGGCTCAGGATTTGAACGGTTGCTGGCCCAACGCTCTTAAATCCTTGTCTACCTGCTGCACATTGCTTGCTGTGTGTTTAACTAACCTTCACAGTGCCTTTTGTTATTTCACAGAATGGAGGAGAATGGTGTTGAAGCTAGGGAAAGGGGCTTGTGAGGGGCAAGTGTTTGTGTACAGTGAAGGAGACAGCCGGGCGGTCAGCGGAGATGGTTGGACTGAGACAGAGGCAAAGGTGTTGTGTGCAGACCTGGGCTGTGGAGCCTACAAAAACCATTCTGTTGGGAATGCAGATTATAATGGCCTCTGGTGGGGGAAGAAGTACAGCTGTGAAGGCAAGACAAAAAGCATCTGGGACTGTGAACTAAACGACAGGCCCTCTCAAAACCAGTCGCTCAACGTACAGTGCCAAGGTAAGATGGTGATCAAATAATTCAATTGTACCAGACAAATAATTCCAAATACTCTCACTGATAATGGTGTGATTTCTGCCTCTGCACATCTTTAATGGTTGATCATCAAAATGACGACATTAGCCTCTGTCCTATAGAAACATATACACAATGAGCCTTAGCACCAACTTGATATCATATGCACACAATATCTACGAACACAGGGGTGATGTCCCAATTTTTCACCCCTTCATTCCAAAGTATGCACTTGTTCACTCCCCTTCACTGATTTGAAAGGAAAAGACTGAAACTCCCACCATGGAGTAGGGAGATATGATTGGGACGTACCTAGTATTTTCCTGAATGTATATTTATGCAATAAGGCCAGAGGGGGTGTGGTATATGGCCAATATACTACGGCTAAGGGCTGTTCTTGCCTGGACACAGCCCTTAGCTGTGGTATATTGGCTACATACCACTAACCCCTGAGGTGCCTTGAGGTGCCTTACTGATATTATAAACTGGTAACCAATGTAATTAGAGCAGCAAAGTTTATAGTAGTGAATATACTGTATATTGTGGTATTTAAGTTGCCAAGATAAGTGATGTTACTGCTGAAGGACTGAGGCACCTACTGTATATGTTCTTACACCTATGTTTCCCCATAGATAATTTCAGAGCAAGCCTGGTAAACCTGGGAGATCCAGGTAAATGCTTTGGGCAGGTGACGTTAAATAACCTGCCAGTGTGTTATGATAACTGGGATGACAGTCACAACAAAATAGCATGTCAAGAGCAGGAGTGTAGCAACAGCGTCTCATTCGAAGAAACCAACAAAGGAAGTCGAAATGAAGGCCATTTTGTCAGCTGCGTTGGCTCAGAGTCCAATCTTGGGCAGTGCAAAACAACACGAGGAAAGTGTAGTAGAGGATTGGTTTCTGTGTCCTGTGCAGGTAAGAGCTCAAATATTAACTTTGAAGACGTATACGTGACAAGTGACAACTAATCATGTAGTTAAATACAGTAGTGATGTTTTCCATAACCGAGGTTAGCAGTGCACTAAGTGGTGTATCTTTATCATTTATTTTTCAGATCGTGTGAAATTCAATACAACTCAGAAATGTGGAGGGAACATTGAGATACTTTATCGAGACACCTGGGAGTTGGTATGTAAACCGGATATCAATACAGAAGACATACTTTGCAAGGAGCTAGGATGTAGCCGTGTTATAGTACCCAAACGAGAACCGATTGAACGCTCAGACGAGGAACAAGGAGAAAGAAGAAGACCAGAGATGTCTCTCAAATGCTCCCCTGACATGAAGTTACAGCACTGCCTCGTCAAGAACGGATGTGATAAACCTGGTAAAATCTACTGTAAAGGTACTGCAACTATCACACCACCATTAGTTGTTCAAAGCTAATTTCCAAGGTTTCAGGTTGTAAGTAGCTATTGCTCAATGTGGGAGATAACCTTGTTTTCATGGGGCATTATCTAGCCATAGAATGGCAAAGATGTCTCTCACTCTTCAGAATTGCTTTTGTCATCTTTAATAAAACTGAAGACACTCTTTTCATAAAATCTTTAATGGACAAAATGTGTTCAGTCTATGTTTTAAGTTATAATATTTCTCTCCAATCATTTAATATGATTTCAGGTTATTCAGTCAAAGAGCCCATTGTTCCGACCCCAATCAACTTGTATGTTGGTCTTTCCCTCGGAGCATTGTCTCTGGTCATGGTCGCTGCCCTCTGTCTCTTCCTGCGAAGACGCTTTGTAACCAGGTTCAAGTGTAAGTGTCATTTCAACGGCTGATAATAATACTGTAGAGATTTAACAACTAAAGCCACTTACAGTACAATAGCCAACTTGAAGGACACCATATCTGTGTAGCTCTGTCACAATTAGGAAATTATCCTAAAGTGGTATTGATCCTAAATCATAGATATAAGACTCATCTTTGTATCTGTGCCATTATAGTGTTTGTGACAGCATGGGCAAGCCATTGAGGCTATCACCATTTTAAAGTAGTCAATTGTCTTCTTCTTCATCGGATGATTGCTCCCAACTCATAGGAATCCTCACCCAGTTGACTACTTTAAAATGGTGGAAGCCCTCAATGGCAATGTCCATGCTAAAATGGGTTATGTCCGTGATGAGTCCTCAATCTATCTCATAGACACATTACAAATGCATTTGTACAATTTGAGCCGCCACTAGAGGGCAGTCGGTGAGCATTTTGACAGCATGGTGTAAACTAGAAACATCAAGTGACATATTATTAAGTCAAATATTATGGAATATGTGAAAACAAAAAATTTAGAACAAAAGATATTTGTTCTAAATATGTATGCTTTGGAGAGACACTGAAAATGTTTTGATTAGTGTAATATTCTGGATCCAGCGAGATTCTCAATGAGAAAAGAGTCTACTTTTGAGAGTGGAGACTATGAGGACGTAGAGACCAACGGACATGAACTGCTCGGACCAATGGAAATGAGAGATTTGAATCATCATGGTGAGTTCAATCCTTTTTTGTTAAAACATCTCCACAAACACGCATGTCACCCATTAAATTATCAGCATTTTCATTAATAAAACTATATACAGTACCAGTCAAAAGTGTGGACACAGCTACTCATTCCAGGGTTTTTCTTTATTTTGACTATTTTCTACATTGTAGAATAATATTGAATACATCAAAACTATGAAATAACACATATGGAATCAAGTAGTAACATTTTTTTTTTTTTTACAAATCTTCAAATAGCCACCCTTTGCCTTGATGCCAGCTTTGCACACTCTTGGCATTCTCTCAACCAGTTTCATGAGGTAGTCATCTCAACGAAACATGATATTGTATTTATATTCAGTGCTTAGTGTAGCAGAGAGAGAACCTTGTCAAAAGACAGACACAGTGCATTCGTAGTATTCAGACCTCTTAACTTTTTCTACATTTTTTTACATTCTAAAATCTACACACAAAGCGAAAACAGGTTTTCAGACATTTTTACTAATTTAATTTAGAAAAAAACAGAATTACCTTATTTACATAAGTACTCAAACCCTTTGCTATGAGACACTAAATTGAGCTCAGGTGCATCCTGTTTCCATTGAACATCCTTGAGATGTTTCTACAACTTGACTGGAGTCCACCTGTGGTAAATTCAATTGATTGGACATGATTTGGAAAGGCACACACCTGTCTTTATAATGTCCCACAGTTGACAGTGCATGTCAGAGCATAAACCAAGCCATGACATCGAAGGAATTGTCCATAGAGCTCAGAGACAAGATTGTGTTGAGGCACAGATCTGGGGAAGGGTTCCAAAACATTTCTGCATGAAAGGTCACCAAGAACACTGTGGCCTTTATCATTCTTAAATGGAAGAAGTTTGGAACCACCTAGACTCTTCATAGAGCTGGCCGCCCGGCCAAACTGAGCAATCGGGGGAGAAGGGCCTTGGTCAGGGAGGTGACCAAGAACCGGATGTTCACCATGACAGAGCTCTAGAGTTCCTCTGTGGAGATGGGAGAACCTTCCAGAAGGACAACAACCTCTGCAAGACTCCACCAATCAGGCCTTTATGGTAGAGTGGACAGACGGAAGCCACTCCTCAGTAAAAGGCACATGACAGCCCACTTGGAGTTTGCCAAAAGGCACCTAAAGACTCTCAGACCATAAGGCAGCATCATGCGCTGGTGATGTTTTTCAGCGGCAGGGACTGGGAGACTAATCAGGATCGAGGGAAGGATGAACGGAGCAAAGTACAGAGAGATCCTTGATCAACAACCCTAAGCACACAGCCAAGACAACACAGGAGTGGCTTTGGGACAAGTCTCTGAATGTCCTTGAGTGGCCCAGCCAGAGCCCGGACTTGAACCCGATCGAACATCTCTGGAGAGACCTGAAAATAGCTGTGCAGCGATGCTCTCCATCCATCCTGACAGAGTTTGAGAGGATCTGCAGAGAAGAATGGGAGAAACTCCCCAAATACAGGTGTGCCAAGCTTGTAGTGTCGTACCCAAAGGTGCTTCAACAAAGTACTGACTAAAGGGTCTGAATACTTATGTTAATGTGATATTTCAGTTTTTTATTTTATTACATTTGCTAAAATTGTCATTATGGGGTATTGTGTGTAGATTGATGAGGGGAAAAAAACGATTTAATCATTTTTAAAATACAGCTATAACCTAACAAAATGTGGAAAAAGTCAAGGGGTCTGAATACTTTCCGAAGGCACTGTAGATGACAGAAGGGATATCTACTGTAATGATAAGGGGTGGAGAATGGATCACTGTAGCTGTCCTAGTTTAATGAAGTGCTGTGTTGCTGTACCATCACATCCATCTCTGTTTCGTCGTTCCTACAGGATCAGAGAGTGGCGGAGACAAGGAGAATGGCCGGCGAAGTGCTACTTCTTCCCTGTCCTACGATGACATTGCTGAAGAGGAGAATGTCCCAGATCAAACATTATCCAGTGGAGGAGATGGAACCAGTAGCCCAGGTAATGGTAATATAAAGACCCAGCTCAGTTACATAACTACATACATGAATGTGGTTTGTTTTTGGTCCTGTGTGGCTCAGTCGGAAGAGAATGGCACTTACAACACTGAGGGTCTTTGGTTTGTTTCGCGCTGGCCAGCCATACGAAAAATGTATGCACACATGACTGTAAGTCGCTTTGGATAAAAAGCGTCTGCTAAATATCTGATATAATTGTATTATTTATGTGCTGCTCTGTACAAACATTTTACAGAACATGTTACCTACGAGGTGGAGGAAGATCAACAGGAGAGCTACGACGATGTGGTGTCGATGATCCCGCCAGCTGAGACCAGAGAGGAGATTGCAGAGGTCCATGAAAGACCCAAGCCCAAGGGCCTGGAGATCCATGATGGCAAGGATTACCTGGAGCCTGATGGCTAGAAGTGAGCAACATGGAGGCTTGACATGATCTGTTGTCAAACACAATTATGAGAGGGGATTATGGTATTTTGATGATATGGTTTATATTGGCTCTATGCATCATTCTCATGCATGATAGAAATAACTGTTTCTACTTTATGAAGGAATTAGCTAGTAATTTGTCACTTTCATCATGTCATATAAAATTGCTACTGTATGGTTTATTGAATTTGACAAAGTATAAAAAAACTCATTACCACATCAAATATCTTCTGAAGGGTATTAAAGACAGCCAGTCTGTCGCTCAATGTGATTATGTCTCGTTGATCTTTAGAATCCCAAAGTTGGAGGGGAAAAGCTGCCTGCGTAAGAACCTCACATTCCTTCATTTTCTGTCCACATATTATATCGGTGTTTCTTTTTCATACTGTACATAAAGATTTATTCTTATATAAATTCACTTATTCTAATTTCTTTACTTTTTTGTCTCTAACATTTGATATTGCTTTTTTTAGTTTGTTTTGCCATCGTCTGTAAAGGAGAACTGATTGACACAGAACAGAATCAATAGTGTCTGTCTCACCACAACGCATGTATTCATAAAACGTGATCTTGAAATGTGGTATTTCCTTCCATGAAGACCTGCATAATTAACTGCTTTTACTGTATGCATCAAAGCTCATAGCCAACAGCTGTTTAAAAAAAACAACAAAAAAAAACATTTGTAAATGTTACATTTTTAACATTTGTATTTTTAATTGCAACAGCATTGTGGTATTTTTCTAATCTTACATCAATAATAAGATTTTTTTTCCTTTAGAAGTTGTTCGATGTTAAGCTTTATAATGTACGCAAGTAGCAGTTTAGAGCTTGTCTGTCTTTTATTTGTTTAAATATGTTTTTAGTGTTTTGTTTTATCTATGAAATCATGTTTGGGATTTGGTGATTGGAATTTGAGAAGATTATCAATATGGAAAAAAAATCTGTCGACTTAAACTTTTTTTTTTTTTTTTAATGATAGATAATGATGAGATGTAAAAAAGGTATAATTAAGAATACTGGCCCTGATTATTTGATTAAAGTATTTGATTAAAGATTGTTTTAATGTAATTCACTTTTGGCAAATGAAAATATACTGCTTTAAAAACGTATACTGTACTGTCAGTATTGTTTTGTAAAGAGATCGAATTATTGACTTTGATGATCCTGTCGTGTTTATAAAACATTTCACATTACGAAATTATTAAAATGATGGTAATTATGTATGTTTTATAATGGTCTTTCCTGTATAATTTTAAGGTTTACAATGCTCCAAAAACATTACAATTTAGAGAAGTGAAGACAGTGGGGGACATGCACATAGGTAAGAGTTGACACTACTGTGAAAAAGGACAATGAATGAATCTTGGTGAGGCTGTAATGTGATCTACTGTAAACACGGACTAACTGGAAACAGGATCAGGTGCTCAAGACGTAGGAGATTGCTTTGGTGTTGCGTATTAAACTGTATGTTTCTGAACATCTATAGTTTGATACACAGCATAAAAAGCCATTTACCATCACATCACATTCTCTCAGGCAAACTAAAATTATTCTGTGACACAGCCTGTTACACCTACAAAAAAAAGATTCCCATGCCCAGCTAGTGGTTTTTCTTATGAGAAGACTGATATAGTGTCCCTTTATGAGAGACACATAAAGTACAACAGCATCCCGTGTCCATGGGTATGTCAACCTTCAGAGCTTTACATGTGTTACCAGGAGGTATTCAGTGCCAATTGATGTCCCAGGACGGAGGATATACTGTACACAGTGGGATTCATTTGTAAGTGGTGGTTCTAGTGCTCTATGTAAACATCACACCCAGCCTCCCACTCTAGCAGGGAAGGAAACAGAACTAGAACAGAGTACATAACCAATAATTAAGTGAGGGGATAACATTTTCGGATTTAAATTTGACTTAGCTTTTTTGATTACATAAAGCATGCTCTTAAAGATATTGACAGTGTATCGCTTTACGTGGTTTGTCTAAGAGGACTGAGGCCGCAGTCATGACAAAATGGTTAATGTTTTATAACAACTTGTTCATAGTACAATTGTATATTTTAGGATTAGATACAATTTAGAATCTGAAATTAAATAAATTAAATAATAGAAGTCCGGAAGTGAATTGAATATTCAAACTTATGGATAAAGGATTTTACTGACACTTCAATTAATATCTAAATTAAAATGCAATTAACTAAGACCCTGCAGTTGGTGGGACTAACTGCTGAAATGTCAACCAGCTAACCTTGTACAAATGTTCATAACCTCATCCACTAGATATTCAAAACAGCTCTGACATCACTAGCCTGCCATGGCCATTTGCTGTGGTTTTCATAGACTTAGCTTTGTTTGCCGTGTATCAAAGTTGGTGGAGCGAACTGCTGTGAAATCCCAATGTTTCCTTACCTCATCACACATGCCTTTTGATTGGTGTAATGGGGAGGCCTGTGGCTGTGAGAAAGTCCCAGTTGTATGATCGGTGTAATGGGGAGGCCTGTGGCTGTGAGAAAGTCCCAGTTGTATGATCGGTGTAATGGGGAGGCCTGTGGCTGTGAGAAAGTCCCAGTTGTATGATTGGTGTAATGGGGAGGCCTGTGGCTTTGAGAAAGTCCCAATTGTATGATTGGTGTAATGGGGAGGCCTGTGGCTGTGGAACCTGGTCTCAGAGCATTTCGAATTATTCCGGGATAGTCTATTTAGTATGATGTGATACGTTTCGTATGGTATGGATTTGTTTTTGTCCATCACCCATTTCGTATGTTATGTTACGAATTACAATTCATATTATATGTTATGAATTTTCAAAATGTGGAAAAGTGGCCAAACTAAGTTCGTAATTTTCAGGCAATGGGCTGCAGCCATCTTGTCTCGATCGAGGTGAGTGGCAGACCAAGACGCAGCACTGAAGTAGTGCGACATTATTTATTTAAATCAACTGGCACAAAATAACAACGTGAACCCACAAACATAACAAAGGTAGTCTAAACAGCACTAAACCAAAAACAATGATCCACAAAAGACAGGCGAAACACCTGAACTTAAATATGGCCCCCAATTAGAGACAATGCAAAGCAGCTGCCTCTAATTGGGGACCAACAAAAAAACAATATAGAACCATAATGCATAGATCTGTCAGGCTCTGACCATAGAAAAGTAGAGGAGCCAAAGGCTTTCCTATGATCAGAGCCTGACACATGAATGGCATTCTGGGATTAGGGAGTTCTCACTTGTCAAACATAAATAAACATGCCATCATACAGAATTTAGCTGCTGTTAACTTACCTGACACGCATCTCTTTTATAAACAATATTACATTTCTCCCTTGTGCTCACAATCAATGTGAAACATAATAAACAAGTCTAGCTGTTAGATTGATAACTTATGTGTTGTTTTTCATCAGCGCAACCCATTATTTAGACTGGTTTATGGAATGAGTTTGGCTGTGGATTTGTTCTGTGGGATGCTTGGAAGATGAAGTTTGCATTTATCTTTTACATTAAAAAGTGAAATTGAGGAATAAAGTTGTGAAGACCTTTATTTCCCATCAGTACAAAACATTGTTTGTGTGCTTTTCACACAACTATGCTGTTTAGACACGTTTGTTGCATCATACATTCTGTTGCTACTGTTCCAATCACATGTTTGCGATGGTACGCTGCAGGGACCACTCAACAATGAGCACAAAGATGTGATTGTACGCGTCAAAGGGTTAACCCTTTTAGCTAACCCTTCTCCTAACCCTAACCTTAGCTAACCTTAGCCCTTTAACCTGACTCCTAAACTTAGCACGTCCTGATTTTGCCAAGTGGGAGTTGTCCTGAGACCAATATCTTTATGATGACCCTGGGACAACAACTGCCTCAGCCAATCAACGTTTATGATGTCATCACCGTGTGCCCCGCTGTCGAGTCTGGCAAAAAAAATAAAAAAAATACACACCTCTTCCAAGACCAAGCACACGATTTACAAGGTAAGACCAACGGCTTTTTACATTCTATTAATTAACATGTGCCTTCTACCACGGCTGATGATGTTAAAATTCATATTTGTTTTTAGAATAGCATTTTTCCACCATCGAAGTAATAACTTTGACAGTATTAGCTTGGATTGGCGAGTTAATTGGCAGTTGCCAGCCAAAATTGATCAGCATCGCTGACGTTCTGAAAAAAAAAAAATTTAAATACTGTTTAGATGTTTATATTTTTTATAGTGACCATTACATGAATATGTTGACCTCGAGTCATCACTGATTTATTATGTTACATGATGTTGTCCTCAGACCATTATATGAATATGTTGACCTCAAGTCATCACTGATTTATTCTGTTACATGATGTTGTCCTCAGACCATCATATGAATATGTTGACCTCAAGTCATCACTGATTTATTCTGTTACATGATGTTGTCCTCAGACCATCATATGAATATGTTGACCTCAAGTCATCACTGATTTATTATGTTACATGATGTTGTCCTCAGACCATCATATGAATATGTTGACCTCAAGTCATCACTGATTTATTCTGTTACATGATGTTGTCCTCAGACCATCATATGAATATGTTGACCTCAAGTCATCACTGATTTATTCTGTTACATGATGTTGTCCTCAGACCATCATATGAATATGTTGACCTCAAGTCATCACTGATTTATTCTGTTACATGATGTTGTCCTCAGACCATCATATGAATATGTTGACCTCAAGTCATCACTGATTTATTCTGTTACATGATGTTGTCCTCAGACCATCATATGAATATGTTGACCTCAAGTCATCACTGATTTATTCTGTTACATGATGTTGTCCTCAGACAATATAATAAAATGTGTTCCAAAAATGGCTTTCTTGACGGTATAACCTCACAGTAGACCTATCTGTAAAATAATCATATTTATAATAAGTCTTTATTGCTTCTGTATTTAGGCTAAAGGACACCAAGTGGCAATAAGAGCACACAATGGAAGGTATGATTTTTACTTTATTTAATGTAATTTAACCATGTTTCATTTTTAACATGTTTTCAAATCTAACACAATGTATACCTTCACCTTGCTGGCGGTTGGGGGAGAGGCTGCTTCTTTGTAAGCTACAAGAGAAGCAACTTCTCACAGCATGTTGTTCTAAACATACATTTGCAATGTTATCAGATGGGCATTTTACATTTTATTGATTTGACACTAAAACATTTATTTATTTATTTATTGACCATTTTAAAACCCAATGTACTTGCAAAATGTGTAATCTATTAATTATTCTTCATCTTTGTAGATGTTAAGGCATTAAGGTGTCTCCAAAATAAAAGGCCAAAGTTCACCATAGGAAGTGTGGGGCCATACAATCTACAAGTGGAAAGTTTCAAAACTTTAATGGAGGACAACAAGGTTTCTGACAAGGTAACTTAATATCCTTATAGTAAGCTATGTAAATTCTTACACTTATGTCCTGTCCACTTACCCTACCACCAAAACAAACAACCATGGCCTCTGACTAGCATTTAGCCTTCAAATTTATTTTGAAGTTCTGCATGGTGTTCACGAAGACATTTCTTTGCTAGTCAGATGCTGAAAAACACTGAAATACATATAAACAAACTGGGAAATTCAGCCCAGAATGCATACACATAAATAACATGCTTTGTGTGTTGGCTTTTGTCTAGCACCAAAACATGCCTCCAACATCTGGGCATTTTGTACCTTAAAGGTCCAGTCTAGAACAGGACTGATGATAAATGACTTATATCATGAAATGTTCAGGTCATGGATTCCATATGTAATGTCCTTAGCAAGGTAAGTGTAATTTTACCAGCAATAATTTGAATTATATTATACAGTATTTATAATTGATTTGAAACATGTTTATTTCTTCAACTCTGTTAAAAAAGAAAATATGTTATCCCTTAAATCAGGATCGCCCAGGTGTTGTGCATGTAAATTCTCAGGCACTCACAAACATTCTGGAAGGATCAAAAAGGGCAAAGAGCCACTATTTTCTCAAGGTAAGGAAGATGAAATATTTTGTCACTGACCTGCATTTTTTTGTTAGGTATTATGTTAATGAATAGCTGCTGTTAGGTTTCAGTGAGCTTAATTAAACAGCATTTCTATTCTATTTCTCTGAATTACAGAATAACATTTTGAAAGGGGCAACAGAGATGTTTGGCGCTTATCTCGAGGGTGGCAATCACTGGAGCTTTTTTGTGAGTCAAACCTTTTTAAGGATAAATCATTTTCACATGTGGATTCTATTTTATTTCTGTCTTTATACGAAAATCTGAATTATCTGCCAAATCACCTCTTCCAAATGTTTCTATTTTATGTAACAATGTGTCTTAAACACCACAAAACCCATGAAAGTTAACAAATCTGACTAAAATGTTATGCTAGCGTCTTAAGTATGTTAAGATTAACATATTACAACTTTCAAGGCAAAATACAAAAAAACTATTTTTATTACATGCTCAAATTATGAATAAAAAAGATTGACTGTGATGAGCTGCATCTCACATTAGTTTTTTCATGTCCCTGGAACGCCTAGTAATTAAAAGTACTCCAAACTTCAAACTCTAGAGAGTCAGTATCATTTATTCTGGTACAATTTTCTGCTGGTATGAGGTGTTGGACCATGGAACTTGGAACATGTCAGGGCTAGAAGTATAAAAGAAGATAGAAAGTCATATAGAGTTTGCCACTCTGCCCCTCATGGCTGTTGATAGGCATGGTACAGTACATCACTGATATTTAGGAAGCCCTGCTCTCATGCTTTGCATCTGTGACACTGTACTTGTTCATATAGGTTGGCAAAAAAGATGTTCCACCCAATGTGCTGCAGCAGCCTAGAAAGGCGAAGACAAAGCTGACAATATTCAGCACTTTAACAGAGGGAGAGGCGGAAGACCTAGCCAAGGGGTTTGGCATGGCACTGGCCAAACATGTGCCGAAAGAGAAACTACTTGCTGGTATACCAGAAGAGGACATCCCAGCAACACTGTAAGTATGTCTGTGTAAGCCCCCTATATGTATGTGGTGTCTTGTCTTAGAATATCTTAATGTCTACACCTTAATTTTATTTATACACCCCGAATCACTACTTGCTGGTCTCTGACTGTATATGTAATTCTATGCTACACTGACTCTATATCACAGTGTAGTGTCTAGGATTGCTGGCCTCTGAGGTCATATTAGGAAAATAGGTTAGCAGCGTGGATCAGGACAGATTTATTTTTTCATTTTAAAGTACAAATGTTGGGTGCATTGACGTTCTAGAACTGTTTGTTCTGTTGACAGAAAATGCAGATGTCTTTGCCCGCAGTTAAACTTAATTGGCCTAATGTGCATTTTGTTTTAATATTACCATTGTACAAACTTTTTCAGCCTGCTGTCTAGTCCCTGTATCAAGAGGCCAATTAATCAACAAGAGAATGATAATGTCATGCGTATTGCAATTCCATATGATCCTCAAGTCTAGGTCACCTTCCTTCATTTATATAGGGCTTTTAACAATGTGGAGCTATGGTTATGATGCAACAGAGTAACAATCCCAGGTAGTAACATGAACATTTTAATTGATTTGCAGCAGGAGCATTGAACAAATGAAAAGTAATGTGGAAAACCTTGGTCCTGAATCTGAGCTGGATTTGGCCACCCACCGCTTTGGGCCTATGGCGGCTGAGGTTTTCTTTTCCTTTTTAGAGGACTCTTTGGAATGAACAGTACCCATGTTCCTGCACACATGTACTAATATGGCTGCTATCAGCTTATTTCTAAACAAAAAAGAAAAGCTCAATTACTTTATTTGATATTTGACAAGGGTTTTATTTTCATAGTCAATTGTTTTATAGTAACTTTTACTGGAGGACTCATAGTGGAGAACAAGTACAACGTTTGTTAAAATGGCAAAACTGCATTTGAATAAAAAGTACTTTTCAAACCTTATTTGTATTATCTTTTTGGACCACTGATTGCTCTGCGTTTTCTTCTTGATTTAATAGGAAAACTTGATGTGACATCTGTCCTCGTCTCTGAGGCAGTGTTTCTGTCAGTCTTTTTTTTTCTGTTTGCAAATAGTGGCCGTATTTTACGTGACTTGTCCTCATCACAAAGTCGCACAAATCTTTTAAAGTTTACATTTTCTTCCTTTGTTTGCACTTCTAGTTCATTGACTTTATGGGCAATGTCCTCAGGAATTTTCTCCCATGTCTGTAGAGTCTTCAGTATGCTTTCCAGTTTCCTGATAGTTGTACTACGCCTATCTTCATCTGCAATTTCATCCTGTATAGGCTCCACTGAAATGTTAATTGCATTTTTTGATGTTGTCTCACTCATCTCATTTAAAAGTCCCTTTGTAAGTAGTAGACAAGCACATTTTTTATGATATGAGAAAGTACAGCAGTCACATACATTCACCACTAGACATGGTTTTGATACTGCTCTTCCAAATAAGCTTTCAACCTCTAGTGTTTTTTTAGGCTTTGTAGAAATGCTATACTTATTCTTTTGAATCAAGTTCTTGGCATGGGCTTGCAGTTGTGTGTCCATATCTGGAAAGGTTTCACCCTCACCACAAGTGAGAAGACTTAATAAAATTAGATGCTTACATGTACGTCCCCTTGTACCAGGGAGACAACTGCAGAACTGCTCTGCCGGGCATACACAGTAAACCACATGTGGATTCTTTTCAGATGGAACGATGTATATGTATGTTTCTGTTGAAGCTGCGGTAACTGCTGTGGCCCAACCGTTGTCTAGCATCCTCTGAGCAGACTTCTTTATTTCTTCCATTTTACATTCCAGAGGGTTAAAGACTCTCCCAGCAGACTGCAAATCCTGTATTATGTTGAAGTACTTGTCAGTCTTGTTCAATAGCACATCAATCAAATGATCCAATCTACGATTCCGGATGCCACAGAGGAATTGGTATTTTAAACGGTGGAAGAAGCTATATGGAAATAAAAGCAGAGAGATCAGTTTGTTGAATGAGGAGCAGAAACACGTTGGAACAATTACAATGTACTCTTTAACAAATTAAAAGATACTCAAAACACCATGCTAACTTTCAGTTATGATGACTATCATCAAGTGAACATGCATAAAAATGTATACCGTTGTATTAGATTGTTTGTTTCAGAGTCTCCATGCTTATAACATCTTCCGAAGTTAGACCACAGAGGACCAATTGGCTACCAGTGGTTCCTAAAGTACTTGCAGACATCTTTTAAGTTCTTTAACTGGCAGTGAAACATCCCTATAAGGATATTAAGTTACCTTGTTGTCCTCCACTAAAGTTTTGAAACTTTCCACTTCCTATGGTGAACTTTGGCCTTTTATTTTGGAGACACCTTAATGCCTTAACATCTACAAAGATGAAGAATAATTAATAGATTACACATTTTGCAAGTACATTGGGTTTTAAAATGGTCAATAAATAAATAAATAAATGTTTTATTGTTTAGCCTAAATACAGAAGCAATGATAAAGACTTATTATAAATATGATTATTTTACAGATAGGTCTACTGTGAGGTTATACCATCAGGAAAGCCAGTTGTTATATCATATCACGTGCAATATTGCTAGTAATTCTTGGACCTAACTTACATAGTAGGCATTCACTCAGGAATGCATATTAGTATCCTGTCAGTTGCACCTTTTCTCATTGCTTTTATGATATCGAATGTGCAATACGTGCAGTTGTCTGTAATTAAATCCTGCGCACTAAGGACTGTATTTTAAGGGAATTATTATTATTACCCCAAATGATATCATACACACATTTAGCTATTAAAGTATCTCTTCCTGTCATTTACCTGTACAGTTTGTGTAACCATGCAAGTATTCACTTATCTGTAAATATAATTATATACATACCTGTACAGCTAATTTAACCATGCAAAATGTTCACTTACCTGTTCATTTAGCCAGTCTGTCTATTAAGTAAACTATTATTACCCTCGCTCATATCATATGCATTTTTAGCTACTGAAGTATTTCTCTGCCATCGACCTGTATAGTATAGTTAACCATCCAACATCCACCAATGTATATTGTACATACTCAGCCAACCACCCATACTATGCAATATCTTTTTATAGCTTTTTTTTGCACTCCAGATATCTATCTATCTATCTATCTATCTATCTATCTATCTATCTATCTATCTATCTATCTATCTATCTATCTATCTATCTATCTATCTATCTATCTATATATCTATCTATCTATCTATCTATCTATCTATCTATCTATCTATCTATCTATCTATCTATCTATCTATCTATCTATCTATCTATCTATCTATCTATCTATCTATCTATCTATCTATCTATCTATCTATCTATCTATCTATCTATCTATCTATCTATCTATCTATCTATCTATCTATCTATCTATCTATCTATCTATCTATCTATCTATCTATCTATCTATCTATCTATTCATATAATGGTCTGAGGACAACATCATGTAACAGAATAAATCAGTGATGACTTGAGGTCAACATATTCATATGATGGTCTGAGGACAACATCATGTAACATAATAAATCAGTGATGACTTGAGGTCAACATATTCATATAATGGTCACTATAAAAAATATAAACATCTAAACAGTATTTTCATCTTTTTTTTTCAGAACGTCAGCGATGCTGATCAATTTTGGCTGGCAACTGCCAATTAACTCGCCAATCCATTTTGTTGGGCGGACTCGACAGCGGGGCACACGGTGATGACATCATAAACGTTGATTGGCTGAGGCAGTTGTTGTCCCAGGGTCATCATAAAGATATTGGTCTCAGGACAACTCCCACTTGGCAAAATCAGGACGTGCTAAGTTTAGGAGTCAGGTTAAAGGGCTAAGGTTAGCTAAGGTTAGGGTTAGGAGAAGGGTTAGCTAAAAGGGTTAACCCTTTGACGCATACAATCACATCTTTGTGCTCATTGTTGAGTGGTCCCTGCAGCGTACCATCGCAAACATGTGATTGGAACAGTAGCAACAGAATGTATGATGCAACAAACGTGTCTAAACAGCATTGTTGTGTGAAAAGCACACAAACAATGTTTCGTACTGATGGGAAATAAAGGTCTTCACAACTTTATTCCTCAATTTCACTTTTTAATGTAAAAGATAAATGCAAACTTCATCTTCCAAGCATCCCACAGAACAAATCCACAGCCAAACTCATTCCATAAACCAGTCTAAATAATGGGTTGCGCTGATGAAAAACAAAACATAAGTTATCAATCTAACAGCTAGACTTGTGTATTGTGTTCCACATTGATGGTGAGCACAAGGGAGAAATGTAATATTGTTTATAAAAGAGATGCGTGTCAGCTAAGCTAACAGCAGCTAAATTCTGTATGATGGCAGCCATGTTTATTTATGTTTGACAAGTGAGAACTCCCTAATCCCAGAATGCCATTCACTATAAGACACAAATAAACAAAGTCAATGTCAAAGATGTGTCAGGCTCTGATCATAGGAAAGCCTTTGGCTCCTCTGCTTTTCTATGGTCAGAGCCTGACAGATCTATGCATTATGGTTCTATATTGTTTTTTTGTTGGTCCCCAATTAGAGGCAGCTGCTTTGCATTGTCTCTAATTGGGGGCCATATTTAAGTTCAGGTGTTTCACCTGTCTTTTGTGGATCATTGTTTTTGGTTTAGTGCTGTTTAGACTACCTTTGTTATGTTTGTGGGTTCACGTTGTTATTTTGTGCCAGTTGATTTAAATAAATAATGTCGCACTACTTCAGTGCTGCGTCTTGGTCTGCCACTCACCTCGATCGAGACAAGATGGCTGCAGCCCATTGCCTGAAAAATATGAACTTAGTTTGGCCACTTTTCAGCATATTACAAATCTTCAATGTACTTGTTACAATGTATACAAGAACCAAAGCACATGACTTGACAAGTAGTTGACAGTTTTTGACAAAGCAAATAAAATGTTATCACCTCACAGATCATCACCCCAAATACGAGCCTACTGTCTAGCCTAACCGTAGTGCGAAAGCTAAACAGGATTGCCCATAAATGGATTAAACCATTTAAGGAGGTTGGTGGACGGGTTAATTTAATTTGTGGGGGGTTTTCAAGTCTATGGGGGATAGAAAGGGGGAAGTTATTTTGGTGGGGGATATGATGCAGGAAATATTACTATGATAGGGGATTTATCAATACGTGGGGGGCAAACACCGAAGTTTATAAGTTAAATTAAAAATAAAATCCCTGGGAGCGGGGTCTGAGCTAGCAACCCTGAGGTACCATAGTTACAATCTCAATTCCAACTCAGGAACTCGGGCCTCTTTCTAGAGCTACGACTTTCCAACCTGCAGATCACTGACATCATAATTTCACCTTGTGAGTTCCCAGTTGTCTTGAAAGCACCATAAAACCTTTAAAAAAGTATTTTACACACGTGTTCATTACAATCTATGCAAGAATCGGAATTTATGATTTTCCTCCAGTACTTGAAAACGTGAATAAAACAGTAAATACATTATGCTCCATTCATACAGTTGAAGTCGGAAGTTTACATACACTTAGGTTGAAGTCCTTAAAACTCATTTTTCAACCACTCCACATATTTTATGTTAACAAACTATAGTTTTGGCAAGTTGGTTCGGACATCTACTTTGTGCATGACAGTAATTCTTCCAACAATTGTTTACAGACAGATTATTTCACTTATAATTCACTATATCACAATTCCAGTGGGTCAGAAGTTTACATACACTAAGTTGATTCCAGAAAACTATGTAATCGCTTTAGAAGCTTTTGATAGGCTAATTTACATAATTTGAGTCCATTGAAGGTGTACCTGTGGATGTATTTCAAGGCCTACCTTCAAACTCAGTGCCTCTTTGCTCGACATCATGGGAAAATCAAAAGAAATCAGCCAAGACCTCAGAAAAATAATTGTAGACCTTCACAAGTGTGGTTCATCCTTGGGAGCAATTTCCAAACGCCTGAAGGTACCACATTCATCTGTACAAACAATAGTACACAAGTATAAACACCATGGGACCACGCAGGCATTCTGTCTCCTAGAGATAAACATACTTTGGTGCGAAAAGTGAAAATCAATCCCAGAACAACAGCAAAGGACCCTGTGACGATGCTGGAGGAAACAGGTACAAAAGTATCTATATCCACAGTAAAACGTGTCCTATATCGACATAACCTGAAAGGCCGCTCAGCAAGGAAGAAGCCACTGCTCCAAAACCGCCATAAAAAAACCAGACTACGGTTTGCAACTGCACATGGGGACAAAGATCGTACTTTTTGGAGAAATGTCCTCTGGTCTGATGAAACAAAATTAGAACTGTTTGGCCATAATGACCATCGTTATGTTTGGAGGTAAAAAGGGGAGGCTTGCAAGCTGAAGAACACCATCCCAACCGTGAACACGGGGGTGGCAGCATCATGTTGTGGGGGTGCTTTGCTGCAGGAGGGACTGGTGCACTTCACAAAATAGATGGCATCATGAGGAAGGAAAATTCTGTGGATATATCGAAGCAACATCTCAAGACATCAGTCAGGAAGTTCAAGCTTGGTCGCAAATGGGTCTTCCAAATGGACAATGACCCCAAGCATACTTCCAAAGTTGTGCAAAATGGCTTAAAGACAACACAGTCAAGGTATTGGAGTGGCCATCACAAAGCCCTGACCTCAATCCTATAGAACATTTGTTGGCAGAACCGAAAAAGCATGTGCGAGCAAATAGGCCTACAAACCTGACTCAGTTACACCAGTTCTGTCAGAAGGAATGGGCCAAAATTCACCCATCTTATTGTTGGAAGCTTGTGGAAGGCTACCCGAAATATTTGATCTAAGTTAAACAATTTAAAGGCAATGCTACCAAATACTAATTGAGTGTATGTATGTAAACTTCTGACCCACTGGGAATGTGATGAAAGAAATAAAAGCTGAAATAAATAATTCTCTCTACTATTATTCTGACATTTCACATTCTTAAAATAAAGTGGTGATCCTAACTGACCTAAGACATGGACTTTTTACTAGGATTAAATGTCAGGAATTGTGAAAAACTGAGTTTAAATGTATTTGGCTAAGGTGTATGTAAACTTCTGACTTATACATCTACAAGTTAGTCATTTAGCAGACGCTCTTATCCAGAGAGACTTTTAGATAGTGCATTCATCTTAAAATAGCTAGGTGGGACAACCACATATCACAGTCATAGTAAGTACACTTTTCCTCAATAAAGTAGTTATCAGCAAAGTAAGAGCTAGTAATGAGGAGGGTGGGGGGAGTCAAATGCAAGTGTTGGTTCAGGGTTATTATTATATATTTATTTACATTTTTGTGTGTGGGGGGGGAACATATAGAAACATAGCCTATAGATAATTAGCAGGCAGCGTGCCTTGGTTTGAGGGCAGCGCGGGTTAACTGTCCTGTTGCGTAGCAATCATATTTTGGAACTGTGAGTGCGTTCTGACATCACGCATAACAAAACTGGCGCTAGGGCGACCGTTAGTGATATTTGGAACTCACTTGTGAAAAGGTTAAGTAACCATCAGTCTTATGTAACCATACCAAACTTAACATATCATACTAATTTCACGGTACCGGGAATGAGTAGACTAGTCATAGACTAGTCATATCATACATTGATCTATGTTATGACTAGTCTATGAGACCAGGCTGGGATGTGAGAAAGGCCCAGTTCTGTTGATTTGCACACAATGATGTGCAAACAATCCACCACATCATTAGCTATACTGGAAGTTGATATATGTTGTCTAATGGTTGAGGAATATGCCAAAGTATTGGATGACCAAATCATGTGTGCTGTTATGTCGTGTTAAGATGACCAAAGGAAGATACTATGAAAAGACTGGTTTAACAGAAGTTACATTTTTGCAAAGCCTTCTCCATTAGATTCCACTTATTATGTAGTTGACATATAGAGGATCAATGAATTGGCTTGTCATTTTACATGATGATTTGAACGTGTGGATTAGATACATCGGTAAGCATATATGGACATAGTCTCATCAATACCAGATAAACCCCTATATCATTTGAGGGACCTGTGAAAAGACTGATAATTAATCTTTGTAGTTTCCTGGAAGTGACACTGCAATAAACTGTTTACCACGAACAGACATGTTCTCACATATACACTACATGACCAAAAGTATATTTATATGGAGTTGGTGCCTTTGCTGCTATAACAGCCAACCACTCTTCTGGGAAGGCTTTCCACTAGATGTTGGAACATTGCTGCAGGGACTTGCCTCCATTCAGCCACAAGAGCATTAGTGAATGTCATTTTATGCTGTAGTGTTAAGATTTCCCTTCACTGGAACTAAGGGACCTAGCCTGAACCATGAAAAACAGCTCCAGACCATTATTCCTCCTCCACCAAACTTTACAGTTGACACTATGCATTAGGGCAGGTAGTGTTCTCCTGGCATCCACCAAACCCAGATTCGTCCGTTGGACTGCCAGATGGTGGAGCGTGATTCATCACTCCAGAGAACGTGTTTCCAATGCTCCAGAGTCCAATGGCGGTGAGCGCATGGCGATCAGTTATTGTGCTGACGTTGCTTCCAGAGGCAGTTTTGAACTCGGTAGTGAGTGTCGCAACCGAGGACAGATTTTTTTACACGCTACGTGCTTCAGCACTCGGCGGCCCGTTCTTGTGCAGCTGAGCCGTTGTTGCTCCTAGATGTTTCCACTTCACAATAACAGCGCTTACAGTTGACCGGGGAAGCTCTTGCAGGGCAGAAATTTGGCGAAATAACTTGTTGGAAAGGTGGCATGCTATGACAGTGTCACTTTGAAAGTCACTGAGCTCTCAGTAAGGCCATTCTACTGCCAATATTTGGTTATGGAGATTACACAGCCTGGAGGTGTGTTGGGTCATTGTCCTGTTGAAAAACAAACGATAGTCCCACTAAGCGCAAACCAGTTGGGATGGCATATTTCTGCAGAATGCTGTGGTAGCCATGCTGGTAAAGTGTGCCTTGAATTCTAAATAAATCACTGACAGTGTCACCAGAAAAGCACCCCCACACCATCACACCACCTCCTCCATGCTTCACGATGGGAACCACACATGCAGAAAGACACAGCGGTTGGAACCTAAAATCTCAAATTTGGACCAAAGGATCTCCACTGGTCTAATGTCCATTGCTCGTGTTTCGTGGCCCAAGCAAGTCTCTTCTTCTTATTGGTGTCCTTTAGTAGTGGTTTCTTTGCAGCAATTTGAGGCCTGATTCACACAGTCTCCTCTGAACAGTTGGTGTTGAGATGTGTCTGTTACTTGAACTCTGTAAAGCCTTTATTTGGGCTGCAATTTCTGAGGCTGTTAACTCTAATGAACTTATCCTCTGCAGCAGAGGTAACTCTGGGTCTTCCTTTCCTGTGGCGGTCCTCATGAGAGCCAGTTTCATCATAGCGCTTGATGGTTTTTGCGACTGCACGTTCAAGTTCTTGAACTTTTCCGTATTGACTGACCTTCATATCTTAAAGTAAAGATGGACTGTCATTTCTCATTGCTTATGTGAGCTGTTCTTACCATAATATAGACTTGGTCTTTTACCAAATAAGGCTATCTTCTGTATACCACCCCTACCTTGTCACAACACAACTGATTGTCTCAAATGCATTAAGAAGGAAAGAAATTCCACAAATTAACTTTTAACAAGGCACCCCTGTTAATTGAAATGCATTCCAGGTGACTTATTCATGAAACTGGTGAGAGAATGCCAAGAGTGTTTCCTTGATTATCAGTGGATTATTTGAATGACAGGGTGGATTACTTGAAGTCTGAACATGTATTATGTATGGCCTGATTATCTTATTATGTGACAGACTAAATACTTCTCAAAGATTTGTATGTTTTGTGAAGGCTGAGGTAAAATAAAATAGCAAATAATCACACTGACTGCTGAAAACACAGCAACACTGATTCATGACAAACCTAACCAGTAAATTATTATCCCCATTATACAATACTGTGTGGTGAAAGAACGTGTTGCTGTAATCGTAGCAGTATACTGTAAATACCTTATTAAAATGTAGACAATAAAGATACATTCAATTAATGCAACAACATTTATTATAATTGCCTATGTAAATAATGTAAACTATTACAGTAATAATATAAAATTCTGTTGGGCTTAAAATTAGTTAACCCAAATGAGTTATTTTGAATTATTGCATAAGAACATGTTCTGAAACGGATGCATACTATATGTTCAGTTTATTTCACAGTTGTCAATAAACATAAAAAATAGTGCTCCTACAAAATCAGTTCTAATGTTATTTATTTAGGTTATTTCGTAGATTCCATTTAATGTTTGAACATAGCATCAAACATTAAATTAAATCTATGAAATAACAAAAATAAATAACATTAGAACTGATTTTGTAGGAGCACTATTTTGTACATTTATTTCCAATCTTGAAAGTATTCAATAAAAGGAAGCAATGTGTGTTTCACAATCGATAGTTATTCTCATTCAATATTGAAACATTCTAAACCTATACATTTTGACTACTTTTAGTGTTTCTGTCATCATATGATTTATCATGCATTATCATAAAAACGTTTCCTGTTTTGCAATACCCAAGCCTTCCCTGCAAGACGTATGAATGCCCATTTTGTAGACTTGGATACACTATATAACTGGTGTCTAGGTACATATCAAAATCTCATACCCATATGATATTCATAACAAAAACTATGATTTCACAAATCTGCAGTTTTTTCATTGCATTTGGCAATTCATACTCAAGCATTAAAAATGACATCAAGAAAAACTGTTTAGAAAACAGACTCATGGATGATTCATGGTTGCCTGTCTTACCTTTTAGTAGAGGATCCCATTGGCCTTGAACAAACAACATGCTCACACAAACACACATACACACAACCGGCATGTAACTTGCATGGATGTGCCAATTAGCGTAACGGTGGAGATCAGGTTGTCCTCCCCTCACCTTACTGCAGCGGTGCCGTGGATCAGAAAGCCGTGTGGCTGGCTGAGTGGACCAGGGTGAGAGGAGAGCGCTACCACTCGGCTACAGCTACTACAGAGATCTCTGATTTTAAACGGCTACTGCAAAGGGCATTCACACTCTTACACACCTCGACACACACACTCCTTTATAAGGCTGAAGCACCTTAACTGTTCTTAGAATATTAAATGTTCTGTCATTACTGAATGCCCCAATATACAATGCAGTGTACAATAATACACACTAACACACACTAACACACACTAACACACACTAACACACACTAACACACACTAACACACACTAACACACACTAACACACACACACTAACACACACTAACACACACTAACACACACACACACTAACACACACTAACACACACTAACACACACTAACACACACTAACACACACTAACACACACTAACACACACACACTAACACACACTAACACACACTAACACACACACACTAACACCCACTAACACACAGTAACACACACACAGTAACACACACACACTAACACACACACACTAACACACACACACTAACACACACTAACACACACACACTAACACACACACACTAACACACACTAACACACACACACTAACACACACACACTAACACACACACACTAACACACACTAACACACACTAACACACACTAACAAACACTAACACACACTAACACACACTAACACACACTACACACACTAAGACACACTAACACACACACACACACACACACACACACACACACTAACACACACACACACACTACACACACACACTAACACACACGCGCACACGCACGTGCACACGCACACGCACACACACACACACACACACACACACACACGTAGAATACACACCAATATAGCCCGTTGGGGAACCAAGTGTACATGTGCTGACACCACTACTGTAAGGGCCTGACTCAGGCCAGGTCTCTGACTCGCTCCAGAGGGAGTAGGATGTCAGGTGCCACAGTCAGGTCCTGACATTTGTTAGGTTTGATCGATCCCCAATTAGAGTTGTCTCTAAATGTGTTAAACAATACAGCTATGGTAATCTTTAGTGAAGACTTTAGCACAGTGAAGAGATTATACTGTATTATCCCTGTATCACACACAGTCACAAATGTAACAGGATAAAAAGTTGTCGCCTGATATTGCTTTCAATAAGCAAAAATGTATTTGCATAAAGGTTTTGAGAGCCAAACAGGTGTGTAGGGCAGGCTCTCTTTACCCTTTTACAGTTGAAGCCACAAACCCCCCCCTCCCTCATTTTCTACCACATTGTATTCAGGTCCTCGTTGCTCTGTAACCAATCCGACGTAAGCACCCTGAGAATGTACTCATTGATCAGACCACATATGCCTGAGCTGATGTTCTGACTAGATTAATTCACCACACACCGTGTGGTTTAGCTGTCACTGCTGACATGAAGGAAACTGATAATAAGTCAACACGGTATCCTTTATCTCATTAAAGGATCTATAGCAGCTTCAAAAACTATTTGGCAAACCATTTAGTATTTACAGTTTTTTACAATCACTTTGTTACTATTTTCAGAACCTTGATGTCATTTTTCACAACTCTAGACACAAAACTCACAACCAATGATCAAAATGCACATTTTTCAAAACTCTAACCCTTTTCTCAATTGCTTGGATACAATACACATAAAACTTAGTTAATTTGTTCATTCAACAAAAATCACCTGTTCAATATGACACAACTTAACATCAAAGTACTACTATTTCAAAAGGCAATTCACACATTACATTTCAAATGAGTGTCTATTCATTTCCTTACAATGATCTAACTATCAATTGATACAACTGCTCAAAATGATAAGTAACTGTTGCATTACTCTTAATGCATAGTTGTATGGAAACAGACAAACAATCGTCCATGTTTACAGTAAATCATGAAAGTTTCAAGATAACGAGATTCATTGTCACCAATTAGCGTGGAGCATGAACCAATTAGACTACAATATCCATGGATGTAGCCTAATATTTTATCATAATGCTTCATCAGACACTGTGTCTATGGTCCCAAATACTGTACCACCTTTTCAGACTATTTACAGTATTGACAGTACTGCACTGTATAGATGCAGGCCCTTGTAATTGCTTGTCCAATTCTGCCAACTCGTTACTGATGATTGAGTGCACATTGTGGAATGAGTATATAAAGAGTTGATTGGGATCCAATTGCAAGAGCATAGTGATACGTAACATGGAGCCGGCAGGTGATCAAGGTCACAATGGAGGTCAAGCAGTGGTGGGAGGAAGACGTGTTGGTCAAAGGAATGGCAGGGGACAGGCATCCCCGTCTGGCCAAGCGACCTTGTGAATGTTGACCTGTTTAAAGGTCTTACTCACATCGGCTACGGAGAGCGTGATCACACAGTCCAGAAAAGCTGATGCTCTCATGCATGTCTCAGTGTTGCTTGCCTCGAAGCGAGTGATTTAGCTCGTCTGGTAGGCTTGTGTCACTGGGCAGCTCGCGGCTGGGCTTCCCTTTGTGTTCTATAATAGTTTTCAGGCCCTGACACATCCGACGAGCATCGGAGCCGGTGTAGTACGATTCAATCTTAGTCCTGCATTGGCGCTTTGGCTGTTTGATGGTTCGTCTGAGGGCGTAGCGGGATTTTATAAGAGTCCCGCTCATTGAAGACGGCAGCTCTACCCTTTAGCTCAGTGCGGATGTTGCCTGTAATCCATGGCTTCTGGTTGGGGTATGTACGTACCGCCACTGTGGGGAAGACGTCATCAATGCACTTATTGATGAAGCAAGTGACTCATGTGGTGTACTCCTCAATGCCATCGGAAGAATCCAGGAACATATTCCAGTCTGTGCTATCAAAACAGTTCTGCAGCTTAGCATCTGCATCATCTGACCACTTCTTTATTGACCGAGTCACTGGTACTTCCTGCTTTAGTTTTTGTTTGTGCATCCAGCATCCAGCCTGTTGCATCCAGCTTTCTATTGGCTTTTGGGCGGCTGGTTCACTGTTGGATTGTCCAGATTGAAATGGATCCAGGTCCAGCGCAACATGGGGCTTATCTACAGAGCCCAAAGTGCCAGCTGTGAATGTGCTCAAGCAGTAGCACTCACACAAACATATCCACAGGTGTATGTCTTCTGGGATCTACAGTCTGATCAGAAAAAGATACTTTGTGCACAGTTGGGTTGAGTTGTGTTGGTTTGGTCAGTTGTGTTGAGTTGTGTTGGGTTGAGTTGTGTTGGGTTGAGTTGTGTTGAGATGTGTTGGGTTACGTTGTGTTGGGTTGATTTAAGTTGTGTTGGGTTGATTTAAGTTGTGTTGTGTTGAGTTTTTTTTAGTTTTGTTGGGTTGAGTTGTGTTGAGTTGTCTTGAGGTGTGTTGAGTTGTTTTGAGTTGTGTTGAGTTGTGTTGGGTAGACTTGTGTTGGGTTGAGTTGTATTAGATTGTGTTGGGTTGTATTGAGTTGAGTTGGGTTGAGTTGAGTTGGTTTGAGTTGTGTTGGGTTGAGTTGTATTGGGTTGTGTTGGGTTGAGTTGAGTTGTTTTGAGTTGTGTTGGGTTGAGTTGTATTGGGTTGTGTTGGGTTGTGTTTAACTGTATGTCTATTTCAATGTGACTTCCTGATTTTAAGTTTTCTTCTCAGTGTATTTAGCTATTCAAGTACTGAAAATTGTATCATTTAAATGTAGTGTCATTTTACCAGCATCAATAATAGCTCATTCTAGGCCATGACAAAGTGGTTTGAACCCTATGTGATTTAGATACATTGTGGAGTGTCTAACGGCTCGTTGCTCATCACATTTGGGTGTCAACATTGACCAAGGCTGTCATGTTTTGGATCTTTGACATGGTCGAACAGAGGTCCTGTGCTCCAGTGTCCCTCCCGACCAGACCCGTCGCCACAGTCTATCAGGAATGGAATTACAGAGTGGTGTAGAAAGACAACCAGGTCACCGCTACTGCAATTAGGCTAATATTTTCACTACTGCAATTAGGCTAACATTTTCACTACTGTAATTAGGCTAACATTTTCACTACTGCAGTTAGGCTAACATTTTCACTACTGCAATTAGGCTAACATGTTCACTACTGCAATTAGGCTAACATTTTCACTACTGTAATTAGGCTAACATTTTCACTACTGCAGTTAGGCTAACATTTTCACTACTGCAATTAGGCTAACATTTTCACTACTGCAATTAGGCTAACATTTTCACTACTGCAATTAGGCTAACATTTTCACTACTGCAATTAGGCTAACATTTTCACTACTGCAATTAGGCTAACATTTTCAAATAGGAGCTTCACTAAAAGTTCATATCTCCCAGCTATTCTGGACAATAGTCCTAGAGACAGATATAGTTTTACTTTAACATTCGTATTGAGTATGCTTATACAGAACATGATTCTCCAGAGGAGAATATAGAATAATGTAATGGGTAACAGGTCTTAGGGTTATTGTGTCACACACAAATTCCAGGCCACCTGCTTTTGGGAGAAAATATATATTAATTTGTTATAATTATTTGGGGTATCTTGATCATGATAAACTGTAACTTTACTGTCCAAGTCTCAGTGACACATGGTTCTTAATAGACCACACTGCTTGACAGCTCCACTAGGCAGCGACCTCAACGCTCTGTGCCCTCAGCTGCTGTCTGCCTACCTGTCTACCTGTCTGTCTGCCTGTCTGTCTTCCTGTCTGCCTGTCTGTCTGTCTTCCTGTCTTCCTGTCTGTCTGCCTGTCTGTCTTCCTGTCTGTCTGCCTGTCTGTCTTCCTGTCTACATGCCTGCCTGCCTGCCTGCCTGCCTGAAGTACTGAAACCAAGGCCTCAGCATCATCATCATCAGCATCATCATCATCATCATCACATCACACAAGTGCCAGAAAACCCTCAATGAATGTTGACATGGAGGTACTGGCAACATGTCCAATATGTCTGTGGAACATTTATTTACACACGTAATAACTTTTGACTTTAAAACAAATATGCTATTTATCAAGGTGGACCTGATGGGGACTGACAAACAGTGATTCCAAGAAGAGGGCAGCAGCATTCTTAGAGGAGTGCATGTGTGTACAGAAGAATCTCTTTAATGCCTGTCTGCATTGTTGCTGTTGGATCCAAAGTGAGGGAAAAAACAGAGGAAGCTGTGCTGCTTAATATAGAAAGATGAATAAAGAGTCATTCTGAAGGAGATGGGTAACAGCGCCCACTGCAGATGGAGTGGTAGAAGACAGGCAAGTGAGATATCGTTTCAGCTTGGCATGTGATGCCACTCATCCCGGTGAACATGGCCCTTGTGGGATCTGTCCCCTGTGATGAATAGGGAGTCAGGAGGCCCCTGGGAGAGACACATTTAGAACAGTCATGTACCTCCAGTCCATGCATCAAGGAAATACCATTATTTTCATCCAATCAATTTGTTTGGGAAACGTCTCCCCTCCCATCTCTTTTGAAATAAAAGTTAATCTGTACAGAATTTGCAGGTGACTGAGGAGAAACATTTTCTGGTGGGTTTAGCCAATAAATGACCATCAAAATGTTTAGGGGGTGTGCAATATCAACCAGTATACCAGGGGGCAGGGCTGCTGGAGCAGAGCCGCGTTACATGGCAAATGGCACGGCGTTGGTGTTGGTGATGTAGCTGGTGATCGCTCTCTGTTTCTATTTAACCCTCCCGTTGCCCTGTCTGGGTCAGGATGACCCTGCCATGTTAGAGTGTCAACCCTAACATGGCTGCTAACTTGTTAGAGAGAGTGGTAGTCACTGGAGCCGTTTAGTAGGCTTGTTGTCTTACATGTATGTATGTATGTATGTATGTATGTATGTATGTATGTATGTATGTATGTATGTATGTATGTATGTATGTATGTATGTATGTATGTATGTATGTATGTATGTATGTATGTATGTATGTATGTATGTATGTATGTATGTATGTATGGCAAATAATAAAGTAAGTGTCAAAAGTGAACGTGTAAGGTTGTTGTTGTTATAAAAAGGTAAAACCAAAGAGAAACTCTGGGTGTAGAGAGAGAGAGAGAGAGAGAGAGAGAGAACCACTTGACTTTTCTTTATTTCTTTATTGTAGAACAAGGTACATGGTGTGAAATAAATGCGACAGAGTTGGCTGAAAACAACATAGGTGTAGTTGAAAGTAGACACAATGTCCATGGGTTTGCGGAGCCGGGTCCCCCCCACCCCCCATCACGATGCCCATCTTCCTACTAGGCCATGGGCGGCGCGGCGGCTGGGTGGTAATTGTCACCGAAGGAAGGACACCTAGAAAGACAAGTGTGTCGTCTGTGTTGTTTGACGCTGAAGCCAGTAGTGTAGAGGGAGGATAGGAAACGCTACATCTGCTGCTGCGTATCCTTGATAAAGTACGGGCTGTCGTCGTCGTCGTCGTCGTCGTGGTGGTGGTGGCGGTGGCGGTGGTCCTTCTTCTTCTTCTTCTTCTTCTTCTTCTCCTCCTCCTCCTCAGGCCCCCAAGAGAACAGGGAGCACTCGCCAACCCGGTGGTGGCAGACGTCTAGCAGCTGACCGTTCTCGTCCAAAGACACATTGACCAAGTCTCTGCACGGTATCAAAGGGGATTTGTTGTTGTTGTTGATCCTGTCCGAGTTGCCTGCTGCTGCTGCTGCTGCTGCGCGTCGTCGTCGTCGTCGTAGTAGAGGATTGACAAAGTCTCTGCGCGGTAGTATCAAGGGGGATTTGTTGTTGGTGTCCGAGTTGCCTGCTGCTGCTGCTGCTGCTGCGCGTCGTCGTAGTGGTAGAGGAGCAACAGCAGCAGCAGCAGCAGCATTGGTACTGCGAGGCACGGGAGGCTCCTCATCGTCGACAACACCAACAAAGGACTCTGCGTCGTCGTCGTCGTCGTCATTGCCAGGCACACGCGTTGAACGTTTGGGCCTCAGCAGCAGCAGGGAAAGACTATTTCGCTCAGGCTCATCGATGTCTGAGGCGCCCGGCGTGGCAGGTGGCTTGAAGTCATCGTCATCACCATCACCATCATCGAGGAGGAGCATGGAGAAGGCGCTGGCACACAGAGCCTCGATCCTGTCGAGCAGTTGTGCGTACCGCCCGACAAAGACATCCCCTAGGGCCTCGTACCTGTCCAAAGGCATGCGGATGAAACTGGTGAAGCTCATCTGGGGGTCGTCAACAAAGAAGCCGGCACACTGGGGCATTCCCATGACCCTGAGGCACTTGACAAGCAGCGGATCGAGCTGACAACTACTCTGTTCCCTGGGGCACTGCCTCTTTCGCCTCTCTAGCAGCTGCTGCTGCTGCTGCTGCTGCTTCTGCTGCTGCTGCTGCTGCTGCTGCTGCTGCTGCTGCTGCTGCTGAAGGACGTTAGACAGAGAATACATGTTGTTGGTGTTGTTGTATTATTGTGTGCTAGATATACACAGGTCCAGTCCAGGGAGTCTGCAGTGTATTTTTTATATAATAGTATTATCTTTCTTTTCTTTGGTTTTGTTTAGTTTTCTTTGCAAAAAAAAAGGTTCTCCTCCTATTTCTACTGGGAATAATTTTACTTTGACTGTGAACACTGGGCACCACCCCCGTATCCCTTTAGTCAAGCATAACCCGGCTGTGGTGGTGGTGGTGGTGGTGGTGGTGGTGGTGGTGCTGGTGGTGGTGGTGCGGGTTGTGGAGCTGCCAACCCAGCCCGGGCCCTGTCCTCTGAGGGTCAAAAGGACCCAGGTCAGGGTCAAACCGACCCAGGGCAGGCAGGCAATGTGTTAGCTAGCTAGAGAGAGTGGTGGCGGCCAACCCAGCCGGGGCCCTGTCCTCTGAGGGTCAGAACGACCCAGGTCAGGCAGGCAGGCAGGCAATGTGTTAGCTAGCTAGAGAGAGTGGTGGCGGCCAACCCAGCCGGGGCCCTGTCCTCTGAGGGTCAGAACGACCCAGGTCAGGCAGGCAGGCAGGCAATGTGTTAGCTAGCTAGAGAGAGTGGTGGCGGCCAACCCAGCCGGGGCCCTGTCCTCTGAGGGTCAGAACGACCCAGGTCAGGGTCAAAACGACCCAGGGCAGGCAGGCAGGGAAACAACAAGATACTACTAATAAAATATTGCAGCAACAGCAGCAGCCGCAGAGGCCTGAGGCGGCGGCGGCAGGACACCGCAACATCGAGACACGTCCCGACGTGGTGAGAGGTCTTTGGAGGGGGCTCCCCAAGCCTAGGTTAGGTGCCTACTAAGCCATGAGTGTTCCTCGTCGTTTCACCGCCAAACAGGTCATAGAACAGATATTTTCCCAAGAAGAGTTTGACTGCGAAGAGGAGGAAGCTGAGGAGGCGTCAGAAGAAGAAGATTGTGAGGAATACAACCCGGCAGACGACGACGACGACGACTACGACACTGCCGAAGGGTTAGAAGAAGGAGAACGAGGAGCCTTAGAAGAACGAGACGAAGAAGCAGAAGCAGAGCGAGACGAAGAAGCAGAAGCAGAAGCAGAGCGAGATGAAGAAGCAGAAGCAGAAGCAGAGCGAGACGAAGAAGCAGAAGCAGAAGCAGAGCGAGATGAAGAAGCAGAAGCAGAAGCAGAGCGAGACGAAGAAGCAGAAGCAGAGCGAGGAGACCGCAGCCGCCGCCGCCGACGACAACACCAACAACAACAACAACATGACATCCCTCGAGTGGAAAGAGAGACTTTTGTGTCGAGAAACGGCCAAATCGAATGGTCCTCGGTGCCCTGCTGCGACGACGACGACTACGACGACGACGGCAATCGGGGCGGCGGGGCTTCACAATATAATAGGCCGCCGCCGCAGATGAGGCTGGGGCCTACGGAGCACGCCCTTGGCCAGGCCAGCGACATCCTCTCGACGTTCCGCCTGTTTGTCACACCCGAGATAGAAGACATCATCCTAGACATGACCAATCTGGAGGGCTTTCGAAAATATGGATACGGCGGCAACGGCGGCGGCGGCTGCTGCTGGAAGGGGATGGACGCCACCGACCTGCGCGCCTACATAGGGCTGCTCATCCTAGCCGGAGTGTACAGGTCCCGAGGCGAGGCCGCCGCTTCTCTGTGGGACGCCGAGAGCGGGAGGACCATTTTCCGCGCTACCATGCCGCTCAAAGTCTTTCACGCTTACTCGAGACTCCTTCGATTCGACGATCGTCGGACCAGACCCACCAGGCGAGCCTCGGACAAACTGGCCGCCGTCAGAGAGGTCTGGGACAAGTGGGTCGAGCGGCTGCCGCTCCTCTACAACCCCGGGCCCGACGTGACGGTGGACGAGCAACTGGTCCCCTTCAGAGGGCGCTGTCCTTTCCGTCAGTACATTCCCATTAAGCCGGCCAAATACGGCATCAAGTCCTGGGTGGCCTGCGACTCCAAATCCAGCTACGCCTGGAAGATGCAAGTCTACACCGGCAAGCCCGCCGCCGCCGCCGGAGGCCCCGAGAAGAACCAGGGGATGCGAGTCGTGCTCGATTTGACGCAGGGACTCGGCAGGGGTCACACCGTCACCTGCGACAATTTCTTCACCTCCTACGAACTCGCGCGCCAGCTCCTGCTGAGGAGGGACGTCACCCTGGTCGACACCGTCAGAAAGAACAAGCCCGAGCTACCGCCCGCGCTGCTCGTCGCCTCCAAGGACAGCGAGAAGAGGAGCCTCTTCTCCTCCAAGTTCGCCTTCACGCCCACCACAGCTCTAGTGTCGTACGTCCCAAAGAAGAACAAGAACGTGTTACTCCTCAGCACTCTGCACGCCGCCCGGGCTCACGTTAGCCGGCGCCACGACAAGAAGCCCGCCATCATCCTACAACAGCAACAAAGGAGGGGTCGACAACCTAGATAAGGTCATTGGAACCTACAGCTGCAGGAGGATGACCGCCCGCTGGCCCCTGGTCGTCTTCCACAACATCCTCGACGTTTCCTCCTACAACGCCTTTGTCATATGGAGAGAGATCAACCCCACTTGGATGCCCGGTAAGCGCAACAAGAGGAGGGTGTTCCTCGAGCAGCTGGGGAAGGCGCTCGTCACTCCCTTCATCCAAAGAAGGGCCCGACTCCCTCGCACCGAAGCCTCCGCGGCACTCGTCAAAGCCCTTCAACAAAGCACGTCACTTCGTCCACCCCCTCAGGAGCCGTCCGCCCGCGCAGCAGCAGCAGCAGCCGCCCCAGCAGCAGCCCCAGCCATCTGCAAGCAAGTAAGAGGAAGAGGTGTCAGGTCTGCCCGACGAAGAAGGACTGTAAAACACACACTATGTGCTCCAGGTGTAACAAATACATCTGCAAAGGCTGTTCACACGCCTACTGTCCCTCCTGTTCCAATTCGGCCTTTAGTCAGAGCGGGACACTTCGACCCGGAGGCCACGGCGTGTACGCTGACAGCCACAGCCAGAGCCAGACTAGCGGGACACTTCGACCCGGAGGCCACGGCGTGTACGCTGACAGCCACAGCCAGAGCCAGAATAGCGGGACACTTCGACCCGGAGGCCACGGCGTGTACGCTGACAGCCACAGCCAGAGCCAGAATAGCGGGACACTTCGACCCGGAGGCCACGGCGTGTACGCTGACAGCCACAGCCAGAGCCAGAATAGCGGGACACTTCGACCCGGAGGCCACGGCGTGTGCACAGAATACCAGGACAACGGGAGGGTTATTACCAGCCCTTACAGTATCCACACGACCCTCATCATGCTAGGTCTGGTATGTGGCAGAAGTGTTAACGGGGGTACATTTGAGTCATGAGGCTGCCTGCTGTATTGAAGTAACAGGGCGGCAGTGAGATTCCAAAGGGGATTCAGAGGAACGAAGGTACCTCAAACATTTCCTCTCCGTCTTCCATGTCACATTGACAGTGTATTGTTTTGTCAAAAAAAGAGCATTATGGCATTGCCAATTTGACAACTAGGAATAGTTTGCCAAATTGGCAATGCTCTCTGAACGTCTTCAACAGGAATTACTATGAGTTAGTGGAGAAGACTTTATTGTAAGTGAGATGCACTACGGGTTTCGCCTAGGGCGTCTTACAAGCTAGAACCACTACTGCTAGATGGAATTTGTATTTGTGGTTCTGGCAATTGGACCTTTTTTGGAACATCATTATTTTTACCGTCTTACTGAGATTTACTGTCAGGGTCCAGGTCTGACAGAATCTGTGCAGAAGATCTAGGTGCTGCTGTAGGCCTTCCTTGGTTGGTGACAGAAGAACCAGATTATCAGCAAATAGTAGACATTTGACTTCAGATTCTAGTAGGGTGAGGCCGGGTGGCTTTTCACTTAGAACGCCATCATGGGTCGCATGCATGTTCCTGGCAAGGGCCTGTACCAGTCTGCACTTCCCTACAGACACAGTGTGCCCACTTGGCTGAAGGTCACATCTGATGACGTCAAAGAGCAGATCTTCAAGCTCGCCAAGAAGGGTCTTTCACCCTCTCAGATCGGTGTGATCCTTAGGGACTTGCATGGTGTCAACTCTCTCTCTCTCTCTCTCTCTCTCTATGTCTCTCTCTCTCTCTGCCTCTCTCTCTCTCTCTGCCTCTCCTCGTCTCGTCTCGTCTCGTCTCGTCTCTCTCTCTCTCTCTCTCTCTCTCTCTCTCTCTCTCTCTCTCTCTCTATGTCTCTCTCTCTGCCTCTCTCTCTCTCTCTCTCTCTCTGCCTCTCCTCGTCTCGTCTCGTCTCTCTCTCTCTCTCTCTCTCTCTCTCTCTCTGTGTGTGTCTCAGATTGGAAGTAAAATGCTGCCATCTAGTGAAACTAACCTTTCTCTGAACTCCTGATCTCCACAGTGCCAGCTGAAGTCATATTACTGTATTTTGGAGCAAAACATATTACTAACACTGTTAAAGGGATTATCATCTCACCCTGTAAAAAGGGGTAAACAGAACTTCATCCTAAGATTGATCACAGGTACATTTTTTCACTTAACATAACCCTTTCACGTAACAGGTGTTTGGGCAGGCTATTTACCCAGCCTGGCCGTTCCAATTCATAACATATCATTTGAATTGGAGAACATAACACATCATGCTAAATGGAGGTACACAAATGTACGTTTACTAGCCTATTTTGCATTGACCTCTTAGTTCAGGTTGATTTATCATTTCAGGATATTCTGATTATTTTTGGAGCTGATGACCTATGTCTGACCTACAGTATAAATTCATGTCTGTCACGTGAACTGAATGAGATGGTGGTTGCTTCTCTTGAGAATGAAGTCACATTTTATGAGCTCCTGTACGCTGCTTTTGTCTTGTCTAGTCCTCATTATCTTATAGTTGATGTTCCATTGTTTTGTCTTGTCTAGTCCTCATTATCTTATAGTTGATGTTGCATTATTTTGTCTTGTCTAGTCCTCATTATCTTATAGTTGATGTTCCATTATTTTGTCTTGTCTAGTCCTCATTATATTTACAGTTGATGTTACATTCTCCGATCCACCAACATGGGCTCCCAAGTGGTGCAGTGTTCTAAGACATATCAGTGCTAGAGGTGCCACTACAGACAACCTGGTTCAAATCCAGACTGTATCACAACCGGCCTAGTTTGGGCGTCCCATATGGCAGCGCACAATTGGCCCAGCATGTTCTGAGTTTGGTTGGTGTAGACTGTCATTGTAAATAAGAATTTGTTCTTAACTGACTTGCCTAACGATAAATAAAAACATTACTTCTCAGTTTTGGTTAATGATCAATTAATATGCTTTGGCTAAAACGTCTGGACTACTTACCTTATTAGGTCTAAATAGATTTGGGACATGGAGCCTCCTTTCAACTAACTGTCGATTATATTATAGCTTACCTGCTTATGTCGCTAAATCAACTCCGTGCCTCGAATCGATTTAGCGCTAAGCATTTTTTTAAGTCAGTCATTTCACTTCTACTTGAGTAAAATGTCATTAAAGTAGCATTACTTCTACTTGAGTAAAATTGAATTAAAGTAACATTACTTCTACTTGAGCTGGATATTTGGGTACTTTTTCCACCCCTGATGAGGGAGTGAAAAGAGGGAGTTTGTGAGTGGGTGAGTGTCAAAGCAATGGAAAGAGGTAATGAGTGAGTGAGGGAAAGAGTGTGAATGGGTGAGTGAATGAATGTCAACCAGTGGACACGTAAAAGAGGGCTGAATGTATTGCTTTTTAATTTATTAATACATTTTAATTGCTTTGAATGTTTAATTCATGTTCAAATGTTAATAGTATATTTTTGACAGATCGTTTGTTTTTTACATACAGATGTGCCTTGTTGCAACATTAAATAAATGAACTTAGTTCCTACTGTACATTCATTCCTCTCTTCCATTTCTATGTAAAGGAAAATATCATGTTTAACAACGTTCCGGTAACCTTAGGGAAATTAGCTAATTATCAATTACTTTTATTTTAAAAGTAACTCAATTACTTTTTCTCTGAGTACTTTTTAAATTAAACTGCTTTTACTTTTACTTGAGTAGTTTAACTTTGGGAGATAAATTCATCTTTCAGCAGGACAATAACCTAAAACACAAGACCAGATCTATACTGGAGTTGCTTACAAGAAGACAGTGAATGTTCCTGAGAGGACAAGAGCTGAAAATGGTTGTCTAGCAATGATCAACAAACAATTTGACAGAGCTTGAGGAATTTTGAAATTTCTACTTTAGATACTTCATGCCATTCTACTTTAGCTACTCCATGCTGTCCTACTTTAGCTACCCTTGCTGTCCTACTTTAGCTACTCCATGCTGTCCTACTTTAGATACTCCATGCCATACAACTTTAGCTACTCCATGCTGTCCTACTTTAGCTACTCCATGCTGTCCTACTTTAGATACTCCATGCTGTCCTACTTTAGATACTCCATGCTGTCCTACTTTAGCTACTCTATGCTGTCCTACTTTAGCTACTCTATGCTGTCCTACTTTAGCTACCCTTGCTGTCCTACTTTAGCTACTCCATACTGTCCAACTTTAGCTACTCCATGCCATCCAACTTTACCTACTCCATGCTGTCCTACTTTAGATACTCCATGCTGTCCTATTTTATCTACTCCATGTTGTCCTATTTTAGCTACTCCATACGCTCCTTCTTTATCTACTCTGTGCCGTACAACTTTAGCTACCCCATGCTGTCCTACTTTAGGTACTCTATGCTGTCCTACTTTAGCTACTCTATGCTGTCCTACTTTAGCTACCCTTGCTGTCCTACTTTAGCTACTCCATACTGTCCAACTTTAGCTACTCCATGCCATCCAACTTTAGATACTCCATGCTGTCCTACTTTAGGTACTCTATGCTGTCCTACTTTAGCTTCTCTATGCTGTGCTACTTTAGCTACCCCATGCTGTTCTACTTTAGCTACTCTATGCTGTCCTATTTTATCTACTCCATGCTGTCCTACTTTAGCTACTCCATGATGTCCTACTTTTGTTACTCCATACTCTCCTACTTTAGCTACCCCATGCTGTCCTACTTTAGCTTCTCTATGCTGTTCTACTTTAGCTACTCCATGATGTCCTACTTTTGTTACTCCATACTCTCCTACTTTAGCTACCCCATGCTGTCCTACTTTATCTACTCCATGCTGTCCTACTTTAGCTACCCCATGCTGTCCTACTTTAGCTACCCCATGCTGTCCTACTTTAGGTACTCTATGCTGTCCTACTTTAGGTACTCTATGCCGTCCTACTTTAGGTACTCTATGCTGTTCTACTTTAGCTACTCTATCCATGATGTCCTACTTTTGTTACTCCATACCCTCCTACTTTAGCTACCCCATGCTGTCCTACTTTAGCTTCTCTATGCTGTTCTACTTTAGCTACCCCATGCTGTCCTACTTTAGCTACTCTATGCTGTCCTACTTTAGGTACTCTATGCTGTCCTACTTTAGCTTCTCTATACTGTACTACTTCAGCTACTCTATGGCATCCTACTTTAGCTACTCAAAGTTGTCCTACTTTAGCTACTCTATGCCATACTTTATCTACTCCATGCTGTCCTACTTTAGCTACTCCATGCCGTCCTATTTTAACTACGCTATGCAGTCCTACTTTAGCTACTCCATGCTGTCCTACTTTTTCTACTCCATGCTGTCCTACTTTAGCTACCCCATGCTGTCCTACTTTAGCTACCCCATGCTGTCCTACTTTAGCTACTCCATGCTGTCCACCTTTAGCTACTCCATGCTGTCCCACTTTATCTACTCCATGCTGTCGATACTTAGCTACCCCACGCTGTCCTACTTTATCTACTCTGTGCTGTCTACTTTAGCTACTCCATACTGTCCTACTTTAGCTACGCCATACTGTCCTACTTTAGCTACTCCATACTGTTCTACTTTAGCTACTCCATACTGTCCTACTTTAGCTACTTCATTCTGTCCTACTTTAGCTACTCCATGCTGTTCTACTTTAGCTACTCCATACTGTTCTACTTTAGCTACTCAAAGTTGTCCTACTTTAGCTAGCTATGGTTGGTAAAGCGCGACAACATGGGCCTCAGGACCGATTTTGGGAAACACTGATTTATACTGTAGAACCATAGGAAAGGGTTCTTTATAGCACCATACAGGTTCCATTTTGAACCTTATGAGCATGGTTCTTTATAGAACCTTAAAAAATTGTTCTATATAGCACCAAAAAGGAATCGGGGGACTGAGTGGCACTTCAGGAGATGGTTGAGGCGATGTGCCATGGAACTGCGTCTTTTTATGTTCTGGCTGCTAAATGTGTCCTCTGACGTGAGGATCAAAGGTAAAGACTGAGTCCCTAAATGTGTCCTCTGACGTGAGGATCAAAGGTAAAGACTGAGTCCCTAAATGTGTCCTCTGACGTGAGGATCAAAGGTAAAGACTGAGTCCCTAAATGTGTCCTCTGACGTGAGGATCAAAGGTAAAGACTGAGTCCCTGAATGTATCCTCTAACGTCCCTGACACAGACTGTCATTCGGTTCGCTGACACATGGACTGCGAAGTGACAGCTTTATGGGGGGCGCAGCTCTTGCCTCACCACACTCATTTTTTATTGTGGACCTGTACTGACCTTCATTTTGTGTGTGTGTGCCTGCGTGTGTGTTTGTGTTGGTGTGTGCCTACTGTATATGTGTGTGTGTGTGTGTGTGTGAGTGTGTGTGTGTGTTTTGGTGTGAAACGTTGAAAAAACAGGAAGAGGGATGCTCATGTTTTGAAAGTGAAATATGAGAGGTTGTCTTGACAAGAAAGAGGAAGTCCTCGAGCCAGTTACTGGAAAGGGTCCGCCTGTTTTCTCATAGTCTCTTTTTTTTGTGGCTATTTGGTTGTTCATAGTGCATTCATAAAACCAAAGACCAGCATACATTTCAGTAGTATTTCCTCTATCAAACATTTGTAAGAACAAGAAAAAAAGTATTTGCACAAATGTTTTGTGAAAGTGTGGGGCTCTGTGGAAGTAACATGTAGCCAGTAGAGGGCACTAACAGATCATCCAAAAACAAGAGACGCCAGCGTAGAGCCTGCAGTCAGGTCTAGCTTGTCACCCCCTTACAAAATACAACTCATTAAAGTAACATAACTGTCATAATTTCAATCAAAACCATTACAATATCAGACTGATTAAGGATATGGTATGATTCGATACACTTATCTTGTCATTCACTCTTTCTTTGTCTTGGTGTGGAAAGGGGAAGTGACTATTAGGAAAACACCAGGGGCCTTACAAAACACTTCTTATCACACTCATTCAGTGGCTACAGCAGTCACTGTTGTTTTTAAGGTCAGCAATGTGCTTCCTATCTAGCCCTAGGACAGTTCACATTCCTTTCTAGGAACTCATGCTGACTATACATTTTGCCACAGGGCTTAATTGAACTATGACCCACAATGTTTGTAAACTCAGTATGTTTGTAAACACAGATAATGGAAGGGGATACCTAGTCAGTTGCACAACTGAATCCATTCAACTGAAATGTGTTTTCCACATTTTATCCAACCCCTCTGAATGAGAGAGGTGCAAGGGGGCTGGGGAGCAGTTGTTGTGGGTTAACTGCCTTGCTGAAGGGCAGAATAGCAGATTTTTTCCACCTTGCTGGCTCAGGGATTTGAACCAGCAACCTTTCAGTTACTGGCCCAACACTCTTAACTGCTCTTAACCACTAGGCTACCCTCTTGTTGTGTGAACTGTGTTATGGTGGAGATGGAACTTCCTGCTCTGCTATAAAATACAACGTTAACTGTGGTCTTCCCCAAGTCAGTGGTCTCTTTAGATAGAAGTATGTTCCACCATGCAATACTAATTTCTAATTGATCCCCATGGGCTAAATTACTAAGATGTAATGATAAAATAACTCATTCCATTTTAGGTACAAGGGGTTAGGGTGGGTTAGAGGGGGTTAGGGGGGGTTAGGGTGGGTTAGAGGGGGTTAGGGGAGGTTAGAGGGGGTTAGGGGGGGTTAGAGGGGGTTAGGGGGGGTTAGGGGAGGTTAGAGGGGGTTAGGGGGGGTTAGGGGAGGTTAGAGGGGGTTAGGGGGGGTTAGGGGGGGTTAAAGGGGGTTAGGGGAGGTTAGGGGGGGGTAGAGGGGGTTAGGGGGGGTTAGAGGGGGTTAGAGGGGGGTAGAGGGGGTTAGGGGGGGTTAGAGGGGGTTAGGGGGGGTTAGAGGGGGTTAGGGGGGGTAGAGGGGGTTAGGGGGGGTTAGGGGGGGTTAGAGGGGGTTAGGGGGGGTTAGAGGGGGTTAGGGGGGGTAGAGGGGGTTAGGGGGGGTTAGAGGGGGTTAGGGGGGTGGAAAATGATTGAAAATGAAGGACATTATCAAGTAATTGGTTTGCTGAATTGATCCACTACAATGAAATAATAAAATATATTTTGAGTTGTAAGCTAACCAGAGCAGTGCTAGTAGGATTGGCTGTGTAGTGGCGTGCTTGAAAAGGCAGAGTTCTCTCTGATGTGGTTTGGAGAGCCATACTCAGTCACAGAGGCGAGGCCAAAAAATGTTACATTTGGTTGCTTCCCTCTGATGCCAGGCTGCAGCACGTTTCCAAGGTTACAGAGGAGTTTGGGCTTGAAGCCAGACCCTGCAGTGCAGAGTGCCACTGCATAGAAACCGTCCTAAATATACCCACACACACACACTGTAGTTCAACGTAATACATGCACACACACACACATACACACACACACTCACACACACAGACACACACACTCACACACACATTACCTTGAGTGGTCTTCTCATATTGTGTGCCCCAGACATTAGACATTATATTATATAAGAGAATGTAGCGGACACACAGTCATAGTGATGAAGTCTCTGGTCTGTACAGTAAGTCATTATAATACCTGTGACAATGAAGGTCTGGGGTGGTGGGTAGGCGTGCTTGCTTGCTGATGTCAGAGCTGGAGTCAGTGTGCCACAGGGCAGTGTGAGTTCCTGTGTCTGACGTCAGACTAGCATCATTCATTTAATCTAGAATATAGACAGGCCAAACTTTTATTTTTTATGTAACCTACGGTACTGGGTTAACCTAGTGCCAACGTAGAAGAATTATACAATCAAAAATTATAATAATACATTATCCCTTCATTGTGAATGTTTAGCAAATATAATATAACCTCCTTGTGCATTTCTGTCATGGGTTCTATGTCTATTACTATTATTATTTATTTAACTAGGCAAGTTAGTTTAGAACAAAATTTACAATGACAGGTCAGCCATAGTAGTACAGCGCCCCCGGAGCAAATTAGGGTTAGGTGCCTTGCTCAAGGGCACATCGACAGGTTTTTCACCTTGTTGGCTCAGACATTTGAACCAGCAATCTTTCGGTTACTGGCACAACACTCTAACCGCTAGGCTACCTGCCGCCCTATGGATAGACGGTACATGGAATAATGCAGGGTTTTGACTATACACATAAATTATTACAATTAAAGCATTGATGACCATGAATATATATATCAATTTAGATGGTGTCATATTTAGTTTCACAAAACTTATTTCACCATGTGAGTGAGGACCATAGCAGGGAAAGTCCACTGAGGATTAATGGCCCACACACTGTAGTTTCTGGGACTGTCTCAGGGCTAGTCAGTACACAGCAATATCACAAGACATCCTTCTACTAATCTATTACGATCATACAAACAACATCGTTCCTCTGAGATCCTAAGAATGTGTAATGCTAAGGATGATTTTCTATTCTGTCTGAATGTAAGCATTTCCCTTTTGTGAGGCCTGTCTTTTCTGGAGAGGTTGTCTTTGTCCCTGAGCTTCTGGAAGTCTCCTCATGTCTGCAGCCATGCTCTGCAGAGGGGAGGAGCCACATGGTCGCCCCATGTGCAGGAGCCCTCCCCCCCAGGCCTACATGTTTGTCTCCTCTGCTGGCTTCGCTCTCTGAGGGTTTAAAAAAATAACAGCTTTCAGATTCTGATATCATTTGTATTTTAGGACACCAACTGAACTTAATCGAACTGTAAGTCAAACTGAAAATGTATCTGCTGAGCTTCTTGAAAGCTATGTACCAGAGCCTTCTATGTACCAGAGCCTTCTTGAAAGCTATGTACCAGAGCCTTTTTTCAAAAAGCTCCTTTTCAAAAAGTTTATTCCCAAATGTAATGTTGTCAAGCAGATTCGTATGCTACAGTGCAAGGTTTTGTTAGATTCAAAGTGACATTCCAATAGACAGATGGACAAAGGTCTCCAGTTGTCCTGTGCACTACAAGATACTCCATAACCTCATAGCCTTCACCACATGCTTCTAAATTCACTGTGACCCCAATTTCATCCTCTAGTCTAGCTTTATGGGAACCCCCCATCACCATTAATGGGTAGTGACAGATATTCTCCCCAATGCGTGTGAGTGTGGGGCCTGGTGTGGTCCCGTGTCCAGAGAGACCATGGGAAGATGTGTGTAACCCAGCCCAGAAGCCCCCCCTCCACCTTTCATCTCTCAGAGCTGCCTGCCTGCCTGCCGGAATCCCAACCATGGAATGCTGCCAGCAGCAGAGTTCCGCCCACCCATCAGGCATTCCAACAAGGCATTGTGGGTGGGATTCAACAGGGTCACAGCCAAGGAAGTGAACTAGGAAGTTTTCACAAGAAGCTTCTATTTACGACCTCTTTAAACCACTCAAAGTGGCCCTCGTCTGCATTCATTTTGGCAAACAAAGTCTGTGACAGTTATTTAAAAGCTCATTAACAGAAGATACACAGGGCACTTGTGTGTTTGCTATGTTTGAATATTGGATATCTCCAGCTATGCTCCCACCAAAGAAATCACTCTTATCCAAATTAAATGTAGATATAATTTTTTTTATTTTAAAGTAACAACAAACAGTACTTTGATAACAAAAAACAATTACCTTAATTTCATGACAAATACATTTAAATCTGGATCTTTATGGTCAGATTTATTCCTGGAGTGTAGAATAGGCTAGGTTACAGAGGAAGGCCTGCTGAGAGTGAAGATTGACTGGTGGTTCTAACTCTCTGAAAGGAGTGGTGTGTGGCAGCAGTGGCTGTAGCAGCTATCTGGGACCATTCTCCTCAGTAGGCTTTGTATTAGATCCAAGGCCAGCAAGTTCACAGAGACACAAAGACCCTGGAAAAAGGGAGGGAAAACTGTGCTGGACAGCTTTTTTTTCAAAGGCAATTCCAGCGTTTTAGATTCCCATCATGATTCCCACATGCAGCAGGGAATTCAAAAGATGCAGAAATGGCTTTTGTTCCCCAGCTCTCCTTTAGAGATGATTCCAGACATTATTTTAGAAATGTTAATGCAACAAAGATACCTCAAATGAATGTGCAGTTGTACTGTTCCAGTATGTTATGCATTCTTATAATTGTTCATCTCAGGTAAGAGGCGGATACACATGACTTCATGTGTAATCATATCCTCCTGCACTGTGTGTTCAGTGGATATGGATCTGTTTTACCGCTCTTCTTCCTTTACCACTCGCTGAGCTATAAAGTTACATAAAACATAAATTACTATTTCCCTTTCACTACCGTATAAGTCCTGATAAAATAAAAAATACACATCACATTCACTAATGCTCCATTCATTTTTTTTATGCAAGAACAGAGACCCTCTGGAAATAGTAAGAGAGAGCTGATCCCAATTTGAATTATCGTCTGGCTTGGAATCATCATTTTCTCTTATTGAATCTCCTCCATTAGATTGGAAATGGGGGAGCCTTTCTCTCTCACACAGATGCTACTTTGTTGTACACAACTCAAGCAACAAGAGCCTTACATATACCCCCCCGATATTAACTCTAGAGTGTTTTTAATGACCTCTTGAGTGTTTAATGACCTCAAAAATGTTTTACTTATCTATTTTTTACTTAACACTTTTCTTGAAACTGCATTGTTGGTTAAGGGCTTGTAAGTAAGAATTTCACTGTAAGGTCTACACCTGTTGTATTGTTAGTTAAGGGCTTGTAAGTAAGCATTTCACTGTAAGGTCTACACCTGTTGTATTCGGTGCATGTGACAAATACAATTTGGTTTGATTTGATGCTCATGATTGGTGCTGAGATGGGAAGCATTTCTTAACGCATTCCTCAGTTCTCCATTAATGTCCTAATCAATCACAGGAGAGGTTCTAACAGTCTGCCCTCATGGGGCTGGGTTGGGGCTGTGACCTTATGGAAGAAGAGAGAAGAAGAGAGAGAGAGAGAGAGAGAGGGGAGCCCTCTGGGTACAGTGGAGCTGATATACCTGATCTTTGTTGTGTTGAGGAAAGGCTAAGGGGCATGCTGGGACACTGGCAACCCAAAGAGCACACTGAGGATAACAGAACCAACAGGGATGACCTTTCCTCCACCTTGCCCCTGGGAGGCTGAGGGGGCCACGGCATGACGCGCCTGCCTCTCAACACTCCCCAGTCCCCAGTCCCCAGTCCCCAGTCCCCAGTCCCCAGTCCCCAGTCCCCAGTCCCCAGTCCCCAGTGCCTGGGAGAGGCTGCATGGTGGGAGGGTGGATGGTTCTCATAGCTCTCTCTCTTCTTACAGGATTCCCGCCACTTCACTCCTCAATCTTGTTTCACGGCCAGTGGTTCTCAATGGCTGTCTCTGAAGGGTGGTTTAGGGGGATGGGGATGGGGATGGGGGGCGGGCACTGTTGCAGAGTGAATGGGTTTATTTTGGATTGTAGATTTTGGGTCTAATGGGTTCACAGAGAGCTGAGCTGTAGGGGGGGGCTTCATTCTCGTTTTACTCAAAGTGGGTAAGGCGCTCGCTTGTGTGAAAGTCTGGGAAACTCTAAGAAAAAGTGGAGTTTGGTGCAAAATATTTTTTTTACGACAATGCTAACTGGTTGTAGAAAAAAAATGCATTGCTGACCTAATGAGACTTTATTTCATGTCTGGTTGCTATGGAGATGGTGGAGACGAATGTTGGGGTAGAAATGCAAATTAAATGTTTCACTTTAGAACTGTTTCTGTGTGAAGAAATGTAAAGTATTTAACATTATGTTGATTTCAATCGTTTTTTTTTAAGAGTCTGATCGATCAGCTAGTGGGATTGGATCCTCAGACCACCATGACTGTACATCAACTGCCTACATTTTAAATGATTATCTGATGCCTAGAAAACTCACTTCTCCAACATGCTGATAAGCCTTGCACATGACCTCAATTAGCCCGACTAACCGGTGCCCCTGACTCCGTACCAGTACCACCTGTATATACCACTTCTATACCACCTGTATATATGTCTTTTTTACTGACACTTTACTGTTTTATTTTTCTTTACCTACTTAAACTGCATTGTTGGTTAAGGGTTTGCAAGTAAGCATTTCACTGTAAGGTCTACACCTGTTGTATTGTTAGTTGAGAGCTTGTAGGTCACCATTTCACTGTTCACCCCCCCACAAACCCACACACACATGGTCACAGATAGAAGAGAATGAGGATGGGATCGCAGATTACTTAACTAGTCACATTAAGTAGTAACAATGTGTATGTGAAGTGGTTAACCCATGGACAGCCCCCTGTGGCACCGTTCTCTGTGGCATAAATCATCCTTTAGCAGACGTTTGTCAGAGACTGGCCTCCTGGACAATGAGCTGCTCTCAATGACAGTGAAAGCAACAGACTCAAAGGATGATCTGAAGATGAGGTGCCGTGTCTGTAGAGGTTATTCAACATGAGTTATACCTGTCAGTGAGATACTGAGCTCTGTTTGGATTAGTATCAAATACATTTAAAATGGCAAACAAACATAGAGGCACAATCATTTTAAGATGGCATCTGTTTAGTAATTACTATTTTATACTTGTAAATTGTGAAAAAAATATATTGTGAAATTACTGACCAGGGTATATGTTTACAAAATGTACAATATATAAGTTATGAAATTATACATCATTTTCATAATTTTAAAGTACACAATGAATTTATACTGTATACTGTATGTTGGGAATAATATCAGATATTTATCAGAATAAGTAACACATACTTCCCACAGAGCAATAAAAACAATTTGCTTATCTCCTGTGATAAAATATAAGATGTTTACTATCAGCGTTTGTAGCTGCCTCATTGGGTGGTCCTACAGTGGTAATTCTCATGCGGTAATGAACAGGGAGCAGGGGGTTCACTCCAGTTGGGGGGGGGGGGAGATTTCAAGCCCTTTTGAATGGAACTCCCTGTGGAGAAGACTAGCCCATCCATCCCTCTATATCTGTTGGCATAGTTAATACTAGGAATGTTACGGATGGGTAAACGGTACAGAGAAAAGTATCTGTAGATGTTTTATTAAGACCGTTTTATAGAAAAATGCACTTTGTGCCGTGCCTTGTCCACATGGAACCATACAGGTCACCCTGGGGGCTGTAGATGGGGTTCTAGTGGGGTAGTGGGAGAGCCAAACAAAGAGGCCCTTGAAGAGGCTTGTGTCAGATGAGGCTCGGGGTATAGCTGTCTGTGCACACGCTCTTTCAACACCAATCATGGGAAGGTGGTGATTGATGAACAGTAAATACTTTTTTAAGGGACTACAGCGGGTGAAATAAGTATTGAACACGTCACCATTTTTCTCAGTAAATATATTTCCAAAGGTGCTATTGACATGAAACCAAAACAAATAAGTTCAGAAATTAAGTTATGTGTAATAATGTGAAATTACACTACATGTGTTATGTCATAGTTTTTATGTTTTCACTTTTATTCTACAATTTAAAAAATTGTGCAAATAAAGAAAAACCCTTGAATGAGTAATATTCCAAACTTTTGGCCCCCAGTGTGTGTGTATTTGGGTATGTTAGATATTACTTGTTAGATATTACTCTAGTGTCGGAGCTAGAAGCACAAGCATTTCGCTACACACTCAATAACATCTGCAAAACACGTGTATGTGACCAATAACATTTTATTTGATTTGAAGTGTTTTTAAAAACATCATAACCTGCATTCAGCACAAATTCAACAAAGATGTTCTGTAAAGCAATACATGCAGACTGTAGCTCAGAAAGAGTCTGGTCAACCATCGCGGCAACAGCATACACAACAGTGTCATCGGCATACAAGTGCAGGTTAATAGTTTTCTTTACAGATAAACCAATATGAACCAATATACTGGAAGGGTCATCACCCTGATTCATATGGAAAGCCCATTAGGCTCCATCAGAGCGAATCTCTGACTTCATCCCAAATGGCGCCCTATTCTCTATATAGGCACTACCTTTGACAAGAAGTAGTGCAGTATATAGGGAAGAGGGTGCCATTTGGGATGCAATCCATGACGTTAATAGCCTTGATGTTAATAGAGAGTGTTGTTCCTCGTGATAGAGGCAGCAAATCCTGCTCTATTGGAGCGGATCCAGAAGGAGGCAGCAAATCCTGCTCTATTGGAGCGGATCCAGAAGGAGACAGAGAATCCTGTTCTAATGGAGCTGATCCAGAAGGAGACAGAGAATCCTGTTCTAATGGAGCGGATCCAGTACGAGACAGAGAATCCTGTTCTAATGGAGCTGATCCAGAAGGAGACAGAAAATCCTGCTCTAAAGGAGCTGATCCAGAAGGAGACAGAGAATCCTGCTCTAATGGAGCTGATCCGGAAGCAGGCAGAGAATCCTGCTCTAAAGGAGCTGATCCAGAAGGAGACAGAAAATCCTGCTCTAATGGAGCTGATCCGGAAGGAGGCAGAGAATCCTGCTCTAAAGGAGCTGATCCAGAAGGAGGCAGAGAATCCTGCTCTAATGGAGCTGATCCAGAAGGAGACAGAGAATCCTGCTCTAATGGAGCTGATCCAGAAGGAGAGAGAGAGAATCCTGCTCTAAAGGAGCTGATCCAGAAGGAGGCAGAGAATCCTGTTCTAATGGAGCTGATCCAGAAGGAGACAGAGAATCCTGCTCTAATGGAGCTGATCCAGAAGGAGAGAGAGAGAATCCTGCTCTAAAGGAGCTGATCCAGAAGGAGGCAGAGACACACCCCTGCATGGCATCTACAGCCTGCTCAGCAGTGGTGGAAATTACTTCAGTAAAAATACTTGAAAGTACTACTTAAATAGTTTTTGGGTGTATCTGTACTTTACTTTACTATTTATATTTTTTACAACTTTGACTTGACTACATTCCTAAAGAAAATAATATACTTTTTACTCAATACATTTTCCCTGACACCCAAAAGTACTCATTACATTTTGAATGCTTAGCAGGAAAGGAAAATGGTCCAATTCTGTCAGGCTCTAGCCATAGAGAAGCCTATTTGCTTCTCTATGTAACTATGGTCAGAGTCTGACAGGTCTATTCTTTCTGTTTCTGGTGGTGGTTTGTGTTGGATCCCTAATTAGAGGCAGCTGCAGTGCATTGTCTCTAATTAGGGATCCTACATATGTTTGTATGTTCCACACTGGGGTGTGGGTCATTATTTCGCAAGTCACGGTGAAAGTAAGTGTGCTTCGTTACGTTTGCATATCGTGTTTATTTGGAACGAACGTTTGTATATCGTTTTTGTTTTTTGTGTGTGTAGTTCGGACAGATTAATTGAATACTCAGTAAATTAAAGATAATGTGGAACTACAATCCCTGCGCTGCGTCTTGGTCTCTCTATGCACCCTCTCGTGACACATTCACACACTTATCAAGAGAATTTCCCTGGTCATCCCTACTTCCTCGGATCTGATAGACTCACTAAACAAATGTTTTGCTTGTAAATTATTTCTGTGTTGGAGTGTGCCCCTGCCTATCCATAAACAAAACAAATCATGCCTTTATTTTTAACTAGTCAAGTCAGTTAACAACAAATTCTTACTTACAATGACAGACTATCCCGCCAAACCCTCCCCTAACCTGGACGATGCTGGGCCAATTGTGTGCCGCCCTACGGGACTGCCAATCACGGCCAGTTGTCGGCTCTAGCACTGTGATGCAGTGCCTTAGACTGCTGTACCAGTGCCTTAGATCCCTGCCTGGGAATTAGAAATGATTTATACTTTAACTTTTACTTTAAAACTGAAATATAGTTTAGCGATTACATTTACTTTTGATACTTAAGCACATTTGAAACCAAATACTTTTAGACTTTTACTCAAGTAGTATTTTACTTTTACTAAAGTATCTTTACTTTTACTCAACTATGACAATTGGGTACTTTTTCTACCACTGCTACTCAGCTCATCTCATTTTCAAATACAAGGTTACTGTGTGTGGACCTCACTGCTGCAGGTTACTGTGTGTGGACCTCACAGCTACAGGTTACTGTGTGTGGACCTCACAGCTACAGGTTACTGTGTGTGGACCTCACAGCTACAGGTTACTGTGTGTGGACCTCACAGCTACAGGTTACTGTGTGTGGACCTCACAGCTACAGGTTACTGTGTGTGGACCTCACTGCTACAGGTTACTGTGTGTGGACCTCACTGCTACAGGTTACTGTGTGTGGACCTCACAGCTACAGGTTACTGTGTGTGGACCTCACTGCTACAGGTTACTGTGTGTGGACCTCACTGCTACAGGTTACTGTGTGTGGACCTCACAGCTACAGGTTACTGTGTGTGGACCTCACTGCTACAGGTTACTGTGTGTGGACCTCACTGCTACAGGTTACTGTGTGTGGACCTCACAGCTACAGGTTACTGTGTGTGGACCTCACTGCTACAGGTTACTGTGTGTGGACCTCACTGCTACAGGTTACTGTGTGTGGACCTCACAGCTACAGGTTACTGTGTGTGGACCTCACTGCTACAGGTTACTGTGTGTGGACCTCACTGCTACAGGTTACTGTGTGTGGACCTCACTGCTACAGGTTACTGTGTGTGGACCTCAATGCTACAGGTTACTGTGTGTGGACCTCACTGCTACAGGTTACTGTGTGTGGACCTCAATGCTACAGGTTACTGTGTGTGGACCTCACTGCTACAGGTTACTGTTTGCTCTGTGTGGTAATCATAGTCAAAGGGATTCAGAATCAGAATGAATACAGAAGATCATGGGTTTGAAATGCAGCTATTCCATGGTTGAATACAGGGTTTTTCTCCTGGTCTGTTGCATCTGGTCAGCAGAACACAGGAATCAAAGGACTGAAGCAGCAGACCAGGGCCAGGCTAAATGTTCCTGAGTTCCACATGACCTTATTAAATCCGACAGGATCCACGTGTCACTCACGCCACTTCCCCTCATTCTTGGCATTCCAGGCCAGCATTCCGCTCGCCGGCCTGCCACAGGCCTGGGGTGGCTTCTGGCTCTGCTCTGATCACATAATTCCTGGCTCGTGACTCCCCTTCACTGTTAACAGTCAGGCTCTTTCAGATAGAATGTCTGGTTGACGCCAGTGACCAGCTCATTGCTTGGTGCCTCCTCTTTAAAACCATATAAGGAACTCATTCATGTCAGTCTCGCTATTATTAGTAAGTCTGGTTTCCCAGTGAGAGGAAAACAGACTGGAGGTTAATTCACTTTGCTCAGCATTATGGTTAAAGACCAAACTAAGCTGTGTTTTGGTCTGACAAGCATATTGAATAAGATGCATGCAAAACTGGACATGTGATATGATAGGCAGTAAGCACTGATATAATTTGTGATCATGTGATATGATAGGCAGTAAACACTGATATCATTTGTGATCATGTGATATGACAGGCAGTAAACACTGATATAATTTGTGATCATGTGATATGACAGGCAGTAAACACTGATATAATTTGTGATCATGTGATATGACAGGCAGTACATTTTCAAGAAATTCCTGAATAGTTATGCCTTGTGTTGATGTGATTGGCTAGATGTCAAAATGTAATATTTATCATAGACAATCAATAAAGCCACTATAAGAATTTAATGAAGCGATGGCATCCCAGATTTTATTTCAGGCTCTACAAAGGTTCAGATCATGTATAACATGGTTGTTTGTCGTGTGGACCTCCATGCAGCGGCTATGCCTAGTTTGGAGTCACAGTGCCTGGTGTAAGGCAGAGCAGCTGCTCCCCCCCTCCCATGCAGCCAAATATGTCATCTCTCCCTGTTTGGAGAGCCAAGCTGAGCCACAGCACTGCACTGAACAGTGAAACCTGACCTAATGCATACAGTGAACATGCTTAGGTCATGTTACCCCAGGAAAGCATAGCTATACATAACTGGGTGAGCTATACCCGAAACTGGGTCTCACTTCCCTGTTGCTTCTGTTGCTGCACAGGATCGCATGTAGGTGAGAGGGCCCAGTATAGTAAGAACAGAAATGCAAGTTTTTAATGTCACGTGCACAAGTACAGCGAAATACCTTGCTTGCTTGCTCTTTCCCAAAGATGCAGTAATCAAAATCAAATCAAAGTTTATTGGTCGCATACACAGATTTGCAGATGTTATCGCAGGTGCAGCTAAGTACTTGTGTTTCTAGTTCCAACAGTGCAGTAATACCTAGCAATACAAAACGTAACATTACAGTCAATGGGTACAGTAGATGAAAAACTTAACATTACAGTCAATGGGTACAGTAGATGAAAAACGTAACATTACAGTCAATATGTACAGTAGATGAAAAACGTAACATTACAGTCAATGGGTACAGTAGATGAAAAACGTAACATTACAGTCAATGGGTACAGTAGATGAAAAACGTAACATTACAGTCAATGGGTACAGTAGATGAAAATCTTAACATTACAGTCAATGGGTACAGTAGATGAAAAACGTAACATTACAGTCAATGGGTACAGTAGATGAAAAACTTAACATTACAGTCAATGGGTACAGTAGATGAAAAACTTAACATTACAGTCAATGGGTACAGTAGATGAAAAACGTAACTTTACAGTCAATGGGTACAGTAGATGAAAAACTTAACATTACAGTCAATGGGTACAGTAGATGAAAAACTTAACATTACAGTCAATGGGTACAGTAGATGAAAAACTTAACATTACAGTCAATGGGTACAGTAGATGAAAAACGTAACATTACAGTCAATGGGTACAGTAGATGAAAAACTTAACATTACAGTCAATGGGTACAGTAGATGAAAAACTTAACATTACAGTCAATGGGTACAGTAGATGAAAAACTTAACATTACAGTCAATGGGTACAGTCAGTGTCATTTTCTTGATAAGCTCTTATTTAGCTCTGATTTAATGTGAAAAAAAGTATTACACAGTCCTGACAACTCACTTAACTATTCACTTACTAGAAATATGAATATCAAACTCACAAAAATTATAATTAATAATCAAACACACGTCTTTTAAAATGTCCATAAAATGTACTCATTTTTTACGGTAGCCATTTTTTTTAAGAACAAGGAAGATAAAGTTGTCAAGGTCAAACCCCCACACATGATATCATCGAAAAGCCCAGACTGTCCTCTCAAAGGGACAACCGTAATAAATACAGTGGCTTGTGTGGCCTCAGAGATATGAACCAAGAACTGATGCCCACTAAAGAAGACAAAAATGAACTGCTGGCGGTGATACAGCCCGGCAGGATGCTCTCAATGGTGCATCTGTAGAACGTTTGTTAGTGTTGTAGGGGCCAAGCCATATTTCTTCAGCCTACCCCTCCTCCCCCCATATGCCTTGTGACCATGATATACAGGCCTAAAGGCCGAATAAATCCAACCACACCTTTGTTTCATCACAAAACCGGATAGCAACATCTGTCCAGTGAAGTCCACAAAGCATATCGCAAGTACAGTAACAGACAGTTACATGACCTACATTATGGTCAAGCAAGTTAATGTTTCCGACATTTTCTGTCCACTAAACAACTATTGATTTAGAACCACAGAGAGTTACCGCAAGTCGCAAAGAAAACAGGAGCTGCCTCAACAATTCCAGCACCATTTCAACTTCAACATTTCAACATCATCAAATCACCTCTGCTTAGTCTAATACAGTGACAACTAAAAGATACAGAAAACAACATAGTCAAATCAACGTAAGCTAAATATGATGTGGCTGTCCATGGTTCGTGTGTGTGTGTGTGCTTGTTCGTGCAAGTAGAAAAACATGTTGACTCACCCTACTTGTAGAAAAAAGCCAATGCCATCCTCCTCTCTTTCATGTTGACGAAACGGTCTGTCACTCTGTCATACAGCACACGCTTACATTTTTTGTTGTCCTAGGCTTCCTGGCTAAAATGTTTGCTCGCTAGCCTAACTTCCACTCATGGGCAGCGTTAGCTAGTAAACATTAGCCTTCTACATCTAGCTACATATTGAAATTCCGTCCTCTCAAGGCCAGGGACACAACAATGTATGAAATAATGGTTAGATCAGAAGCTAACCACCAGAGCACAACAACACAATGAGATGCAACAACTCAAGTTTTTGTGTCAATGATGGATTTGATAGGAGTGACGCCAAATCCAAGCTGGCTTCCCTTGACACTTTTTTTTGGTGCTCCAGGACCACTCACAGTTGAGCTCGCTCAGGTTAGCTCAACGCTGATTGGCAAATTTTGTATACTTTTTTTGTCAAGGGAGGCCAGATGCTCGCTGGCTTCCCTTGCCTTCAACGCTACGGACGGCAACAATGTCATACTCTTTTGGACCAGACAGAATCAGATAAATGGCCTACACATAGAGAGACAGAGGTGCACTGTTTCACTTGCTCAGATGCTTTCTCCTGTGAGATAAATTCAGCGTCTTGCGAATTGAAGGAAAATTATGAAACACAGAGAGACGAAAGATACATTATTTTATATTTTTTTACTGGTCCATTTTTGGGGGAAGTCCGGCTTCCCTTGGTATCCATGAATACAATTCACTGCTGGGACAAGGAAAGGTTGAAAATTACTGTGAATATGCCTGCCAGCTGTTCTGCGCATGCCCTGAGAACGTGCCCTGGAATACCGACCGGCCCAGTGGCCTTACGAGTGTTTACCTGAATAAAAACCTTACTCAAGTCGAGCACGAGACCACCCAGTCCCCTGGGTCAGCGGGGGCCCTCTGTGTGCTTGTGAGGACAGTATCTTGAGCTACTGTCTTTCTGCTGGTAGAGTAGAGTCCGATAACTGGGGAAAAGACAATGGAGCTAACTGGTGAATTCAACCTAACCCTAACCCCTAGACAGCCTCATTCTGGCCTGTCAGTGTGGGACTCAAATAGTCTGCTATTTGCACGATTTTATGAAACGTGTACATAAATTCATCAACCAATTAACGTAAATGATCAATTATGCCCCTCACCTTTCCCTCAATTATGCAATTCTCTCATGGGAAGCCATTATATATTGCAATTAAAATGTACCCAGAGTACAAGGATATCTCAAATGGCATAAGGTTTAAAATGATCATAGAAAAGTCAACTCCGGCATGTATCCCAGAGGACAATTCACATTGGTTTTTGTCCTGCTTGCCCTTTGTGATATCTGGAGATAATCAGCAAATTCCAGCCTTGCCCTGCCTCTCCTTAAACGTGACTCTTGGGACTGTGCCTGTCTGCCTGCCTTCCTCCTTGCCTCCCTGCCTGTCTGTCTGTGTGGGGGATGGGCGGCAGTGCCAAAGGTCAGCCTGTGGTTAAGTCCTTATTATCTCCCCAGAAACAAATTATGAAAATGACTCAACTGCGCTGTGAAGAGAGAGAACAGGATCATTGGCAGCTAAAGGGACTGATGTCAGGGGTCAGAGGCTGTGATCAGTGACCCAGAGAGGTGCAACTCAACCCCCAGAATTCCTCTGTGGGTGGATCTTGCACACTGGCTGATGGTGGTGTAAGAGTGGGGAAGTGGGTCACCCTTCCGGGGCGCCGTACGTCTCTCTCTCTCTCTCTCTCTCTCTCTCTCTCTCTCTCTCTCTCTCTCTCTCTCTCTCACTCACTCACAGTGTATGGGTACAGGAGGGGAAGGAAGGGCACAGCGTGGCCTAATGCCAGAGCCTGGGGTGGGGTGGGGGTAACACTGGAATGGGGTCAGTCATTTAGGATAACTGTCTGTGTAGGATTCCATGACCTGACATTGACAGAATTAACTTTCACAGATATTTAAGTCATGTACAGTATACCTTAACCCAATTACCAATGGTATTATTTCAGAGCTCCCCAATGCAGAAGATTTCCACCACGTAGACACACGTTCAGCATGAACAAGAGTCAGCGACTGCATCATCGTTCTGCTAATCAAAGCCAGCAGCATTTACGTCACCACCCCTCTGACTGGGAGGCGCTGTCCTTTCCCTATGATTCAGGAAGCTTTTATAACCAAACTGAGAGGCTGTTCCCAAGTCTGCTGTACCTCCCTCTGCATCACCACAGAGTCAACCAGTGAGGCTGTTCCACAGTGTAGCCAACCCTCTTCTCTGCAGCAGCAGCATCAACCCTCCCCACACACTGTACTGCATCAGCACCACGCACTCTGACGAAAGCAGCTCCTCCTCAGCGCTGCACCCCCCATCGGTCCTATCCTCTCTCCACACGAGTCCCGTAGCTGCAGGCAAGCAGGAAGGCAGGCTTGTTACTTCTCTCTCAGTTCATCCTCCCCAAACGCTAGTCGTTTTGTGCTGGATGATGTTGTGATGAGCTGTAAGCCTGCAGTAACCTGCAGTAGGTTTTGTGATGGGTGTTGCGATGAGTTGTAAGCCTGCAGTAAACTGCAGTAGTTTTTGTGCTGGATGATGTTGTGATGAGCTGTAAGCCTGCAGTAACCTGCAGTAGGTTTTGTGATGGGTGTTGCGATGAGTTGTAAGCCTGCAGTAACCTGCAGTAGGTTTTGTGCTGGCTGTTGCAATGAGCTGTAAGCCTGCAGTAACCTGCAGTAGATTTTGTGCTGGCTGTTGCGATGAGCTGTAAGCCTGCAGTAACCTCGCCATGCACTGAGCATAGCACAATCATACACAGTCACTCTCTCTCTGTCACAATGGAGATGCTTCGTTTTCCACACGTCCTCATCGAGCGAGCACAAGCAACAGGGAGTTACGACTCTTTCATCTCTCTCACTGGATGCTTTTTGGTCAGCACGAGTTCTCTCTCAGAAAAAAATACTATTGTTGCCAGTTTAAGGATTTTAAAATAATATTTTCTGACAGCATATTATTCTGACTGGATTCGGTCAATTCATTAAAGTTGCTTTATTGTAACCTCTTTTGAACACACAGTCCCCCATCTAGTCGGTAACCTTGACTGAGGGGCGGATCATTGATTAAGTATCACGCTGCATGCCGTGCGATGTGAAGCAGTGCTGTGCACATCTATGTTCTTCACCTATGGGACAACGTGTTCTGCCTGGGTGACCGTGCTGAAAGCTGATCAATCGGCCACACCAGTCCCCACAGGGAGAGCTGTGGCTCAGGACCAACAGGATAGAACAGGACAGACAAGACAATCTTTTAAACGAGAGAGAGAAAAGGATCAGAGCAGCCCGAACCACATAGCTCAGGATGTTCCCATGATGCTGCCACCCTCCCTCCCATCCCGCCTGATTCCAGGCCCTGGGGTCATGGAGGACGTTCACGGCTGGGCCTTCTGGATCGCTATACCATCACTATACCCATCGCTATACCCATCGCTATACCATCACTATACTCATCACTATACCCATCACTATACCATCACTATACCATCACTATACCCATCACTATACCATCACTATACCCATCACTATACCCATCACTATACCATCACTATACCATCACTATACTATCACTATACCCATCTCTATACCATCACTATACCCATCACTATACCATCACTATACCATCACTATACTATCACTATACCATCACTATACCATCACTATACCATCACTATACTCATCACTATACCCATCACTATACCATCACTATACTCATCACTATACCCATCACTATACTATCACTATACTATCACTATACCATCACTATACTCATCACTATACCATCACTATACCCATCTCTATACCATCACTATACCCATCACTATACCATCACTATACCATCACTATACCCATCACTATACCATCACTATACCATCACTATACCATCACTATACCATCACTATACTATCACTATACCATCACTATACCATCACTATACCATCACTATACCATCACTATACTATCACTATACCATCACTATACCATCACTATACTCATCACTATACCATCACTATACCCATCTCTATACCATCACTATACCATCACTATACCATCACTATACCATCACTATACTATCACTATACCATCACTATACCATCACTATACCATCACTATACCCATCACTATACCATCACTATACTCATCACTATACCCATCACTATACTATCACTATACTATCACTATACCATCACTATACTCATCACTATACCATCACTATACCCATCTCTATACCATCACTATACCCATCACTATACCATCACTATACCATCACTATACTATCACTATACCATCACTATACTCATCACTATACCATCACTATACCATCACTATACCATCACTATACTATCACTATACCATCACTATACTCATCACTATACCATCACTATACCATCACTATACTATCACTATACTCATCACTATACCCATCACTATACCATCACTATACCATCACTATACTATCACTATACCATCACTATACTCATCACTATACCCATCACTATACTATCACTATACCATCACTATACTATCACTATACTCATCACTATACCCATCACTATACCCATCACTATACCCATCTCTATACCATTTTTACACCTGTCACTATACCCATCACTGTACCCAAAAGTGCAATTCCAAAAAGTTCTGGGACACTGTAAAGTCTATGGAGAAGAAGAGCATCTCCTCCCAGTTTCCCACTGCATTGAGGCTAGGAAACATAGATCCCTAGAGATTGGAAAGCTGCCGCGGTCATCCCCCTCTTCAAAGGAGGAGACACTCTAGACCCAAACTGTTATAGACCTATAATTTTTAGGCCTTGTCATCATGGTTGGTTTCATTCTTTAGGAAAGCAAATTCCAGTGATTGGTCAACTATTAAATGATACTATTGTTGACGATCCTTCAGACACTTTTACAGTCCAGATCCCAGTATCCTCCACTGGGCTGAGACCAGGTCTTCTCCTCCCCTGGTTCAAACCCTATGTGGCTGAAGAGGAGATATGGTTCAAACTCTATGTGGCTGAAGTAGAGATATGGCTCAAACCCTATGTGGCTGAAGTAGAGATATGGCTCAAACTCTATGTGGCTGAAGTGGTGATATGCTCAATCCCTATGCCCCACTTGAACCCAAATATAACATTTTGCCTGTGGCTGAAGTGAGCTGAAGTGCTTTAACGAGAGGTGTGTTTTCACTGGATACCTTCCCCGTCTGGCTATTTGTCTCTTCTGTTTCATCTGTCCCAGCTATAAACATTAAAAACAGTAGATAATGATAGCGCTGACGTCATCCACGTATTCGCATGAAAACGCCCGATGGCTCATGAAGCCGGAATTATTGCTGAATGGGGCTGAATGGCCCCGATCATGGTGAAAGTGGCTGTAACTAGCAAAGGATCATGGTCGATGTAGTCGTTTTCATTTTCATCCTGCCTGAGCGAGTCAACCTTAATGATTATGGAGCCTCCTTGTAGCCTGCCGGCCCGCGATTGGTCTGTGTCAGCACGTGGTCCTGTGTGACGACATATGTAGTAGTCAGAATGGATCACTATGTCTTGATTTGTAGCTAACTTCAAAATAATTCAATGTGGCGATCAAACCTGATCATAATAAACACGTTAGAGCCCAAAACGGCTGTCCTGGTTTGGCCATTCTGGCAATCGTAATTTACAGAGATCCCTTAGTTCAAAACCTCTGATGCTTTCTCTCTCTCTCTCTCTGTCCTCTGATGCTCTCTCTTTCTCTCTCTCTGTCCTCTGATGCTCTCTCTTTCTCTCTCTCTGTCCTCTGATGCTCTCTCTTTCTCTCTCTCTGTCCTCTGATGCTCTCTCTCTCTCTCTCTGTCCTCTGATGCTCTCTCTCTCTCTCTCTCTGTCCTCTGATGCTCTCTCTCTCTCTCTGTCCTCTGATGCTCTCTCGTTCTCTCTCTCTGTCCTCTGATGCTCTCTCTCTCTCTCTCTCTGTCCTCTGATGCTCTCTCTTTCTCTCTCTCTCTCTCTGTCCTCTGATGCTCTCTCTTTCTCTCTCTCTGTCCTCTGATGCTCTCTCTTTCTCTCTCTCTGTCCTCTGATGCTCTCTCTTTCTCTCTCTCTGTCCTCTGATGCTCTCTCTCTCTCTCTCTCTGTCCTCTGATGCTCTCTCTTTCTCTCTCTCTGTCCTCTGATGCTCTCTCTTTCTCTCTCTCTCTGTCCTCTGATGCTCTCTCGTTCTCTCTCTCTGTCCTCTGATGCTCTCTCTTTCTCTCTCTCTGTCCTCTGATGCTCTCTCTTTCTCTCTCTCTCTGTCCTCTGATGCTCTCTCTTTCTCTCTCTCTGTCCTCTGATGCTCTCTCTTTCTCTCTCTCTGTCCTCTGATGCTCTCTCTTTCTCTCTCTCTGTCCTCTGATGCTCTCTCTTTCTCTCTCTCTCTGTCCTCTGATGCTCTCTCTTTCTCTCTCTCTGTCCTCTGATGCTCTCTCTTTCTCTCTCTCTGTCCTCTGATGCTCTCTCGTTCTCTCTCTCTGTCCTCTGATGCTCTCTCTTTCTCTCTCTCTCTCTCTGTCCTCTGATGCTCTCTCTTTCTCTCTCTCTGTCCTCTGATGCTCTCTCTTTCTCTCTCTCTGTCCTCTGATGCTCTCTCTTTCTCTCTCTCTGTCCTCTGATGCTCTCTCTTTCTCTCTCTCTGTCCTCTGATGCTCTCTCTTTCTCTCTCTCTGTCCTCTGATGCTCTCTCTTTCTCTCTCTCTGTCCTCTGATGCTCTCTCTTTCTCTCTCTCTGTCCTCTGATGCTCTCTCTTTCTCTCTCTCTGTCCTCTGATGCTCTCTCTTTCTCTCTCTCTGTCCTCTGATGCTCTCTCTTTCTCTCTCTCTGTCCTCTGATGCTCTCTCTTTCTCTCTCTCTGTCCTCTGATGCTCTCTCTTTCTCTCTCTCTGTCCTCTGATGCTCTCTCTTTCTCTCTCTCTGTCCTCTGATGCTCTCTCTTTCTCTCTCTCTGTCCTCTGATGCTCTCTCTTTCTCTCTCTCTGTCCTCTGATGCTCTCTCTTTCTCTCTCTCTGTCCTCTGATGCTCTCTCTTTCTCTCTCTCTGTCCTCTGATGCTCTCTCGTTCTCTCTCTCTGTCCTCTGATGCTCTCTCTTTCTCTCTCTCTGTCCTCTGATGCTCTCTCTTTCTCTCTCTCTGTCCTCTGATGCTCTCTCTTTCTCTCTCTCTGTCCTCTGATGCTCTCTCTTTCTCTCTCTCTGTCCTCTGATGCTCTCTCTTTCTCTCTCTCTGTCCTCTGATGCTCTCTCGTTCTCTCTCTCTGTCCTCTGATGCTCTCTCTTTCTCTCTCTCTGTCCTCTGATGCTCTCTCTTTCTCTCTCTCTGTCCTCTGATGCTCTCTCTTTCTCTCTCTCTGTCCTCTGATGCTCTCTCTTTCTCTCTCTCTGTCCTCTGATGCTCTCTCTTTCTCTCTCTCTGTCCTCTGATGCTCTCTCTTTCTCTCTCTCTGTCCTCTGATGCTCTCTCTTTCTCTCTCTCTGTCCTCTGATGCTCTCTCTTTCTCTCTCTCTGTCCTCTGATGCTCTCTCTTTCTCTCTCTCTGTCCTCTGATGCTCTCTCTTTCTCTCTCTCTGTCCTCTGATGCTCTCTCTTTCTCTCTCTCTGTCCTCTGATGCTCTCTCTTTCTCTCTCTCTGTCCTCTGATGCTCTCTCTTTCTCTCTCTCTGTCCTCTGATGCTCTCTCTTTCTCTCTCTCTGTCCTCTGATGCTCTCTCTTTCTCTCTCTCTGTCCTCTGATGCTCTCTCGTTCTCTCTCTCTGTCCTCTGATGCTCTCTCGTTCTCTCTCTGTCCTCTGATGCTCTCTCGTTCTCTCTCTCTGTCCTCTGATGCTCTCTCGTTCTCTCTCTCTGTCCTCTGATGCTCTCTCGTTCTCTCTCTGTCCTCTGATGCTCTCTCGTTCTCTCTCTCTGTCCTCTGATGCTCTCTCGTTCTCTCTCTCTGTCCTCTGATGCTCTCTCTTTCTCTCTCTCTGTCCTCTGATGCTCTCTCTTTCTCTCTCTCTGTCCTCTGATGCTCTCTCGTTCTCTCTCTCTCTCTGTCCTTTGCTCTGAACCAGGGGGTAGTGTGACAAGCGTGAGGCGGCTCCAGTGTTGGGGAAGCTGCTCTGAAAATATACTTTATCAAGCTACCAGTTACCTCACAGTTAGTTTTAAAAAGTTGTTCACTACATCCAAACTTCATTTAACAAAAATATAAACGCAACATGTAAAGTGTTGGTCCCCTGTTTCATGAGCTGACATAAAAAAATGAAATTTTCCATACGCACAAAAAGCTTTTTGTTTTTCACACATTTTGTACACACATTTGTTTACATCCCTGTTAGTGAACATTTATCCTTAGCCAAGATAATCCATCCACCTGACATGTCTGGCATATAAAGAAGCTGATTAAACAGCATGATCATAGTCGTAGTCTATCTGAAAAGGATCACTTTGGGGTTTTATGTTAACAGAATGTGTAATTTAGCCTATTAAACACAAAAACTATGTTTCAAATGAGAATTAGGCGGGTCTAATGCCGAAAAAGAAAGGAAATGATTGACTATCTCACCCATATTTTGTTAGTGCGTAGTTACAGTAGTTAGCTACACTGCTACATGGCAACAAAAGAAAATGAACTACCTAGATTAAGATTTTGTTCAACTATCATCAAGTAACTGGGAAATGTAGTTGAATTACTAGTTGAACTACTGGGTGGCTGCCAAACAGAGCACGGAGGCAGGAAGGGATTAGGGTCCTGCCTCCCTCCATCAACGTCAACCAACCCAACCCTACTTCAGAGAGATTCAGAGTACATACACACAAAGAAAGCCATATAGCCTTGGGCCTTTTAATAAATGAGAAGCTTCGAAATGGGGATTAGTGAGTTACCACATAACCACAGTAATATTGTCATGGGTTACCACATAACCACAGTATTATTGTCAAGGTTACCACATAACCATAGTATTATTGCCATGGTTACCACATAACCACAGTAGTATTGGCATGGGCTACCACATAACCACAGTATTATTGTCATGGAGATTCAAACCGCATTCTCCTTTCTCAACAGGGTCTGTGACAATGCCATGAAATCAAATTTTTTCTTTGTAAAACTCAATGTTGTGGTCGTCTGTCCTCTTTAGGACCCCATATATCTGTTTGTCTTCCTCCTTGTATGACAAGCCGTGATATCCTGTTGCAGTCCACTCCTGAGGTAGTCCTCTTGATTTCTATTAGTAGCCAGAGGTCTTAGCCCTTTTCTGCTTAGTGGATGGGTCCATGAAGATGCTGTATGTGTGGTCAGCTCCCCTTGCACTTTGAGAGGATACAGCTATCAGCCCCTCTGGTTCCGAATCGTGTTAAATGGATACTGATTCAGGAAGTGCTGTTATTGATTGGAGAGGGTTTCATGGTTATTAATAGCCCAGAGGAGATCCTAATGGGACTTTTACATCCTAGGGTTGGTTTATTCATGGCACTCTCATTTGATCCATAATTAACCTCTTCCTGTCTGTAGGTCGGTCCGTCTCTGTCTGTTTCTCTGTCAGTCTGTCTGTCCATCTTTCCATATGTCTGTCAGCCTCCCAACCATTCATTGTCTCTGTGCTCACATGCTGTTTCTGTCAGTCAGTGGTGTCACCTCATATCCTGCCAGCAAGCTGAGGCTGAGGAACAATTCTCTGATCAGGCAGTTAATATATCTTGCAATGGCAAATCATTAGTAAACAATTTTATCCCCTATTAAAAATGTGCTTTTAAATAACTTGTTCTGCTCTGCAGTTGCACTGCATTAAAGGTTAGCGCATACATGCACCTTATCTGATCTTCTGTGTTTCCTCAGAGACCAGGTTGGCCCAGAGCACGGCCCAGGCACAGATCCAGTGGTACCGTACACTGCTTTGTGTTACTCCCTGCTGGTTAGGTCTTCAAGCTGCCTGTGAAAGCTTACTGCCCTACAACTCCCTGCTGCCCAACAGGCAAATGTAGCCAGAGGCTCCTTCATTTCACACCCAGGAATCTAATCTCCTAATATTCTAGCTGTATCTGGTCTCTTCCTCTCTTCTAGCTGTATCTGGTCTCTCCCTCTCTTCCTCTCTTCTAGCTGTATCTGGTCTCTCCCTCTCTTCTAGCTGTATCTGGTCTCTCCCTCTCTTCTAGCTGTATCTGGTCTCTCCATCTCTTCTAGCTGTATCTGGTCTCTCCCTCTCTTCCTCTCTTCTAGCTGTATCTGGTCTCTCCCTCTCTTCCTCTCTTCTAGCTGTATCTGGTCTCTCCCTCTCTTCTAGATGTATCTGGTCTCTCCCTCTCTTCCTCTCTTCTTGCTGTATCTGGTCTCTCCCTCTCTTCATCTCTTCTAGCTGTATCTGGTCTCTCCCTCTCTTCTAGCTTTATCTGGTCTCTCCCTCTCTCCTAGATGTATCTGGTCTCTCCCTCTCTCCCTCTCTTCTAGCTGTATCTGGTCTCTCCCTCTCTTCTAGCTTTATCTGGTCTCTCCCTCTCTCCCTCTCTTCTAGATGTATCTGGTCTCTCCCTCTCTCCCTCTCTTCTAGCTTTATCTGGTCTCTCCCTCTCTCCCTCTCTTCTAGCTGTATCTGGTCTCTCCCTCTCTTCTAGCTGTATCTGGTCTCTCCCTCTCTCCCTCTCTTCTAGCTGTATCTGGTCTCTCCCTCTCTTCATCTCTTCTAGCTGTATCTGGTCTCTCCCTCTCTTCTAGCTTTATCTGGTCTCTCCCTCTCTTCATCTCTTCTAGCTGTATCTGGTCTCTCCCTCTCTTCTAGATGTATCTGGTCTCTCCCTCTCTCCCTCTCTTCTAGATGTATCTGGTCTCTCCCTCTCTCCCTCTCTTCTAGCTGTATCTGGTCTCTCCCTCTCTTCTAGCTGTATCTGGTCTCTCCCTCTCTCCCTCTCTTCTAGCTGTATCTGGTCTCTCCCTCTCTTCTAGCTGTATCTGGTCTCTCCCTCTCTTCTAGATGTATCTGGTCTCTCCCTCTCTCCCTCTCTTCTAGCTGTATCTGGTCTCTCCCTCTCTCCCTCTCTTCTAGCTGTATCTGGTCTCTTCCTCTCTTCTAGCTGTATCTGGTCTCTCCCTCTCTTCATCTCTTCTAGCTGTATCTGGTCTCTCCCTATCTTCTAGCTGTATCTGGTCTCTCCCTCTCTTCTAGCTGTATCTGGTCTCTCCCTATCTTCTAGATGTATCTGGTCTCTCCCTATCTTCCTCTCTTCTAGCTGTATCTGGTTTCTCCCTCTCTTCTAGCTTTTTCTGGTTTCTCCCTCTCTTCTAGCTGTATCTGGTTTCTCCCTCTCTTCCTCTCTTCTAGCTTTATCTGGTCTCTCCCTCTCTTCTAGCTTTATCTGGTTTCTCCCTCTCTTCTAGCTGTATCTGGTTTCTCCCTCTCTTCTAGCTGTATCTGGTTTCTCCCTCTCTTCTAGCTGTATCTGGTTTCTCCCTCTCTTCTAGCTTTATCTGGTCTCTCCCTCTCTTCTAGCTGTATCTGGTTTCTCCCTCTCTTCCTCTCTTCTAGCTTTATCTGGTCTCTCCCTCTCTTCTAGCTTTATCTGGTTTCTCCCTCTCTTCTAGCTGTATCTGGTTTCTCCCTCTCTTCTAGCTGTATCTGGTTTCGCCCTCTCTTCTAGCTGTATCTGGTTTCTCCCTCTCTTCTAGCTTTATCTGGTTTCTCCCTCTCTTCTAGCTTTATCTGGACGGAGGATAGGAGAAAGGAAAGGAGAAGAGATGGAGCCACAGATGAAAGGAAAGGAGAAGAGATGGAGCACAGGCTGGGGATATTTTTATCAGGCCCTGGCAGGCGGACAGGGCTATAACAAGTCTATATATAAAGAGTGACTGGCTGGCTGCAAGTTGGGGAGGGCTGGGTATGGAGTCATGGAGACAGGCAGGAAGACTCTGCCCTGGGTCTTGATCCTGGGTCCTGGGTCCTGGGTCCTGGGTCCTGGGTCCTGGGTCCTGGGTCCTGGGTCCTGGGTCCTGGGTCCTGGGTCCTGGGTCCTGGGTCCTGGGTCCTGGGTCAGCCTGCTGTCTGACTCAGAGCTCATAAGGGACCGTTTGTCTGACTCAGAGCCCATAAGGGACCGTTTGATTCAGCCTGCTGTCTGACTCAGAGCCCATAAGGGACAGTTTTGGGTGTTTTTGCTGTTTTTTATAACTATGACACCCTGCTGCTGTAACGCAGGTCTCAGCCACGCTGCTAGTTTTAATCAGCTGGTGTGATCATCTGTTGTTTCAGGTGTCACATAGTGAGCTCAGGAGTGGACAGCTGCACACTTGCCCAGTTAAATTAAATCAACGCTCAGACGTCACTGGGCTGCAGTTGAAGTCTCTCCTACAGCAGGGATATCTGCTCAGAGGGACAGCCCCATCTGGATGATTTACAACATGGAAAGAGTTTATGGTGTCATGGAATCATTCCAGCAGGGAGATATGACTATTAGACTACTTGTAATCACATGCTACAAGGTATTCTAACCAGTTGATAAATGCAACGTTGCATTGTATAAGCAGAATTCCCTTTGATCATAATGATAATGAACAGAAAATAAAAGTAGTAGCATTAATGACTGGAGGAACAGAACAGTAGTAGCAGTAATGACTGGAGGAACAGAACAGTAGTAGCAGTAATGACTGGAGGAACAGAACAGTAGTAGCATTAATGACTGGAGGAACAGAACAGTAGTAGCAGTAATGACTGGAGGAACAGAACAGTAGTAGCATTAATGACTGGAGGAACAGAACAGTAGAAGCAGTAATGACTGGAGGAACAGAACAGTAGTAGCAGTAATGACTGGAGGAACAGAACAGAAGAAGCAGTAATGACTGGAGGAACAGAACAGTAGTAGCAGTAATGACTGGAGGAACAGAACAGTAGTAGCAGTAATGACTGGAGGAACAGAACAGTAGTAGCAGTAATGACTGGAGGAACAGAACAGTAGTAGCAGTAATGACTGGAGGAACAGAACAGTAGTAGCAGTAATGACTGGAGGAACAGAACAGTAGTAGTATTAATGACTGGAGGAACAGAACAGTAGAAGCAGTAATGACTGGAGGAACAGAACAGAAGTAGCAGTAATGACTGGAGGAACATAACACAAGTAGCAGTAATGACTGGAGGAACAGAACAGAACAGTAGTAGCAGTAATGACTGGAGGAACATAACAGTAGAAGCAGTAATGACTGGAGGAACAGAACAGTAGAAGCAGTAATGACTGGAGGAACAGAACAGTAGAAGCAGTAATTACTGGAGGAACAGAACATAAAAATAGTAGCAGTAATGACTGGAGGAACAGAACAGAAGTAGCAGTAATGACTGGAGGAACATAACAGAAGTAGCAGTAATGACTGGAGGAACATAACAGAAGTAGCAGTAATGACTGGAGGAACAGAACAGTAGTAGCAGTAATGACTGGAGGAACAGAACATAACAGAAGTAGGAGTAATGACTGGAGGAACAGAACATAACAGAAGTAGCAGTAATGACTGGAGGAACAGAACATAACAGAAGTAGCAGTAATGACTGGAGGAACAGAACATAACAGAAGTAGCAGTAATGACTGGATGAACAGAACATAACAGAAGTAGCAGTAATGACTGGAGGAACAGAACAGAAGTAGCAGTAATGACTGGAGGAACATAACACAAGTAGCAGTAATGACTGGAGGAACAGAACATAACAGTAGTAGCAGTAATGACTGGAGGAACATAACAGAAGTAGCAGTAATGACTGGAGGAACAGAACAGTAGCAGTAATGACTGTAGGAACAGAACATAACAGAAGTAGCAGTAATGACTGGAGGAACAGAACATAACAGAAGTAGCAGTAATGACTGGAGGAACAGAACATAACAGAAGTAGCAGTAATGACTGGAGGAACAGAACAGAAGTAGCAGTAATGACTGGAGGAACATAACAGTAGCAGTAATGACTGGAGGAACATAACAGTAGCAGTAATGACTGGAGGAACATAACAGTAGCAGTAATGACTGGAGGAACAGAACAGTAGCAGTAATGACTGGAGGAACAGAACAGTAGCAGTAATGACTGGAGGAACATAACAGTAGTAGCAGTAATGACTGGAGGAACAGAACATTAGCAGTAATGACTGGAGGAACAGAACAGAAGTAGCAGTAATGACTGGAGGAACATAACAGTAGTAGCAGTAATGACTGAATGAACAGAACAGTAGCAGTAATGACTGGATGAACAGAACAGTAGCAGTAATGACTGGAGGAACAGAACAGTAGCAGTAATGACTGGAGGAACAGAACAGTAGCAGTAATGACTGGATGAACAGAACAGTAGCAGTAATGACTGGAGGAACAGAACAGTAGCAGTAATGACTGGAGGAACATAACAGTAGTAGCAGTAATGACTGGATGAACAGAACAGTAGCAGTAATGACTGGATGAACAGAACAGTAGCAGTAATGACTGGAGGAACAGAACAGTAGCAGTAATGACTGGAGGAACATAACAGTAGTAGCAGTAATGACTGGATGAACAGAACATAACAGTAATGACTGGAGGAACAGAACAGTAGCAGTAATGACTGGAGGAACAGAACAGTAGCAGTAATGACTGGAGGAACATAACAGTAGTAGCAGTAATGACTGGATGAACAGAACATAACAGTAATGACTGGAGGAACAGAACAGTAGCAGTAATGACTGGAGGAACATAACAGTAGTAGCAGTAATGACTGGATGAACAGAACATAACAGTAATGACTGGAGGAACAGAACATAACAGTAATGACTGGAGGAACAGAACATTACAGTAATGACTGGATGAATTTAAACTATGCTAGACTAGATCTTTACTTAATTGATGTAAAGTGCAATACGGAGATATCGCTACGCCAATTCTAATAGTTCGCCTAATTTCAGTTTGTGATAAAACAAGCAGTCATTGTGTACAGAATCATCACAACCAAAAATATTTTATTTTCACCTGTTTGAAGCTGATACAAAACTGCAAGTAAATGACACAAGAACTAAACTTGTCACTTCGTAGACTTGCTTTCAATGAGAATGACAGATCGATAAGTTACATTTCTATGTGAATTTGGTTGGGTTACATATTGCAGCGTTGTCTGCTAATTTATGATTGATTACTGTTCTCTCCAGATTTTAGTTTACTGCCTCATAATATCAAATTCTATAGGGATCTTCCTGGAACATACGGTTGAATTCATACTGGTCGGATCATTCCACCGTGAAGTAGAAATGCAACCCTGCTGTTCCACCTGCATGCATCCGTTTGTGTTGGCGTTGCTTTTAGCTGGGTGACTGCACACACACACACACACACACACACACACACACACACACACACACACACACACACACACACACACACACACACACACACACACACACACACACACACACACACACACACACACACACACACACACACACACACACACACACACACACACACACACACACACACACACACACACACACACACACACACACACACACACACACACACACACACACACACACACAATCTGCAAACGGTAGATAAGGACACTGCTGTGGACTATCCACCATTCCCTAACCCCCCAGAATACCTGCTAGGACTCCCCACCTGCCTCTCCCTCTCCATTCAACTGCAGCAGATACTAAACATGCTGCCATTTATGATCTCCAGTGTCATTCAGAGTAAAATAGTTTGGGATAGATTTAGCCATCCATTAAATCACACATGCCCACATATTTACAGACTGGCACGGGCACTCTGACACTGGCATGCACTGAAAATAAGTACCCACAGAATCACTTAAGGATGCACGCAAGCTTCCTGGCAATGCTCTATTTTCTCGACATACATCCACACACAATGCGTGTCCCAGTCTCACAACCTCACCCTGAACTCCTTTAAATGGAGGCACTCTTCTCCCAAACATGATCAAGAAGCACTAACCACTCACTCATTGTTTTGCTACAGAAGATTATTACAGGGAAGGTTTCTCACACAAAAAAAGTGAGTAGATTTTTGTTAAGACTCTGAGTGATCTCCGTCTGTGTGCATGTCCTGGAGCCCGTAGAAGTTCAAAACACAACAACTGGTGAGTTGGATGGCCCCTCACACACCCTACTAGGAAGGACCGACCATGAGCGGCCCGTCAATTATCACGCTCCCCAGTCCAGCCAGGTCACCCGTGATACAAGTTAGTATTCAATGTCCATCCATGTCCGAGGATATCGGGAGATGACGTGGAAACCGGCCACTAGGGACAACAGTGAGCACTGTTACCTTCAAGTAGGTTTCTATTTTGTTAGGGCGTTATGGATGGGGATGGTGGATGGTTGTAAGCATCTGCCTCTGATTCCAGTTCAAATCTAGTGATCGAAAGTTGTTTTAGAGATTTTTGTTTTAAATGCTTATCCCAAACCTTAACCCTTACCTTAATCATTCGGAGTTAATACCTCACCTTAAGACTTCACAGTTATTGCCTAAACTTAACCTTAAATTCTGAGTTACTGTCTATACTTAACCATAAACACTCCAAAATGTGACGTTTGCAACAACTTTCAAAAAATATAGTTTGAGAAAGATGGATGAATGTGTAATTCTGACGTGAGACTGTGAGAGCTAGTTGCCCCAGTCAGTCATCATGTGATAGGGGCCTGTGTGTTTCTCCTACTATGTTTATGGGCTGTGGTGGTGTGTGTTCAATAGATTATGAGTGGGACTCAGTGGATGAGTGGGGGAGGGATGGTACGATGGGGGAGGGACGCTACGATAAAGGAGGGACGGTACAATGGGGTAGGGATGGTACGATGGGGTAGGGACGGTCTGATGGGGAGGGACGGTCTGATGGGGGAGGGGCGGTACGATGGGGGAGGGGCGGTATGATGGGGGGGGCTGTACGGTGGGGGAGGGGCGGTACGGTGGGGGAGGGGACTGGTAGAGCAGCTGCTCCTCAGATATAATTGCCTCAATTTGTTGACAGGGCTGTAACAGCAACAGTGTTTGCCATGTAGCCATGGAAACCATATGGAAACCATGCTATGGCTGCTCCCATGAGGATGCCACTCTGATGGCTATACGAGGTGAAGGAAAGATGGGGGGGGGGGTATGTTGGTGATGAGGCTGGCCAAGACAGATGAGGCTGGCCAGACAGCAGCTGTCACCTTCTCATCATTGGCCCAGAGAACAGACCTGAAACAGGGAGGCGCCTGTCTCTATATTTATGAAATGTTGACATTGACAGGGCTAGGACTGGCAGTATTGAGGTGTGTGATGTATCTGTCATCCACACTGTAGAGTAAGTATATAACACTGAGCGGAGCAGAAAGCGCTGAGTGAGCGGAGGGGCTGAGATGAGATGCTGTAGGGGCCAGTGGCAGCAGCCTTCACCATGCCTAGAAAAGAGGCTGTAATGCATGGCCTCCGCTCCTGACAGTGTATATAAATCAGCTGTAATATCCATCTTCATGAAGAGGGGCTGTTCAGTAAGGGGATCGGCATTGCCCACAATTAAAGAGATAAGGACAAGGTGTGTGTGCGTGTGCGTGTGCGTGTGCGTGTGTGTGTGTGTTAGTGTATGCCTGTGTGTGTGTGAGTGTGCGTGAGAGCATGTGGATTCCGTGTGTGTGTGTTACTGGAGAGAGATAGATGGTGTGACAGCTGGTGTGATGAAGATCTGGTGATGGCATATATAAATGCCTGTCAAGAGAGACCTGGTTCAACATATTGCATGCAGTCTCATGCAGATATGAGACCCTGTTTCATTCCTCCATAAAGTGTAATATGAAGCTGAAAGGTCTCAATTACTGTGACACAGCGCAGCAGTGACTCTACACTTACCAGTGCCAGACACACGTAAATAACTCTTGAGATGATTTCATCCCAGACCTCTTGAAGGTCTTCAACCATGAGTCTTACAAGATTGAAGATTGGGTACTACACTATTGAAGATATGAGACTGGGTACTGCAATTTTGAAGATGTAAGACTAGGTACTGCAATATTGAAGATGTAAGAATGGATACTACAATATTGAAGATGTAAGAATGGATACTACAATTTTGAAGACATAAAACTGGATACTGCAAGATTGAAGATATAAGACTGATACTGTAGATTAGTACTTCTATTTGACCACAATTGATCAATACATACTGTAACTCAAGATCAGCAAAAGAGCATGAACTGAAACATAGTTTTGCAATGTAGCTGCATGGGCATCATAAGGCATTTAAGTCGAATTTTGATTCCTGAGTGTTTGAATAGTATATTTTATACGCTAGCTAATTTCTCTGTCCTCACTCCTTGGGAGTGAAGGAGTAAAGGAACCATATGAAACCAGGGACACATCTTGTTCCATCTCAACCGCCCTCATTTTATCACCACCTGCTTCTCCCTGTCCCCGTAAAAACTCACCAAAGAGGACTTTTTGGTTCAGGAAGTCAACAGTGGACTGCAACAAATGAACAAAAGGCCCCTTAGAATAGCATAGATTAAACGCGAACACAGACTGTGGTTGTATCTACTGCATGAAAACATAGAGCTGAATCTCCAGGAACTGCTATTATTCTTCTGGGTTTAACTGGATGAGGAGAGCTTTCCATCTCCAGAGTGGTACTAAATAGAGCACATTGTCCATGAATCGTTGTAAGGTCCATTCCTGTCATCCCTCCCTGTCATCCCTCCCTGTCATCCCTCCCTGTCATCCCTTCCTGTCATCCCTTCCTGTCATCCCTCCCTGTCATCCCTTCCTGTCATCCCTCCCTGTCAGCCCTCCCTGTCATCCATTCCTGTCATCCATCCCTCTCATCCCTCCCTGTCATCCCTTCCTGTCATCCCTCCCTCTCATCCCTCCCTGTCATCCCTCCCTGTCATCCCTCCCTCTCATCAATCCCCAGTGCATGCAATCTGACTACTTATGTTTGAACCTCTCTGTATGGTTTTCCTTGGGTTCTGTCTCAAAAAGCCCTTGTCATTTCCTTGGTGCATTTGTTGGAGTTAGGTTGATTGATGGACTCAGCTTATTTATTTTCCCCAAAAGTAATTCCATTAAATAGGGGTTCCTCTCTCTCCAGCCTGCAAGGAGAACATGGGAGCCTCTTAATTTGTCAATTTCAAGGCTTTGACTTGAGTAGTCACTCCAACATAACACTATCAATAATGCACAACGGATCTGGCCTGCTTCTCTCCGTCTTACTTGTAGTTGCATAGCATAGTGTGTCACTGAAGACATGCCTTCTAATGCTGACACATTAGGGCTCATTGCTGGGTTGAGATGGGAAGCATAGAAAATATCATTTCTAGGCTTTTGTAAAATTAGGTTTGTGTTGAAAAAGGAGTCTTGTCAGCAAACACATCATACACTTGTGTGTTATATTATGACCGCTTGATGGATGAAGGTCTGTTGTGAACACCTCACAACAGAATATGAATAATTCAAATCATACACTGGCTAATGGCTGTATTGGGGGAATATGCACTTCATTGTATATTATGCAGCATGTGTGTGTACCAATTATATTGAAAATATGATAGGCAGCATAACATTGCAAATGAATAACTGAAAGTTCATGATTTTTTGCTATATGTAAATTTCTAATCTGCATACTGTATTTAAACTCCATTTCACTCTAACACCTCTAGAGTGTAATGCATGAAGCATGACGTTGTGGGCGGTCGGGTGGGTGAATATACAGTTTGACTGCCACAATCGCTGACATCAGCAGTCCCCTCCACTCCCCCATCCACTCCCTCCCTGTCCCTGGCATACCTGTTGGGCTGCTGCACTATATTCATTATCCCCTGGCCTGGACCAGGCTGTTGGGCTGCTGCACTATATTCATTATCCCCTGGCCTGGACCAGGCTGTTGGGCTGCTGCACTATATTCATTATCCCCTGGCCTGGACCAGGCTGTTGGGCTGCTGCACTATATTCATTATCCCCTGGCCTGGACCAGGCTGTTGGGCTGCTGCACTATATTCATTATCCCCTGGCCTGGACCAGGCTGTTGGGCTGCTGCACTATATTCATTATCCCCTGGCCTGGACCAGGCTGTTGGGCTGCTGCACTATATTCATTATCCCCTGGCCTGGACCAGGCTGTTGGGCTGCTGCACTATATTCATTATCCCCTGGCCTGGACCAGGCTGTTTTGCTCTACCTGGGTTGTGCTGTAGTTGTGCTCTGGTGGCAGTCAGAGAGCACACAGGGGACTGGAGAGTAGAGGGCCTGCCCCGCTCTGAGGAGACTGTGGTCTAACCGAAGAGGAGCGTGACAGTGGTCATCGCTAAACGAGAGCATGAAGGCAGAGTTTCCCCAGCGGAGCTGACGCCAGGAGAAAAAAGCAACGCAGCAGCCCCCTCTGCACCCCCGCCCCCTCCCTGCCTGACTGGGAAGAGCGTGCACCCACTTCAGAGGCAAGCTGTCTCTCTCTGACATTCACACTCCACCTCTGGGCGCACTGCTGTATACTGTTTTCCCCACTGTCAGTTCTCATTGCATCGTCCTATTCAGCCACGTAGAGAGAGCGCTTCCCTGATGCTGAGCTAAAGCAGCAGCACTGCATAGGCCCTGGTGACTTAAAGTATCTACATATGATTTCAGAAAGCCCCCCCCCCCCAGCCATGGTTGTGTGTTTCTTCTAGAGGCTAGCTCCAGGCATGGTTGTGTGTTTCTTCTAGAGGCTAGCTCCAGGCATGGTTGTGTGTTTCTTCTAGAGGCTAGCTCCAGCCATGGTTGTGTGTTTCTTCTAGAGGCTAGCTCCAGGCATGGTTGTGTGTTTCTTCTAGAGGCTAGCTCCAGGCATGGTTGTGTGTTTCCTCTTAAGGCTAGCTCCAGGCATGGTTGTGTGTTTCTTCTAGAGGCTACCTCCAGGCATGGTTGTATGTTTCTTCTAGAGGCTAGCTCCAGGCATGGTTGTGTGTTTCTTCTAGAGGCTAGCTCCAGGCATGGTTGTGTGTTTCTTCTAGAGGCTAGCTCCAGGCATGGTTGTGTGTTTCTTCTAGAGGCTAGCTCCAGGCATGGTTGTGTGTTTCTTCTAGAGGCTTGCTCCAGGCATGGTTGTGTGTTTCTTCTAGAGGCTAGCTCCAGGCATGGTTGTGTGTTTCTTCTAGAGGCTAGCTCCAGGCATGGTTGTGTGTTTCTTCTAGAGGCTAGCTCCAGGCATGGTTGTGTGTTTCTTCTAGAGGCTAGCTCCAGGCATGGTTGTGTGTTTCTTCTTGAGGCTAGCTCCAGGCATGGTTGTGTGTTTCTTCTAGAGGCTAGCTCCAGGCATGGTTGTGTGTTTCTTCTAGAGGCTAGCTCCAGGCATGTTTGTGTGTTTCTTCTAGAGGCTAGCTCCAGGCATGGTTGTGTGTTTCTTCTAGAGGCTAGCTCCAGGCATGGTTGTGTGTTTCTTCTAGAGGCTAGCTCCAGGCATGGTTGTGTGTTTCTTCTAGAGGCTAGCTCCAGGCATGGTTGTGTGTTTCTTCTAGAGGCTAGAGGCATGTTACGTAGGAAATAATACGCTGACAGATTAGACAGCTCAGTTGGTAGGAGGTGAGGAGATTAATAATACGCTGACAGATTGGACGGCTCGGGTGGTAGGAGGTGAGGAGATTAATAATTTGCTGACAGACTGGACGGCTCGGGTGGTAGAAGGTGAGGAGGTTAATAATACGCTGACATATTGGACGGCTCGGGTGGTAGGAGATGAGGAGATTAATAATACACTGACAGGTTGGACGTCTCGGGTGGTAGGAGATGAGGAGATTAATAATACGCTGTCAGATTTGACGGCTTGGGTGGTAGGAGATGAGGAGATTAATAATACGCTGTCAGATTGGACGGCTCGGGTGGTAGGAGATGAGGAGATTAATAATACGCTGTCAGATTGGACGTCTCGGGTGGTAGGAGATGAGGAGATTAATAATACGCTGTCAGATTGGACGTCTCGGGTGGTAGGAGATGAGGAGATTAATAATACGCTGTCAGATTGGACGGCTCCTGGGGTAGGATGTGAGGAGATTAGTAAAAATAATAAACGTGCAGGTATCTGTCCATGCCTGTCTGTCTCATCTAGTTGAATTCTACATATTCATGAAAATCAAATACAAGGAGGATCAAATATCCCAAACAGATAACAGGGCTGATGTACTGACATCATGTACAACATGTACAGTTGCCAACGGCAACAGTAGTGCAAATTAAAGCCGCTCAGCTCTGAGGGATTTCCTGGAAGCAGGTGTGTTTTCCACAGTGTTGTTCCAGTAGCTAGCTGTCTGCATGGTTAGAGCATTATCAAATCAAATCAACATGTATTTGTCACATGCTTCTTAAACAACAGTTGTAGACTAACAGTGTAATGCTTTCTTATGGGTCCTTTTCCAACAATGCAGACATAGCTGCAGACATAGCTGTCTCCTGGGGAGTTTCTAGAGAGCCATAGTCACCTGAGGCCAGCTACATATGGCTCCCTTCCTCCCTCCCCCATCCCTCTCTTATTTCACAGTACATCAGCTGATACGAAAAGGTTTATCCCTTTGTGTCTGCTCACTCAGACCATCACTCCTCTCCTCTCAGTAGGAATGCTATCAATACTCCCATACAGAATATCGCCAGAGCGAACCTTTTTGGTTCCAGGTAGAACTCCTTTGGGTTTCATGTAGAACCATCTGTGGAAAGGTTCTACATGGAATCCAAAAGGGTTCTACCTGGAACCAAAAAGGGTTCTCCTATGGGGACAGCCAAAGAACCCTTTTGGAACCCTTTTTATAAGAGTATAAAAAAGGGTTCTTCAAAGGGTTATCCTATGGGGACAGCCGAAGAGCCCTTTTTGGTTCTAGATAGCACCTTTTTCGTTACAACTGCCTTGGTATCCCAACCTGGGCCTTTATGTCCTGGTAGATCTCTGCCGGTTAATATCCTTGTTGCTTCTTTGACACACCACATGTCTGACTATCTATAATTCATGGAGGAGAAAAATAAGCTTTGATCTCCAAAGGATGCAGATGGGATGCAGATGGGGGGCAGACGGGATACAGATGGGCTACAGATGCGATGCAGATGGGGCCAGATGGGATACAGATGGGATACAGATGGGCTGCAGATGGCACTGAGTCATAATCTGCGGAGAAATCAGAAAACAAACTTTTCAAATGCTAACATGCATTGGTCAAAACTGAAGTCACATTGTCAAAACTCTTCACACAGTCAGCGAAACAGAAGTGTATGTGGATCAAACTGTGAATCATTTTTCATTGCTTTAAAAAAAAAAATGCATTCAATGACCACATTCTCCGAAATCCATGAACTCTTTTCTCATTCATACTCCACCACCTACAAAACTATATATTTGCAGCACATGTTTTCAAATGCTAACACACTGTTTCCAAAACTGTTACCTGTAACCTCAGCCCAGTAACCTCAGCCCAGATTTGCACAACTATAAGCACATTCTCAGCCTCACATTTTTTGTAAAACTACACAGTCTGAGGTGTTCTGCTACTGTGTGTGGTTGTGTGAATTGTGTGTAGTGTTTTGACAAAATGTTTTCAAAATCGTGCTTAAGCAATTGTAAAAAACTGTAAAAACACATTCTTAACAGAATGATGGCAAATGTTGTCCATTTCTGCAGTAACCAGATAGAAAATGTATAATATTTAATCATTCCAAACACAGCTGATTGCAATTTCAGCTGAAAGCCTACCCAAGTGTCCTGTTTTTAGTCTTGTTACCAAACAGACCAAAGAGGACGGCTTCAGAATGATTTAGTTTGGAAACATGGATCAAGGAAGACAGGTTGGTGGGGAAATAAGAGTGGCAGGGAGAGGAAGAGGAAGAATGAGTGGAGACCATGAGAGCTGGTCTCTGATGAGATAAGGACCACAGTTACTGACCGTGTTGTAAACCATGGTCTCTCTTTGAGAGAGGCCGGTTTAAGGATGCAACCAAATCTGCAGTGTTCAATAGTTGCATCAATAATATTTTCTGGCAAAACAACAGGTGAAATGTGCATCCTTCAATGATAATTGAACTACACATTGCAGTACAATACAGTATGTTCACAGTTTTACATGTACTGACATTTTGAAATATATTGATTGTTTTGTGTTTTTCAGTAGGATCCAAAGGTTGCCTCCTACAGGAGAGAGAGGCAGAATATTATCAGATGCGCAGGAAATGTCCATTGTTGACATGGTAATTGGCAAAAATGCAATAAAACTGCGGGAAATTCGGGACAGAGTGCTGGCAGACAATATCACTTTTGGGAATGTGAATACGGTCAGCACAAAGACAATTGCCAGAGTCCTAGAGAAACCTAAAATAAGGATGAAGCAGATGTACACTGTACCCTTTGAGAGAAACGGTGAACGTGTGAAAGAACTCCGGTATCAATATGTCCAGGTAAGATGTCTGTTCAATAACCAAACAGGGTACATACACAGCTATGCATAATGTCAAGTACTGTAAAACTGTGGATTTACTGTATTTTAGAGAGTAATGGAGATGGAAGCCAGGCAAACGTCACATACATTCATCTTTGTGGATGAAGATGGATTCAACCTGGCAAAAACACACCGCAGGGGAAGAAATGTGATTGGTCAGAGAGCAACCGTGGACGTCCCAGGCCAGAGAGGAGCTAACATCACAATGTGTGCAGTTTGCTGTTACACAAACCACTCATTGGCCCCTACAATACAGAGAGGCTCATTTATTTTCTGGATGACCTGCATAATGGACTTGTGCTAACGGAGGAGAGAGGGGAAGGAAACTCCCCTTCCTTCATTGTTGTGTGGGATAACGTGGCATTCCACCACTCTGCTGCAGTCAAAGACTGGTTTACTGCACATCCCAGGATGTCAGTACTATTCCTGCCTCCATACTCCCCCTTCCTAAACCCCATAGAGGAGTTTTTCTCTGCATGGAGGTGGAAGGTTTATGACCACGATCCACATGACCAGATGTCCTTACTGTATGCGGGGTGTGGAGACACTTCTCCTGAAGACTGCCAGGGTTGGATTAGACATTCTAGAAGATACTTTCCAAGATGCACCACCATAAGATGTGATGTTGATGAGAACTTGTGGCCAAATGCAGGAGAGAGGGAGAACTACAGTACTGTACAGTATGAGTGATTATACTATACATGTTGTTGATGTTTTTTTAAAATTATTATTATTATTGCAGCCCTGGAATTTCAGGAATTTGATTTTTGTTTCAACTTTTTATTTTTCACAAGTAAATTACTATAAGAAAAGATATAGAAAAAATAAAGGCTATTGATGAAAATTGCTGCATTTCTGAATAATTCTTGTTACGTATACTTTAGTAGTCAATAAAGTGAAAAGGTGTTAATCTTATCCTATACTGATTTATGTGAAAAATCTGCTCTGCTCAGCTGTCAGCCTGCTCAGCTCTCAGCCTGCTCAGCTCTGAGCCTGCTCAGCTCTCAGCCTGCTCAGCTCTGAGCCTGCTCAGCTCTCAGCCTGCTCAGCTCTCAGCCTGCTCAGCTCTGAGCCTGCTCAGCTCTCAGCCTGCTCAGCTCTCAGCCCGCTGGTTAATTTAACCCATATGAAGAGACACCAGAGCCCTGCAGAGCTGCACCATGATGACTGATAAAGCCAGCAAGACACAGGGGGCAGAGTGTGTGCAGCCTCTGTGGATCTGTGTGTGTGTGCGTGTTCGTGTGTGTGCGTGTTTGTGTGTGTGTGTGTGTGTGTGTGTGTGTGTGTGTGTGTGTGTGTGTGTGTGTGTGTGTGTGTGTGTGTGTGTGTGTGTGTGTGTGTGTGTGTGTGTGTGTGTGTGTGTGTGTGTGTGTGTGTGTGTGTGTGTGTGTGTGTGTGTGTGTGTGTGTGTGTTTCCTGGAAGCAGGTGTGTTTTTCACAGTGTTTTTCCAGTTGCTAGTTGCCTGGTTGGTTACAGCATCATAGCAGTCTCCTGGAGAGTTACTAGATAGCCTACTCTGCCTTGGTGCTTCACTCATCTCTCCCAGTAGATAGATAGATAGATAGATAGATAGATAGATAGATAGATAGATAGATAGATAGATAGATAGATAGATAGATAGATAGATAGATAGATAGATAGATAGATAGATAGATAGATAGATAGATAGATAGATAGATAGATAGATAGATAGATAGATAGATAGATAGATAGATAGATAGATAGATAGATAGATAGATAGATAGATAGATAGATAGATAGATAGATAGATAGATAGATAGATAGATAGATAGATAGATAGATAGATAGATAGATAGATAGATAGATAGATAGATAGATACTTTGTTGATCCCGAGTGGGATCAAGCAGCTACGAAAAAATGAGCCCTGTTTTCAAAATTATGGATTATGTTGGAAATAGTGACAATTCTTCCAGTTGTTAATGATAACTGATTGCTGTCTGACAGTGAGTGCAGTCTGACAGTATCTCAATATATGAAGTAGCTATGCTCTCTAAATCAGCTCAGGTAGTGTTATCTTCGAGATGCATGGAGAGGTAACTGTGATGTTGATTGCTGAACGCCTGGTTGAGGCTTTAAGGTACCACTTTGTTTATCTACAATCTACAGCACATGAAAGCAGTCCTGGGGAGCTGTAAATGAAAATCTGTGTGAGGGGCCTCCATGCAAGGGTTAATTGACAATGCCAACCGCCTGTCTGCCAGAATCTCAATTAGTCAGGCAGGCGTGCTGTGCTCTCTGTCCTCTTCTCCCTCCATCATCACTGATGGCATTAATGCCCCCATGTCTATCTCTTTATCACTGAGTGCCTGTCAAAAGGTCAAAGTGTGTTTCAATTTTCTCACCTCATCATCTACAATCTTGACATTTCAGTGGATGTATGTGGCACTTTCACTCGCAATACTTACCTTGTGTGGGGAAATGTGATCCTGGTTATGACGGATGGGATCCTGGTTATGACGGATGAGATCCTGGTAATGACAGACTCTGTTTAAAGTAGAGGTTGTCAGTATGCATATACAGTAGGTTTGTATGTACCATGCTATGTTGTTGGCTTGTGATAGTATGAGGGTTATTTGGTGGTAAGCTGTGCATGGAGGAGGGGGAATCACAGTCCCTGCCGCCGCTAAGATTTAATTATTCATAAGACACTCCGACTATGAAGCTGTAATGATGATGATAGAGGGGCCATGTCTTTAATGTTGGAGATTCTTTACAGTCCCAGCAGCTGGCAGCTGCACTATGCGTGGTCTGTAGATGTGTATGTGCACACATAGTCAGGTTTTAAAACAGGTAGATTCAGTTAGGCCTATACAATGTTGTGTCGGTATTTGTTGTCATGACATTCTTGTCTCATTACCTCTGTACAGAGAGGAGATACTGTATCTTCGTAGATACATTAGGCTAGATTCATGCCAACATATTAACTTTTTAAGACAGGGAATCATGTCATTGACTTTCCTTGTATCAATCTGTTATGAGGAAGCCACAGGTAGAAAACAATACTCTCTCATGCTGTACATCAAATACTGACACTGATTAGAAATCACAGGTCACTTTAATAATGTATCCGTATCTGCATCACTCATCTCTATGTATAAACTGCACTCTACACTATTCTACGGTGTCTTAGTCACTCAATTTGTGTGTACATATTGCATCACCCATCTCATATGTATATACTGTATTGTACTCAATACTACGCCACTGACTGCTAAACAACCATCTCTAGCACATCAGAGACTGCTGCCTATAATCACTTTAATAATGTTTCCGTATCTTGCACTACTCATCTCATATGTATAAACTGTACGCTATACTATTATTCGGTATCTTAGTCACTTAATCGTATTTACATTCTGCATCAACCAACCTCTTATGTGTATACTGCATACTATAAAGCTTACTATGCCACTGTATCTCAGTCCAATGCCGCCCTGACATTTATGTATATATTCTCAATCCATTCCTTACTTAGTTTTATGTGTATTTGGGTATATGTTGTGAAACTGTTAGATATTACTTGTTAGATATCACTGCACTGTCGGAGCTAGATGCACAAGCATCTGTTAACCACGTGTATGTGACCAATACATTTGATTTGATTTGATACAGTCGACGTTACTGTAAACCTATTCAAATTCTTAGCTTTGGTTGTAAGGAACTATTACTGCTGTACATTTGGATTAACAGTGGATACTGTATACTTGGGTAATACTGATGAACGTAGAACTGTGAAGGAGCTGCTTTTGTGTATTTATCCAGAGCAATTGTACTTTCCATCTGGAGTCTATTAATGAAACTTGACTTGAAATGAAAGTGATAGACACTGTATGACGAACGCAAGAAGCTTTATTCACCCCCTGACTTGTCCGTCCCATCCTTCCCATGGGAGGCTAGCTGTTGGCGGGGGAGAGTCATAGACAGCAAGGGTGTGTGACGAGTCTTCCAGGAAAGTCCACTGAGTAGCCAAGCCGGAGAGATCCACCCACCCAAACAACACTACGGCAGTCAGACCACACCAACCACTGAAATAAAGGCTCAATGCAATTCAGTGGCTCAAATACAGTACAAAGTATACAGAAGCAAATGTTGATGGATTACTGGATCCTATCTATATCAGATCTCAGTGATTTATATTGTCCATATCTATCTTATTCGCCACAGTTGAATGACCCCATCATCACGATATATAACAACTTGTCTTTACAGCTCCAAATGTATCATTACAAAGAGGAAGACTAGCTCGTAGATGTCTTTACAGCTCCAAATGTATCATTACAAAGAGGAAGACTAGCTCGTAGACGTCTTTACAGCTCCAAATGTATCATTACAAAGAGGAAGACTAGCTCGTAGACGTCTTTACAGCTCCAAATGTATCATTACAAAGAGGAAGACTAGCTCGTAGACGTCTTTACAGCTCCAAATGTATCATTACAAAGAGGGAGAATGCCATTTTTGGCCCAAGCCTATAGTTGGGCAGTCTCATTTAAAACACATTTGTTCCTAAACCTTGTTTAATATCTTCACATAATTTCCAATCCAGGTTTAGTCTGTCTGAAACCACGTCTGGGCTAGCATTCACATCATTCCTTATGTTCCTCATCACTGTGCTTCTCCTCTTTCAATTTCCTGTCTGGCAGTGTTTTAAAGGGGAATGAAGACAATACCTCACTCCATCTTTCAATCACAGAGCGAGCAGAAGAGTCCAATATCGCCCAGCAGAGCAGCTGTGGCCGTGTGTGAGGTGAGCCAACCAATCAGAGTTGTTCCCTGCCTCCCACAGAGCAGGCCAGCTCCTCTCGTGGGTTGATATAATTACCAGGAATGGAATCTGCCTGTGGCAGACAGGGCCGGACCGGGGATGCTGCCACTGCCATATCTGTAGGCATGAGGGAGGAGGTAGAGAGCGAGTGCTCGACACCCAGCAAGAGCTAAACCAATGGGAGGACAGGGGGAGGAGGAGGCTGAGGAAGAGGAAGAGGAGGAGGGTAGAGCAGGAGGATGAGGAGGGTGGGAGGATGATGCTGGTTACATACAGTGATAACAGTGATGGTGTTTATGAGGGCTCTCTGACACAGGGTGAATATGGATCAGGGTGTGTTTACGGTTAGTGCATGGGAGTGATGAGGAGCGGAGGTATTCTGGGAAGCCAGCAGCTTCTACTGTATGACTGCTCTACACTGCCGGCGCATTACCCATAACTCCTCTTCCAGTAAACACCATGGGATACATTAAGCAGTGCATCAGTGCTGACAGGGCGTATTAAAGTAAACACCACATTTACTGCTATTATTGCATAATTTGTATTCCAGGTTTCTTTCAGCTATTATTCACACGGTACACTCTTGGAAAAAAAGGTGCCATCTAGAACCCATAGGAGAACCCTTTGAAGAACCCCTTTTGGTTCCACGTAGAACCCTTTTGGTTTTCATGTAGAACCCTTTCCACAGATGGTTCTACATGGAACCAAAAAGGGCTCTACCTGGAACTAAAAAGGATTCTCCTATGGGGATACCAGAAGTACCCTTTTGGGAACCCTTTTTTCTAAGAGTGTATCCATTATCCATCATAGGAAATCATCCTCATCATGTGAAGCCACTAATCTTAATTTGAGCAAGTTTGCTACAGCAGGAAAATTATCCTGCAGCAACAGGAAATGTGAATTATTATGTGGATTATAACCGATGGACATTTTTGTAGCGGTTGATAAATGTTTTTGTAAGGGAAAATCAAGTCAGAAGCCTTTTTAAACCTCAAATACACTACATGTTTTACATTTCCAACCAAATTAAGATCCTACATCTGTAGACAGTAAAGACCCAACCTTCAGTCAGTTACACTGTAACTACATCTCAGGTTCAATTCTCTTCCCCGCACTTCCTCCCAGACGGTTCATCAGCAATTTGACTGCATTTCTGAGAACAGTAGTTAGGATGGGTAGTTAGCCAATGATGTTTTTCATGCTTGGTAATATCAGCAGAGGTGCCTTAACAGGATGATTATCTGCAATGTGTTCAGTGATATGTGTTGATCAAATATGCAGGCCTTGACTGCAATGCAATCAATGCATTTCCAGGGAAGGGTTGGTACGCCAGTGTGAATGTAATAAGTAACCATTTATTCATATTCTTCTTCTTCAGCCAGCAGCATACCACCCAGCATCCCTCCCTGCATACCACCCTGCATCCTACTGCTGGCTTGCTAAGCAGGGCTGGTCCTATTTGGTCCCTTGATGGGAGACAAGATGCTGCTAGAAGTGGTGTTAGAGTGCCAGTAGGAGGCACTTTTTCCTCTTGTCTAAAATAAAAAATATCCCAATGTCCCAGGGCAGTGATTGGGGGACATTGCCCTGTGTAGGGTGCTGTCTTTCCAATGGGGTGTTACATGGGTGTCCTGACCCTCTGTGATCACTAAAGATCCCATGGCACTTATCGTAAGACTAGTGGTGTTAACACCAGTGTCGTGGCTAAATTGCCAATTTGGCCCTCATACAATCATGCCCAGCTTCCAATTGGCTCATTCCTCTCCCCTGTAAACTATTCCCCAGGTTGTTGCTGTAAATGAGAATGTGTTCTCAGTCAACTTACCTTGTAAAATAAGGGTTAAATAAAATTCTTCATTTAATTACATTTTCAAAAAAAGAATGGAACCAGGGGAGACCCTCATTTAAACCGAGAGAGTGAGAGAGAGAGAGAGAGAGAGAGAGAGAGAGAGAGAGAGAGAGAGAGAGAGAGAGAGAGAGAGAGAGAGGAGCAGATGGAGACAGAAAGAGCTGAGGAGTGTGTGAGTGAGAGAAACCACTCAGCCAGCTCTGCTCCACAGCGCACTGAAAGACCACCACAGGAGAAAACCACAGGAGGGGAATTCAGGTGAAGACTGCTGGAGTTCTTGCTGTATAGTCTGATCCCCCCCCCCCCCCCCCCCTCTATAACAGTCATAGCAGTACTACTGTTTTTACACCACTTTACTTTACTAAGGGAGTGTCTTGGCAGGAAGAAAAACAACTGGGCCTTCAACAGGTGAGTCAGAGTGAGAGAAACACTGAATATTTTCTGTTTCCTTCACAGGTTCACCAACCTAGATTACTAATATCATGAGAGCAAAGTATTTGATGAAGTGAACATTTATATCTTCTCATTAGATTTGCCTGTCCAGTCACATACCAACTCAGCGGCCCATCTGCATGCCTGTATTTCAATATGTTTACTTAACCTACTTATCTAATATTTATATTGAAGCAATCTGTAATCTTGATATCCAGTCATAATTTCTGCCCCTGTCCTTGGTCTGAATTCAATCCAACAGCGGATTGTCAACAATGTGGCTTTTAAAGGCAATGTTTTTGCATTCGCAGAGATCTCCTTCATGCTAGATGCTGCATATGTTCACTCAATGGGAAATTGCCTTTAGTGTAATGTCTAATGTAACCATTTGATTTTTGATTGGCACTCACTGGTTGAATCAACGTTGTGTCCATGTCATTTCAATGGAATTACGTTGAACCAACGTGGAATAGACAGATCTGCATGTACATTCTTCTGCCTGGGTTTTGACAACTCTGTGTGGGCTGTGAAGCTTCAGGTAAGTAGCTGTGTGTGAAAACAGCTGTAAGGGTTCACTGGCATGTTGAGAGGGAGTGCCGCATAGCAGAGGCAGACATGAAACAGCTAGGGAGGGAGATGTGCTCTGTTCCTAGGTTGAAGATATACAGGTTAAGACACCATAATAATTCCATGCTGAAGCATTCGAAAATATACAAATTCATGGGACCAGCGCAATTGCTGGATTCTATGTATTTATTGATTGATTTTTATTTATTTATTGTCACACACTGGATAGGTGCAGTGAAATGTGTTGTTTTATAGGGTCAGCCATAAAAGTACGGCATCCCAGGAGCAAAGTAGGGTTAAGTGCCTTGCTCAAGGGCACATCAACAGATTTTTCACCCAGTCGGCTCAGGGATTAGATCATTTGAAAAAAGTTTAAATTAATAGAATGACAGCAAAACAGTTATGCTATGGGTTTGATGAGTAGTTAGCTGAAATTCACTACAATTGTGTTTATTTTCCACTTTGATGGTGAACTTTCTGTACCGACAACATTCACTTCCAGTCACTTTCGCTCGCTTTGCTGGTTCCATTGTTTAGAATTCTTCTGCATTTATGGAAAAAGTTATGGGATACTATAATCCTCTTGTCCTAAACTGTATAACTTCAACCTAGCTCTGTTCCAGGAAGAATCTGGCCTGTAGCAGCATGTGTGTGCCCAAAGGGACGGTTACGGTCTTAGATTTCTGAGAACTGCTTAACCTTGCTGCTTAGGATGTTTGGCAGTGGGCACCTTGGAATGTGATGACATCAGCACCCTGGAATGTGATGACATCCCTCCCTCCCGAACCTCCCTCCCTCCCTGCCTCCACACCCCTCCCCCCTCTCCCTCCCTTCGTCCCTCCCTTTCTGTGGAAGTCCCTCCCTATCTGTGAAAGTCACCTTCCATTCCTACCTCCCCCTCCCTCCCTCCCTCCCTCCCTCCCTCCCTCCCTCAGTAATAGATAACAAACACAAAGAAACAACATTCCATGTATTTATCATTGACTGCCAGATCTGCAGCATACTATGTGTTCTGCTAAGTGCGTCATATTAATTTGGCGTTACACCCACACACGCATATACAGGGTGCCAGATCCTACACCTTGAGAGTTTCTCTGCCTATGTTCCCACCCATCCCAGGTAACTATTTACCCCACCCATCCCAGGTAACTATTTACCCCACCCATCCCAGGTAACTGTTTACCCCACCCATCCCAGGTAACTTTTTACCCCACCCATCCCAGGTAACTTTTTACCCCGCCCATCCCAGGTAACTTTTTACCCCACCCATCCCAGGTAACTTTTTACCCCACCCATCCCAGGTAACTAATTACCCCACCCATCCCAAGTAACTTTTTACCCCACCCATCCCCGGTAACTTTTTACCCCACACATCCCAGGTAGCTACAGTGCCTTCAGAAAGTATTCAGTATTCATGCTGAAAGGTGAATTTGTCTCCCAGTGTCTGTTGGAATGCAGAATGAACCAGGTTTTCCTCCAGGACTTTGCCTGTGCTTAGCTCTATTTAGATGACAAGCATACCCATAACATGATGCAGCCACCACCATGATTGAAAATATGAAGAGTAGTACTCAGTGTTGAGTTGTGTTGGATTTGCCCCAATTATAACACTTTGTATTTCTTTGCCACGTTTATGCAGTACTACTTTAGTGCCTTGTTGCAAACAGGATGCATGTTTTGGAATATTTTTATTCTTTACAGGCTTCCTTCTTTTCACTCTGTCAATTAGGTTAGTATTGTAGAGTAACTATAATGTTGTTGATCCATCCTCAGTTTTCTCCTTTCACAGCCATTAAACGCTGTAACTGTTTTAAAGTCCCCATTGGCCTCATGGTGAAATCCCTGAGCGGTTTCCTTCCTCTCTGGCAACTGAGTTAGCAAGGATGCCTATATCTTTGTAGTGACTGGGTGTATTGATACACCATCCAAAGTGCAATTAATAACTTCACCATGCTCAAAGGGATACTTAAGGTCTGCATTTTTTATTTACCCATCTACCAATAGGTGTCCTTCTATGCGAGGCATTGGAAAACCTCCCTGGTCTTTATGATTGAATCTGTATTAGAAATGCACTGCTCTACTGAGGGACCTAAGAGATAATTATATGTGTGATGGTACAGAGATGAGGTAGTCATTGCACACAGAGTGATTTCATGGAACTTATTATGTGACTTGTTAAGCACATTTTTAACTCCTGAATTTATTTAAGTTTGCCATAACAAAGGGGCTGAATACTTATTGACTTAAGACATTTCAACTTTTTTTTCATTTTTTAATTTGTAAAAAGTTCTAAAAACATAATTCCACTATGACATTATGGGGTATTGTTTGCAGACAAGTGACACAAAATATAAATGTAATCCATTTTAAATCCAATCTATAACACAACAAAATCGAGGCACTGTATTTACCATTCCAGGCATCTATTTACCCCACCCATCCCAGGCCGCTATTTACCCCACCCATCCCAGGCATCTATTCGCCTCTCTGCCCCCACCTTCTCTCTGGGCCTGAGGACATCCCTGCCCCCACCTTCTCTTTGGGCCTGAGGACCTCCCTGCCCCACCTTTTCTTGGATCTTATACAGGTGTCTTCCCTTTCCCTCCCTGTTCCACAACTCTAGCCATTTTCTTTCAACCACTATTCGTATTAACCCCTTGGCTTCTGCTTGACTGATTTCCACCTCAAAATTAGGATGTTTAAGAGCCTGCTTGGCGATAACATCCACTTCCCCAGTCCCCTCTACTCCCACATGAGCTGGTACCTAGAACCTTACAACTACCCCCATCTGTCTCACCCTAAACAGGCAAAAATCTTATACAATACATATTGTCTGCTCATCAGACAAATGTAAGCTCATCAGTGCTGCACAGGAGTCAGAGTAGATGACTACCCTGTCTGGCCTCACCTCCTTCAGCCACTCTGCAGCCAATAGTATGGCCGTCAACTCCATTGTGTAAACAGATAAATAATCCATTGCTCTTCTTGTCACTGCCATCTTAAACTCAGGAACACTAAAAGCTGCTCCTGTCCTCCCTCCCTGTTTTAGGGTCCTTTGATCCATCTGTGAATATATTCAAGAACACACAGTACTGAGTTCTTAAATGTTCACTTATAATATTTACTGGATCAACTCCTCCCTCAACATCTCTTACCCTCTCAAACAACCCTAGGTCTATCATTGGCTGAGGGAGTAACCAAGGTGGGATAGCAGGAAGAACCACAGAGAGGCTGAACTCCTTCTCCTTGTAGGATGCGTAACCATATGTCCTTGAAGATTTACCCAATATGCCATGGTTAGTTGTTGTCTTCTTAACTTTAACAGCATCTCTCTCAACTCTACCTGCAGCACTGCCACCGGGGAGGTCCTGACTGCTCCACAACATATTCTTAAAGCTTGAGCCTGGATTACTTCTAGGTTTTTTAAAGATGTCGGAGCTGCTGATATATATGCTAGACTACCATAGTCCAGTGATGACCTTGATAGCACTACATATAACGTTTTCAACATCATTCTATCTGCCCCCCACTCCACTCATAACAGGCAACGCATCACATTCAATATTCTCCGGCCAAGTCATTCAAGTGTCGAACCAGACCCCCAGGGATCTAAACACTCCCACCCTCTCAAGATTCCATCCGTACAGCTTCAGGCATATTTCCTCCCCAACATTCCTTCTAGTAAAAAACACAGTCTGTATTTTCTCAACTGAGAACTTGAAGGCCCACCTGAGGGACCACTGATCAACTTGTCTTATCGCTTCTTGAACTCTCCCGGCTGTATGGGGAATATTTATCCCTCTCTTCCACAGAGTCCCGTCATCTGCAAATAATGACCTTCCATTTTCTGGTCTCACCTGGGAGAATCAGTGGTGTAAAGTACTTAAATATAAATACTTTAAAGTACTACTTAAGTCGTGTTTTTGGGGTATCTGTACTTTACTTAACTATTTATATTTTTGACTACTTTTACTTTTACTTCACTACATTCCTAAAGAAAATTATGTACTTTTTACAACATACATTTACCCTGACACCCAATAGTACTTGTTACATTTTGAATGCTTAGCAGGACAATAAAATTGTCTAATTCACACATTTATCAAGAGAACATCCCTGGTCATCCCTACTGCCTCTGATGTGGCGGACTCACTACACACAAATGCTTCATTTGTAAATTATGTCTGAGTGTTGGAGTACAGGATCCATCGTCCCTCCCCCTGCCTTTCCTGAACCCACTTTGATCTGGTGACATTAGGCCTCTGCTCTCCATGAAGTATGTCAGCCTTTCTGTTATTATCCTTCCATAAGTTTACAGACATGAGATGTCAACGCTATCAGCCTTTAACTTGATGGATGAGTAGGGTCTTTCCCTGATTTCCATATCGGCACCACTCCTGCCTGCTTCCAACTGTCAGGCAGCTTCCCTTCCTGCCACAACTTATTGTAAAGGCCAAATACTTTCCCCATTGCAGAGTCACTGAGATGAGCCATCATGATGTATTATATCTCATCCATTCCAGAAAACATTACCCCAGCTTTAGCTATCGCTCTTCATCTCATCCAACATAAAGAGGCATTCAATGCATCCTGCGCCATCTCTCTCTGATCCAGAATCCCTGGATGTGCTCCTCTGACCCTCTAATTCCCACGCTGTCCCTCCTCCGTCAGATTATTTGAGCTGTGCACCTTCACAAATGCCTGGGCTAACATCTCTGCCTTCTCCATGTCTCTCGTTGCAACAGGCTCCTCACTTTTAGCACAGGGAAAACCCAATCTTGTCTGATCCCACTCATCCTCTTAATCATACCTCTTCCACAGGAGTAGTCCTGCCTATGCTTCCACAGAACCGGCATCAATACTCCCTCTTAGCTGTCATCATGGCCCTCCTTACTACTGCTGCTTGACCTTGTTTATACTGTACCGTGCGCTGGTAGTTATGGGACCTTTTCAATATCCTGAAAGCCCCGTTTCAACTCTTCACATCTTCTCTGCACTCTTCAGTCCACCAGGGAACTGCCTTCCTCCTTCTCCATCCTGTAACCATGGGTAGCAACCTAGGCTTATCATTGGTTGAGGGAGCAACCAAGGTGGGATAGCAGGAAGAACCACAGAGGGGCTGAACTCCAAACCCTTAGCCTACAATTTCTGCGGCACCACAGAAATCTCAATCCACCGCATCCGCCGATATGGCCCTTCTGCATCTGTGGTGAAAAGTGGCAGATCTAGAGCTGTGTTTGTCAGACCATGAGACATCCTGAAAATCAGTCTTCTCACTAAAAACGCCAGTAGCGTCCAAACAGTCTGGGCTACACACTAATATGTGTTTCTATTGGCTAATAGCAGTAATGCCACATTCAAATACTGTTTTTATTTTATAACCCTAACCCTAAAATCAAATTGCTAAATGATCCTTGGTATGACCATCTTAAAACAATTCCCCTCCCCTGTCTTAGACAGGATTTAGACTCTAGAGGGTTAAAATCCCCAGAGTCTAAGTCCTGTCTAAGCTGGGTGGGTGGGTGAGGGGGGGTTAGGGGGGTTCTACTAAGCTAACATATGGAATTGATTTAAGATGGTCAAACCAAGAATCATTTAGCTATTTGATTTTAGGGTTAGGGTTATCTTGACCTTCTACACTCCCAAGGGCCATTAACTGTAGTCTCTTACACAGTTTGTAAAGGTTCACTATTACCAGATTCCCCAACCACACTCCTAACACTACATCCTCCTACTCAACAAGACTGTATGGGATCTTCTGCTTTATAAAGTTATTAAACCATTCCCCTGCCACCCAACCTAACCTTGTATTACAACATCTAGAGTAGTTTTAAGCCGTGTCTCCAGGAGATATAAATCCTCAAGAAACTGTTTGAACTCTTGTCCATTGGTTATCAAACTTTTCACATTCCGTTGGAAGATTAACACTGTTATGAACATGAACCCAGACATGATTCCTGGCTGGACTGCTTCCCAATCTTGAGGTCATCTATCACATTTTCCCATGACAGTACTGTGATCCCTATATACTTTACTGCCTGATCCAAAATTATCTCAATACTCTTAGATTTCTCACTTACTGCTCAGTTGATTGCTTCTGTTATGAATGTAACAACCTTTCTCATGTCTACCAGTCTTGTGTTCTCCCCCATTCTGCTCCCTACATCACACCCAACCTGCATCGCAATCTGTCTAGGAATACCTGCTCTTCTAGGTGCCCCACTTGTCTCTATCTGAACTACCTTCACTGCTTCTATGTATGTGATTTTATGCTCACTCCTCACTTGATGGGATTCCACCTGTCTTTTCATCACTGCACAACCCCCATGAGTCACACTATGGGCACCCCCACAGTTACACCACTTTAACTGTACCCCATTTCCACATTCTCCATATGCATGTTGTCCTTCACACTTCACACATTTCCTTTAGCCTTTACACACCACCAACACATGCCCAAACCTTTGAGCAGTTATAGCAACGCAATGGTTTCGGAACATAAGCTCACACATAGTAACTTGTATACCCAATCCTAACATTTTCTGTCAGTAGTGAATCGAACCTCCCTCATCACTACTCTCCCCTGACGAGACCTGCAAAAGATCCTCTGTCTTCCTCTTCTTCACATCTACTTACCCTTCTCTTCCTCCACCTCTTTTCCCCTCCACTGCTACACTCCATCCCATCTTCCTCCACTCCTAACCTCCCAACCTTTCCATCCATCTCTGCTCCAGTCACAGCCCAGTGTTGCTTAACCACCTCCACACCAACACTCAAAAACCTGGCGCTTTCCAATCCAAATCGGACACTGTCGATGCAAATCCTCGCAAATCCCAAACACCCACACAGTATATGCATGATGCCAGATCCTACACCTTGAGAGTTTCTCTGCATATGTTCCCACCCATCCCAGGTAATTAACTACGCCACACATCCCAGGTAACTGATTACATTCTCTCCTCAGTGTAATTCCATGCGGTCGCTGTCCGTCAAGCTTAACATTGAGTTAACTATTACCCACCATGTGCCCTTGGAGAGTTCCCAATGAGCTTGACACCCGACAATGGCTCAACACTCATCGTACAGGGCAACTTTAACCTCCCGGCGCCTGACTTTCCAACTATTTCTTTTCACTCCTTTCCTTTTTTGACCTCACCCTTTCCCAGTCCCCTCCAACTCACAAGGCAGGAAATACACTTGACTTCATCTTCACTAGAGGCTGTTCGCCTTCTAATCTCACTGCAACGCCGCTCCGTGCCTCTGATCACTACTTTGTTTCCTTTTGTTAACATCTCTCCTCCAAACCTACCCACTCAGCCCCTACCCAGGTGGTCATGTGCCACCGCAACTCTCTCACTATCGTTCTCAGAGCGATCTTCTTGACCCTAACAAGTCAGGCTTCAAGACGGGTCACTAAACTGAGACTGCTCTTCTCTGTGTCACAGAGACTCTCCATAATGCTTGAGACTATAGTTTTGGTTTCTTCTTCGAAGATGAGTCAAATCCATTTTAATATACTTTTTAATTCTCAGCACAGAAAAACATAATGTGTTGATATTTTATGCACATCTCTAATAGCATTAGGTTCAGTGTTGTTGTTACCTTGTAATGTACAACTCAGAGAATTCATAACTCCCAGGGTGTATTGTTAGGGTGTTCATTCTGCTTCATTCTTTCTGTCATGTTTACTTTTTCTCCTGAGGGAGCTTGTGTCTCTTTCATGCCCTACTACCTAAAGTGTGTTTCTTTGAAAGAGCAGAAAAGGGCGGTTTTGACTAGATGGTATGCTCTCCTAACCTGCTACAGAAAGTATCTTCTGTCCGTATCTGTACGCCATCTAGGAGGATGGAGGATGTATCAAACATAATAAAAGCCAGCCAATCTAGGTAAGGGGATGTGAGGGAAAAACAGACAGGAGGAAATAGCTAAACACATTTCCTTTGTTTGTTGGCTTAACATAATTGTTGGGAAAGCAGCATCAATAATTGATGGGTTACACAAGTGACCTGAATGAGGCAGGATCCCTCCATGGTGTTACATTGTGATGGTAACTGTCTCTGATCCTATCATTGTTAATGAGTGCATTGTGATGGTAACTGTCTCTGATCATATCAATGTTAATGAATGCATTGTGATGTTAACTGTCTCTGATCATATCATTGTTAATGAATGCATTGTGATGGTAACTGTCTCTGACCCTATCATTGTTAATGAATGCCAGTGTAATAATAGGTCACATTCCAGTCCTCCTTTCCCCCGGCTACTTTGTACAGGGTCAGCGACTTTCTACACTCTTCCAAAAGGGCTCTTTGGGTGTCCCCATAGGAGAACCCTTTTTGGTTCCAGGTAGAACCTTTTTTGGTTCCAGGTAGAACTATTTTGGGTTACATGTATAACCCTCTGTGTAAAGGGTTCTACATGGAAATCAAAAGGGTTCTACCTGGAACCAAAAAGGGTTCTTCAAAGGGTTCTCCTATGGGGACAGCCAAAGAACCCGTTTAGGTTCTAGATATAACCTTTTTTTCTAAGAGTGTAGTGAGGAAACACCAGTGTTGTCCTGTTTTCTGGTTAATTGCTGCTGGACACGTGCTTTGTGTTGGAGCTATGGGGTGAAGTGTCCCTCGATGACAACGACATGGCACTACGCCGTTGCTCTTCCCTAGGGCCTCCCTCAATGAAAACATTTATCTGGAAACGTTTACGTAACATCCAGCCGTTAACTTCTGCAGCTGCAAACACCATGCTCTACCAACTGAGCCTCACGGGATATTATTGTGTATGAACTTCAGTTACTTTAAATACTCTTCCATGAGAACCAGTCTGTTCTGGTGGTCTCAGAAAGCATCTGTCCACCAGACTGCCATGTCCTGACCTACACATATCTATTCGGTACTTCTGAATGGCCGATCAGAACACCATGCTCAGTGGTAGGGAATAATGTTTCTTCCCTTTATCGTAAATCCTTCTCTCCTACTGGGGCAGGGAACACTGTGTTCTCCAGTACATACCATCTAAGTCTTTATTGTGGGAGTGAGTGTCTCATTGTTGAGATACTAATTCTCTGTCTGTGTGAAGCTATGGGAAACAATACTCTTGCCATACTTTCCACAGCAGTGTCTCACAAATACGAGAATAGCTTTTACTATCTGCTTTATAGTCACAGAGAGTGCTTTATTTGGTCATATAACTATCCGCACCTCTCCGTTTTCTGATCCTGAAACGTCAAGGTTGTGGTGCAGATTAAATGATAAATGAGAGACACAGAAACTGGGTGTCTGGAATCTGACCAAACTTGCTGTGCATTTTAAAACTGTTTCAACACTCTTCTCTCTTTGTTGAAAATGAAAGTGTGGGCATCAGGGCGATGCCTGAAGTCCATAAATTCTTACAACACACCTGGGATGAAAGGTAAAGCTGCTCACGTTCATTATATAACAACTCATGTTACACACACTGACAGTGTGCTACTTAAGACTGTGATCCTTCAAATATCTCTGTTAAACTCTCATACACTCACATATGAATGTATTGCTCATACTCTCTCTCTCTCTCTCTCTCTCTCTCTCTCGCTCTGTCTTTACCTCTCTCTCTACCTCTCTATACTGTATCTCCCTCTATCTCTCTATACTGTATCTCCCTCTCTATACTGTATCTCTCTCTACCTCTCTATACTGTATCTCCCTCTCTACCTCTCTATACTGTATCTCCCTCTCTACCTCTCTATACTGTATCTCCCTCTCTACCTCTCTATACTGTATCTCTGTCTATCTCTCTATACTGTATCTCCCTCTCTATCTCTCTATACTGTATCTCCCTCTCTATACTGTATCTCTCTCTATCTCTCTATACTGTATCTCCCTCTCTATCTCTCTATACTGTATCTCCCTCTCTATCTCTCTATACTGTATCTCCCTCTCTACCTCTCTATACTGTATCTCCCTCTCTACCTCTCTATACTGTATCTCTCTCTATCTCTCTATACTGTATCTCCCTCTCTACCTCTCTATACTGTATCTCTCTATATCTCTCTATACTGTATCTCCCTCTCTACCTCTCTATACTGTATCTCTCTCTATCTCTCTATACTGTATCTCTCTCTCTCGCTCTCTCTGTATCTCTCTCTCTCGCTCTCTCTGTATCTCTCTCTCTACCTCTCTATACTGTATCTCTCTCTCTACCTCTCTATACTGTATCTCTCTCTCTCGCTCTCTCTTTATCTCTCTCTACCTCTCTATACTGTATCTCTCTCTCTACCTCTCTATACTGTATCTCCCTCTCTCTCGCTCTCTCTTTATCTCTCTCTCTACCTCTCTATACTGTATCTCTCTACCTCTCTATACTGTATCTCTCTCTACCTCTCTATACTGTATCTCCCTCTCTCTCTCTCGCTCTCTCTTTATCTCTCTCTACCTCTCTATACTGTATCTCCCTCTCTACCTCTCTATACTGTATCTCCCTCTATCTCTCTATACTGTATCTCCCTCTCTATACTGTATCTCTCTCTACCTCTCTATACTGTATCTCCCTCTCTATCTCTCTATACTGTATCTCTCTCTCTCTCTCTCGCTCTCTCTTGATCTCTCTCTCTATCTCTCTATACTGTATCTCTCTATCTCTTTCTCATCTCTATTCAATTTCAATTTAAGGGCTTTATTTACATGGGAAACATATGTTCTCTCTATCTCGACTGTATCGCTCTCTCTCTATCTCTCTCTCTCTATCTCTCTTGTAATATATGGTAAGTAAGTGGCGTAATACAGTAAAGTAAATATGGTTCTTTCTTATGTCCATGTGGTTACCTGTGATGAAGTCTGCAGAATGTAAATATGGGGTGGGGCTACTCTGGCTCACCACGTCTTTGTTTCAGAAATGGCCTTTGTTTATTATGAAAGGCTGCGCACAAGAGGGCATCATGGCATTAAGATGGATGGAACATTACACATCTGTATGTTTTACTGGCATTAGGATGGATGGAACATTACACATCTCTATGTTTTACTGGCATTAAGATGGATGGAACATTACACATCTGTATGTTTTACTGGCATTAGGATGGATGGAACATTACACATCTGTATGTTTTACTGGCATTAGGATGGATGGAACATTACACATCTCTATGTTTTACTGGCATTAGGATGGATGGAACATTACACATCTGTATGTTTTACTGGCATTAGGATGGATGGAACATTACACATCTGTAATGTTCCATCCATCCTAATGCCAGACGAAACAATGTGTCGGAGGAAACACTGTTCAACTGGCAACCAGGGTCAGCCTCCAGGCACCCGGTCCACCACATGGAGTCGCTAGGGCGTGATGAGCCAAGTAAAGCCCCCCCCCCTGTCCAAACACTCCCGTAACCCGAAGTTACAGGTACTGTGTTCAACACCCCCCAGCTACACAGACGATAGAGTTACAGGTATTGTGTTCAACACCCCCCAGCTACACAGAGGATAGAGTTACAGGTACTGTGTTCAACACCCCCCAGCTACACAGATTATAGAGTTACAGGTACTGTGTTCAACACCCCCCAGCTACACAGACGATAGAGTTACAGGTACTGTGTTCAACACCCCCCAGCTACACAGATTATAGAGTTACAGGTACTGTGTTCAACACCCCCCAGCTACACAGATTATAGAGTTACAGGTACTGTGTTCAACACCCCCCAGCTACACAGACGATAGAGTTACAGGTACTGTGTTCAACACCCCCCAGCTACACAGAGGATAGAGTTACAGGTACTGTGTTCAACACCCCCCAGCTACACAGACGATAGAGTTACAGGTACTGTGTTCAACACCCCCCAGCTACACAGACAATAGAGTTACAGGTACTGTGTTCAACACCCCCCAGCTACACAGACGATAGAGTTACAGGTACTGTGTTCAACACCCCCCAGCTACACAGGCTGGTCTGTGGAAACACCAGCAGACCTGAGCCACAAGGACACTATCATATCATACATTTCCCAAATTTGCATTTTGTATTTGTCATTTTACATGGCATATGCTTTATATGTTTTTACCATAATTCTCATTTGTTCAGAAACGTCCACTTCACAAAATGTTAACATTTATCAAATATTTTGTATCAACCAACATATCAGCAATTCACAAATATAAAATGTTATATACTGTACATGTTTAAGATTAAGCAATATCCCCCTCTCTTATTAGGCCCCTCCCCTCCCCGAACCCAACAGCACCATTTGGCCCCCAGGAGGAGGATTTGTGTTGCAACTACATTCATCACGTGCTTCCTCTCCCATTTACGGGAGAAGCGGGAATGGGGTTACTGCATTAAGTTGTGTTGTATGTTCTGTTAATGAAGAAGAACCCTATTTTGATATTGTGGCAGCAGGACGTAATCATTAGACAGATACTGGTTGAGAATGTGACCCTTGAAATCACGCCCTGCCCACAGGGAGAGCAGACCAATTGTCATGCTCAACCCATGGCTAACTATTAGCATGGGTCCTCTGCCTTATTCAGGACTGGGAATGGGGGAGGGTGGGACGGTGTGTGAGTAGGCCCATAGCATGTCTTTACCCATGTGTGGTGGGGGAAAGAAAGCAGTCAGAGGCAGGCCCAGGAGATGGGGTGTTTTCTGCCAGCTATTCAATGGTTAACCCAAGAGAGAGAATCAGGATATGGAACATAGTACACAACAAAACACACACACATACACTTATATACATTAGAATCTATAAGTACTTTGACACATTCAAAATTTAAAAAATATACCAAATATTCATGTATGTTAAAAGTTACAAATAGAATGTTCAATGCTGTTTCATTTTCGAAGCAGATCACTTTGTTGTCTTTGCATGGGAATCTGAATGATTCTGCCGTCAAAACCGCTATGATGCTCTGCTTTAATAATCAAGTCAAAACATTGTCTGAACTTCCTGGTGTGGGATTTCCCATGGCTGCAGTGGTTTTTAGGCCATGACATCACCATCACACAAGGATGTTTTTAAACTGAACATGGAGAAGTAGGTTAGGCCTGGGAAAACCCCACTACAGCTCTGGCAGCATGGAAATCAACTGTAAACATTGGGGGACGGGAGATGCAAAAACAAAACAGATGGACTGAGAAGAGTTTTTCTAATGTAAAGAAAGAGCAAGTAGAAAGGGTAAACATTTCCTTTATAAACTCTACAAAGGGGCTTGTAGAGATCCTATTAAATGACGCAATATGTATTCTAATTCGTAGTTCTATGGTTACTACAGTGTTATTTTAACTGTTGTTTTTCACAGGAGGGTTGTTTAAACAAACCACTCCCCTATCTTCTTTAGCCTCCGTGGGAAGGAGTACATTCTCTCTAGTTCAGCACATTCCTCACATCCTTAATTCCATCACATTCCAGAGGACCCCTTATCTTCCCTTTCGCTGACCCCCACAGCCAAACAGAGGAGGAAGGACAATGCTGTGATTGGTGCAAAGCCAAGCGCTGGCGATCACCGAAACATTTTGTTTGTTATTTATCACAAATGACAGAACATAGACTAGGCAGCATAAACCACCAACCATTAGATGAGGACAATTGTGAATATCTTACCTAATGACGGAGGTGCTGCGACTACTCACCAAACCCTCTTACTTTTAAACAACTCTAAAAAATAATGTTCTGCTCACCTCCTTATTGGGAGGTATTTCAGAGAACAGAGGGATGTCTGAGACAGTGTGGCGTGATGGTAGGTGACTTCCTGGTCCTCTGTCTTAGGAGAACATCACTGCTGATTACATCTTTCTCATCCCACATTTTTTCAGAATGAGAGAAGAGAGAAAACATGTTGTTGACAACTTCAACACTGATGAGTCTGTTTTGGTGATCACACTCATAGAAAAATAAACTTGCAGGGTTAGAGTTTCAGAATCAGAATAAGAGAATACATGCCATGTTCAGAAAACCAGAGCCATCAGACAAGTTTAAAAAAAAAAATCCCATCTTGATAATACTTCTAATTACTACTTGCTACATCACTACAATTGACTGGGCGCATGCTGGGTTTGTTTTTCTGGGCTGAGTTGTTCCCCCTGCTGAGACAAAGGGCAGCTTTAACACCCTCCCCTAATTGTAGGGTAATCTCTGTCAATCTTTGTCAAGCAGGGATGGAATTTAAAGTCCTACTCCAGTCTCCTTTTCACCTCATTTATCACCTGATTTGCTTAACAAAAGGCACATCTCAATAGGTGGTCCAGGTATCCTCATGACAAGGCACCAGAGGGAGGGGTTTTGGGGGGGTGGACCTTCCCTCTTTTGTTCTCTTTTTCTCCTGTATTGTTCCTCAAGCAAGGGAATAGATGGTCCCCGGAGGCAAATGAGGCAACAGGACTGCTTTGAGACAACAGACTGGGATGTGCTATGTGAGGCTCAGGGGGAGGACATTGATGGACTTACAGACTGCATAACGGACTATATACATTTTTGTGTAGACAACACCGTACCCACCAGGAAGGTACACTGTTTTATCTGAATAATTGAATTAGGCCCACAGAAGTATACCTACGGAGGAGGATCTTCTATGAAGGAACTTTGAATGTCTTTGAACTTCAGAGAGTTGGCTTAACTAACGTTGGACCCGATTTAGCTCTTGATCATGACTCTTAGTTCCATTACATTAAACATAATGCCACCAAGAGTTTTCGAGACCTAGACCAGAGCTAGGTAACAAGCTAGCTAGCTAACAAGCTTTTGTGTGCAGAGTGGCACCAGAATGTAAATAAAAATTAAAAAGTCTTACCTTTTTATATTTAATAAATACAATGTGAGACGTGATAACAATAGTATCCTTAACTAGCATTGAAAAATGTAATCCATTCTTCTCTAATTAAAAATCTCTCGCCCAAATGTTTTTATGATGCTTGTAACGTAGCTAAAGTAGACTATCCATGCTTCGGAGGGAGGGGAGGGGCAGGTAACACACACAAACACTGGAAAAGATTTTCAGCTGGCAGGCAGGCAGAAACTGGAATAAGTTTCTGAGTGACAGTGAGGGCTTTGTAATAGTCACTTTGTTGCGTTTTCACTGTCGTTCTCGGTTCTGGTTCCTCTAATAATTGTTTTATTTTCCGTTTTTCTCTTCTCTGAACCGGTTCCAACCCATTTTCTACTAACCCAGTCTGAAAAGTATTAGCTCTGGGATAGAGGGATAGCTTAATTTCTATCACTGCTGTCTAGCCACAGATGACATTTTGGGCACCTGTGCTCTCACCATTCATTACTCCTAAGATGGATGCCCATCACGTCAGAGAGCCCTTGTCCTATGAGCGAAAAGCCTCCACACACTGCTTTCAGGGCCCTTAAAATGGTTTTCGTCATTAGGACAACATTTGGAGCATTAGGTCAACAGTGGGAAAGTAGGCTGGCATTGGGGGCTCCTCAGCAGGTACCATGTTTTGTGCTGCTACAATGTTGTGTTGCTACCATGTTGTTGTCATGTTATGTTGCTACCATGCTGTGTTGTCATGTGTTGCTGCCTTGCTGTGTTGTTGTCTTAGGTATCTCTTTAGGTAGTGTTGTTTTGTCTCTCTTGTCATGATGTGTGTTTGGTCCTATATTTATATTTTATTTATTTGTATTTATTATTTTATTTCTAATACCAGCTCCCGTCCCCGCAGGTCTTTTGCCTTTTGGTAGGCCGTCATTGTAAATAAGAATTTGTTCATAACTGACTTGCCTGGTTAAATAAAGGTTAAATAATGTAAAATAAATTAAAATAAAACCACTGGTCCAGGGTATATCTTTACTGGTTTCTCTCCACCTCTTGTAGAGTGGCATCAGGTGGGGTCTAGAGACAGAGTGGCATCAGGTGGGGTCTAGAGACAGAGTGGCATCAGGTGGGGTCTAGAGACAGAGTGGCATCAGGTGGGGTCTAGAGACAGAGTGGCATCAGGTGGGGTCTAGAGACAGAGTGGCATCAGGTGGTGTCTAGAGACAGAGTGGCATCAGGTGGGGTCTAGAGACAGAGTGGCATCAGGTGGGGTCTAGAGACAGAGTGGCATCAGGTGGGGTCTAGAGACAGAGTGGCATCAGGTGGTGTCTAGAGACAGAGTGGCATCAGGTGGGGTCTAGAGACAGAGTGGCATCAGGTGGGGTCTAGAGACAGAGTGGCATCAGGTGGGGTCTAGAGACAGAGTGGCATCAGGTGGGGTCTAGAGACAGAGTGGCATCAGGTGGGGTCTAGAGACAGAGTGGCATCAGGTGGGGTCTAGAGACAGAGTGGCATCAGGTGGGGTCTAGAGACAGAGTGGCATCAGGTGGGGTCTAGAGACAGCTGTAGAGGTGATTTGTTGCCCTTCTCTGAAGGAGCATGACAGTATTGGGAGGAAAATGCGTTTACCTCAAGTGAGAATATTTGTGTTGATGGACGAGTGTATCGTGGAAACCAGAATCCCAAGCCCAGCACTTGGCCAACTACTCTACACAGAGAGCCCACCTTCGTCGGACTCAACCTCTATGACACTGGACATATAGGTTAATATATCAGTCAACTCAACCAGTTAAATCCAGCTACAGCAGGCAGTTACTGCAAACACTTTTTCTTGTGTCATGCAGGAAATGTCATTAGATTGTCCGAGGGTGGAGTACAGGGCAGAACAGAGCAAAAGGTTCCTGCTCTGGAGTCATGGTATAACCAAATTGAACTATTTGGCACTATTTGGCTTGCAGCATCTATATTGCATAAAGAGGAAATTACATAACAAGGCCAAATACAAATATTCACAAACATAAAAAATACATTGAGAAATATTCAAATTGTGACCTTTCTTTTGGACCAAAAAAGGAAGCAACATTTCTTGCATTTGTTTCTTAAGGACTCATACTGCGGGCCTATTCCACAGAGCAATTATATTTTTCCCGGTCCATTCCTGTCGCAAAGAGGAGTGTCTGGCCCAGATTGACCTATGGAGGTGAGAAGGCCGCCACTTCCAGGGCTAATATCAGAGCAGGTTTGTGAATAGAATGTTGTCAAATGGCACCTCACACCAGGTGATGTGAAGGGAATTGAGTTTGAAGATTGGACGGGGCAGCTGGAATACTGCATGCTTCCAAGTGCAGCTAATAAAAGAGTGTGCCACCGTGGACAGATGGGGCACTATGTTGCTGTCACTCAAGCTTTGCTGATCGGGCAACTTAGTATCGTCACTGGGAAGTGCGGTCTTTACACTGGCATTTCATTGCTCTCCTGCAGCTCTGTTTTCAGACCCATGTTCACACTCCTTAACCCATCCCCTGGCCAATTTACTATGAAATAAGATTAAAGTCCTTGGCCTCTGCCCTTTCGCCTGGACAGTACAGGCCTATACCTCAGTGTATAAAGGTCGTAACACATATAAGATCCTTGTCAGGTGGTAGGCCTAGAAAGGTCTATGTGTTCCAGGTTATTGCACATTACATAAGCAGAAATAAACAGTTCTAAGAATGTCCTTTGTGGTTAAACAATATTTTTTATGCTGTCCAGTGCATTGATTCATGGATTGCATCAGTGATTTGCATTGATTAACAAAGCAGTGGCCTAATACTGCACCTGTGTCATTACAGAATTATTATTTTACGTTTGTTTCTTCCCTCTCTGTAAAAAATAGACTAGCAAATTAAAATGTATAAATATATACAGGTAACTGCAAAAATGTAAATATATATATATTTTTTATTTTTTATTTAACCTTTATTTAACTACGTAAGTCAGTTCAGAACAAATTGACGGCCTACCCCGGCCTAACTCGGATGTCGCTGGGCCAATTGTGCCCCGCCCTACGGGACTCCCAATCACAGCCGGTTGTGATACAGCATGGATTCGAACCAGGGTGTCTGTAGAGACACCTCTAACACTAAGATGCCTTAGACCGCTGCGCCACTTGGGAGTCACTTGAGTAAATTAGTATATTGAAAGCAGCTGCTTCCACAGGAGTGTGGTTCCTGAGTTAATTAAGCTATTAACATCCCATCATGCTTAGGGTCATGTATAAAAATGCTGGGCAGGCTATTATTTTGGCTACCATGGCTATGCCGTATAGTATGACGATGTTCCCATCCACAGGGCATGAGTGTTCAATGAGAGGTTGGATGAGCATGAAAATGATGTACGTAAACCATACGACATGGCCTTCTCAGTCACCAGATCTCAATCCAATTGAACACTTATGGGAGATTCGGGAGCAACGCCTGAGACATCAATTTCCGCCACCATCAACAAAATACCAAATTATGGAATTTGTCATGGAAAAGTGGTGTCGCATCCCTCCAGTAGAGTTCTACACTTGTAGAATCTATGCCAAGGTGCATTGAAAGAAGCTGTTCTGGCTCGTGGAGGCCCAACGCCCTATGTTGGTGTTTTGTTTATTTTGGCAGTTATATGTAGCCTACCTAATGTTATATTTAAAAGTGGTTTCTTTGTTTGAGGAGCTTTTCCTATGGCTATTTGCAATAACTCAATGACCATATTGCACAAAATGACAAAATCATATTTTTCATGTCTCTGTTGCAGCTAAACGTTTACATATCAAAGCCTGATAGTAGCATTAATATAGTCAACCATGACAATGAATAGCCAAACAAACCATAACTCAGAGAGACAGAGGGAGAGAGAGAGAGTGTGTAATGTTAACTTTTATTTTTTATCGTTTATTTCACTTTTGTTTATTATCTACTTCACTTGCTTTGGCAATGTTCACATACAGTATGTTTCCCATGCCAATAAAGCCCTTAAATTGAAATTGAAATTGAGAGAGCGAGACAGAGGAAAGGAGGAGGAGACAGAGGGGGGGCGTTCAAACAATGATGTGCTGCGCGGGAAAAGAAGGCTCCAGAGGGAGGGGTAAATGGATGTCTTTTATCTCGAGTTTCCCACATCCTGCAACCAACTAAAAACGAGGCCACCCAATTTGAAAGAATGCATGGTATGCGGCTATTATAAATAGCGCTTTAGTGTGGAGTAGACTACTATTGTTCGCCAATTCAAATAAAAACTATAGTTTAGTTCTCACTTCGAATAGTAAGTGAGAACATTGTCCTGATGTGAAAATAATAGGCTATAGCATATTGTGGGGTTAAAACAATAGACCCAATACCTTGATCAACTGATACAGAATGCGCTACATTATATCCCTGCGACAGTAGACATATTTGCAACATAACATTTATGAAGCATTTTTGTCAAGTTAGACCGAAATCTCGCAGCATAGCATTGCATTAGGATAACATTATATTCCAAAATGCATATAGGCTAAACCAACTCTGGCATAGCCTATTTGGGGTAAAGGATAATGGTATATTGTGAACAACAGTTCGTTTTATAACAAACAAATTACGTTCTAATAAAAATATGTTTCATAAAAGACAAGCATGCAACATAAGAACTCAGTAACAGTAACCCTCCATACATTCACATGCATACTGCATCTCGCATGCAAGGAGGGGAGTAGTTGGCCCAAATATATCTTGAATTTGCATTTCCTTCCAAGTGCAGTAAAATAAAAAAGCTTATTTTGCCGCGTTTTAATTCCCGCCACGTCTAGTCTAGCCGGTTAAGGCTTTTCTTTTTCTTTTAATTCTGTGATTGACGTGTGTTTGGATAGTCTACAATCCTCACCATTGGTGGAGAATGAGTGGTGGGCGGAGAAAAGAATGACGATCGACCTTGTGGTTACTCCCATTTACTATAGATATATATTTGTCCTTCCGCTGCCCTTACTCAAATTCAAGGAGCCGGTCTCTTAGCGACGAAGCGCATTAGGAGCTTATTTTCTTTAAATTTGACTTACTGTTTTACAAGTAATTGTTGAGGTTGTCAGTAGTCACATTTTGCAATTGGGATAGTCGTTATTTCCACTCACTGGATACGGTAGCATTTATATTCAAGGATCAAATACGAGTCTTCACTAGATCCGGATCAGAGGATTCCTGACGCATTTTTTTACAAGCTGCAACAACGTGGCTCACACGGCCGATAGTGGAACTGGATCCCACGACGGAATATTTGTAGATTAACTCAAACCAATTTCTTGGATTACAGGAATGCTGCTGTCGAAATTAAACTCATTCGCTCATATCTCCACCGTTGATATGCCGGCGAAAATCCAGCTTCAAAATCACCAAGGTTAGATAAAGCTTTTGTTGTTCGCCAGAGCTCTAGTTCGCTAACGTTTATATGCTAGCTTGTTAACTAGCTACTATAGCTAGTTGGCCTCGCAATACAGTTACTGTATTTTAATTAATCGTTTTCACGTTCTGTTATTTCGATGATTTTTGCATTCACCTATGTCACTTTACACTAGGCGGAAGCGTTTTATTAACCATATGTTCTTGTATATTTACAGGGAAGGAGAGGGAGCCATTTGAAAAGGTTTACCAAGTCGGCGCTGTGCTGGGAAGTGGCGGATTTGGCACAGTGTATTCTGGCACGAGAATTACAGATGGAGCACTGGTTAGTATTTATTTATTTTTTTCCTTTCGCATTCTTTGAAAACAGTTAAGGTGTTAAACATCCAGGTCGGCTAATCGGTTCCTCGTGTTATTTCAAGTAAGAATTTTTTTTCTTCTCACACACAGGTTGCTGTCAAACATGTGGCCAAGGATCGTGTCTCGGACTGGGGAGAGTTGGTAAGGATGCTTTTGGTTGTGAATTTTAGCTAGTTTAACCAAAGTAATTGTAGTTGATCATATGTTGTACCGTTGGCTGTAGAAATTAAAATATATTTCTATTTTATTTTCAGCCCAATGGCTCTCGCGTCCCTATGGAGATTCTACTCTTGAAGAAAGTTGAAAATGGAGCTCGGGGAGTGATAAAGATGCTGGACTGGTATGAGCGACCTGACAGCTTTATTATTGTCATGGAACGACCAGAGAACGCCAAGGACCTATTTGATTTCATCACTGAGAAGGGGGCCTTACCAGAGGAGCTGGCAAAGAACTTTTTCCGTCAGGTTCTTGAAGCCGTGCGACACTGCCACAACTGTGGTGTTGTACACAGGGACATCAAGGACGAAAATATCCTCATCGATCTTCGGACGGGCGAAATTAATCTGATTGACTTTGGATCTGGGGCATTGCTCAAAGACACTTTCTACACCGACTTCGACGGTAAGCATCCCAGTTGATAGACTTGATAGATAACCGTAGCCAGTTTGGGTAGTTTAACTGAATGTGTTGATTTGAGCGCCGCCCTTTGGAGGAAAAGTGTATTTTTACAACTCAAAGTTTGTAAACATTGTCACATGTCAGGCTGTCCTCCACACATGCACTCACACACCTACTGTCATGCTCACTGGCGCCTGACCCCAATAGGAGGCGCAGCTATTGTTAATCATCTTTTAATCCATAATATAACAAATTTATTTAAAACATTTTTTTCTTATATTGTACATTTTTGATAGGATTCTTTGGCACTTGTTGATAGAAATAGAACACATAATTGAATCTAACTATAATTCTTAATATTCGCAGGCACTAGAGTGTACAGCCCACCAGAATGGATCAAATACCATCGGTACCATGGGCGGTCAGCCACAGTTTGGTCTCTGGGTGTCCTGCTGTATGACATGGTGTGTGGAGATATCCCCTTTGAGCAGGACGAGGAGATTGTTCGAGGCCAGGTGCTCTTCAGACGAAGAATCTCCACAGGTGAGCCCAAAACAAACCACCTCAAACCTAATCAGCTAAACCAGTGGAATATTACTAATGTATTAGTCATTGTGTGTCCAGTCTAGGAACTGACTGTTATCCCCATTCTTCTTTCAGAGTGCCAGCAGTTGATCAAGTTGTGCTTGTCCCTGAGACCTGCTGAGAGGCCATCGTTTGAGGACATCATCAATCACCCGTGGATGCAGAGCACAGTGTCCTCTACAGATCAGAGCAATGAGATCAGACTGCATAGCATCAGCCCTGAGCCTACTGCCTTCACCACCGTGGTGGCCCAGTGACTGCATCACTGCACTGACTGACTAGTGTTACACCCAGAAGACTGACGTGGCTGTACACTGAAATGCAACATACTATACAGAAGGAAGTTACAGATTACTTTTGTTGAATCTCTTTCTCTTGTGGCCAGACCACACCTGTTCACTCAGCTTTTGGACTTCATGAAAAGTCCATAATGGCTACTTAATTGGCCACTAATAGCGAAAGCTATTCTCACCTCTACGAAGGACTTGCTCTGTAATATTGGCTGTGGTGTGAGACTGTTCGCCAGAAAGTCCATCCCTACTCCTGTGATTGTTCTGCTGGATGCATGAACAAGTGGACAGACTTTGTTACATAACTAGCTACTAACCAGCCACTGTACTCTGCCCTTGCTCACTGATGAGTGGGTGTCAGAGGAAGCAAAAAGGAGCAAATCTAAGCGCCTTTGGTGTGAGTCAGAATGTTGGGACCCTGGAAATACTTGAATTTCATAAAGCCAACATACTACTTCTTTTAAAAAATTAAGAATACATTACAAGGCTTTATTTCCTATCTCATAGGCCTAGATCAGTAAAGCCTATGCTGTATTTCAATGTCAACAGCAACAAGATGACCTCATATGGTGCGAAAAATTACCTGAACTTACCTCACTCTCCTGCATCTGGCTCTGAGCATGTAACTCCTGTCTTCACACCTACCACTCACATACACCTGAATGCACACTGAAATGCAAAGCACCACACTGAAATATTAAATGTTCTGCTCTTTTGTTTATGGCTAAACATGTATCTGTCTTTCGCCTAACAGGCTAGCATTGAGGCCATTGAATAATATTTATTTGTGGTTTTTCTTTCACTTGAGCTGCGTGGAATTATTTATTTATTTAAAGAGAATTTTGGCTGTATATTTCATTCCACAGTTATTGAAGGGCCCACAGATTATTTAAACTTATTTTGACCATGTTTATGGTTTGAAAATCTTCTGAGCAGAAGTGTGTGTAAATAACCTTCAAAGCACTTCCATTTTAATGTAACATTGAACATCTACTGATAACGTTTTTTGTCTTCTGTGGATTTGGATGAAATGACTCTTGCATACATACAGCAACTTGTTTTCACCTCTAGTTGCATGATTGCAGCTTGTTTTTTCAACCAAATTTAAATTGTAAATTGTTAAAATATTTTTATACATTTTCCAATAAATATTTTTTTTACCTTGACTTTTGTCTCAAATTGTTTTATTTCATGATATTATTTCTACCATGAGCCTGGTATGTCAAGTCCAAACACAAGCTGGAGCATAGCTTAAAACCTCAATCATATTTCACATTTGTATTAGATTGACATGAATGAACAGCAAGAGGAGTTACCACCACTGTTCCACCAAGCACTTGCAAAAGAGTTTTACATTTTATTTGACCTTCATTTAACTAGGCAAGTCAGTTAAGAACAAATTCTTATTTACAATGAAGGCCTACCTGACGGGTATACAGAGATGACCAGTTTACAGAGGAGTATAGAGTGCAGTGATGTGTCCAATAAGGAGAATTGGTGGCAGATCTGATGGCCGAATGGTAAAGAACATCTAGCCACTCGAGAACACCCTTACCTGCCGATCTATAAATTGTCTCTGTAATCTAGCATGGGTAGGATGGTCATCTGAACCAGGGTTAGTTTGGCAGTTGGAGTGAAAGAGAAGCGATTACGATAGAGGAAACCAAGTCTAGATTTAACCTTAGCCTGCAGCTTTGATATGTGCTGAGAGAAGGACCGTGTAACATCTAGCCATACTCCCAAGCACTTGCATGAGGTGACTACCTCAAGCTCTAAACCCTCAGAGGTAGTAATAACACTGGTGGGGAGAGGGCCATTCTTCACATAGCTCAACTCCCTCATGTGTAAGCAGAAGGGGGAGGGGGGGGGGGGGGGGGGTGTAGACCATTACCATTATGTCAAAGTTGACAGGGAGACATGGTCCAGATTGCATTGCAGTCTGTTGGTAAGACCAGCTAATAAACGTTGATTATGTTCTTATAGGTTTATCTAGAAAGCAGGGTACGTTTAATAAAAGGTGATTACGTCGCAGGGGTCCTGGCCTCAGTCCACAAATCTGTTGGTGTCAGAACCGTCCTCTCATCTTCTCAGAAGGCAAGGTAGCTGGTATTATAAAGTTCTAGTGGTCCACAGCTGTAGTGTTTGTAAAACAATAGAGACAACATCAAGATAGCCAAAATGTGTGACAAAATGGTTTATATTTGTTTAGTATATATTCAAATACAAATAGCCAGGCTTGCGCTCATCTTACTTCCTTGAGCAGAGATGACTCAGCATGTGGTCTTCTTCACAGCTGCCCTGTCCTCTCCCCAGGCCGCAGCTTGGCCAACCTGCCCCCTCCTCTCTCGCCAGGACATACACCCGCCATGGGGGTCATGATCCCCAAGCCCCTGTAATCCTCCGCCTATCTTTGCTCACTATACCTGATTGGCTTTATATATGGCTCAGCCCATAAAGAAGACTTGTGTGACCATGTGGGCTGGGTATTACTGTACATACTCACTGTACTTTGGCTGGGTATTACTGTACATACTCACTGTACTATGGCTGGGTATTACTGTAAATGCTCACTGTACTGTGGCTGGGTTTTACTGTACATGCTCACGGTACTGTGGCTGGGTATTATTGGAACACTGTACTGTGACTGGATATTACTGAAACACTACTGTGTCTGGGTATTACTTTAACACTGTAGTGTGGCTGGGTATTACTGGAACACTGTACTGAGACTGTTGTATTTGCATGGATGGAGAGTCAATGTCTTATTCTCTCCTTAGCTATAGAGCTCATTTGAATGGGGACAATCTGCATTTTTATTTCTCTAGGTATACTGTGTCCATTTGCAATACAAACTTTTCCAAAATATGAATATTCCATTCCAGCCATTACAATGAGCCCGTCCTCCTATAGCTCCTCCCACAAGCCTCCACTGATATTCATACATAGCAAATAACAGTGCAATTCTGGTGTTACTGTTGTGTTAACAATGTTGCTCATCTTACATTATTTCTGTACAACTCTGACCATAGTTTATGACCCATTATTGGCAGCTACAGCACAGCTACACTGAGTGTACAAAACATTAAGAACTTGCTCTTTCCATGACATAGACGGACCAGGTGCATCCAGGTGAAAGCTATGATCCCTTATTGATGTCACTGGTTAAATCCACTTTAATCAGTGTAGATGAAGGGGACAGGTTAAAGAAGGATTGTTAAGCCTTGAGACAATTGAGATGTGTATCTTGTAGAGTCCATGCCTCGACGTATTGAGGCTGTTCTGAGGTGGGGAGGGGGTGGGGCACGAGGGGGTGGGATATATGGCCAATGTACCACGGCTAAGGGATATTTTTAGGCACGACGCAACGTGGAGCGCCTGAATACAGCCCTTAGCCATGGTATATTGGCCATATATCCCACCCCCTCGTGCAGTGTTGTCCTGTTGTACTTGGGCAACTTGGCTGATGATCTTGGCACCCCTGCAGAACGTGGTACAGAGAGTTAAGGGATTATCATTGGCAGATACCCTCTGCTAAACATCTGCTCTCAAAAAAACATTCAAAACCCTGTTTCCCACCATAAGCTTATCAAATGCTGCTATTTTAATTTGGCTCACATCTCATGCTTTATTCTTTGTGAAAGTTAGATATAATCCACTACACTGTAGAGTTTCTGGCTGAACTTGTTCAAGGCTGTCAGGCTCTAGCCATAGAGAAGCCTATTGCTTCTCTATGTAGCCATGGTCAGAGTCTGACAGGTCTATTATTTCTGTTTCTGGTGGTGGTTTGTGTTGGATACCTAATTAGAGGCAGCTGCAGTGCATTGTCTCTAATTAGGGATCCTACATATGTTTGTATGTTCCACACCTGGGTGTGGGTCATTATTTCTCAAGTCACGGTGAAAGTAAGTGTGCTACGTTTTGTTTGTTAAAACATGTTTCATTTGGATAGTTTGTGTGTATTAAGTGATTCATTCATTAAAAGTATGTCGAACTACAATCCCTGCGCTGCGCCTTGGTCTGTGTATGCACCCTCTCGTGACAAAGGCATTGCAGTTGAAATTCTCAGTTCTCACATTTTTGTGCATGAGTCAGACACGCTAATAAGAGAGGGTGGACAGCTATGCCAGCTATCCACCCGAGCACTTTCACATCTGTGACGGATACCACGGTTGGCCATCCAGCCACCCTCCTACTGCAACAAGCCAAAACATGAGATAGCTGCCTGAGAGGAAGGCTGGCTGTAGTGTGGGAGATGACTGAGTCAATGTTTGTCTGCAGGATGCCTCAGGGGTTTCCAAGACAATAATGAAATGTCTTAGTATGACTCTGACTCCTTGGGGCTGGTGCTACCCGTTAGGGAGTGCTGCAATCCTGCTGCCTGACTCACAGACCCACACATTGTATTGGCCAGATAGGCCATTAAGGAAAAGGTCAGCTTGCTCTCAAAAGCAAACAGGCAAACAGGTTGACGTGGAGCACAGGGCAAATGGGAGGGCGTGATGACTAGACCACAACCAGATTCCTGTCCTCCTCTGAGGCAGAGGGAGGGTGCACAAAGATCAATAGTCTGACCGCCAACTGTCAACATGTGCATGTCAACTCACCCCTGTGACTCGACACACAAGATATTATTGAGGGGTTGTCTTTGTAGCTCTTAAATGTACTATTGACCTGGAAAACTCACAGAGAGTTGTCTGAGATTTGTATGATAGTAAACTCCTAAGCTGAAGACGTACATTAAGTTTATAACACATCAGCGAAACACTATATTGAACCCTAGTATAGCAGGCCTTGTTCAAAAGTAGGCCTACACATAGAAACACATTGGGATGTCGAATTGTTTAAAATACATTCTACTTCCCTATTCTGTCTTCCTCTGGCTCTGTTAAAATATTTATCATAGTCATCCTAACCACCCACATACATTCCCATCAACCCCTCCCACTAGTTTCCCGTAAACTAGGTCCTCACTCACTTCCTCATTCCTGAGAGACTAGTTAAAGAGACCCTGTCAATACTTGCTTCTGCTTGTTGTTGTTCATTTTGAGGCTTTAATCCTGAGGACATAGTCAACCCTGAGGACATAGTCAACCCTGAGAACATAGTCAATTCTGAGGACATAGTAAATCCTGAGGACATAGTCAACCCTAAAGACATAGTCAATCCTGAGGACATAGTCATTTCACAGCCAAGCTAATATGTACTTTGTCATACAATTGCATGGCTATTTATGATAAGTTCCATGTATGCAAATTAATTCATGTATGTAAATTCTTCAAAGGAATGTGCCTCTGTAACTGCATTCTTGAGATTTTTGAGAGTTTCACTGGGCAAGTCTTTTATCAGTCAGTAAAACAGTGGAAATGGAAGTTGGGGATAGGAAAGTTCCATTTTACGGTAATGAATGACCATTTTACAGTAATGAAGAACTTAAATGTTGAAAAACAGGAATTAAACCTTGACTTGTGTGGCTGTAACACTTTTCTTCCTCTGAGGCTATAGCCTACGATCCGTGCTATCCGGAATCCTTGGGACATCCCTACCCCCATTGAAATAAAAGTGGTTAAGGTTAGGATCAGGTAAGGGTTAGGGTAAGGGTAGGGGTTAAGGTTAGAGTTAGGCTTTAGGGTAGGGACATCCTAAGGATTCCAGATAGCACAGAACCTATAGCCTACGGAACAACAGTACTTGTTTAGGCTGATAGTGTGTGTAGTGTAATGGGCCTGATGGGTTCCTGTCTGTCTGCTACAGTACCTGCATGTCCTTCCCCTTCCAGGCAGCCAGCCGCTCCAGTCGTTAGCCAGGATGTTATCACATTGTGATGACTGGGCAAATGGAGCGAAGCACGTAGGCACAGACCTTTGTCCCCAAGAGATCCAACCATATTATTAACACACATTATTTCAACCACATATTAACACAGCTACTCTAAAAGTATTCTACCAAACCACTAGCATGAACACGTGGACAAAGACGTGGTAGTGTCAGGGGAAAAAGACGTAATAAAGGCAATAGAGTAGGGCAGGTAACCTAGCGGTTAATATTCAATAGAGTAGGGCAGGTAGCCTAGCGGTTAATATTCAATAGAGTAGGGCAGGTAGCCTAGCGGTTAATATTTAATAGAATAGGGCAGCTAGCCTAGCAATTAATATTCAATAGAGTAGGGCAGGTAGCCTAGCGGTTAATATTTAATAGAATAGGGCAGCTAGCCTAGCGATTAATATTCAATAGAGTAGGGCAGGTAGCCTAGCGGTTAAGAGTGTTGGGCCGGACAACTAAGTGAAAAACAACTAAGTAGTGCCTTGACCTTGAGCAAGGCACTTAACCCAAGTTGCTCTGGATTAGAAAGTCTGTTAAGTGACGTAAATGTAAAGGGAGACAACATAGTTAAAGTGCTTTGAAGCTAAACGGAAATAGAGAGATCCAAATCCTTTGGCACCTCAGTTGCTCTGTTGTCTGTTTTGGACTTTACTCCCATAGCAAAGCCTTGAGCGGAGACTGTGAGGAAGGTTCCCTGAAGTGTACTTTGTTGACATGCTGTCAACTGGCATGCTAGCAACAAGACTGGTGGACATTTTTCAAAAAATGAGATAGCGTGTAAACAAAACATCATACAAACATATTAGGAAATACTGACATTCCCAATATACTTGTTTTCAGGGAAGGGAGTAAAACTTGTGTCAAACGTCTGATTCTGATTCAGCCCATTGCAACACATCCTTCTAAACTATGTCATATTTAAACTCCAGAACTATGTAACATGTAAACTCCTCCTGAACTATGTGACATGTAAACTTCTCCTAAACTATGTGACATGTAAACTTCTCCTAAACTATGTGACATGTAAACTTCTCCTAAACTATATAACATGTAAACTCTTGAAACAACTTTCTTCTATTTAAACATTTCACAGTAAACCAGTGTGTGAACTCAGCTACTGTTCATTCACTATTCTACAGTGTAACTGTGTGTGAACTCAGCTACTGTTCATTCACTATTCTACAGTGTAACTGTGTGTGAACTCAGCTACTGTTCATTCACTATTCTACAGTGTAACTGTGTGTGAACTCAGCTACTGTTCATTCACTATTCTACAGTGTAACTGTGTGTGAACTCAGCTACTGTTCACTCACTATTCTACAGTGTAACTGTGTGAACTCAGCTACTGTTCACTCACTATTCTACAGTGTAACTGTGTGTGTAGCTCTCTCTCTATCCTGTTTCTGAGGGCTGCTGCACTGTCTGTCTCGTCTCCACTCAGGCTGGGAAGCTGCTTGTGATGGCCATGGACGGCAGCCACTGGACAGGGATGAGGAGCATGGTGGAGGAGCTTGGACGGAGGGGACACCAGGTGGTGGTGGTCTTCCCAGAGGTGAGTTGGAGCATGGGGCCTTCACAGCACTACACCACCCTGATCCCTGTGCCCTACAGCAAGGCCCAGCTGCAGAGCTGACAGAAGTAACCTGGACCTGAGAGACCAGGACTTTGACGCCCTCCTTAGAGACCCCTTTAAGCCTTTTGGGGTTATCGTTGGAGAGTATCTCTCCCTCCCCTCCATCTTCATCCAAAATGGCCTCCCGTGTGACTTTGTGGCCATCCAGTGCCCATTCCCTGCCATCGCCTCAGACTTCCTACAGAGGGAGATGACTGTTCCACAGATAATGAGCAAGTTATCGATTTGGCTCATGCGCTTTGACTTCATTGATACACTGGAGCTGTGCATGAAAACCCTCTGGAGAATGTCATGGTGATGAGCTGGCTTCCCCAGAACGATCTGTTGGGCCATCCCAGCGTCAAGGCCTTCATCACACATGGTGGGATCTACGAGGAGATCTGCAACAGTGTACCCATGCTGATGCTGCCCCTGTTGGCTGACCAGGGTGACAACGTGCAGCGAATGGCAGCACAAGGCGTGGGAAAACACCTCAGTATTAATGATGTGACCTCAGACCAAGTGCTGGAGACCCTCAATAAGGTAATCAAAGACAACATGTACAAGGAGAAGATGATGAAGCTTTTGGCTGGCCATAAGGACCGTCCTGTTGAAACCCTTGACCTGGCAGTCTTCTAGACTGAGTTTGTCAAGAAGCACAAAGGAGAAGGTTATCTGAGGCCAGCGGCCCCTGAGTTGAACTGGATTCAATACCACTGCCTGGATGTCTTCGCCCTGCTCATCATCTTAGTTATAACTGTTATCATGGTGACAGTTAAATGCTGCATATTCTGTTTCCACCAGTGCTGCATGAAGAAGATATTGAAGAAGAATAATGAGTAAATATACTGTAGCCTATAAAGGTTTTCAGAAGAAGACGAAGAAGAAGATATACTGTAGCATACAACATTTCTCTAGCCCCATCCCTCAGCATCTTTACCAAAACAATGGTAGGGAGAACTCTTAGTTATTGTTACTGTAACGGAAAGTAACGCTTGACAGAGATTTGCCCAAAAAGCACTTTTCCTTTAAGGTTTTGAATAAAACCATAGTTGATTCATATTAAACACATTTGAGTTGACCAGAGTGGTATAGAGAGTGAGCGGCTGTAAGGAGTGCAGCAGGGAACTGAGTCAGGCAGGCAGGGAAGCTACTCCCAGTCCTGTCCCAGTGCTGCTGTCCCTCCCTGTCCTCCCATGCAGAGCCAGAGCACTGTGACCCACTTCCACCCTGTCATGACCCACTTCCTGTTGTTCCTTCCTGACCTGGCGCTTCCATCTGCAGTCTCTGCCACTTTCTGCTACAGTGCCACTGCAAACTGGGCCACTTGTGTAACCAGCTTGTTATCTCCAATAGTTTGCTTTTAGCCCATGATCAGAGCTGAAGGCTAATCCATTACAGTCATTCTCTCAAGAGTTTCCTCATTCTAGCCTTGCCAATTGCTTGCCTGAGAATGTTAGCAAGCTGACAAGGAAACAAACAGTGGAGTCATTCATGGAGAAAATAGGTGAAATTCTTTGTCAGCTTTAGGAACAGTCATGCGGAGCAATTTCAGAGAAAGAAAATGTATTACAAAAAAATGCCTGCTTAGTGATCACTGGAACAAAAAAATTATACATATCCTGACCCCTAGAGAAACACATGTATTTTTCAACAGAATCCTGCTGCTGCAGTCCAGGAATTAAAGTGGGAGGCACTTGCGTTTCCCGTCTGAGAGCGGCTGGTGCTGACATCAAGCCCAGTGAGAGTGACCCGTGTGTCTGTCTGTTTGATGACCCGCCTCCTGGAATGTGTGGCACCGGGGGATCAATAAGAAAGAACTCTGATCTGATGGCAGCAGGATAAAGCAGAGTAGACAACAGCATCGCCAGGGACAAGGAGGGCGAGTTGTGGGTGTTTGTTCATTCAGGACAGATAATCTGGCCCCGTTGTCTCTTTGTTGTCTTCTGCAGAGAGTTTTATACCACAGTTGGGGTCAATTTAAAATGAAGGCACTCAATTCAGGAAGTGATTTTAATTTTAAATTCTAAAATCACACAGTATGACCACTGATCGACCTGACAAAAAATGTAATGTCAAAAAGGGTTTTAGAATGATTCCCGAAAAACCAGTCTCTCTCATTTGGGCCTTGCAGAGACAACAGTTTACCCTTTACTCTCACCTGGTGTTCAAACTAAAGAACTGCAAGTTTTTACAACATTACACCGTTGTTCATGTGTGTGTGTGAGTAGCAGTGCATTGGCACAGGCAGCCTATTATTATTCACTAATCCGATCAGCTCTTTTGACAATAATTGGGCAGCCTATCTGCATTGAGCTGCCTGTATTAATGCCTGTGTATTGTGATATATTTGTTTCCAAATCAATGACCCTAGTATGAACTCAGCATTATTCTACATTAGACTTGATTGACCCTTGCCAATCACTTCAATAAGCTGTGAAGAAATCAACAGCATGAAACCGATTCATTCGACTTTTCTCACGCTGTCTGATTCCTGCATTTTCTGTCTGTCGGTACAAATAGGCCGTTAGTTTTATGTGAACAATTGAATATAAAAGATGACAATACAGAAACGACAATACAGATACATCATACAGACATGATGATGGGTATAGATGACACATATTACAGTATACTGTGATAGTCAGTGGTCTGGAATTTTTGTCGGACAGTGGAATGATGTACTTCAAATTGCTTGGAAATTGAATGACGTACTTTGAACTGCTTCGAAATGGATTTGTAACCCCTCCCAGACTCATTGCCATCAATAATCTTTCTTCTGAGGGCCTTGGATAGGTCTTTTACCACACACCCATATGGTTAAGACCAAACCAGACCACTTTTCTTATCTTTATGGAAGGCTGGACCCTTCTAAGTTTCTCTCTAATGTTTTCTAATCATTTGCACTTGTTTTGGTACCTAATTCTAAGTTTAGCCATTTGTGATGGTAAAGCTAGGGGTGTACTAACTTTTTTCCCATAAGGAAAAGGCTTTTTTGTTTATTTTAATTGCATAACATTATGCCATTTTTTTGTGTGTGATTTATATGTAAAAAAAACTTTCCAGGGGGTGTACTTACTTTTTCACATGACTGTATGCAGATGCTGAGTTTCAGGTGAGTACTTTGTCCCAGGATGTAATTGTGCACAGGCTGGGGCTGGATCTTGTCCATCAAGATGTAAGATGCCCTCTTTATGCAATATTTAACTCCCTTCAGTACCTGACAGATCTCAGCTCCATTGATGTTGTTGACTACAGGAGGAGGGGAATTCTACACATCACCATACAGGCCAGAGATTGACAAGGTTAGAGGTCAAGTTCATGAGAGACTAGGTGCATTCATTTGACCTCGCCTGGGGCACAGAGTGAGACGAGTTTGTAAATTGTAGACCATTCAATTGTTCTTAAAGTGACATAGTGAGAAGAAGTACAGAGCTGAGGTCCTCTTAACCCCGCCTTCCCTCTGTGGCTTCAGGACAAACTGGTCTGGTTTTGCCAAAGCCATAACCATAGTCTCGTCACCTTCCGGTCCCTGTTAGTAAGTTATCCAATAGGAAAGTAGAAGAAGAAATGCAAACTACTTACAACAGCATTTTAAAGAATAGGTAGTATGTAAAAATTGAACCAGGTTCTCTTACCATATCTAATATATACAGTCCAGCAAAGGTGGCCCGGATCTGGTCAACGATGTCAGGTTCACCAGGAAAGAACATCTCCAGAACAACATGTCTGGCCGCACTAAGGGTACATTCTGTGGCATGTACCCAAAACAGCATCCTCTTTTCCATCTCTGCAGAGAGAATGAGAAACAACAAGAGATATGAAAAGAGAGTTTGACTTACTTGAATACAAACAAGCTTCATGTCAGTAACATTTGCTATTTGCATTAACATTTATATGAAACAGTGGAGGCTGCTGAGGGGAGGACGGCTCATAATAATGGCTGGAATGGAGTCAATGGAGTGATATCAAACACTTCAAAGACGTGGTTTCCATCTGGTTGATATCACTCCATTTACTCCATTGCACCCATTATTAGAAGCAGTCCTCCCCTCACCAGCCTCCACTGGTACGAACATTTGTCAGAAAACAAATACAATCCATTTGATCCCAAAAAAGAACCTTAGAATGTACACAAATAGCCTCGTTTTCATCAAGGAATTCAGTCCTGGATACATCTTCAAACCGTCTTCAAATATGTTGCCGTCAATATATGAACACTCATGACTTCATTGTGCCAGAACTGATAACGATTCACTTTACTAATAAGCACCAAGGAATAAAACCGAACTTACTTGTTCCATAGATCATTCTCAAAAAAAAATATATATATGGTCAAAGATGCTTCTTTGGAACTCTTCAACCAGAAACATGACAACTGCCCTGCAGTAACTGAGAGTTAGATAGTTAGCCTTGCCAGTTGGAGTTTGAAACATTCAAAGTCAAAGTGATATGAAAACATTATGACACCCACTTCTCTGAGCTGTAGAGGTCCCAGGCCTTAGCTAAACCTTTTGCCAGACCTGCAGGAGGGTTGTTGTTTAGGATACGCTTGCTTTCCTACAACTGACCAGCCCTCTTCAGGATGTGCCTAATGATTAAATAATAATAGGCCTAATTTAGAAAGTTTCACAAGAAAATGAATCACCATTTTTTTTTCGTGTGAAAGAGAGCAATACCCAACCAGAACAACCTGGCAGTGAAATCATCCATTGTGATAGTGCTGAGATCAAGCCCCTTAGTAATCTACAGATTTCAATGTGACTTTACTGTACTAGAGTCTTTGGTTCGTATTAACTAACTGCTTGGTCGTACAGCCCTGTCTGTATTACCTGGCTTGAGTCCTGGCTCATCTTGTCCACCAGTTGTCCACCAGTCAGTTGTAGTGTGTTTGTACTGCTGGAGCCTGGGTGGTAGGCGGCTTTAGCTTAGGCACTGGCGAGGGAAAGAGTATGAACAGTGTGTAGTTCACCACCTGAAACCAGACACATGTAAATTAGCTCTCAAACATCTGATTCATTGCATGGCTGCTGAACAGTCCAATGGCTGACCTGATTATTCTCATCTTTCAGTTGTTGATACTCTGAACTAAATCCCCTAAGCACACCATCTCAGGGTTCTAACCATCTTATAGTAGAGGATTCCATAGTCATACCATATATCAAGTAATACAGTGTTATAAGCACATTTTCTATAGTATTGAGGGGTGGATGAGGACTCATTTCGTGACAGTACAACCTTCTAGTAGTCTTTTACTAGCTATAGCGTTCAGTCATTGGTCAATGCAGTCACTGGAGATCTCTTATATGCACTGGTTTATGCATAAGCATGGTCAATAATCTACTATGTACCTGTGAGCTGAATAATACACAGGTTGGATGAGTTGGGGGGCCTCTTTAGTCCGTATCAAGACTCCATGTAGAAGGGCAAAGTCTTTAGCTTCACTCTGTAATTGTGGCACGGCCACGACTGCAGCAGTTTGAGGGTGCTGTAGATCTGGTGCAGCACTATGTCCTGACTTACAAGCATCTGGCCAGTCAAAAGGACAGACTCAGGGCTCAAAATGACACGGGGGATCACTGGTCTATGTCTCAAGGTCGGGGGATTTGGTGAAGTTCAGTGTTCATCAACACCTTCTCTGGAACCCCATTGGGACTGGTAGCCATTGCAGGTGTCAAAGTTCAAGAAAAACATGTGCTCTTTTACATCAACCTTTAGGGCCGGTTTCCAGGACTCAGAATAAGCCTATTGAGTGTATATAATGTTTTATATTTAAACTTTACAAACAAACATTATTTACAATGACAGCCTACCAGTGAACAGTGGGTTACGTGCCTTGTTCAGGGGCAGAACGACAGATTTTTACCTTGTCAGCTGCCCTAACCACTAGGCTACCTGCCACCCTTTATTATAATAGAATAGAATAATGTGTCATGTACGATACTAAAGGTTTTGGTGCAAGAAGGCCCGGTTCAGCAGGAGCTTAACAGTTGAATGGACGTTCTCTGCTGGCTTCACTTTCTCACTTCATATACAAGAGATGGAAGTTTAAACGTCAATGTGTGGGTATTGGTTAGTTGGCATGGTTGTCTGCGCAACAAGTGTGCGAGCCTGTGAAAAATAATTTCCCTCAGTGTGTTTTTCACACTCAACAGTTTCCTGTGTGTATCAAGATGATCCACCACCCAAAGGACATCCAGACAACTTGACACAACTGTGGGACGTCAAGCTGATCTGAGAGAAAAGCGGGGGTTCTTAATGTTTTTTCGACATACAGATATGAAGTAGTTAGCTTGTAGGCAACACATGAAAATCAAGCCTTCTCACCCAAAGTAAGGATATCCTCTTAAAGGTCCAATGCAGAAGTTTTTATCTCAATATCAAATCATTTCTGGGTAACAATTAAGTACCTTACTGTGATTGTTTTCAACTAAAATTGACAAAAATAAAAAAATAAAAAAACAAATAGCGAAGGGCAATTTCTCAAGCAATAATTATTTTACGACTGGGAGTGGTCTGAGTGGGGAGGGGAAAACAGAAAATAAACCGTTATTGGCAGAGAGGTTTGGAACGTTTTCTTCTTGGTCTATTAACTAATTTTGGTCTGAATTAATCATAGTTCTATACATGAATTTCTTGTCACTGTTTAAGTCTACTGAGCAGTGATACAAATGTATTGCGGCAATAAGACTTCAGCGTCTGTACACAGCTTTCCTCCCTCCATCAGTCTCCTGATCTAAATAAGCTATAAGAGCACACATTTGATTCTACAGTAAAAACCAAGTTAAACTATCAAAGAAAAAAATTAACAATAGGGGAGCAGCAGATTTTCTCTGTGGTCAAAGGACACTTGTGTGTTTAACTTTTCTTATTACAGTTCCACTAGTAATGTGACAGAGGGCAGTGTAGGTCAGACGAGGAGTGGGTTGTCTAGCACTGCCACTCCAGCAGCCCCGCCTCCATCAGTGTTCATCACTCTTGGTCCTCATTAGATGTCCAGCACACTCATTCAGCATCATGTCTTGCCCCTGCCTGTGTGGACGCAGAAATCATAAAACAAGGACACACACAACCATTCAGATTGGAAACTGCAGGAGTACATTGTGATCACCACATCTTCACTTAACAGAAAAATGTATAATACCTCATACTACAGTTGACTTCATTTCAACTCAACTTAGAGATACGATTTCTGGGAAGTTGTCAAGGAATGTATCCAGATGGGTCTGTGACTGTACCTGACGTAGGCCCCAAATAGGCCCAGCTCGCATAGATAGGTGCTGAGTTTGAGTGGCGTCCTCTGCCTCAAGAGGTAGTTGTGTACAGGGCGGGGCTGAACCTTGTCTATCAAGATATAGGCCATCCTCTTAGTGCTATGTTTCACTCCCTCCAGTACCTGACAGATTTCAGCTCCATAGATGTTGTTGCCTACAGGATAGGAATTCTTCACATCAGCAGACAGGCCAGAGCATGACAAGGTCAGAGGTCAGGGTCATGAGAGATGTGAAGTAAAGAGCTGAGGTCCTCTCAACCCCGCTTTGGATGTGGCTTCAGGACAAACTGGTCTGGTTTTGCCAAAGCCAAAGCCATAACCATAGTCTTGTCACCTTCCGGTCCCTGTGAGTAATATTGAATAAGAAAGTTGAAGCAGAAAAGCAAACTGCTTTGAAAGGCATTGTAAATAAAAAGATAATGTATGTAAACATTATCCAGTGTCAATGAGCCAGAGCCCTATACTACCACTCTGAGTTCAACTCGGAATAACAGGATAACTTGTATCTAGATACATTTCTATAGAAACAAATCCTTCATATCTAACCTGCTTCAGGGCAGGCTAACCCAGGGCTAACTTAATTTATCCTGAATGAAGTGTCTGAGCCACGGCATTGCTTCAATTAAGAGGTCGGTCTTTGACTATTCACGTGCGACATGCATGCTTAGTTACAAGCCTGCAAGAGTTATCGGCAGGCGGCAAGCAATATCCACCGTCGTAGTACGGATGAAGCCTGAGCTGGAATGTGAAGCTAACTGAAGCTGGTTAGCTTTAGAAAACCCAGAGTAGATCTAGCTATGTTCTCTTAGCATATCTAATATATACAGTCCAGCAAAGGTGGGCCGGATCTGGTCCACAACTAAAGTCATTTATTACAGTGATACAACATGAATGATTTAAGTTATTAATCAAGCGATATTAACATATACACTATAGTAATATTACTTGGAATTGTAATTAAGTTGCGCAAAAGTTACACAGTTTGGATAATTGACAGTGACACGATAGAACCAAGTTAAGTGCCAAGTTGCCATGGATTTAATGTTTTGAGTACAAACAACTTTATAACTAAAGTTATTGTAGGGAGCAAAAGCATGTTAATGGACAGACATCTTAAGTATTCTGCACTCAAAAGAATATGCTTCAACATGTTGCCCAGACTGCAAATATTTTAGTAGATTTAACTCAAACTATTATGTTTACGCAACTCTGAAATTACCATTATTGGACCAAAAATATTTAATAATAAAAAGTATTTAATAATAAAGCATGTGTTTGGCTGATATGGGGTTCCAATAGGGAGGTAACAAAGAGAGATATACTTTTTAAAAGTAAAGAATTAGGAGGCATCGGTGCAGTGAACGTAGGCGTGAAGTTAAAAATTTTATTTTGTAAAATTGTTGCAAGTGCCATAGATAGAAATGTAAATTGGTTGGTTGACCTGCAAGGGTGCGGGAAAGTACGTAGAAAACATTTACCTGATCACAGGCTGTGCTAGGGGACTTTACTGACAGTTTTAGACATTTGAACATTAACTGGAACAGTGACACAAACAAAACTATTTCTAAAGTGATATCAGATTAAATGTACCGTGGTGAAGTCGCATATTGTAACCTGACCTCTGCAGAAACTAAAGAAGGTATAAAAAAATCTACTCAGAAAATGTCAGAGATACTGACTGAATGGTGGTGCTGTTTTGATCCCATGTGGCATATTTATTAGCTAAATGGTGTAATCTCAGTTTGACTGGGAATACGAAAAGAGTCCAAATTCTATGAGGACTACATGGCCTCCCACCAGATTCTTATCCAACCAGCAGCCACTGTGTGAAACCACTGGTACTGTATTTGTCACCTACTAATGTTTGTCACTTTAGTTTTGGTGACACTTGAGCACAACATTAGCTTACTTTTCAGGGTACAGAGTATTACTTCCTCTCTCCCTGTTTGAGAGTTTTTGAAATGTTGAGATGTTAAGTGAGACTTGGAAAAGTCAACCTCTGAGAGATAATGTCATTTGATTGCCATTAATGCCATCACAATTATATGGAAATTGATTGCCAATTACATGCTTCCTAATCATTGTTATGGGAAATAGAGGGACATGTGGGGGGAAACTAATTCAGTTTTGTAGCTGATGAATTAGCTTTTCGCCAACAAGCTGTTAAGCGTCTGACCAGACTGTGTCCTGTTGAGTGGTAGCTATGTAGCGCTGCAGGCTATGCAGTGACAGGGGAGCTGGAGCAAATGGCAGCTCAAGTGTTTTTCCCAACACCAGAGAGCACTTGTCAGGGTTCTTTTGCAATGGTGCTATCATGTCCATCATCCCAACAGCCGTACCGCCCAGGCCCAACTCACACAAGCTCTTGTAAGGCTTTTCCGGATCCGGGACAGCAAAGGAAAGGAAGAAAGGAAACAGAATGATGCTATGTTTCAGATCCTCTCAGACACTATTCACTATTCAGTCTCTATTCTGATTCTATGCCACCACTTCCATGATGCACATATTCTACATGTCTACCACACCATCATGATGCTAAACTATGATGAAGTCTTTGACATCTGGCTGTATTAGTTTTTACCGTCATCATGTTTCCTGCCTCTTGGTGACCTCATCATGTTTCCAGCCTCTTGGTGACCTCATCATGTTTCCAATGAAGCCTCTTGGTGACCCCAACATGTTTCCTGCCTCTTGGTGACCTCATCATGTTTCCTGCCTCTTGGTGACCCCAACATGTTTCCTGCCTCTTGGTGACCTCATCATGTTTCCTGCCTCTTGGTGACCTCATCATGTTTCCAATGAAGCCTCTTGGTGACCCCATCCTAGGGCTTAATGCCCAAAACATGACAAAATAAAACTGTGTTGTTCCAAGTGTTTTGGGGGGGGTTAGTGTGTATCCATCATGTTTCCCACCTCTTGGTGACCCCATCATGTTTCCAGCCTCTTGGTGACCCCATCATGTTTCCAGCCTCTTGGTGACCCCATCATGTTTCCTGCCTCTTGGTGACCCCATCATGTTTCCCACCTCTTGGTGACCCAATCATGTTTCCTGCCTCTTGGTGACCCCATCATGTTTCCCACCTCTTGGTGACCCCATCATGTTTCCAGCCTCTTGGTGACCCCATCATGTTTCCTGCCTCTTGGTGACCCCATCATGTTTCCCACCTCTTGGTGACCCCATCATGTTTCCTGCCTCTTGGTGACCCCATCATGTTTCCAGCCTCTTGGTGACCCCATCATGTTTCCTGCCTCTTGGTGACCCCATCATGTTTCCAGCCTCTTGGTGACCCCATCATGTTTCCTGCCTCTTGGTGACCTCATCATGTTTCCTGCCTCTTGGTGACCTCATCATGTTTCCAATGAAGCCTCTTGGTGACCCCATCATGTTTCCTGCCTCTTGGTGACCTCATCATGTTTCCTGCCTCTTGGTGACCTCATCATGTTTCCAATGAAGCCTCTTGGTGACCTCATCATGTTTCCAGCCTCTTGGTGACCCCATCATGTTTCCTGCCTCTTGGTGACCCCATCATGTTTCCTGCCTCTTGGTGACCTCATCATGTTTCCTGCCTCTTGGTGACCTCATCATGTTTCCAATGAAGCCTCTTGGTGACCCCATCATGTTTCCAGCCTCTTGGTGACCCCATCATGTTTCCTGCCTCTTGGTGACCCCATCATGTTTCCTGCCTCTTGGTGACCCCATCATGTTTCCTGCCTCTTGGTGACCCCATCATGTTTCCAATGAAGCCTCTTGGTGACCCCATCATGTTTCCAGCCTCTTGGTGACCCCATCATGTTTCCTGCCTCTTGGTGACCCCATCATGTTTCCTGCCTCTTGGTGACCCCATCATGTTTCCTGCCTCTTGGTGACCCCATCATGTTTCCTGCCTCTTGGTGACCCCATCATGTTTCCTGCCTCTTGGTGACCTCATCATGTTTCCAATGAAGCCTCTTGGTGACCCCATCATGTTTCCAATGAAGCCTCTTGGTGACCTCATCATGTTTCCTGCCTCTTGGTGACCTCATCATGTTTCCAATGAAGCCTCTTGGTGACCTCATCATGTTTCCTGCCTCTTGGTGACCTCATCATGTTTCCAATGAAGCCTCTTGGTGACCCCATCCTAGGGCTTAATGCCCAAAACATGACAAAATAAAACTGTGTTGTTCCAAGTGTTTTGGGGGGGGGTTAGTGTGTATCTATCTGTGCATTTCACAGTTTTAAATGTTAGTGTTGAAAGTATGTGTCCATCTGCGTTTCTATGAGTGTGTGTGTGTGTGTGTGTGTGTGTGTGTGTGTGTGTGTGTGTGTGTGTGTGTGTGTGTGTGTGTGTGTGTGTGTGTGTGTGTGTGTGTGTGTGTGTGTGTGAGTGTGTGTGTGTGCCCGCGCATTAGACAACTGCCCTGATAGACAGGTGCTAGGAATGCTATCACACACTCACAGCATTCCCTGGTGCTTTAACATGGAGCCCCACTGGAATGCTGTTTATTGTTAACAGAGATTTCAAATGTAATGTAAAGATCGGAGGGAGGCACACTGCTATGGATAACCACACAGAGCCACTCTGTTCCATGTCTCTAATCCTCACAGCCTATAACAAACCATCCTCTATGCACAAGGACTATTTTTAACAATTTGCACTGACATGTTTACAAAAACACATTTACTGGAAGAACTGTGAGGTTGAAAAGTTTGGTAATAGAATTTCTGTAAAATCTCCTTCATTTTTCTATGTGACCAGATTTTCCAAAAACTCTGTCAAGTATCTGCTCTGAACTAAAATTCAAAGATGTCTACAGAAAGAATGGGGTGTCAGCTATGACATAACACCTCTATTTTGGTTATTGAACCACCGTAAGTGAAGTGGATTTACACCCAGTAACGGAATTTCATCATGGATCCCTGATCTGTACTACACAGAAATGCATAATTATGCTAAGTATGTACACTCTCAAAAGTACAGCATAGTAGAGCACAGAGCAGTATAGTAGAGTTCAGTACAGTATAACGACACAGGGCGAGACCCAGATGCAGACACAGGAGGCAGGCTATGATATTTATTGAACAACAAGAGGCAGGCAGGCCGTGGACAGGCAGAAGATCATAAACCAGGTTGACTTGGCAAGACAAGCAGAACTGGCAACTAGCAGATAGAGAACACAGGTATAAATACACTGGGATTAATGGGAACAAATGGGAGATACCTGGTGAGGAGTGGAGACAAGCACAAGACAGGTGAAACAGATCAGGGTGTGACAACAGTAGAGTATAGTCAAGTAGAGTATAGTCAAATAGAGTTAGGTCAAGTAGAGTATAGTTTAGTAGAGTATAGTCAAATAGAGTTAGGTCAAGTAGAGTATAGTCAAATAGAGTTAGGTCAAGTAGAGTATAGTCAAATAGAGTATAGTCAAATAGAGTTAGGTCAAGTAGAGTATAGTCAAATAGAGTTAGGTCAAGTAGAGTATAGTCAAATATCTGCATATTATCTGCATTGAACCTTTTTGCACTAACTTTTTTGTTGCTGTTGCTGCTACTGTTTATTATCTGTCACTTTATTCCTAGTTATATGTACATATCTACCTCAGTACTGGTACCCCTGCACATCGACTCAGTACTGGTACCCCTGCACATCGACTCAGTACTGGTACCCCTGCACATCGACTCAGTACTGGTACCCCTGCACATCGACTCAGTACTGGTACCCCTGCACATCGACTCAGTACTGGTACCCCTGCACATCGACTCAGTACTGGTACCCCTGCACATCGAGCCATGTTATATTCTACTCCCTGTATATAGCCATGTTATATTATACTCCTTGTATATAGATAGATAGATAGATAGATAGATAGATAGATAGATAGATAGATAGATAGATAGATAGATAGATAGATAGATAGATAGATAGATAGATAGATAGATAGATAGATAGATAGATAGATAGATAGATAGATAGATAGATAGATAGATAGATAGATAGATAGATAGATAGATAGATAGATAGATAGATACTTTATTGATCCCGGGGGGGACATTTCTTTGTCAAGCAGCTACAACACAACATAGGGCAGGTGCAAAATGCCAGAACGAAAATACACAAAAGATAGATACACGATACATGATACATAGAGCGGCAGTATGTAAAAGTATAGAAATACAAGAAGTCTGGAGTGGAAGTGCAAAAACTATTTCTATTTTAATTTTGATCTTGGAAAAGGAACCATAAGTAAGCATTTCACTGTTAGTCTACACCTGTTTACGAAGTATGTGACATCTACAATTTGATTTGATTTTTATCTGTGATAAAACAACTAATTTAGACACTTGTTTCAACTTTCAATTTATATTTTATATGAAGCAAGGACCAAGTGGATATTTTAGAGAAATACAAACTAATGAAATGTAACCATTGTTTTATCCATGTTTTAAGAGGTACATTCCCTTCTGTTTGTTGTAGCCAGTGTTCACCCAAGGCCTTGCCTTTGGTCCTGCCTTAGCTAACTGTGTGGCGGCAGAAGGATTGACTGCGGGATAGCGCTGGTATTCTGTAGTCTGAGTGGTTTCTAAGTTTGTAATGTTTATTTGAGCATGTCTATTGTTCTGGACTGGGCGTCGGTGGGGGTGGGGAAGGGGGAGGCGTGCTGCTGTCACAGCATGCTCCAAAATAGAAGGACAGCTGTGGGTGCCCATATTAGAGAGAGATAGGCCGGCCCCTGGAACCTTGAGACTAAAGGCATTGGTATCTCTACCAGCCGAGTCGCGAAAAGACTGATTAGCTCATGTTATTGATGCCTCTGTGGGCTGGGTATGTTGTGAGGGTAGTAGTGGCACAATGGGAGATTAGGACCAGGAAAGGAAGACGGCTTTAGCCAGAGTCTGCCCTCTCTGCATATCTGGGTCTCTGCATCGCTGTAGCTGATGATTGGAGTCTGTTGAGTCTCACTTGTTGTAAAACATCAGCAAACAAGCCAAACTAAAACTCAGAAATTGCATCAACATCAGGTGGGGGATGCTAGCCAATAGGGGTTCTCTGACCGGAAGCTTCTGCTCATAAATCAAAAACAGACCAGATACACTTACTGTAGGTTGCGTTTTCATTGGCACAAGGAAACAATTTATTAGAAGCTTTAAGTATCGGGGATATTTCATGTTGCTGTTGTGTAAAAGTGAATCTAGGCCCCACCCTGCCCTGTTCCCTGTATCAGCACTGTAGCTAAGCAAATAGGTATGTGTACGTATATTGCCAACTGTAATCTATGAGCAGAAATACAAAATTGAAAGACAAATGAAAGTCAAAACTGACACACTGAATACAATTCTAAACTGGCACATACAAAAAACAAAGAAAGTTGATCATGGTGGTACTGTATGTGATAGGTAACTTATTATATGGGAATCAAATCTCACAACAGCATGTTATCGCCCAGACTAGTGAAAGAGAACATAAGCCAGTCCCCTCATCTGAAGTACTGAACTAGAATATAGAGCTGATAGAAGTGGCCTGTATCTAATCAATATACTTCACCCTGTCTAATTGTGCATTCAAATAAGTCAGACATTGCTCTGTAATGGTGGGAACAGAGGGTTCATTTGACTTTATCAACTATTACGATGTAATAATCAATCAACATGTATTTATTGGTTGACCTCCATTTTATTTCTACGGTAGTTTTGTGTTGACTTCACAGCAGCAGAACCCTACCTCTTGTCAGTAGTATCTTTTTTCATTGCATTTAGTATATCGAATGTGCAATAGGTGCATTTATCTGTAATTAAACCCTGGACTAAGGACCGTATTTTAAGGGAATTATTATTATTAACCTAAATTATATCATACACACATTTAGCTATTTAAGAATCTCTTCCTGTCATTTACCTGTACAGTTAATTTAACCATGCAAATATTAACTTACCTGTACATTTAACCAGACTGTATATTAAGTAAACTATTATTACCCTCACTTATATCATACGCACATTTAGCTATTTAAGTATTTTCTACTGCCATTGACCTGTATAGTATAGTTAACCATGCAAATATTTTTTATTTTTTTATATCAACTTGCAATATTTGTATAATTTTTTCACCTAACACTTATCTATCTATCTATCTATCTATCTATCTATCTATCTATCTATCTATCTATCTATCTATCTATCTATCTATCTATCTATCTATCTATCTATCTATCTATCTATCTATCTATCTATCTATCTATCTATCTATCTATCTATCTATCTATCTATCTATCTATCTATCTATCTATCTATCTATCTATCTATCTATCTATCTATCTATCTATCTTAAACTGCGGACTGTGCGTCTCTCCGCTCAGAATGTGGGATATTGGGAACAGGAGTTGTATTCTGGCCTAAATAATGCAAACACAATCGAACCCAACTGACTTTATGTGGAAAGAGATATAATACATAACAGCATTACCTTTGAGCACTCATGGCTGAATATTATGTTCTATGATTGAGTCATGATTTATTTCATAGCTATGATAATGTTTAGAAGCACTCCAACCCACCATGTCCCCACCCTACAGACTCCCACTGGCCCAGTTCTGCAACATCTGTTTTCCCAACATTACAGACATCCCCCTTCCATTGACATACAGCCTTGTCCTATTTGAATGTATGACACTTGTAGTCCGGGAAATTACTATAATGACTTGAATGTATTGCCACAACAGTCATAGCCTAGTCCCAGATATGTTTGCGCTTTTGCCTACTCCATTGTCATTGTGAAGGAAAAACATGTTTTGTATGACAATTCCATAAGGAGTTGGCAAGAGAGCAGAAACAGACTGGCACCCAGACTTCAACAGTCACACTCACAGTCAACTTTTGAAGATCATACCAAATGCATTGTGCACTTCTGCATTTTCAGATTCAAGTTTGTTCCTCCATACACTATATCCTTCTGTTTCTGATCAAACATGATGATTTTATGGCATGGGCAGAAAAGAACACTGCTGTTCCATTTGAAATTGAACAACAACTCAATATATGTCAAATTGATTTATAGTTTCTTCAGGAACATCCTTTTATATGACTATGTACAGTTTATTAATGAGAGGATGAAGTCAGACATTGATGTAATCTTCTGTAAAACAATGCCGTTTAAAAAATATATATAGGTTTGGGGAAAGATACAAATGCAGAATGCCTTTTGTGACGCTCCGTGCACAAGGTCCGAGCCAATGGGCTGTTGAGGAAGGGAACACATGGATGTCTGACATAGCTCCCCTGACCTTGAGGAGGACAATAAAAAGGACACTTTAGCACAACGGTCAAACGTTTACACTGCGCTCAAAGGTTAGTACACCGGATGCATGCGCGTTCCATTCACTCTACAATTGATGGGTAATTACACGATTATGGCACATTAACGCAACTCTTTATACATACTTACCATGTTGACAAATAAGTGAATTGATTAGTGAGTGATTAATAATGTAAATGATCGGCTAACATCAGCTAACCATAATTTTATAAGAATAGGCATTGTCACATTTTACAGTTCAAATGGACCTCCGGTAGTCTTCAAGCATGTGTTTCGGTTACTGCGCTTATTCATTGTAGGTGCGCTGGTGCTTGTTCTTCATCCGGAGTTGTCACCATGTCCAGCTGTAATTAAATTAAGAGTTCAGGGAGGCAACTTCGTTACGTTTCACCAACCTCACCAAGGACCGTTATGCATTTGATGGTTCTGTCAGATTCAACACCTGACATACATCACTTTCTGTATGGAAGTTGACGATGAGAATATCGACAGTTTTGCAAGTTTTGGTGCAACAATTGTTTTGCATGTTTTTTTGCCACTCAGTTGTTGTCTTCTAAATGCCCATTCATTCAGGTACAATACGAGTGTGGATCCCGGGTGAGAAAGACGCTTACATCGAGGTGGAGGTTAAATAACTGGATGGTGACAAAGCCACTGTGGAGACCAAAGATGGAAGGGTTGGTAGTCTATTCGTTGCAGTTGAATACAACATAATGATGTTCATTTGAGCACATGCCCTGCAGTTAATATCATAATAGTCTTATGGTACTCTTCAACACTTGTTGAAGCTTACATCATTCAGTCTAACTGTATGAATTGACTACAGACTTTGGTTGTGAAGAAGGATGACATACAGCAGATGAACCCTATGAAGTATAGACATGATTGAGGACATGGTCACACTGACCACCCTCAATTAAGCCTCTGTGCTCTTCAACCTCACCAGGCGCTACAGTATGTGGATGATCTATGTCAGTCACGGTTCTGTACATCACACCATAGAGTAGCTCTAGGGAGGATAAACTGAGGCTATTCTGAACCAGAGAGACTCTCCCTGTGTCCCTCCCTCTATGTGGGTGATATTTTGTTTCACTATACTTTATCTTAATTTCCCACCTTCTCTCCTTGTTTATATCTCTCACACAACCAAGCTCTCTCTCTCTCTCTCTCTCTCTCTCAAATTAAATTCAATTTAAGGGCTTTATTGGCATGGGAAACATATGTTAACATTGCCAAAGCAAGTGAAGTAGATAGTAAACAATAAAAATTAACAGTAAACATTACACTCAGAAGTTCCAAAAGAATAAAGACATTTAAAATGTCATATTTTGTATATATAGTGTTGTTACAATGTGCAAATAGTTAAAGTACAAATGGGAAAATAAATAAACATATATGGGTTGTATTTACAATGGTGTTTGTTCTTCACTGGTTGCCCTTTTCTTGTGGCAACAGGTCACAAATCTTGTTGCTGTGATGGCAAACTGTGGTATTTCACCCAGTAGATATGGGAGTTTATCAAAATTGGGTTTGTTTTCAAATTCTTTGTGGGTCTGTGTAATCTGAGGGAAATATGTGTCTCTAATATTGTCATACATTTGGCAGGAGGTTAGGAAGTGCAGCTCAGTTTCCACCTCATTTTGTGGGCAGTGTGCACATAGCCTGTCTTCTCTTGAGAGCCAGGTCTGCCTACGGCAGCCTTTCTCAATAGCAAGGCTATAAGTCTGTACATAGTCAAAGCTTTGCGTTAAATTTGGGTCAGTCACAGTGGTCAGGTATTCTGTTTAGGGCCAAATAGCATTCTAGTTTGCTCTGTTTCTTTGTGAATTCTTTCCATTGTGTCAAGTAATTATTTTTGTTTTCTCATGATTTGGTCGGGTCTAAATGTGTGGTTGTCCTGGGTCTCTGTGGGGTCTGTTTGTGTTTGTGAACAAAGCCCCAGGACCAGCTTGCTTAGGGGACTCTTCTCCAGGTTAATCTCTCTGTAGGTGATGGCTTTGTTATCGAAGGTTCGGGAATCGCTTCCTTTTAGGTGGAATTTAACAGCTCTTTTCTGGATTTTGATAATTAGCAGGTATCAGACTAATTCTACTCTGCATGCATTATTTGGTGTTTTTCGTTGTACACTGAGGATATTTTGGAAGAATTCTGCATGCAGAGTCTCAATTTGGTGTTTGGCACATTTTGTGAATTATTGGTTGGTGAGCGGACCCCAGACCTCACAACCATAAAGGCCAATTGGTTCTATAACTGATTCAAGAATTTTTTGCCAGATCCTAATTGGTATGTCAAATTTTATGTTCCTTTTGATGGCATAGAAGGCCCTTCTTGCCTTGTCTCTCAGATCGTTCACAGTTACCTGTGGCGCTGATGTTTAGGCCGAGGTATGTATAGTTTTGTGTGCTCTAGAGCAACGGTGTCTAGATGGAATTTGTATTTGTGGTCCTGGCAACTGGACCTTTTTTGGAACACCATTATTTTTGTCTTACTGAGATTTACTGTCAGGGCTCAGGTCTGACATAATCTGTGCAGAAGATCTAGGTGCTGCTGTAGGCCCTCCTTGATTGGTGACAGAAGCACCAGATCGTCAGCAAACAGTAGACATTTGACTTCAGATTCTAGTAGGGTGAGGCCGGTTGCTGCCGACTGTTCTAGTGCCCTCGCCAATTCGTTGATATATATGTTGAAGAGGGTGGGGCTTAAGCTGCATCTCTGTCTCACCCCATGGCCCTGTGGAAAGAAATGTGTGTTTTTTGCCAATTTTAACCGCACTTGTTTGTGTACATGGATTTTATAATGTTGTATTTTGCCCCTAACACCACTTTCCATCAATTTGTACAGCAGACCCTCATGCCAAATAGAGTCAAATGCTTTTTTGAAATCAGCAAAGCATGAGAAGACTTTGCCTTTGTTTTGGTTTGTTTGTTTGTCAATTAGGGTGTGCAGGGTGAATATGTGGTCTGTTGTACGGTAAGTTGGTAAAAAGCCAATTTGACATTTGCTCAGTACATTGTTTTCACTGAGGAAATGAACTAGTCTGCTGTTACTAACTACTGCTACTAACCTTTCCCAAGGTTGCTGTTGATGCATATCCCACAGTAGTTATTGGGGTCAAATTTGTCTCCACTTTTGTGGATTGGGGTGATCAGTCCTTTGTTCCAGTTATTGGGGAAGATGCCAGAGCTAAGGATGATGTTAAAGAGTTTAAAATATAGCCAATTGGAATTTGTGGTCTGTATATTTTATCATTTCATTGAGGATACCATCAACACCACAGGCCTTTTGGGGTTGGAGGGTTTGTATTTTGTCCTTCAGTTCATTCAATGTAATTGGAGAATCCAGTGGGTTCTGGTAATCTTTAATAGTTGATTCTAGGATTTGCATTTGATCATGCATAATTATAATTATTTGGTCTTTGTTCTTTGTTATAGAGCCAAAAAGATTGGAGAAGTGGTTTACCCATACATCTCCGTTTTGGATAGATAGCTCTTCGTGTTGTTGTTTGCTTAGTGTTTTCCAATTTTCCCAGAAGTGGTTAGAGGCTATGGATTCTTCAATTACATTGAGCTGGTTTCTGACGTGCTGTTCCTTCTTTTTCCGTAGTGTATTTCTGTATTGTTTTAGTGATTCATCATAGTGAAGGCTCAGGTTTTCTGGGTCTCTATGTTTTTGGTTGGATAGGTTTCTCAATTTCTTTCTTAGGTTTTTGCATTCTTCATCAAACCATTTGTCATTGTTGTTCATTTTCTTCAGTTTCCTGTTTGACATTTTTTGATTTGATAGGGAAGCTCAAAGGTCAAATATACTGTTTAGGTTTTCTACTGCCAAATTTACACCTTCACTATTACAGTGAAACGTTTTGTCCAGGAGATTGTTTAGAAGGGATTGAATTTGTTGTTGCTTAATTGTTTTTTGGTGGATTTCAACACTACTTTCCTTCCATCTATAGCATTTATTAATATTATTAAGTTCCTTTGGCTTTGATGCCTCATGATTGATCATAGCTCTGTTCAAGTAGAGTGTGATTTTGCTGTGATCTCGATACAGTGGACACCTCTATCATAACTGTGAATGCTCTTCGATACTGGCCCTGTCCACCTCCCCTCCAGCTCCCCAGGCCCAACACCCTCACGGCTGTCCCACCCCCACTTTGCTCACAACACCTCTGTCGAGACAATCAGCGACCCTGTGCTGGGTCCCTGTGCTGTGGAAAACATCCTGCCTGGTCCCAGTGCCCAAGAAGGCGCACCCCACTGTCCTGAATGACTTCAGACCAGTAGCGCTAACATCCCACATCATGAAGACCCCTGGAAAGGTTAGTCCTCGCTCACCTCAGACCCCTGGTGTGTAGTACATCACTGGACCCCCTGCAATTCGCATATCAGCGCAACATCGGCGTGGATGATGCAATCATCTACCTTCTGCAGAGGGCCTACTCTCACCTGGACAACGCAGGTTGCACTGTGAGGGTTATGTTTTTTGACTTCTCCAGTGCCTTCAACACCATTCAGCCCCTGCAACTGGGTGAGAAGATAAAGAGGATGAAAGTGGAAGCAGCCTTAGTCTTCTGGGTCACGGACTAGCACAATTTGTGCGACTACAGAGCTGTGTGTCAGAATGGGCAGTGAGCAACACAGGGGCCCTCCAGGGAACGGTCCTGTCCCCCTTCCTGTTCACCCTCTACACCTCGGACTTCAGATATAACTCTGAAACATGCCACCTACGGAAGTTCTCGGATGACTCCGCAATTTGAGGGTGCATCAGGGGTGGGCAGGAGGAGGAGTACAGGAGCACAATCAATTACTTTGTGTTGTGGTGTGAGCAGAACCACCTTCAGCTCAACATCAGCAAAACAAAGGAGATGGTGGTGGACCTCAGGAGAACCAAGTCCCAACTGAATGCAGTTCCCTATACAGGGGATGGATGTGGAAATGGTTGAAGAAGGGGAGTATTTAGTGGTGCTCTGTTGTCTTCCTGAGTCACGATGACCTGCCTGAGTTAAGAGAGAAGTAGTTAAGACTTGCAGTAATGTTTAGGTAACTCAACTCATGAACATCACTTCAAGTCTGTGCTACCTCCACTCTTTCATGCCTCTGATTGAGGCTGAGAACGAGGATGAGAAGAGCACCCTCACTTCCTTAATGGAATGTTCCCTCAACAAAGATAATGTGGTTTTAGGTGAGGTACAGGATTAGATCAATAGGGATTTATCCTGTTATATAGTTATAATTGCTGGTTGAATTCTACCTAAATTAAATCTGCTTTCTGCAAATCTGCCCATTTTCATATCTGCAGACAAATATGAACAAACTGATGGTCGAACTACAGTACGTAGCACCTAGCCTCACTTTGTGCGTTGCATTATCCTCAATGAGTCCAAGACTCCAGGAAATGAAAAACATATCTGAAGCTTTAATACAACTGACCTCACCTTGCTACCATTGTCTCCATCTCTGATGCTAAGGGTCTCAGTGCTGTAAGATTGACTCTTTCGGGCCTCTTTATCCCAGAAGACATGGACCTATTCCAGGTCCTCCAGCAGAGTACTGGAGGGATTCCGTATCTGCAGGAAGGGCTTCCCCAACCGGATCCTCTATGCAGAGTTCAAACAACGATGGACATAGCACCTCTCTCACACACACACAACGATGGACATAGCACCTCTCTCACACACACACAACGATGGACATAGCACCTCTCTCACACACACACAACGATGGACATAGCACCTCTCTCACACACAACGATGGACATAGCACCTCTCTCACACACACAGTACGTATGTAGAACTTTGAAAACACAAAGACACAAACATGTATGTCATCTTATTATCAAAATTACAATAATGTGAAGAATCAATGACTTACTTCTGTGTTCCCTGCTGTGTGTGCTGTCCTGTGCAGGTATAGTATCCTGAACCACATGGCTATCCCTGAGGACTCCTTTGTGAACAGCAGGAAGGCTGTGGAGAAGCTGCTGGGATCCCTGGACATTGACCACACCCAGTACAAGTTTGGAAGGAATCACCAAGGTCGGTATTGTATGACTGGTACTGGTGCACCTGGATGAGTTTGGAGCTGGATTCTTGTGTTTTGAGATCTCATCTCCAGTTGTGCCTTGTATTGGGGCTGAAGCTTAAAGTATGGTCACTCCTCAATGTTTGGGACAGACTTACTTGACAGTATGTGTCGGGTGTCCCAACCTGGTCTCGGAGCATTTTGTATTATATGTTACGTTTGGTATGGTATGTGTTCATTTGTGTCAATCACCCATTTAGTATGATATGTTACGAATTACAATTTATATTATACGATTTGCGAAACATATGATATGTTACGAATTCTATTTAGGTTGCTAAAGTTAGCTAGCTCGCTAACATTTGGAAAGGGAAATAATTAAACATATATGCCTGATTGATAAGGGATTGTGTGTGTAATTAGTAGAGCTTTTTGTAAATGTGCTGTAAAGGTAGCTATAATTCTTTGTCCTATGGCTTTCCACCCTTACATGTCCCTGTCATGTGTCCAATTAACTGGTCTGTCTACTGGTGGGCGTGGTCTAGATCCCTCCCTCCCCTCTTTATTCTAAATTAGATCTGTGTGTGCCCTGCTTACCAAATATGGCCAGGCGGGCGCAGGTCATTCTCTCATTTGCTTTACATTAGTGGGTGCTGTGGGTCAGCAAGCATGCTGGCCGGGGAGAGTAAATCAATACTGAATACCTGGCAAGGCAAGGCAGGAGACACACTGTGGCTCAGGTTGATATTTTATTATCTGAAACTCCAGCTCTCTGTGAAACCAGAGGACTTAATCCCTTATTACCTGGCCAGTTATTCCAGCTATGTGGAGGCTCTGAACTCCAGGCTCCATGGACAAAGGGGCCAGGGGAGAATGGGTTATTATTAATACGGGGCTGGAGGACATGACAGCTGCTCTTTAAGGGCCATGTGTCAACCCCTCCTGTTTTTGTAAGCGCCATTTAGCGCCTGGAGGTTATAACGGGCTATTTCTGCCAGGACCACACACACTATGTAAAGCAATCAAGTGCTGCCACACACTCGCCACACGTACTTCACACATGCCATGTACATACTGACAAAACTGGCGGCAAATACAAACACTAACAAACATCCACACACAATTCAAACACTACTAAATAACCTTGGCAATAAAGGTTTTGAGTTGGGCCTGAAAATTCAAACACAGAGCCGTCCAGTGGAACCGCTTACCTTGTGTTTCTTATTTCTCCTCCAACACCGTCTCTCCATCCTCATGAGTTGGTCTGTAGCGCATGGCCTGTATCATGGCCTGTATCATGACATGCAGCATGGCCTGTATCATGGCCTGTATCATGGCATGCAGCATGGCATGCAGCATGGCCTGTAGCATGGCCTGTATCATGGCCTGTAGCATGGTCTGTAGCATGGCCTTGAAGAACCAATGAGGACACCCAACCTGGTCTCAGAGCATTTTGTATTTTTCTGTATCGAAATCCGAGTCACTCCGTTTAGTATGATATGTTACGTTTGGTATGATTACATAAGACAGATGGTTAATTAAGGCAAAAACACGAACGTCTAGCAACCCAAAGGTTGAGAGTTCTAATCTAATCACGGACAAGTTTAGCTAATTAGCAACTTTTCAACTACTCGCTTCTTTGCAACTACTTTGCAACTACCTAGCTTCCCCTAACCCTTTTAGCTAACCCTTCCCCTAACCTAATTCCTAAACTTAACCTTAACCCTAATACCTAACCCTTAGCCTAGGGCTGTTGCGGTGACCATATTAATTCCACACTGGCGGTCACGAGTCATGAAGGCAGTCATATTCCCTGTGACCGTTTAGTCACGGTAATTAGGCTTCTCCAAGCTCCGATGCTACTGATTGACATTAGTAGCCTACAAAACTTGCTAGCTGCCTGGTACTCAGCACTCCATTGTCCCTCTAATGTTGCACAACATTTCAATAGGTTATGCAATTACGCAAGAAAATAGAGTGATGGCCTCTACTGAAAAGTGGAGGATCAGCTTTCTATATTTATAGAAAGGCCTACTATATTTATTTATTTACTTTCCTAATATTAAGTACATTGCTTATATTTACAACAGGAGTATAGCCTACCTGGCTGGGATGAAAATAAACAACGGGGGAAAAGCGTCCTCCAAGTGCATCATAACGGTCCATTCTAAATCAAAACAAATTTCACACATATATTGTTTAGTATATGTAATGACAAGATTAAATCAATAATAGTCTGATGGGTGACAATATTAGACTATCACATGTGAATGATATATTATCACTTGTGATTGATGCCCAGAATAAGAAACAAGGCCTTTTTCCAATCATAGTCACACCTAATGTAGCCTAGCCCATAGGCCTATGTTTTGTATCATACAGTGGCAAAATAACTTTTTATAATTAAGCACATTAATCCGCTTTACAACGGGTGTAGAGCCTAACTGGTATACTGAAGCAGCGCGTGAGTTTCAAGTTTGGGGAAGATATTTTTCACAATACAAATGGACCTTTATAATAAAAGTATTACATGCATAATTGCATATGTGGTCACTTTTGATAATGGTGTTTTTACGCTAATTGCATAAATTTTTTTGGGGGGGATGCTAGTGGTTGTATTACTTTGGGATCTATCGCATCCCACAACTGTCCCAGACTATGTTTGGAATATTTATGCATTGCACAGAATAGAATAGGTAGACCTTTGTACTATGGTGGATAGTAGACTGACATAGGCTAGTGCTTTTGCTGTTCGTTAGGCCTACTCATCTTGTTGGCTGACGAAAAGTAAAATGTGGACAGTTCTTTCAATATCTTCAATATGCACCTCGGAATTGGATAAGGCGCAATGTGTCTGTCTTATCTTGTAGCCTGTGAGAAATACCCGATCACATGATGAAGCACAGCACTCAGCGAGAAGGGTACAATGGCAAAAGACCCGATCACATGACGGAGCGCACAGCACTCAGCGGCTGTGGTCCAAACACTTAAAAGACACACCCTCGTCCACTTACCCTCGCATTATGCCCTTGGGGGAATCCCCTTCAATTATGTTCACTCCGGAGCGTGAAACTCCCCATAATTCAATTCACAACGATTGTATATCCGCTAAGAAAAGTCAGCGAAAACTAAAAAACAACATCAATGGAGAAGTCAACATACAAGTGTAAGTAAAAACTAATGCAAATATGTTAGACGTTGTGCTACTAATGCACATGGCGGCACAAACACGTCTCGTAAAAGTAGTTATGTTTTGTTTGGTTAGTTTTTGGAAAATTAAGAAGTAAAATATTTTCCTTATTCAGAAGTTTCAGCTATGCAGGCTAATGTTAGTTAGCTAATTCATTTGCTAGCTATTGTTAGAGTGCGTCAATTCAAATCTGGTATTGGAATAAGAGAAGACATCATAAACTATTTCAAATCAAGCTAAGTTTATTAGATGCAAATGTATAAATGATAAGTATGAAAGTTCGTATACGGGCTCACTGTAACACCACGCAGGGCAGACAGAGAACTGGGTGTCACATGCTTTGTTCTTACTCAAATACTCCCGACAGAATAGTTCCCGCTCCTTGCTGGCCTGTCAGAGTAGAGGCTGAGTGTGGTTTAGACTTACTCAGCCTATCGTTGGCGTGCAGGCTGGTCCCAGCCTCGTGACGCACTCCTATTGTCAGGCGTTGTTGTTATCTCGTAGCTTTGCAGGTGGTGTCAAGGACATGATCGCACGTTCAGTTCCAGTTGTTGCACTTTCAGTACTTAGTGGTCTCTCATGTAACTAACTCTCTAGCTTGTGAAACATTCTTCTTGCATGCATCACTAGCCTCACTTTAATTAACCACACAGTTTCTGCTTTCTTAACTTGTACATTGAAGTAGGCCTTAATCCTTGCTTAAACATAGTTTACACACTGACAATGGCAGGTTGCATAGCAGACTTATGGTATTAATGCCTAAAACCGATAATTATACCTTACACTATCACACAGTAGGCGTTTATTAATAATGATAAAGTTAATGTTAATAAATATGCAATCATAATTGACTGTAGCGCATATAAAACACACACAAGTTACCGTTGGCTGAAAACACAATCATCGCCGCATGAAGGAGTGACGAATTTCCAGGCAAGTGTGGTCCATTTAAAAAATCATTCCTCAGTGACTGATATAGTGTGTACAGCATGCACAAAGCAGAGCTCATGCCTTTCAAGCAACTTTTTTTCAAATCATCATGAGTCACATCATGCAGCTTTACAATGTATTACAAATCTAAACATATAGCCCAACGTTTGTAGAACAACTAAAGTTACATTAACTCTAAATTAAGCATATAGGAATACTTATTTCTTTGTTAACCACTCAACACAGAATAGCCGCATGTGCGCACTTCCTCAAATCGTTTGGAGAAAATATCCTTTCAATTTTATTCAGCTTTGTTCAGTTGTATTCTTTATACTATAAAATAATGCCATGGAATTCTAAGCAAATCTTGTCTGCTAAATGGACTAGTGAAGCCCACAGCCATTTGGCATAGCCATATCAGGACCTAACATAAGGACAACTCAGAGTATGTTATTCTGTTCTTCTGAAATAGACTACATTTTCTTCATATCATGCTTCTTTAGACCTGTCTAAAATAAATAATGGATTTATTGTGAAGGTGTTGGCTATATTACATGGATTTCTTAGAATTTTTAAAATGTAATGTTTCAAAAAGTCATCATCTGTGACTTTTGCTAAATGTGTTTATGTTAATTAACGGTCAATTACCGTGAGACCGACAGCTATTTGCTTGACAATCACCAGCTGCGAAATGTCATGACTGCCACAGCCCTAACCCAGCCAAATGTAGTCCCAAATGTAGTTCTGTTTAAATTCAGACCTTACTTCTAATCACCTCAGTGCACACAAAACACACACCCCTGTGTAACCTTGAATGCCCCCCCCCCCCTCTACCTCCACAGAGAGGCCTTCAAGGATAATCCAGTAGAACATCTGGGCGTTTGCAGCAGTGAATAACTTTTTGATGCTTTTCTTCAAGCTCAGGCCTCTCCTGAGGAGCACCACGGCAGAGAAGGAGCTGGCCGCACTCAAGGAGGTTGCCAAGTTGAAGGAGGCATTTGACAAGTCAAGGGCGAAGCGCAAGGGAGGTGGAGGAGAGACAGGTGGCCCTGATCCAGAAGAATGACCTACAGCTGCAGGCAGTGAGTGTTTACAGATAACATCAGATATTACACTGTACAACAGAATAACATCAAGATAAGGATCAACAAGACATTTTTATTTATTTAACTAGGCAAGTCAGTTAAGAACATATTCTTATTTCGAATGACGGCCTAGACCGGCCAATTGATCGGACGCTGGGCCAATTGTGCGCCACCCTATGGGACTCCCAATCAAGGCGGGTTGTGATAGATAGACACTTTACTGATCCTCGAGGGGAAATGTCTTCGTCAAGCAGCTACGAAAAAACACAGGGCAGGTGCAAAATACTGGAACGAAAATACACAAAAAACAGATACAGGATATATGATACTGAAAAAGTATAAAAATAAGTCTGGAGTGCAAAAAAACTATAAAAAGACATTACATAGTATGGGTGGATGGCTGAATATGTACACTATACATTGTTACAGAGTAATTGGTGAAAAAAATATGATAAAAATATTGCAAGTTGATATAGATAAATGAGGAGTATTTGCATGGTTAACTATACTATACAGGTTGATGGCAGAGAAATACTTAAATAGCTAAAAGTGCGTATGATATAAGTGAGGGTAATAATAGTTTACTTAATATACAGACTGGTTAAATGAAAAGGTAAGTGAATATTTTGCATGGTTAAATTAACTGTACAGGTAAATATACAGTTACATTTACAGGTAAGTGAATATTTGCATGGTTACATTAACTGTACAGTCGTGGCCAAAAGTTGAGAATGACACAAGTATTGGTCTCCACAAAGTTTGCTGCTTCAGTGTTCTTAGATCTTTATGTCAGTAGTTACTATGGTACACTGAAGTATAATTACAAGTATTCCATAAGTGTCAAAGGCATTCATTGACAATTACATTCAGTTTATGCAAAGAGTCAATATTTGCAGTGTTGACCCTTCTTTTTCAAGACTTCTGCAATCCGCCCTGGCATGCTGTCAATTAACTTCTGGGCCACATCCTGACTGATGGCAGGCCATTCTTGCATAATCAATGCTTGGAGTTTGTCAGAAGTTGTGGGTTTTTGTTTGTCCACCTGCCTCTTGAGGATCGACCACAAGTTCTCAATGGGATTAAGGTCTGGCCATGGACCCAAAATGTCGATGTTTTGTTCCCCGAGCCACTTAGTTATCACTTTTGCCTTATGGCAAGGTGCTCCATCATGCTGGAAAAGGCATTGGTCGTCACCAAACTGTTCTTGGATGGTTGGGAGAAGTTGCTCTCGGAGGATGTGTTGGTACCATTCTTTATTCATGGCTGTGTTCTTAGGCAAAATTGTGAGTGAGCCCACTCCCTTGGCTGAGAAGCAACCCCACACATGAATGGTCTGAGGATGCTTTACTGTTGGCATGACACAGGATTGATGGTAGCGCTCACCTTGTCTTCTCCGGACAAGGTGTTTTCCGGTCAGTCCAATCCCTGTACCTTTTGCAGAATATCAGTCTGTCCCTGATGTTTTTCCTGGAGGAGAGAAGTGGCTTCTTTGCTGCCCTTCTTGACACCAGGCCATCCTCCAAAAGTCTTCACCTCACTGTGCGTGCAGATGCACTCACACCTGCCTGCTGCCATTCCTGAGCAAGCTCTGCACTGGTGGTGCCCCGATCCCGCAGCTGAATCAACTTTAGGAGACGCCTTTTTTGGGCGCCCTGACGCCTTCTTCACAACAAATGAACCTCTCTCCTTGAAGTTATTGATGATCCGATAAATGGTTGATTTAGGTGCAATCTTACCAGCAGCAATATCCTTGCCTGTGAAGCCCTTTTTGTGCAAAGCAATGATGACGGCACGTGTTTCCTTGCAGGTAACCATGGTTGACAGAGGAAGAACAATGATTTCAAGCACCACCCTCCTTTTAAAGCTTCCAGTCTGTTATTCTGACTCAATCAGCATGACAGAGTGATCTCCAGCCTTGTCCTCATCAACACTATCACCTGTGTTAACGAGACAATCACTGACATGATGGCAGCTAGTCCTTTTGTGGCAGGGCTGAAATGCAGTGGAAATTTTTTGGGGGGATTAAGTTCATTTTCATGGCAAAGAGGGACAATTAATCTGATCACTCTTCATGACATTCTGGAGTATATGCAAATTGCCATCATCAACACTGAGGCAGCAAACTTTGTGGAGACCAATACTTGTCATTCTCAAAACTTTTGGCCACGACTGTACAGGTAAATGACAGGAAGATATACTTAAACAGCTAAATGTGTGTATGATATAATTTATGGTAATAATAGTAATTCCCTTAAAATACAGTCCTTAGTGCACAGGGTTTAATTACAGATAAATGCACGTTTTGCACATTCAATATACGAAAAGCAATGAAAGCAGATACAACTGACAGGATACTAATATGCATTCCTGAGTGAATGACTACCTAAGTTCAGTCCAAGAATAACTTAAAATATTGCACATCATATGATATAACAACTGTACATGAATATGTATATACAGACCTGAATTAATAAATAAATAAGTCCTTAGTGAATGAGTGATTACAGACGAGAGTTACTCACGGATGGATGCATAATTGTTAAACTAGGTCCTAACACCCCAACAGTTCCAGGTCTATGTTGCCGACAGCACGGCACCCCGGTGAGGCATTATGGTGTTAGGTGAAAAAATTATACAATTATTGCAAGTTGATATAAATAAAAAATATTTGTATGGTTAACTATACAGGTAGATGGTATAAAAATATACTTAAATAGCTAAATGTGCGTATGATATAAATTAGAGTAATTGTTTACTTAATATACAGTCTGGTTAAATATACAGGTAAATTAATATTTGAATATTTGCATGGTTAAATAAATTAAATGTATAGGTGAATGACAGGAAGAGATACTTAAATAGCTAAATGTGCATGCGATATAAATTAGGGTAATAATAATTCCCTTAAAATACAGTCCCTAGTACAAGGTTTAATTACAGATAAATGCACGTATTGTACATTTGATATACTATATGCAATGAAAAAAGATACTACTGACAGGATACTAATGTACAGTCCTGAGTGAATGACTACATAAGTTCAGTCCAAGAATTACTTACAATATTGCACGTGATATGACATAACAACTGTACATGAATATGTATATACAGTCCTGAATGAATGAGTGCTGAATGAATAAGTCCTGAGTGAATGAGTGATTACAGACCAGAAAGTTACTCACAGATGGATGAATGCCTAATTGTTAAACTAGGTCCTAACACCCCAACAGTTCCAGGTCTATGTTGCTGACGGCACTGCACCCCGGTGAGACATTAAATAGTTTAATAGCCATCAGCAGGAAGGACCTCCTGTAGCGCTCTCTGGCACACCGTGGTGGAATCAGTCTGTGACTGAAGGTGCTCCTCTGCATCATAACTATGGCATGAAGAGGGTGGGTGAGCAGTTTGGCCAGGATCCTTCTCTCCGCCAAAGAAATAGGATCAGACAAGATAAGGCTGGGTACGAGCCTGTTTAGCTATCATTCCATTCCTTGCCACGCCTTGTAATGCTAAAAAAATTGGGCCAATGACAGAGTAAATGGAGTGTAATGTAAGCTTAAAAGACTGGTACCCAAGCTAGGGGATGCCTGGCTCAATGCCTGCAGATATATTTCTCAGTATCCCTGTGGTGTAAATCTCTTGGGGTTACCTGAGCAGTATATATCACATACACAACTTGACTAAAATGTATGTATGTGGACACCTGTTCGTCAAACATCTCATTCCAAAATCATGGGCATTAGTCTCCCAGTTCCTGCCACTGAAAAACATCCCCACAGCATGATGCTGCCACCACCATGCTTCACCGTAGGGATGGTGTCAGGTTTCCTGCAGATTTGAAGCTTGCCATTCAGGCCAAAGAGTTCAATCTTGGTTTCATCAGACTTTCAGCCTTTTGGCAAACTCCAAGCGGGCTGTCAGGTGCATTTTACTGAGGAGTGGCTACTGTATGGCCACTCTACCATAAAGGTCGGATTGGTGGAGTGCTGCGGAGATGGTTGTCCTTCTGAAAGGTTCTCCCATCTCCACAGAGGAACTCTAGAGCTCTGTCAGAGTGACCATCGGGTTCTTGGTCACCTCCCTGACCAAGGCCCTTTCACCCCGATTGCTCAGTTTGGCCGGGCAGCCAGCTCTACGAAGAGTCTTGGTGGTTCCTAACTTCTTCCATTTAAGAATGATGGAGGCCACTGTGTTCTTGGGGACATTCAATGCTGCAGACATTTTCTATTACCCTTCCCCAGATCTGTGCCTCGACACAATCTCTGCGCTCTGCAGACAATTCCTTAGACCTCATGGCTTGATTTTTGCTTTGACATGCAATGTCAACTATGGGGCCTTATATAGACAGGTGTGTGCCTTTCCAAATCATGTCCAATCAATTGAATTTCCCACAGGTGGTCTCCAATCAAGTTGTAGAAACATCTCAAGGATGATCAATGGAAACAGGATGCACCTGATCTCAATTTCGAGTCTCATAGCAAAGTGTCTGAATACTTATGTAAATAAGGTATTTCTGTTTTTTATTTGCAATCATTTCTAAAAACCCATTTTGCTTTGTCATTATGGTGTATTGTGTGTAGAGTGAAGGAAAAAAGCAATTTAATCAATTTTAGAATAAGGCTGTAATCTATCAAAATGTGGAAAAATCAAGGGGTCTGAATACTTTCTGAATACACAGCCATTGTTTATGTCAAAATTGCTCAGGCTCAGTGAATTTGGTTGGGGTTCATTGATAGACAGTGATATTTAAATCTTGTTTTAAGCAGATTTAAGTCAGGACAGACTAGACCACTCAAAACCTCTTTTGCATGAAAATGTGTGTAATTGTCCACAGAAAAATAAAACCCTATCTCAGGGTTAGGTTTTAATACTGAGGTGTGCTTTGCTCCTTTCATATTTCTTTTCATTCTAAGAAACTCCCCAGTCCCTGCTGGTGACAAGCATATCCACAAAATGATGCTGCCACCACAATACTGGAAAATACAGAGGGATCAATATTCACTCCATATTACTGGCCTGTATGACAAAGTGAAAAGAAGCTGGTGTTAAATCTTTTTTTCCATATCATCCATTCTGTTTGCAACAAGGATGTTAAATAAAACTGCAAGACAACACAGCAAATCAATTATATTTTTGCGGTTTGGTCAAATCCAGTACAACACAGTGAAACCCTCTCTATTTACAAGTATTGTGGTGGCAGCGTCATGTTATGGGTATACTTGTCATCAGCAGGGACGTTTGTCAGGATAAAAAGTAGCAAAGCCCAGGTAAGATGTTTGAGGAAAACGCACCTGTCTTATGAAATGGCTTTCCAAGACGTGTGGAGTGTCCTTGAGTGGTGATCTGTTTATTAATTTGATTTAATCTTCAATTAACTAGGCAAGTCAGTTGAGAACACATTCTTATTTACAACGACGGCCCACCACGGCCAAACCCGGACGACGCTGGGCCAGTTGTGCGCCACCCTATGGTACTCCCAATCACATCGGGTTGGGATGCCTCTAGCACTGCGATGCAGTGCATTAGACCGCTGCAACACTCAGGATCCCTTTCAGACCTGACTTAAATCTGTTTGCAGATGAAGTGGAGGCCTGCTAGTACTCCTGGATGAAACTCAGTGCTTTCAGATGACTGCAATATGTGGTAAGCGTTTGACATGTGTTCAAATAGCAATGATTTGTGATAAGACTAACACAAACCAACGCCATGTTAAAAGATGAAATACTTAAAAAGGCCTTTGACAGGACTGTCCATTGTCAACAACAGATTGCATATTGAATAACTTACTTTACATCCATGTGTTGAGGTGAATTAAAACACTTAAATAAAGAGACAAGACAGATCCAAAGTTGGTGTTCTGTTATTTATCTCATTCGCTTTACAAAGACACATTCTCTCACTCACTTTCTGAGAAGAGCTTAGACATAGGCCCAGTGTCACATACAGCTACACATTCTGAAACAGGGACAGTCTCGGAGCTTCACGCCATAAGTAAAGCATCTTTCCTAACGTTACTTAGGATGGCAGTCAGGACTCCTGTGTGTGTCTGACCCAAAACATTCATTCTTCTGGTGAGTCCATGTACCAGAGCCTTGTGTCGACCAAAATACATTATCATTTACATGGATAACGTCTTTAAATGTAGAGATTCGCTTTAGACCACCGAAATAAAACAATTGCTTCTCCCTGAAATGTTTTGGTCCTACTTGTATTAAATGTCCCTAAAACATTTTGACATAGTAATTACATACTGTTAGATACAGAGTAATGTCGTTATTTTTACCAGTTGTTGTACTTACACATGGCGTTGGCTGCACATCAGAATGTATTTAACATGCATTATATCTGCAAACAAATTCAAATTGAATTGTATTAAAACATCTCCTTCCTGTTCGACTAGCCTAACGTGCAAATCTCAGAAATGTTGCCTCAAACAGGTTTACCAGTTGTAAGTACTAACCCTGTATATTTACCCACTACATCTGCCAGTGTAATTACCATGTAAATGCAGAGTTGACACCACTCAATATGAAGTTGGGCCGTCGTTTTTTTTGCCAGAGGGTAGGAGGGTTTCTACTAGTTACAACAGCCACAAAGTCAAAATGGGCTATATTGTATAAATTCATGAAAACAAAAACGAGCTTTTTGGTCCTAATTTAAGGTTAGGCATAAGTTTAGCAGTGTGGTTAAGGTTCGGTTTAAAATCACATTTTAAGAAGAGAAATTAAAGAAAAAGGCAAGGGGTTATGTTTTTGTGGCTGTGGTAACTAGTGACGACCGGGTACAAGAGATCATCTCCATCTCCAGTCTGAAGTCCTCTGGGGCTGCTGATTGGCTGACTTTTCCCCCCACAGTTACAATAGAATGGAAACTCCAGCATGTGACACCTATACACCAGAGGAGGCTGGTGGGATGAGCTATAGGAGGACGGGCTCATTGTAATGGCTGAAATGGAATAAATGGAACAGCATCAAACACATGGAAACCACGTCCATTCCAGCCATTACAATGAGCCCGTCCTCCTATAGCTCCTCCCACCAGCCCCCACTGCTCTCCTCTTCTTTATCTATCGATCTTCTTTCCATCCACCCATCTTTGCCCTTTTCCAGAGACCGCTACCCAGGGACTAAACTTCTGGAAAGTCTCTTTCCAGATCCATGTAGGCCTCGTCGATGTAGCTGGCTATGGCACATAATGAAGTCCGGTCTGAGTCCAACAGAACCGACACTGTCTCCTTCCAATAGGTGAAGAGGATACAGGAGCTCTGTTGCAGAGAGAAGAAAAAAAAGAAAGAGAGAGAGCGACAGGAGGAGAGAGAGAGAGAGACAGAGAGACGAGAGAGAGGAGAAAAAAAGAGAGAAAGGATGATAGGAGCGAGAGAGAAAGGATGATAGGAGCGAGAGAGAAAGAATGATAGGAGCGAGAGAGAAAGGATGATAGGAGCGAGAGAGAAAGAATGATAGGAGCGAGAGAGAGTGATAGGAGCGAGAGAGAGTGATAGGAGAGAGAGAGAGAGTGATAGGAGAGAGAGAGAGAGTGATAGGAGAGAGAGAGAGAGTGATAGGAGAGAGAGAGAGTGATAGGAGAGAGAGAGAGTGATAGGAGAGAGAGAGAGAGTGATAGGAGAGAGAGAATGATAGGAGGAGAGAATGATAGGGGAGAGAGAATGATAGGAAGAGAATGATAGGAGAGAGAGAGAATGATATAGAAAGGGAAAGGGGATATCTAGTCAGTTGCACAACAATGCATTTAACCTAAATGTGTCTTCTTCATTTAACCCAAGGAAGAGATACAACAGTAAGTCACTCAACCACAATCGGACAGAACATGGTTTAGTGTACAGCTGGCCTAATACAGAATTACCACCATAGTGTAGACGGGCCCCATAGTGTAGACGGGGCCCATAGTGTAGACGGGGCCCATAGTGTAGACGGGGCCCATAGTGTAGACGGGGCCCATAGTGTAGACGGGGCCCATAGTGTAGACGGGCCCCATAGTGTAGACGGGCCCCATAGTGTAGACGGGCCCCATAGTGTAGACGGGCCCCATAGTGTAGACGGGCCCCATAGTGTAGACGGGCCCCATAGTGTAGACGGGCCCCATAGTGTAGACAGCATTCAAGTAACAACGGTGTGTGTGCGCGCACACGCGCTTTAGAGAGGACACTCACGTTCTCCAGACAGGTGCTGTCCTTGTCCTTGTTGAGGTAGTGGCGCTGCCAGAAGCGCAGCAGGTTGTGGAAGTTGTTGAGCAGGCAGCCCGGGTATTTCTCAGCGTACTCCTTCTCTCTCAGGGCGTTGAGGTAGAAGGACAGCTTACCGCGTCTCCTGGCCAGCATCAATACCACCAGGCTGGTGTTCAGACAGCTCACATTCTCCTAACATTGGTAGGTTCCAGCCACCATCAAACAGAAGGAAAAGGATCACAGTCTGTTAACATGCAGATGATCCAGACAAGTGTATGTCTTAATATGAGAAACAAGAAATACAGGAATGTGAAGTCTATGATAGCTAGGAGGATGTAATGGCATGACAACCATTAGCATGACAGTAAAACTGACAACAGAGGATGGAACAGGGGGTTTCCTTGCCTGTGTGAGCGTCTGAACGTTGATGATGTTGACAAGCCTGAAGAGGAAGGTTAGTCTGTTCTCCACACGGACCATGTAGGACAACAGACTGCATTCTGACAGCACCTCCACAACTACAGGAAAGAGGGGGATCAGAGAGAGAGAGAGAGAGGTAGATTTCTAGGTATACCAAGAGTGTTTCCACGTCACTTCAACCCCATGTGATGACAATGAATCAACGTGGATTTGCAAAAAGTAATCAATGCCAGGGAAGGCCATTTTTTGTTAGCGTTTTACCCCTTTTCTCCCCAATTTCGTGATATCCAAATTGGTAGTTACATTCTTGTTTCATCTCTGTACGGACTCAGGAGAGGTGAAACATGAACCACCAAGCCACAATGCTTCTTGACACAATGCTCGCTTAACCCGGAAGCCAGCCGCACCAATGTGTCGGAAAAAAAAACTGTACACCTGGCGACTGTGTATGTGCCAAACCCTCCCCTAACCCGGACGACACTGGGCCAATTGTGTGCCGCCTCATGGGTCTCCCGGTCGCGGCCTGCAGCGACACAGCCCGAGAGAGAATGAGTAGAAAAATACAATAATAATCAAAATAAAGAAACCCTGGAATGAGTAGGTGTCCAAACTTTTGACTGTGTGTGTGTGTGTGTATACTGTATATATACACAGTCAAAAGTTGTATTTATTTTTTACTGTTTTTTACATTATAGAATAATAGCGAAGACAACCAAAACTATGAAATAACACATATAGAATCATGTAGTAACCAAAAAAAAGTGTTAAACAAATTAAAATATATTTTATATTTGAGATTCTTCAAAGCAGCCACCCTTTGCCTTGATGACAGCTTTGCACACTCTTGGCATGTGTTCACCAGTAGGCCTACGACTATTTTCTATGGACCTACCTCTCACATCGTCAGTCTGGCTCTCGAAGCGGTCCAGGGACAGAATGATACAGCGCACCAGCATGTTGGAGTCCACCAGAGAGCTGTTGATCTGGGTCATGAACGTCTGGAACTAACACAGGAAGCCGAAATGAAATCAAACATGTTCTATGGAAGTGATCTGTAGGACTAAGCTAGAAAATGGACTGCACTCAACCCCTTTCCATCAGCCTGACCCTCATTGTTTTGAAGTGCCTCTCCCCTGGGCAGTCCTACCTAGGGCGGCAGGTAGCCTAGCAGTTAGAGCATTGGGCCAGTAACAGAAAGGTCGCTGGTTCGAATACCTGAGCTGATAAGGTGAAAAACCTGTCGAAGTGTCCTTGAGCAAGGCACTTAATACTAATTTGCTCCAGGTAAGCCGTCATTGTAAAAAAGATTATGTTCATAACTGACTTGCCTAGTTAAATAAAAGGTTAAAGAAAAAAATATATATTTTTAAAACCTTCTCCTCTGTGTTGACGTATTTGTTGAACCTCTTGAAAGAGTCCATGTTGAACTTCATGAGTTCCCCCAGCAGGTCAAAGTAACTCTGCAGCACGTCCCTGGACTTACAGCCGCTGTCTATGACGCAGAACAGGATGTGCTGGAAGTACAGAGTAGAGGGATTAATGGGAGGTTTTAAATTAATACTTGAAGGCAGTTCTATCATAGGTGTGTGTGACTTCACTGGCTTGGCAACAGCCTCCGTACCTCCAGCAGCCCTCTCTTGAGCAGGAACACCTGGTCAGCATAGGAGGTGGCTCCTCTCAGGAAGCTCTCTACCGCCCTCGCCTGCCAGAACCTACAGACAGACAGGGGTTTAACACCTGCCTTCCCCTTTCTATACCTGATGATGTTTCACTCATTAACTCCTGGAGTAAACACACACTCACCTGAATGAGGATTCGGCCGGTTCTTTCTTCATGACTGAAAGTAGCCGTGTTAGGAGGCCCTTCTTACCATCACAGATCAGATTTCTATTTAGAAGAGAGAAAAGATGCAATGCAATGGAGGAAACACAAAATGTCTTCCATCCCTTTACCCCAGCCTAAGAGCCCTACCTGTCCGTGTTGACGAGAGCCTCCACCTCAGGGATGTTGGCCTTCAGAGAGATGGCACTGAGCTCATTCAGCTCCTGAGCGTTCAGGAGGAGATACTTGTTCCTGAGAGGGAGGAGTAACAAGTCACTGAACATGATGGTACCAGACTCAGTGTCTCAATTCCCCAGCAATACGTTTAATTCATACAGACTGTACTGAACTCACTCATGATGGTCGCTGAAGCTCTGGAGTAGTCGTAGAAACTGGATTTTAAAAGAGATCTCCTGTGTGTGTGATCGAGAGAGGAGGACCAGTGAGTGCTGCAATAGAGGTGCTTAGTTCTACAGCACCATTGAACCCATTCCCAGAGCAGAGGACGTCTTACCGGGCTGCAGTCACAGTTCTGGTTCTGGCTGTGGAGGACGTGGGTGGATGTCTGCTTTCTCCAGATCAGCTTGTCAAACAGGTTGTTGAGTCCTGGAATCAGTTTGAACTCTGCAAGCATTCTATGAACCTGTTTACAAGGCACCATATGTTTACAATCAAATGGATTCTATAAACCCCCTTATAAACTGGGTGGTCATGCACCGAATGCTGATTGGCTGACAGCCGTGGTATATCAGACCGTATACCATGGGTTTGTGGTATATGGCCGGCTAAAGGGGTGTAATACAGGCACTCAGCGTTGCATCTTGCATATGAACAGCCCTTAGCCGTGGTATATTGGCCATATACCACACCCCCTCGGGACTTACTGCTTAATTTTACATCAGCAGTTGTCACAAAGTGCTTAACAGATACACAACCTAAAACCCCAAAAGGCAAGCAATGCAGAAGAACAGTGGAAAAACTACAATCTCAGTTACTGATGCCATTTCCTGTTGTAAACAAGTCCAGCTGTCTGTCTCACCTGGTTCCTCTGGCGGCCTATGAGAAGCACACAGAGCACATAGAGCACCTCCACCTTGTACATGATCTCATGGACGATCTTCATGGACTGGGGCAGACTGTGCCTGAGAGGACTGGTGGCCAGAGAGCTCTCGTCTGACGATTCTGAGACAGAAAGGGCACAGTGTATGGAAACACATTAAGATTCAGGGATGCTAACTGGTGAGGGCCCAAAGAGATTACTACAATTCTGTGAACTCCAAGAAAATCTAAGATTTTTTGGTGTGCCTATTTTCAGAGTGGGGTTGTCACAATACCAATATGTTTACTAATCATGTGATACACCAGGACAAGTATCACGATACTACTAATTAAATTGTGCAGAACTAAGCCAATGTAACTTGTTATTAGTGAGCTACGCAGGTAACATGACTAAACAAGGTTGTTCGAGTAGCCCTCAAGTAGTTTACCCTACCTATGTACATGCTACCTCAATTATCTCAACTACCTTCCTTGTACCCCCTGTATATATCCTCGTTATTGTTATTTTATTGTGTTACTTTTTATTTTTACTCTTTCTTGAACTGTATTGTTGGTTAAAGGCTTGTAAGTAAGCATTTCAGTGCAAGGTCTACACTGGTTGTATTCGGCGCATGTGACAAATAAAGTTTGATTTGATTTTGATTCCCAGTAGAAAGGGGAGAAGGCGGCTCCGGGGGGTTTGGGATGGAAACATGGTTTTCAGTGATGTAAAGGCACAAGCATGACTGTCTCTGTGCTCCGTTCTTCCTCTATGGCAGTGGCAGACTGGCCTGCTTGTTCTTACAGAATAAATTAAAATCCACGCTCTAATAATTAAACAAAACAGCATCACTGTCTGCACAAACCCAGCCCACCATCATTATAAATAACATTTTAAAACAGATGGAGATGCGCAGAGAGAACGGATGGAGAGAAGCAGCTGAGCAGGCTAGTGGCTGGTTAGGGGATGTGGTGTGGCTGGCTGCTCACACCGACCCTGGATGATGAAGCACTCATTCTGATATGACATACAGTTGAAGTCGGAAGTTTATATACACTTAGGTTGAAGTCATTAAATCTAATTTTTCAATCAATCCACAAATTTCCTGTTAACAAACTATAGTTTTGACAAGTCGGTTAGGATATCTACTTTGTGCATAACAAGTAAATCTTCCAACAATTTTTGACAGACAGATTATTTCACTTATAATTCACTATATCACAATTCCAGTGGGTCAGAAGTTTACTGTGCCTTTAAACAGCTTGGAATATTCCAGAGAATTATGTCATGGCTTTAGAAGCTTCTGATACATAATTTGAGTCAATTGGAGGTGTACCTGTGGACGTATTTCAAGGCCTACCTTCAAACTCAGTGTCTCTTTGCTCGACTTCATGGGGAAAATCTAAGGAAATCAGCAAAGACCTCAGAAAAAACATTGTAGACCTCCACAAGTCTGGTTCATCCTTGTGAGCAATTTCCAAATGCCTGAAGGTACCGTGCTCATCTGTACAAATAGAATTAAAGTATAAACACCAAGGAACCACGCAGCCGTCATACCGCTCAGGAAGGAGACGCTCAGGAAGTGGGGAGGCTTGCAAGCCGAAGAACACCATCCCAACCGTGAAGCACGGGGGTGGCAGCATCATGTTGTGGGGGTGCTTTGCTGTAGGAGGGACTGGTGCACTTCACAAAATAGATGGCATCATGAGGAAGGAAAATTAAGTGGATATATTGAAGCAACATCTCAAGACATCAGTCAGGAAGTTCAAGCTTGGTCGCAAATGGGTCTTCCAAATGGACAGTGACCCCAAGCATACTTCCAAAGTTGTGCAAAATGGCTTAAGGACAACAAAGTCAAGGTATTGGAGTGGCCATCACAAAGCCCTGACCTCAATCCTATAGACAATGTGGGCAGAACTGAAAAAGCGTGTACGAGCAAAGAGGCCTACAAACCTGACTCAGTTACACCAGTTCTGTCAGGAGGAATGGGCCAAATTCACCCAACTTATTGTGGGAAGCTTGTGGAAGGCAATGCTACCAAATCCTAATTGAGTGTATGTAAACTTCTGACCCACTGGGAATGTGATGAAAGAAATAAAAGCTGAAATAAATCACTCTACTATTATTCTGACATTTCACATTCTTAATTTGCAGGACTCGTAGGGATGCATTCTCTGCTCAGTCATTCATTTCAATATGAGAAACATACACCATTATTTAGAGATCACACAGGGAGAAGATCTGTTCACACCTCTCTTTTATAGCCCAATGGGTGATCCACTCTGCACCTGCACACTTTTTTTATACGGATCTACACATTCACGTGGATGACCTACTTTGAGATCAAAACTGTGAAAAGTGATGAGTATGCATCCTTGAAGATTATGACATCACGTGACTATAAAGTCTGTCACACTCTGAAACGTATTACTGTTATGTAATAAAACAGTGAACAGCAGTCCGTTATACTGTCAGCATATCTCAAGATGACTGGAGCAAGGCGTATGGGCATGTGTGTGAGGGACAGTGCATGTATATCTATTGGTCTGACCTGTGCTGCTCTGCTCGGCGTCCTCTGTGGCCATCTGCATAAGAGCGTCCAGCACCAGGGCGTTGTCCAGCCAGGTGTACCAGTCCTGAAGCTCCATTAGTAGGCTGGATGCCCCCGAGGCCTCAGACACCTTCCTGGTAGCCAGCTTACATAGCCGCTCAATGAAGCCTGGTATGTTCAGCAGGGCCACTGGTGCACACAGGGGTTAAACAACAATGAATCCCATGCATGACCCAACCTGAAGTCCATCTCTTCTTGCGTGCCACATTGGGATTTCCAAATTCAACGAAGGTCCCAAAAAAAAGTTCTGATTATCAACTTACTACTTACCATTAAAGTGGCAATCAGCAGTCGAAACAATAACAAAGCGTTTTCCCCGCCCCCGTTTCACTAAAAAGCTGCAGCATGGGGCCGGAGAAATGTAACTACTCTCAAATTCATATACAGAGCTATGCAAGGACTGAACATCCATGATATAAAATTATACTTAGTTTACAAACACTGGAGTAAAACAAGCTTATATTTTGGGTTCTGATGGGGTATGACAGTTGAACTAAGCTTATGAGGCATTTATAAAGTTATATTCTTCAATAATTAATAGGTATATATACATTAATTCAAAAATAGATTGCTACTGTAGATTGCCCTTTTAACTGAGTCCTAAGGAAACATTGCGGAGTACAAATCCATACATTTTTTAAATCTCTTTGTCGCTGAGCGATAGAGGGACAAGTCATTTGCAAGGATTTTCTTCATGAAATGCTAGTCATACGAATCATCATTCTATGTGACAACTCATTCTATTCTCTCTCCCTGGTCTGATGGTGAGAGCAGTCTTACCCTGGTTGACTTCAGAGTGGGACGGGCAGAGGTTGGCCTTCTGCTGGGCGTTTTTAGCCAGCAGTGTGTGCTTGTCATCGTTGCCCAGGTCCGGCTCAGAGATGGTGACTGAAAGAATGCGGCAGAAGTTGGCCAGCTGCTGCTGGTTGAAGCTCTGGACCAGACTGGGCAGGTTGGGGATGTCCTCCAGCTGGATCATCTCCTGGAGCATTGAGATGAAGGTGGAAGGTACAGGTTAAATGGTTCTGGAATGCTTCTTAGCGGTTTCTAACTACAGAAACCATTTCATACAAAATGGTGGGTGTCATGGCTTGCCGAAATGACATGGAACGACTCGTTAACGTTTTTGTGAATCTTTTGGTCAGTTAGGTTCAGTTTGATTAGATCAAAGCTTAGTAAATTTGAATGACCTGTGGTAACTGCACATTTGTAAGGACTGACATAGTGATAGCATGGATTTAGAGGCCATCCTTACCTTCCTCACCCCAAGAATGTCCTCAATCAATGTGGCTGTTTGCAAAAATGTCTTCTTGTTTGACATTAGTGTAAACAAAAACATGACAAAGTCATCTCGTGATGCCAAACTTTTAGTGACTCCTTCCATCTGAAAGTGAGGGAAAGCTCATGATTAACCTTCCCTGACTAAAATAAAGGAAAGAGGGCGGACGTCATCCTCTGTCATACAGTTTTAAAGGAAAACTCCACCCAAACACTATCTTTTGATATCTGTATCATTAGAACATTTTGGGACAATCAAGTTCAAGATATGTAACTTTCACATGATGCTGCGTTTGGCATCATATGATGTAAAGTGCATCATACGGGGATGATTTCTGTATTTCAGATTTTTTCTTACATGCATTGAAACACATATATTTTTTTTTTAATCAAAGGCATTGATACTTACACATATACAACAATTGTACAGAACACTTAAACAATCTTTGACGAGGTCATCACTCACTGTAATGAGAACATTTATGTTAGAATATATTCAAGTCATGAAAAAATTGGTTACTCACATTTGCAAAACTTTGTCCTAAGAATGTACTATGGCTTACTTTTAGGGAAATTGGTCTGTGTTGTGAGGGTGGGTCTCATCAGAATCTCAACTAGTAACTGAGGACAAAGGAGAAATTAAAACCCTGACACAGCAAATATGGTCACTGACAAGACCGTCTGTTCTATATGCCTCACTGTCAACAAGTTGGACTCACATGAACTCCTCCAAAGAGGTCGAAGGTGTATGTGTTGGGAGAGGTGGACTCCTGTGCTGTTGTCCTGTCCTCTGTCACAAATGACATTGCCTCCATGGAGAGAAAAGAGGCCACTTCCTACCACCCCATAGAGAGAACACCAACACATCATGAACAACACATCTGTCAGCTTAGCAAATACAAAAACAAGCATGAAATCGTTGCCTATAAAGAGGAGCATTACAGCTCCAATGAGGTCAGGGAAGAGCAATATATTGCACCTTGATAATGGAGTGGATTTGGGAGAGGTCACTGTTGAGGTGACTGCTGTTATATAGTCTCTGGAGCATCACTGGAATCCCATGCCACTGGGCCTGATGGTCCCTCTCCTGAAGTAGGGCCTCTGACATCTGAGGACAAGGAGGGAACACCATAGGAACAAGAAAATGTCAAGGATAGGGAAAATGCAGTACATAAATAAACTATCCACCTGAGTGTATATTAGACAGACAAAATATTCACACATGCGTCATTGCCCTGATTTGAAGGGCTACACCAGTTGATGTTAAAATGTGATCGCTGTAGACAGGGGGGGTTACTGTGATAACTTTTCCATGGATGCTAGGAGACATGGTGAAGGAAGCTTATTTTACTTAATTTACCATGGAGTGGAGTTTAGTACGCTACAAGGAAGCCAGACATCTTAGTGAAGTAGATAACGTGGTAGCTAACATATTAACTAGGTAATTAGCTAATAAAATGACTACCTACTTCCACTACTTTAGCTAGTCGTTTGCACAGCGCTCCGTTTTATTAGACGTAGATATATATCAACCTAACTAGCTAACGTTAAAAAGCAAGCCAACCGGCCTTTTCCGTCCCAAACCCTCGTAATTTCGGCTTTTAAGTATTTCTAAATGTGTATTTTACCTCTGTGCCTCGGATAATCCCCCAGCCATTGATTTGTCCATGTCTGATCGTTGTAAGTATGTTTTTATTACTATTTCTTCGGGTCCGAGGGGGCTCGAGTCGCTCTGTTGTCGCCATACTTGATCCTCTTTTGCTTCTCTAAACAGGAAGTTAAGGACGGTGGACGGCAGAGCTCGCACATGCCCCCTACTGGTGTGCTATAGCAACGACAACGGTCAAACTAGAAATTGTCATTTTTCAAGAAAAGTAGCTGTCCAAACGTTTTCATGGTAAGTGGAAGAAGTTGAGACATTTAAATAGTCTCGAGTCTAGTGTTGAAAAATGGAGGTAGTACAAGTACTAGTGACTGCATTATTTGATGGTGGGATAGTAGCCTTTTAGTGGAATAGTTACAGTAGAAGTATATAGTGTAAAAATAGCAGTACATTGCAATAGTGATAGTTATTGTTATAGATAAGTGCACCTATGGTGAGGTAATAATTTGGGTTAGTTTATGACGTGTGGTTAGTGAGTGTGGGTTTGTTATAGCGGGTTAGTTTAGTGAGTTGGAATGAGCTGTGTGGCATAATCAGACTAAAATGGCCTAAACTCAACATAGGCATGGGTGCGAGGCGTGCATGTGATTAATTTTAGAATGGATTGAATGATAACGACCCACCGAAGCAGGGCGGGTGGGCAGTGAACGCTGTCACATGAACATGTCTACTGTATTTTTGCCTTTTATCACTGGCGACATAGTCACACAAAAAAATACAAATGTTGTCATTATTATATATATTTTTTCAAGCACAGAGGTGTATTTGCCAATGTTGAAAGAGAGGGAGGTGAACATTTTATTTCAAGGTCAAAGTGAAAAGATACACTTTTTGAGGGTGCACAAGAGGTGCATTTATTTATTATACACCAAGTTGCTAGCAACACTAGCTTGCTACTGATGGTATTAGCTATGCAGTTACTAAACATAACTGACAGGGATTCATTAATTAAAGGTGAAAGGTGGTATATCGGGCCCCCGAGTGGCACAGCGGTCTAAGGCACTGCATCTCAGTGCTAGAGGCATCACTACAGACACCCTGGTTCAATTCCAGTCTGTATCACAAACGGCTGTGATTGGGAGTCCCATAGGGCTGCGTACAATTGGCCCAGCGTTGTCCCAAGTTTGGCCAGTGTAGGCCAGTCATTGTAAATAAGAATTTGTTCTTAACTGACTTATCTAATTAAATAAAAGTTAAAATAAAAAATACATTTGAAGTACCAGAGATCTATAAAATCTTGTTAGCTACTGAGTGCACTCCCACCAAGCTAGACTCGCAAATTATTTTCATGCTGTCTGTTGGTTTCATTGCTCTGCCCCTCCAGTCCTCTACGCCCGCCATGCTCCACCCGCCCACTTATGGTGAGTTTTGCACTTTAGCTGTTTTAGTAACCGCGTTAACTACTCATATTAACTACTCTCAACTTTCCACAGTTTAATTAACATAAATTTAACCAGAAATGTGAAATTATTGCACTGGGGGAGCACATTCTAATCATGGGCTTGCTTGATCAATTACCACATGTTGCTACAGTATTTGAAATACTTCTGACTTATTAAATTAACATGTTTCGCTGCCTAACTTGCAGTATAATTAAGCAATAAGTCCCAAGGAGGTGTGATATATATAAATTCCACTGCTAAAGGATGTTCTTATGCACGACGCAACGCAGAGTGCCTGGACACAGCCCTTAGTTGTGATATATTGGGATATATTGGCTATATATCACAAACTCCCAAGGTGCCTTATTGCTATTATAAACTGGTTACCAATGTAATCAGAGCAGTAAAAATATATATTTTTTCCATAACCATACTGTCTGATATACCATGGCTGTCAGCCAATCCCAATTCAGGTCTCGAATCACCCAGTTTATAAAATACTGTATATTATATAAGGTAACTGAACAAAAGTTATTTCAAACACTTTTCTGTAAACCCAATATTAGCAGGCTAGCTAAATGTTTACATTTCAGTCATTTAGCAAACACTTTTATACAGAGGACTTACAGTTGAGCGAATACATTTTTTAACCACATACTGGTCTCCCATGGGACTTGAACCACAACACTGGCATTGCAAGTGCCATGTGCTATCAACTGAGCCATTCGGGACTAATAGCTTTTGTAACAATATCCAACATACTGACCCTCAACATGGTGGCCCCTCAGGGGTGAGTGCTTAGTCCCCTCTTGTACTCCCTGTTCACCCATGACTGCGTAGCCAAGCAAGACTCCAACACCATCATTAAGTTTGCTGACAACACAACAGTGGTAGGCCTGATCACGACAACAATGAGACAGCCTATAGGGAGGAGGTCAGAGACCTGGCAGTGTAGTGCCAAGACAACAACCTCTCCCTCAAAGTCAGCAAGACAAAGGAGCTGATTGTGGACTACAGGAAACGGAGGGCTGAACGCCCCCATTCACATCGACAGGGCTGTAGTGGAGTGGGTCGAGAGCTACAAGTTCCTCGGTGTCCACATCACTAAGGACTTATCATGGTCCAAACACACCAACACTGTCATGATTAGGGCACAACAACGCCTCTTCCTCCTCAGGAGGCTGAAAAGATTTGGCATGGACCTTCAGATCCTCAAAGTTCTACAGCTGCACCATTAAGAGCATCTTGACTGGCTGCATCACCGATTGGTATGGCAACTGCTGGCATCCGACCGCAAGGCGCTACAGACTGTAGTGCGTGCAGCCCAGTACATCACTGGGGCCGAGCTCCCTGAGATCTGAGACATTTTAACATCAGGTTGCACGCACATAAAGGGCCTTTAAATGCCAGTAGCCAATCGGATGCCAGGAATTACTCGTAGTGGTCCAGCTCAGCTAACTTGCTAAATAGCGATTTTCGTAAATTAACTTTATGACAAAAAAATATGCACAATCGTTTGTCTCTACATTAACTAACATATTCCTCTCAATTGTACTTTTTTTGCTTGACTCGTTATGACGTTATAATTACTTTCATTTGCTTCCACCGTAATGTTTTTGTCAGCCATCTTTGCTTTACAAAGTCACCAGCTATGTGTCCCATAGCGTCAAATTCGTCATTGGAACCACTCGATATGATTGGTCATATAGAAACCTTGGGACCCAAATACATAAAGAGTGCTCTAACTTCCCCCCTGCGGTGGTCTGGAGCAATGATGTCATGACACTAGGTACCTCTAAATCCTGTGGCAAACGCTCAAAACTTTTAAAGGAGGAACCACTGTAGCAACATAACATGACATCAACATAGTAGCAACATAACATGGTACAAACATTATTGGATACAGACAACAGCAAGAAGGTAGAGACAACAATACATCACGCAAAGCAGCCACAACTGTCAGTAAGAGTGTCCATGATTGAGTCTTTGAATTAAGAGATTGAGATAAAACTGTCCAGTTTGAGTGATTGTTGCAGCTCGAACCAGTCACTAGCTGCAGCGAACTGAGAAGACGAGCGACCCAGGGATGTGTGTGCGTTGGGGACCTTTAACAGAATGCGACTGGCAGAACGGGTGTTGTATGTGGAGGATGAGGGCTGCAGTAGATATCTCAGATAGGTTGAGTGAGGCCTAAGAGGGTTTTATAAATAAGCATAAACCAGTGGGTCTTGCGATGGGTATACATAGATGACCAGTTTACAGAGGAGGATAGAGTGCAGTGATGTGTCCTATAAGGAGCATTGGTGGCAAATCTGATGGCTGAATGATAAAGAACATCTAGCTGCTCGAAAACACCTTTACCTGCCGATCTATAAATTATGTTTCCTTAATCTAGCATAGGTAGGATGGTGATCTGAATCAGGGTTAGTTTGGCAGCTGGGGTGAAAGAGGAGCGATTACGATAGAGGAAACCAAGTCTAGATTTAACTTTAGCCTGCAGCTTTGATATGTAATGAGAGAAGGACAGTGTGCCGTCTAGCCATACTCCCAAGTACTTGTATGAGATGACTACCTCAAGCTCTAAACCCTCAGAGGTAGTAATCACACCTGTGGGGAGAGGGGCATTCTTCTTACCAAAACACATGACCTTTATTTTGAAGGTGCTCAGAACAAGGGTAGAGAAGCTTGTTGGACTCTAAGAAAGCTTTGTTGTAGAGCATTTAACACAAAATCCAGGGAGGGGCTAGCTGAGTATAAGACTGTATCATCTGCATATAAATGGATGAGAGAGTTTCCTGCTGCCTGAGCTATGTTGTTGATGTAAATTGAGAAGAGTGTGGGGCCTAGGATTGAGCCTTGGGGTACTCCCTTGGTGACAGGCAGTGGCTGAGACAGCAGATTTTCTGACTTTATACACGGCACTCTTTGAGAGAGGTAGTTAGCAAACCAGACCAAAGATCCCTCAGAGACACCAATAGTCCTTAGCCGGGCCACAAGAATGGAATGGTCTACCGTATCAAAAGCTTTGGCCAAGTCAATAAAAATAGCAGCACAACATTGCTTAGAATCAAGGGCAAAGGTGACATCATTGAGGACCTTTAAGGTTGCAGTGGACATCCATAACCTGAGCGGAAACCAGATTGCATACCAGAGAGAATACTATAGACATCAAGAAAGCCAGTCAGTTGATTAATGACAGGTTTTCCTAACACTTTTGATAAACAGGGCAAAATAGAAATAGGCCTATAACAGTTAGGATCAGCTTGATGGGGAGCCTTTAAATAAAGGATGAACCGTGGATGCCTTCCAAGTAATGGGAACCTCCCCAGAACGGAGATACAGGTTAAAAAGGTCGGAGGCTTGACAATGATAGGGGCAGCAACCTTAAAGAAGAAAGTGTCTAAACCATCTGACCCAGATGTTTTTTTTGGGTCAAGTTTCAGGAGCTCCTTTAGTACCTCGGACTCAGTAACTGCCTCCAGGGAAAAACTTTTTAGTGAGGCAGTGGAAAAAGAGGGAGAAGCATTGAGGATAGTTGCATTAGAAGGGGTGGCAGATGAGGAAATGTTGGACGGGCAAGGAGGCATGGCTGAGTCAAATAGGAATCCTGACTTAATGAAGTGTTGATTAAAGAGCTCAGCCATGTGCTTCTTGTCAGTAACAACCACATCATCAACTTTAAGGGTCATGGGCAGCTGTGAGGAGGAGGGTTTATTCTCCAGGTCTTTAACGGTTTTCCAGAATTTCTTGCCGTTAGACCCACAGAGAGATAACCTTTCCTTAAAGTAACTAACTTTGGCCTTCCGGATAGCCTGAGTGCACTTATTTCTCATTTGCCTGAATGAGAGCCAGTCAGCCTGAGTAAGCGTGTGCTGGGCCTTTCGCCAAATGCAATTCTTGAGGTGGAGTAACTCTGCAAGATCACGGTCGAACCAGGTGCTAAACCTGTTTTTAATTCTCATTTATGGGGAAGTGTTTGTTAACAATACCACTGAAACTGCACATGGAGACAAAGATAGTACTTTTTGGAGAAATGTCCTCTGGTCTGATGAAACAAAAATAGAACTGTTTGGCAGTAATGGCCATCGTTATGTTTCGAGGAGAAAGGGGGAGGCTTGCAAGCCGAAGAACACCACCCCAACCGTGAAGCACGGGGGAGGAAGCATCATGTTGTGGGGGTGCTTTGCCGCAGGAGGGACTGGTGCACTTCACAAAATAGATGGCATCATGAGGCAGGCAAATTATGTGGATATATTGAAGCAACATCTCAAGATATCAGTCAGGAAGTTAAAGCTTGGTCGCAAATGGACAATGACACCAAGCATACTTCCAAAGTTGTGCAAAAATGGCTTAAGCACAACAAAGTCAAGGTATTGGAGTGGCCATCACAAAGCCCTGACCTCAATCCTATAGAAAATGTGTGAGCAGAACTGAAAAGGTGTGTGTGAGCAAGGAGGCCTTCAAACCTGACTAAGTTACACCAGTTCTGTCAGGAGGAATGGGCCAAAATTCACCCAACTTATTGTTGGAAGCTTGTGGAAGGCTACCCGAAACGTTTGACCCAAGTTAAACAATTTAAAGGCAATGCTACCAAATACTAATTGAGTGTATGTAAACTTCTGAACCACTGGGAATGTGAAGAAAGAAATAAAATCTGAAATAAATCATTCTCTACTATTATTCTGACATTTCACATTCTTAAAATAAAGTGGTGATCCTAACTGACCTACTAACACAGGGAATTTTTACTAGGATTAAATGTCAGGAATTGCGAAAAATGGTGTATGTAAACTTCGTCTTCAACTGTACATGTACAGGTAGCTTAGCGGTTAGAGTGTTGGGCCAGTAACCGAAAGGTCGCTGGTTCAAATACCCGAGCCGACAAAGTGAAAAAAGACTATTGACATGTCCTTTAGCAAGGCACTTAACCCCAATTTGCTCCAGGGGCTGACCCTGTAGGTAGGCCGTCATTGTAAATAAGAATTTGTTCTTAGATAGATAGGTACTTTATCGATCCCCGAGGGGCCTTCAGAAACTATTCCAACCCCTAGACTTTTTCCACATTTTGTTGTATTACAGCCTGAATTTAAAATGTATTCAATTTTAGATTTTGTCACTGGCCTACAAACAATACCCCATAATGTCATAGTGGAATTACGTTTAAAAAAATGTTAAATACAGAAATGTCTAATTTACATAATTATTCACAGCCTGAGTCAATACATTTTAGAATCACCTTTGGCAGCGATTACAGATGTAAGTCTTTCTGGGTAAGTCTCTAAGAGCTTTGCACACCTTGAAAAAAATTATTCAAGCTATGTCAAGTTGGTTGTTGACTATTGCTAGACAGCCATTTTCAAGTCTTGCCATAGATTTTCAAGCTGATTTAAATCAAAACTGTAACTAGGCCACTCAAGAACATTTAATGCCGTCTTAGTAAGCAACTTATATTTGTCCTCCTGTGTACAATTGATGTTTTAGCTTATTGTCCTGCTGAAAGGTGAATTTGTCTCCCAATGTCTGTTGGAAAGCAGTCTGAACCAGGTTTTCCTCTAGGATTTTGCCTGTGCTTAGCTCTATTACATTTCTTTTTATCCTAAAAAACTTCCTAATCCTTGCTGATGACAAGAATTCCCATAACATGATGCAGCCACCACGCTTGAAAATATGAAGAGTGGTACTCAGTGATGTGTTCGATTTGCCCCCAAACAGAACACTTTGTATTCAGGACAAAGTTATTCTTTTTTATTTTAGGGCCTTATTGCAAACAAATCATGCATGTTTTGGAATATTTTTATTCTGTACAGGCTTCCTTCTTTTCAATGTGTCAATTCGGTTAGTATTGCAGAGTAACTACAATGTTGTTGATCTATCCTCAGTATTCTCCAATTACATTTACGTAATTTAGCAGACACTCTTACAGGAGCAATTAGGGTTTAGTGCCTTTCTCAATGGCACATCCTCAGATTGGTCACCCAGTCGGTGGCTCGGGATTTGAACCAGCAACCTTGTGGTTACTGGCCCAACACTCTTAACCACTAAGCTACCTCATATCCACTGTTTTAAAGTCACCATTGGTCTCATGGTGAAATCCCTGAGCAGTTTCCTTCCTCTCCGGGAGGTGGCCTCCATCACACAAACAGTGTCATTGCGTTTTGGTACACCAGAAGTACGCAGCATTGCGTTGTAGGGGCAGTGGCAGTGCGTTCTGTGTGGTGCATACGTTGGATTTATCGAACGTATATGTCAAGCTGTATGCGTAGATGGCTTGACAGAAATGATAGCAGAAGGTGAATGTTGAACTTTTGATCCACACATTTCACTGACTTGAATTTGTTCTTAATTGACTTGCCTAGTTAAATAAAGGTTACATAACAATAATAATAAATAAATACAAATACTGAAGGTGAGATCAAATATACTGAAGATGTGATCAAATATACTGAAGGTGAGATCAAATATACTGATGTTGTGATCAAGGCATTATGTGACTTAAGAAAATGTTTACTCCTTTAGTTGTTTAGGCTTTCCATAACAAAGGGGTTTAAAACTTTCACATTTTTTATTTAACCTTTATTTAACTAGGCAAGTCAGTTAAGAACAAATTCTTATTTACAATGATGGCCTACACCGGCCAAACTCAGACGACTCTAGGTCAGTTGTGCGCCGCCCTATTGGACTCCCAATCACGGCTGGTTGTGTTACAGACTGGATTTGAACCAGGGTGTCTGTAGTGACGCCTCTAGCACTGAGATGCAGTGCCTTACGCTTTTAACACACAGACTGTGTCATTGCGCAAAACAGTGCAGCATCATCTAGATATGTGTGCAACAGAAGTTCAACATTCACCTTCTGCTACCATTTCTGTCAACCCATTTACACATTTATACGTTCGATATATCCAACGTATGCACCACACAGAACGCACTGCATCTGCCTCTGCAACAAGGCAAACGCAGCGTTCCATTAGAAATGAATGTAGTGCTGGTGTACCAAAACACAATGATGCAGTCGTTGTGTTCGAAGCTGCGCCACAATTCATTTGTAAAAATGTCTAAAAACATAATTCAATTTGACATTATGGGGTATTGTAACAACCAAATGTGGAAAAAGTCAAGGGCTGTGAATACGTTCTGAAGGCGCTGTACCTGTCCTGTACCATCTCCAGCTCTCCATCTCCAGTCCTTTTGCATTGTTGAGCAATTTAAATATGTGAATTACGCACAAAGTAGTAGTCCACGGCAACCCCAGCATGAAGAAACAAGGTATAGGATAACAGCTAAATACACTGATTAAATTATTAAGAAATGCAACAACACACTAAAGGGATAACAGGGAAGTACATTTACATTTCCACTGCACCTTGACCATTTCCTGTTCAGGACAGGAAACACATGAATCAAAAAGACTACTTCTTATACTGCACAGTTCCTTGTTTTCAAGCTAGCGCACTTCAACAAAACCAACCAAATAGTCTGTTTATTGACGATATGGGATCACTTTCATATGGCTGTATATCTCACTTTCAAACTACTTTCTGTAAGGAACTTTGCAATTAGCTGTGGTTACTCATTGTGAGCAAGGTTGAATGGACATATTTCAACATATCATGTCACTCTTCAGACGTACTATTTAGTTTTACATTACAGAGATCATGCACACAATTTGACACAATGAGGATAATTTGGTGATCTCTCTTTCATTGAGTATCTGTCCACAACATATAATCAGTTTGATTTGTTCTGACACACTTGTATTCCTATGGGGACAGATACTCCCTTCTTTCTGTCAAGTCTAGCATAGTCTGCCTCCAGAATCTAAAACTGTATTCTGGTCATGAATCCAAGCAAAGATGGGCTTCAGCTGCTTGGCAATGTAATGTTGAACTCTCTACAACCATGGTTCTCTGCAGTGGTTGTGTTGTGATTTCCAGTTCCCTCAAAAACATTATTTTGATGTTAGAGATCCAGTGGGGTCTCGAATGTCTGGTCCTCAGGATCACCTCAGCTTGAATGGGTAGCTTGTTGTGAAGCTCTCCATCTTACGGTCTGTTTTAGTCAGAGTATCTCCCTGTCTTTATGATTGCAGATCCATGCTCAGCTGTCTCATTTCTGGCTGCAGCCTTTGCAGTCCTCTGTCAAGAAGCGGTAAGATTTGATGGCCTCTCTCAATCCCTCGCTCACCAGGGAATCCTCATTGTCCTTGCGTTTGTCCTTGCCAAAAAGCATGGAGCTGCAGACAGACAGAAAGAAATAGGAAAGCAACATGTAAAGTGTTGGTACCATGTTTCATGAGCTGAAATAAAATATCCCAGAAATGTTCCATTAGCACAAAAACCTTATTTATAAAAAAATGTTGTGCACAAATTTGTTTACATCCCTGTTAGTGAGCATTTCTCCTTTGCCAAGATAATCCATCCACCTGAAAGGTGTGGCATATCAAGAAGCTGATTAAACAGCATGATACACAGGTGCACCTTGTGCTGGGGAAAATAAGGCCACTCTAAAATGATGTCTCAAGATTTTAGGGAGAGTGCAATTGGCATGGTGACTGCAGAAATTTCCACCAGAGCTGTTGCCAGATAAATGAATGATAATTTCTCTACCATAAGCCGCCTCCCAACATAATTTTTGAGAATACAGTACGTACAACGTACAACCGGCATCACAACCGCAGACCACGTGTAACCACGCCAGCTCCACATCCGGCTTCATCACCTGCAGGATTGTCTGAGACCAACCACCCGGACAGCTGATGAAACTGAGGAGTATTTCTGTCTGTAATAAATCTCTTTTGTGGGGAATAACTCATTCTGATTGGCTGAGCCTGGCTCCCAAGTGGATGGGCCTAATGAATTGATTTCAATTGACTGATTTCCTTATATGAACTATAACTCAGTAAAATCATTTAAATTGTTACATGTTGCGTTTATATTTTTGTTCAGCATAAGATTTATTGACAGACATGCATACACAGAGACTGACACCTTATTACTGTACCGCAACAGTAAATTAACTCACCTGTCCATATCTTTCCAGTTGAGCGTGGGCTTCCTGACAGCCATGGGGGTTGGGCCAGTAACCACAGGAACATTGTTGGACCCCTGGATGAAGCATGGCTCCCCCAGCAGACAGCACAGCCCATCAGTGACCTCTGGAAGGAGAGGTCAATCAGTCTGTTACAACTCAGCCTTAACATGAATACTATAATATAATGACTGAAGATGCTTTAAGTGTCCCCAGCTTTTAACCCACTGCTACTTGTGCAAAGGTTCAAATGCGTGGGTTGGACACAAAAGGGCTTGAAAAGTTACTACTGTAAATGCTTTAAACCACCTATGCTGACCTGAGTAGTGGTCCACCAGGGCTCTGAGGGTGGGGAAGGTGAGGCAATGCTTTAAAACACCTATGCTGACCTGAGTAGTGGTCCACCAGGGCTCTGAGGGTGGGGAAGGTGAGGCAATGCTTTAAACCACCTATGCTGACCTGAGTAGTGGTCCACCAGGGCTCTGAGGGTGGGGAAGGTGAGGCAATGCTTTAAAACACCTATGCTGACCTGAGTAGTGGTCCACCAGGGCTCTGAGGGTGGGGAAGGTGAGGCAATGCTTTAAACCACCTATGCTGACCTGAGTAGTGGTCCACCAGGGCTCTGAGGGTGGGGAAGGTGAGGCAATGCTTTAAACCACCTATGCTGACCTGAGTAGTGGTCCACCAGGGCTCTGAGGTTGGGGAAGGTGAGGCAATGCTTTAAACCACCTATGCTGACCTGAGTAGTGGTCCACCAGGGCTCTGAGGTTGGGGAAGGTGAGGCAGGGGGAGATGTAGTGCCAGCCATTCTCCAGTTGTTGGATCCGGTAGTGTTTGACTGAGCGACGATCCTGGTCACTGCTCTTACGCACTGACAGGGAGTTGGCACCTAGAGTGGACAGTGTAGTAGACCATACTTCAGTCACAAAGTTTTATCACTTTGGGTTAATCGATGACAGGTTTCCCTGTTCTTGTTAGCATTTGATAATGTGTAGCCTGGAGTGTGAACTGAACTGACCAGGGCGGGTCTGACTCTCCCGGACCAGAAAAGAGCCAGTCTGGTTGTAGGGCAGCAACAGGAGCTCCTCAGCCTTCTCTCGGCTGAGACCCTCATACTGCCACCTAGGCCAAGAGCGTAGAGATAGAGATAAATCGACAGTACACCATGGCAAACTATCTGACCATGGTGACTGATCAAAACCTCAGGAAAACCTTGACAAAGTACAGGCTCAGCGAGCACAGCCTCGCTATTGAGAAGGGTAGAGACAGGAAAACCTGGCTCCCTGTAGAGGAAAGGCTGTGCAACCACTGCACCACAGCAGAACCAGAGACAGAGCTGCATTTCCTGACAGAATGTAAAAAATATAAAACTATAAGAGAGAGTCACTTCCCCAAATTCGAACAAGTAGTCCGGGGCTTTGAGGACCTCTCTGAAATAGAAAGGCTGCCGATCCTTTTGGGGGAAGACATGACCAGCTGTGTGCTGGCAGCATGCTATGTTGCTGCCTGCCACAAGTTGAGGAACAGTGCCTGACATATTTAATGCCTTTTTTTCCTATGTTGTTATTTTGTTCTCTGATGTACTTATAAAAAAAATAAAAATAATTGTGTGTATGTATATATATACACAAAAATAAATATTGATGTATGATACTTTGGCAATATGTACACTGTTGCGTCATGCCAATAAAGTGAATTGAATTGAATTGAGTCAGACATGGAAATAGAGATTCAAAGGGGAATAGAGTCAGATGGATCAGTGGACTCACCTGTGGTACACCTTGGCTGTGTAGTTGCTGGGGATGTAGCTCTCATTGCCTGTGGCAGAGGAACTCACCTTCCACCACTCCCCCTCGCTATATAGACATTCACAGAAACACCAGATACATAGGTTATTACAGGAAAAACCACATCACAGTAGTAGCAGTGGTAATTATCAATCATAGTTGTATGTAGAGGCTATGGTTTCTTACTCTGAAAGCACGCTGAGTCTCTCTCCGGCACGGATGCTGCAGTGTCCTGGGTGTCCAGTGGGATAGTTATACAGGGCCACTACCACATACCTGCTGCTCTCTGTAGACAGAACAGATACATGAAAGATTAGTGTCAGTCTACTATGAGAACCTCAAACCATGACAACGCAGTATGTTCATGCTGAGAAGAGAAAAAACAAATATTAAAAAAGCACTGCAAAATGATAAAATATAATTTTACATGTATGTTTGTACCAGTGGCCGGCAGTGGGAGAAGATTAAACAAATGGATTTTGGCAGACATTCGGTTAATTTTCCCATCTATGAAACATTTGATCTCCAATACAGTTTTCTGTTCCTAAAAGTAGAAACCTGTTACAATCAGAGTGGACAAAGTTTTGTAGACTTTACCCTTTGCCAAAGTTTTTAAAAAATTGCGTTGTTTAGAAGGAGTGCAAAGGCAAATTGAGTTATTGCACACACACACTTCTCGCCTCTGGTGGTTCAACAGAAGACCAGGTCTGTATTTTCTCTTTCTTGCACACCAACTATGGTCATATTTCACAGAGAGTCTAAACATCTGGGGCATCACCATACCATGTATGCATAGAAACATTAACAAAAAACAAATATCAGCATTATGTTGGTGGCATTCATCTGAAAGTTGAAATCAGATGCAGGTGTCCAATGATTGTCCTTAACCATAAATACACCTGGCTGTTGTCCACACTTCCAATTCCCTGTAGGTTTCAGTCAAGACAACCCCAGGAAGATTAACCTCTGAGGACATTGCCCATTTGTGAGAGGCTAGTACTGGCCTGTTTCCCAGAGTCCTGTGCTGTGCTCAGACTGAGATGAGAGGCCAGGCCTTACCCAGTATGACTGACTCAGCGGGCACTTCCTGGCCCAGCAAGGTTGCCTGAGTGCTGGATCCCTGACGCTCTTTACTGGGCCCACTGCCCATGGCGATGTGGAGCTCTTATGGGTCACCAGAGGACTCTGTAGGTTGGGGGGAATCACAGGTATTAATTCATAGTGTATTATTTCCAAAACGCTATATCCACCAATTCTTTCACATTTGTGTTTTTTCATCAGAAATGATTGCATGTGTGTGTAAAATATTACTTTTCTCAGATTTTTTATTCATAGATTTTTTGCAATACACTATATCCATTGTTTAGCTTGGATGGAATGTTTGTATCCTGTATATTTGACTGTGATATGTGGATGCCTCACCTAGCTATCTTAAATTGAATGCACTTACTGCAAGTCGCTCTAGATAAGAGCATCTTCTAAATGATTAAAAAAAGATCTCGTACTACTGTATTGAATTATATATATTTTTAAATTGATGTCAGAATTGTATAATTTGAACAGTTCTTTTAAAAACAACTGTGCCATGATTAGAAAAAAACACACCAATCATTTTCATAATTTCTTTAAACAATAAAAGCTAATTTATCAACATTGCTACAAGCTTGGCACACCTGTATTTGGGGAGTTTCTCCCATTCTTCTCTGCAGATCCTCTCAAGCTCTGTCAGGTTGTAAGGGGAGCGTCGCTACACAGCTATTTTCACGTCTCTCCAGAGATGTTCGATCGGGTTCAAGTTTGGGATCTGGCTGGGCCACTCAAGGACATTCAGAGACTTGTCCCGAAGCCACTCCTGCATTGTCTTGGCTGTGTGCTTAGGGTCGTTGTCCTGTTGGAAGGTGAACCTTCGCCCCCAGTCTTAGGTCCTGAGCGCTCAGGAGCAGGTTTTCATCAAGGATCTCTCTGTACTTTGCTCCGTTCATCTTTCCCTCGACCCTGACTAGTCTCCCAGTCCCTGCCGCTGAAAAACATCCGCACAGCATGAGGCTGCCACCACCATGCTTCACAGTAGGAATGGTGCAAGGTTTCCGCCAGACGTGACGTTTGGCATTCAAGCCAAAGAGTTCAATCTTGTTTTCATCAGACCAGAGAATGTTGTTTCTCATGGTCCGAGCCCTTTAGGTGCTTTTTGGCAAACTCCAAGGGGACTGTCATGTACCTTTTACTGAGGAGTGGCTTCCGTCTAGCCACTCTACCATAAATGCTTGAATGGTGGAGTGCTGCAGAGTTGGTTGTCCTTCTGGAAGATTCTCCCATCTCCAAGAGGAAATCTGGAACCCACCTCCCTAATCAATGACCTTCTCCCCTGATTGCTCAGTTTGTCAAGGTGGCCAGCTCTAGGGAAGAGTCTTGGTGGTTCAAAACTTCTTCCTTTGAAGAATGATGGAGGCCACTGTGTTCTTGGGGATCTTCCATGCTGCAGACATTTTTTGGTACCTTCCCCAGATCTGTTCCTAGACACAATCCTGTCTCGGAGCTCTACAGACAATTCCTTCCGGCTTGGTTTTTGCTCTGACATGCACTGTCAACTGTGGGACCTTACATACAGTGGGGAGAACAAGTATTTGATACACTGCCGATTTTGCAGGTTTTCCTACTTACAAAGCATGTAGAGGTCTGTAATGTTTATCATAGGTACACTTCAACTGTGAGAGACGGAATCTAAAACAAAAATCCAGAAAATCACATTGTATGATTTTAAAATAATTAATTTGCATTTTATTGCATGACATAAGTATTTGATCACCTACCAACCAGTAAGAATTCCGGCTCTCACAGACCTGTTAGTTTTTCTTTATGAAGCCCTCCTGTTCTCCACTCATTACCTGTATTAACTGCACCTGTTTGAACTCGTTACCTGTATAAAAAAGACACCTGTCCACACACTCAATCAAACAGACGCCAACCTCTCCACAATGACCAAGACCAGAGAGCTGTGCAAGGACATCAGGGATAAAATTGTAGACCTGCACAAGGCTGGGATGGGCTACAGGACAATAGGCAAGCAGCTTGGTGAGAAGGCAACAACTGTTGGCACAATTATTAGAAAATGAAAGAAGTTCAAGATGACGGTCAATGCAAGATCTCACCTCGTGGGGCATCAATGATCATGAGGAAGGTGAGGGATCAGCCCAGATCTACACGGCAGGACCTGGTCAATGACCTGAAGAGAGCTGGGACCACAGTCGCAAAGAAAACCATTAGTAACACACTACGCCGTCATGGATTAAAATCCTGCAGCGCACGCAAGGTCCGCCTGCTCAAGCCAGCGCATGTCCAGGCCCGTCTGAAGTTTGCCAATGACCATCTGGATGATCCAGAAGAGGAATGGGAGAAGGTTATGTGGTCTGATGAGACAAAAATAGAGCTTTTTGGTCTAAACTCCACTCGCTGTGTTTGGAGGAAGAAGAAGGATGAGTACAACCCCAAGAACACCATCCCAACCGTGAAGCATGGAGGTGGAAACATAATTCTTTGGGGATGCTTTTCTGCAAAGGGGACAGGACGACTGCACCGTATTGAGCGGAGGATGGATGGGGCCATGTATCGCGAGATCTTGGCCAACAACCTCCTTCCCTCAGTAAGAGCATTGAAGATGGGTCGTGGCTGGGTCTTCCAGCATGACAACGACCCGAAACACACAGCCAGGGCAACTAAGGAGTGACTCCGTAAGAAGCATCTCAAGTTCCTGGAGTGGCCTAGCCAGTCTCCAGACCTGAACCCAATAGAAAATCTTTGGAGGGAGCTGAAAGTCCGTATTGCCCAGCAACAGCCCCAAAACCTGAAGGATCTGGAGAAGGTCTGTATGGAGGGGACCAAAATTCCTGCTGCAGTGTGTGCAAACCTGGTCAAGAACTACAGGAAACGTATGATCTCTGTAATTGCAAACAAAGGTTTCTGTACCAAATATTAAGTTCTGCTTTTCTGATGTATCAAATACTTATGTCATGCAATAAAATGCTAATTAATTACTTAAAAATCATACAATGTGATTTTCTGGATTTTTGTTTTAGATTCCGTCACTCACAGTTGAAGAGTACCTATGATAAAAATTACAGACTTCTACATGCTTTGTAAGTGGGAAAACCTGCAAAATCGGCAGTGTATCAAATACTTGTTCTCCCCACTGTATATATAGAGAGATGTGTGCCTTTCCAAATATGTCCAATCAATTGAATTCACCACAGGTGGACTCCAATCAAGTTGTAGAAACATCAAGGATGATCAATGGAAACAGGATGCACCTGAGCTCAATTTTGTGTCTCATAGCAAAGTGTCTGAATACTAATGTAAATAAGGTATCTGTTTTTTATTTTTAATACATTTGCAAACATTTCTAAAAGTCATTATGGGGTAGTGTGTGTAGATTGATAACGGAAAAAAATAGATTTATACATTTTCAAATAAGGCTGTAACGTACATTTTTTGGGGGAAAAAGTCAAGGGGTCTGAATACTTTCCGAATGCACTGTATAGCATTTTGGAATGAAACTCTTCATATGGGTATGTTTTCTATGCATACTATTGCATCAATCACAATTCACTAACTTATTACAGATCATATATATCAAAACAAACAATGTGAAGGGAATTAAAAATAGCCCCGCCTGTTTTTATTTTATTTATTGCCAGGCAGTCAGTCACACCTCAGACAAAAGGAGGGAGGAAGTTAAAAACCACTCTTCTGAACACCCTTTAGTTTCCAACCACACTCTTGTTTTTACACACGGGCTGCTGGTTGTTGAGGTAGTTTGCCGAGGTGCTGGTTGGCAAGGAAAATAAGGGACTTTCGGCTGAATAACAGTATTAGAACACATAATAGAACATGCAGTCTTTTGTGAGTCACTCACTCACTAATGTGCAACTAGTTGAAGTGTCATGCATTGGTGATTTGCATAAACACACAAATATTACATTTCATAGCAACCTTCTGCTCCACAGGAACCATGGAGGATAGGTAAATTAGTTCGCAGAAACACACCGATGCAAAAACCACCGGATAAGGTGAAAAGTTGTGTCGTAATCTGAAACATATTTTACTGTAACAAATAATGCATGATAACTCAAGCATCCTAACAGATGTCAATTGGGTTTGTCTGAACACTGGAGTCAAATATAAAAGTGACAGCATATCCTTAAGTAGAAAATACATTCTGTATTTTTGTAAACAGCTTTCTACCCGGGTGTGGTTTTGTAATTTTGACAATGGTAGATATACAAAAATAGATGGTAATTTCAGAAAAATACATATTAAATATATTGGAATTAAATATCTCTAAATATTTTCCCTCAATGCTCTGTAATATGGAACATGGCACAGTCAATGAGAAAATGGCCACCTGTTTAGCCAGATGGCACCCCAGGGTCATGGGGATGGACAGAGAAAACCAGGCCCCATATACAGTACAAGGGGGAGAAATAATCTGCTCTCTAATGTTCCATTATAACAGATGACCGTTATCAACCATAGAAGGCAGTCTGCCAACCAGGGGTCAGGAAACACAGGAGAGGTACTATAATAAGTAACATATAACATCTCATTCCAAAACCATGGGCATTAATATGGAGTTGGTCCCCCCTTTGCTGCTATAACAGCCTCCACTCTTCTGGGAAGACTTCCATTCAGCCACAAGAGAATTAGTGAGTTTGGGCACTGATGTTGGGCAATTAGGCCTGGCTCACAGTCGGCGTTCCAATTCATCCCAAAGGTCTTTGATGGGGTTGAGGTCAGGGCTCCGTGCAGACCAGTCAAGTTCTTCCACACCGATCTCGACATTTCCCTACACCAGCAATAACATCTGTTAAACACGTGACCAATAAAAATTGATTTGACATTTCTGTAGAGACCTCGCTTTGTGCACAGGGGCATTGTCATGCTGAAACAGGAAAGGGCCTTCCCCAAACTGTTGCCACAAAGTTGGAAGCACATAATCATCTAGAATGTCATTGTATGCTGTAGCATTAAGATTTCCCTTCACTGGAACTAAGGGGCCTAGCCCGAACCATGAAACACAGCCTCAGACTATTCTTCCTTCACCAAACATTCGTTTTTAATTTTATTTTTTTATTTCACCTTTATTTAACCAGGTAGGTCAGTTGAGAACAAGTTCTCATTTACAACTGCGACCTGGCCAAGACAAAGCAAAGCAGTGCGACAAAAAACAACACAGAGTTACACATGGGAAGTAAACAATGGCAGCGAGCTTTACACCACTCCAGCGAACACTTGGCATTGCACATGGTGATGTTAGGCTTGGCTGCTCGGCCATGGAAACCCATTTCATGAAGCTCCCGACAAACAGTTTTTTTGCTTACGTTGCTTCCAGAGGCAGTTTGGGACTCGGTAGTGAGTGTTGCAGCAGAGGACAGACGATTCTTACGCACTACACGCTTCAGCACTCGGTGGTCCCGTTCTGTCAGCTTGTGTGGCCTACCACTTCGCGGCTGAGCAGGGGCAGCTCTAGCAGGGCAGAAATTTGACTAACTGACTTGTTGGAAAGGTGGCATCCTATGACGGTGCCACGTTGAAAGTCACTGAGCTCTTCAGTAAGGCAATTCTACTGCCAATGTTTGTCTATGGAGTTTGCATGGCTGTGTGCTCGATTTATACACCTGTCAGCAACGGGTGTGGCTGAAATAGCCGAATCCACTAATTTGAAGGGGTGTCCACATACTTTTGTATATATAGTGTACAGTTTGTCCTATACACAGTGTACAAAACATTCCATGACAGACGGACCAGGTGAATACAGGTGAAAGCTATGATACCTTATTGATGTCGCTTGTTAAATCCACTTCAATCAGTGTAGATGAAGGGGAGGAGACCAGTTAAAGAATTATTATGTGTTGCACACTCACTATATTTACTTTACCTTTGTCTTCTTTGTTAAAGCAAAAAAGTATGCTTTTAATACTTTAAAATCAGGGTTGGATAAAACTACAACCTTTTACATGTACAGTACAGCAAGATCGATTAGACAATTGTCAGCTTGAAAATAAGTTTATACTCACAACATTTCCCTGTTGTGGCGCTGGTGACGGTCAGTCTTCTGATGCTGTGGTATGACTTGATGTCAGAGCTGTAGAGTAGCACAAGAACAGAAGAGTCCAGTGGGTCTGGGAGTTGCACACAGCTGGTAGTGTTCACATGTGGAACGAGCGTAGGATGTGTGTATGAGAGTCTGCGTGAGAGTTCTTTAAGCTCCAGTGAAGAAAGAGTGTTCTCCTATATGGTGTTCCAAGGGGAAAGGAGCCAGCGGTTGTAGCTAGAGGCTCTGTAGCTAGAGGCTCTGTAGTACATCGGAGTGGAGAGATGTGACAGGAGGGGTTTTTATATTCACCTCTCACTCACACACTGTTTCCTGTTTCAATGAGGCCTAAATCTTTTACGCACCAGAATTCAAAGATAACAGAGCGAAGAGAGGGAAACTGAGAAGAGTGAGGGAAGATAAAGAAAAAGAAAAGCACAAAGAGAAAGGAAGAAATATTTTTTTTCAACAATATCTTCTGTACATGGGGCAATCGGCACAGACAGACTTTTGCACAGACATCAGTGACTTGATCAATGAGGTATCAGCTGTAGCAATGAGATGCAATTGGTCTGTGCAAATGTTCTGTTTTTACAGCAGCATCTGCATGAGCAGTGGAATAGAACACTGGTGTGAAGTGAGGTCACAATTTTTTTCCCCAGAATAGTTTTTGAGCTTAATATTCTACGTCATTCAGGTAAAGGGTGTTGAGTACTTCAAAGTGTTGAGCAATTATTTTTCTTTTCATAACCCTATTGTACTCAAGGGCCATAAAACATCTGAACTCATCATGAAGGGGCCGCATTGGCTCACGGTTCTGCATACCCACATTTATACCCCCACTGATTTCTACAATAAATCCGTACATTTTTTGCAGTTTTACAAAAGAAATCCTGCAATTATACATTTACATTTTAGTTATTTAGCACACACTCTTATCCAGAGTGACTTAGAGTTAGTGCATACATGTTCCTACTTTTTTCGTACTGGTCCCCCGTGGAAATCAAACCCACAACCCTGGCGTTGCAAGCGCTATGCTCTACCATCTGAGCTACACAGGACTAGTATACCTATTTTCCCATGGGGTGTAGAGAAATCTTTGCAGTTTTAAAGCAAATTTCCTGGAATTCTACACATTTGCCATTACTTATGCCATGTTAATATATCTGAGAGTGACTAACAACATTTTCTCTGTCTCATGGCAAAATGTGAACAAAAGCATTATAAAGCTGCACATTTCTCTCTGCACCATGGCAAAATGTGTTGAAATGCAGTAACTTAACTCTCCAGAGGTCGGCGCCCCGGGGCCCCAAATGCGGTAGTCCGGCCTAGCACGTGCCTAGTCATTCGGCCATGATTACTACAAGTTCAGATCAGCGGAGGCTCTTCAGTGGAGGAAGGGGAGGACTATCCTCCTCAGCAAATTTCATAAAAATAAAATGTGAAACATTTTTAAAAAAGTTAGAATTTTTAGATAAAGCTATACTAAATAGGTTTGTTACCAAATAATTGATTAAAACACAGTTTTGCAATGAAGGACTACAGTGGTGTAGCCGGAGGACAGCTAGCTTCTGTCCTCCTCTGGGTACATTGACTTCAATACAAAACCTAGGAGGTTGATGGTTCTTACCCCTTCCATAGACTTACACAGTAATTATGACAACTCCAACCTATCAGAGCTCTTGCAGCATGAACTGACATGTCCACCCAAACAAAGGATCAGACAATGAATCTCGCACTGAATGCATAAGCTACAGCTAGCTAGCACTGCAGGGTATAAAATGTGGTAGTTGACTCAAAGAGCAAGAAAGACAATAGGTGAACAGTTTTGAACAAATGAATTTCTTCCAAAATTAAGGAGAAGCAAGAGAGAGCTAGCTATATTTCGTATTCCCCCACACTTTCATTTACTTAGCTAGTGTCCAATGCAGCTAGTTAGTTTAACCTACTCAAACATCCAGCTAAAACAGAGAGGTTTGCTATGTTAGCTAGCTGGCTATTCCTATCCAATACTGGAACTCTTCCAAGTCAAGGTAAGCTTTTGGCTTTACTAGTTTATTGCCACTGGGGCCCGCCGGTGTAACTGCTAAACTGCTTGCTGTTGACTACACGGTTCTGCATGATCGTAGCGGGTTTACTAACGCCTTAGTTCTAGTAGCTATGCCTATGTTGACTATGACGTGACTGATGTAGGCTGTGTGTAGCAGTCATGATATGAAGGTTTGGCTTGGAGAGTTTTTCTCGCCTGGTCACAGAAAGCTGATGTGTTCTGCACTGAAGTCCACAAGCGATGAGAACATGTGAGGAGGAGAGCACATATAGATGCAAGGAATTATAAATATACACAACGATCTGTTTGTATGCGTCTGGTATGAAAGTGAAGTGTTTGCGTGTGATCAGGGGGATGTTCATTGCGCCGATTTGAGTATTATGTAGTAGCCTAAACCTATCGATGTTACATTGAGCTGGGTTAATGGAATATGAATGACAGTCATCCAATATACTGTAATAGAAATAAGGCCATGTTCATTTGAATTATCATCCTCATTTTAAACGGCACCGACTGCCACTGGTTTAGATAGTTGGCTAGATGAACTTACCAATCCAAAAATTGTTAGCAGGCATGGCTAATTGAGTGATTGTCAGTGACTGACAGAAAGAGAAACTGCTGATGCATAACCAAATAATATACACCATTTAGCAGACACTTTTATCCAAAGCGACTTACAGTCATGGGTGCATACATTTTACGCTTGGGTGGTCCCAGGTATGGAAGCCACTACACTGACGTTACAAGCACCATGCTCTACCTACTGAGCTAAAGGACAACAATTCTATTAGGCTAGTTTAGCAAGTAAGAGAACACAGACATGCTGGTGACAGAAGGTTAAGATGAAAAGTCCAGTCATGTACAGCATCTAGCTTTATTTTATGATCAGTACAAATTGATATAGTCAGCAGACAATATGACTTACAGCACCCCGTATACAATGCATCATCACCACTAGCTCACCCAAGCTGTAGTACAAATCAGAACTACAGAGAAATGCAGGAAAACCACAGAGAAAACGACCAACTAATAACATTAATAATAATACGTCCCTCAGGCATTTGACCCATTGCTGTTTTCACCCTCTTTATTTAAATCAGAAGGGAAAACATTAATTGATTCTAGTGGAAAATAGTAAATTCCTATATTTTAGTTTTATTTTATGAATTGGGCAGTAATGTTATCTGTACCTCAACTCACACAGTTACTCAACTCTGACTGAGCTGGGGCTAGTTTAGGTACTCTCCGCATTTGACTTGAATTTTCAATAAACTACAAAATGTTCCCACTGGGCACACACTGGTTGAATCAACATTGTTACCACATAATTTCAATGAAACTACGTTGAACCAACATGGAATACACATTGAACTGACGTCTGCCAGTCAATAACAATGGTAGCATCAAAAAACCTAGGGCCTGCCATTTCAAATAACTGGCTTGAAAGAGAAAATAAACTAAATATCAAACAAGGTAACTATTTATAGATACATCTAGACAAAAGCAATTCTACAGACACGTCCATAACGTTTAATCTACTAGAGGGTCATTCTGTCAGATATTCTTGGTATAAAAAGGTACAGAAGCAGGAGCAAGTTGATCACATCGTTTTGCAATCCAGGAAAGCAAAGGTATTTTTTCACAAATCACAACATAAAAACAACAATAAAGAAAAAATAGATTGTGTGTCATGAGACTGATTAAGGAACGGACCACTAAGGAGGGGTGGTGTCATTTGGTCTGATCTGCACATAAGGTGAGGAAGAGGGAGTGAAAGAAAGAGGGGCAGCATTACTCCGTATAGAGCAAAAACTGCTGATGCTTTTCCATCTGTTCTCTTTAAAACTGACACACTGACCCAAATAGTAGTTATAAATACAAATATATCTCATGGATAAAAAAAACAACCTCTCCCTCTTTTAATGGGGAGAGCTGGCAGACAGCAAAAACGAAAAATGGAAAACAAGACAAGCAGCATCGTCCGCCTGCTTACAGACTTCCAGGTTGCCGTGCCACAGCAGTCATGCACAGACAGGCATGATAGACAGACAACAACAGGAAATGGTAAGCGTGAGAGAGAAAGCAGCAGAGAATCTGACTGCTTCTGTCTTAATAAATTATCTTTCAGAACACGTTTCAGACGCCCCCTCGGGATTTCAAGCCTCTCTGACCTTGAGCTTGGGAAAGGAACAAGAGAGGAGAGATAGAGGAAGGTGGTGGTTTTCTGGGCAGGGTTATTTAGCAGGAAACCTCCATGGTCTGTGGCCTGGCCTGTTCGACAGCCGGGCCGGTGGCAGTGGCGCCCTCTAGCTGTGTGTGGGTGCGGCTGCGGTTCCCCTCCACAGAGCCCATGCTGGAGGTAGAGTGGGTACGAGAACGCACCAGCCGGGTCATACTGGCTGTAGGCACTACAGACAAGAGAGAGAGAGAGGCGAGCATTTAGGTTAAGAAGTCACATATGAGGATATTTGCTTAGTGTGTGTTGAATGTTTTGTGGGAGGGGTAGCTTGCTTTAGAGAACGTGGCTAGGGGTAGGATGCTGGGGCCTCATTTATAACCATTGCGTGAATTTGACAATAAATATCTACGTGCGCCATTTCTGAAAACACTGCACACGCACAAAATATTGAGGTTTATAAACTTGGCGCAGGCCATATATACGCATGTTTCCCTTTATAAAATCAGACCTGTCGTAAAACTGTGCACACGTGAATGAGTATTATATCTCCAACTGAATAACGCCCATTCCTGTATACTTTGTAAGTATTGGAATTAAGCCGAGACAGTATATCTAAAGGAAATAGCAACTTGATCAAATGTCTTTGGTGGTGTTGGCAGAATGTGTTGTTGTGTGACACTTGCTATATTTGACCGTTTCTGAAACACAAAAACAATTGCAAATTGTTGTGAACCTGTAAACAGATAATTTGAATTCAATAATGTTTTTAATTTACTTTCTCCAAATATGCTGCACTGCCCGTAAAATTCTGAAACGTTGTCTACTCTGATATAAATGACAACTACAGTAGGCCTACATACAGTGGTAGCCTACACACTTCAATTAAACATTTTAACTGTCTTAAAGTCTGCTGAATGTTATAAACCACACTCCCCTTTAACTGTCTTAAAGTCTACTGTATGTTATAAACCACACTCCCCTTTAACTGTCTTAAAGTCTGCTGAATGTTATAAACCACACTCCCCTTTAACTGTCTTAAAGTCTACTGAATGTTATAAACCACGCTCCCCTTTAACTGTCTTAAAGTCTGCTGAATGTTATAAACCACACTCCCCTTCAGAGGCATAGAGCAACAACTAGACATTATAATAGCCTATCTAATAGGCCCTATGGGACTCCCAATCACGGCCAGTTGTGATAAAGTCTGGATTCGAAACCAGGTTGTCTGTAGTGACGCCTCTAGCACTGAGATGCAGTGTCTTAGACCACTGCCCCACTTGTGAGCCCAAAAGGAGGGATACTAGTCAGTTGTACATAGGGTTGCACATTTGGGGGAATATTCAGAGGTAGAAACTTTCCTTGGGAATTAACGGGAATATATGGGAATTAACTGAAATATATGCAAATTAATATTAATACCATTTAAATGTAGGTGTTTTTTGCATTAGATGTATTTACCATATCATATGGAGACAGAAATGTAAACCTTTAACCTTATTATAAGTAGACATAATTGCAATTGATTAAATCCTTCCAATAGAAATTAAAAACTATTTAGCAATTTTGCCACCAATGGTGTTCTTTGGCTTGCAAGCCTCCCCCTTTTTCCTCCAAACATAACGATGGTCATTATGGCCAAACAGTTGTATTTTTGTTTCATCAGACCAGAGTACATTTCTCCAAAAAGTACGATCTTTGTCCCAATGTGCTGTTGCAAAACGTAGTCTGGCTTTTTTATGGCAGTTTTGGAGCAGTGGCTTCTTCCTTGCTGAGCGACCTTTCAGGTTATGTCAATATAGGACTCGTTTTACTGTGAATATATTAGATAATTTTGTACCTGTTTCCTCCAGCATCTTCATAAGGTCCTTTGCTGTTATAGGATTGATTTGCAGTTTTCGCACCAAAGTACGTTCATCTCTAGGAGACAGAACGCGTCTCCTTCCTGAGCGGTATGACGGCTGCGTGGTCCCATGGTGTTTATACTTGCGTACTATTGTTTGTACAGATGAACGTGGTACATTCAGGCGTTTGGAAGGTCTACAATTTTTTGCGGAGGTCTTAGCTGATTTCTTTTGATTTTCCCATGATGTCGAGCAAAGAGGCAATGAGTTTGAAGTTAGGCCTTGAAATACATCCACAGGTACACCCCCAATTGACTCAAATGATGTCAATTAGCCTATCAGAAGCTTCACATCATTTTCTGGAATTTTCCAAGCTGTTTAAAGGCACAGTCAACTTAGTGTATGTAAACTTCTGACCCACTAGAATTGTGTTATAGTGAATTATAAGTGAAATAATCTGTCTGTAAATAATTGTTGGAAGAATTACTTGTGTCATGCACAAAGTAGATGTCCTAACTGACTTGCCAAAACTATAGTTTGTTAACATGAAATCTGTGGAGTGGTTGAAAAATGAGTTTTAATGACTTCAACCTAAGTGTATGTAAACTTCCGACTTCAACTGTATGTCATATAAAATATATTCACCCCACCCAGTATTGTAATCAAAACTTACCAGAAAGCATGTAGTCCTTGGCTCAGACAGTATAGTATCGTGGGCTCAATAGCATCTCATTAGTGTGCAAGATCTTGAGAATCAGCTGTACATGTGATGGAAGAGTGCACTGCACATTTTATGGAAGGGATGCAATTCCATTGAATTGGGGATCGTTTAACCAAAATATGCCACAAGATCTAGAATTGCCATATGTGTATCCCACAAAAAAGGTTAACTGTTATAAGCTAACTTTTTTGATGAATTTAAGCAAACTTCCCCAAATTCCAGGGCTTAACTTCCCATTAAAAAGTTCCGGAAAAATTCCAGAAATTTACTGGAAAGTTTCCGACCCTTTGCAACCCTAAGCCTATCTAATAGAGATGCTCATAGTAATTTGTTGTATGGCTACTTGGGGAATATGAACTCATCATGGCCAGAAAATATACTTGTATTATGTTTCTAAATTGTCTAGGCTACTGGAGAAATGTTACATGACAGTATTCGGACGTAGCTTACAAACGTCAATGGAAAAGGTGAACCGTCTATTCTAGCTTTAAACTGTGCTTCGAATCGCATAGAGCAAAAATACTTTAAATACCGCTAGCTTATCCATTTACTACTGTGAAGTGGGTCCAAATAAATGCGAGCTGGGACGAATGGTAGCTCTCCTAATTTGTTGTAGGCCTATAGGCTATTTTACGAGTATGAAACCATCACAGCCAGAAAAGGTGGGGAATTTATTCTGCAATGATCATGGAAATTAAATAAATATTCTGAAATAGATGATTGCATCTTGTTATTATATTTAGTTAGCTGTTATTTTGGTTATGAACAATTCATCATACAGTATTCCCCCCTTTTATACAAGCCTACTTTTGCCTTCTTGCAATGCAATACTTCAACCACTAGAAACTGTGCGTACGCATGGTCAAAAGTTTGCAGGAGGATAAGCACATTCTCACGTCAAGTTCAGTTTTTATAAATGTTTTGGGGCATATTCTGTGTGTACGCAATGTTTAAATGAGGCCCCTGGTGATCATCCCACAGTCACTATTGCATCGACATTCCCAATTTAAGATGGGGTGGACTGCAGCACAGGGAGAATAATGAAATCTCTAAACACCCAATAACCTGATCACCATGTACTGTTCAGCTCGTACTAGCGACACTGCCTTTTAGTCAGGGTCAAGTAGATTGATATCAGCGAAGCAGAAATGCTGGATATTTCACCATATTTCTGAAAGTACTGTAATGTATTTGCATCTTATTAAAGTGGTTGGGGTCTGAAATGTCTGAGCAGAATCCCTCATTGTATTCATTATTCTCCCAGATTGCCTGATCAGGTCAAGTTCCAATTCATTTTTACTGTTGGAGAAAAAATGAATAAATAGGAAAGGCCAATATGATAATGCAGCATGCACAAGAGATTTGAGGGCCGTCTGTTCAGAAGAGAAAATTAACAAAGACAAGAACAAACAGACAGAAGACAACCATGTTACCTGATAGACATCACATAAACATCCACGCCCTCTCAAACAACACATTTAGAAAGACAAAGGAATCTTTAAAAAATTATAAAGTTATGACCACATGCTTCAAATCTCATATCGCCAAATCGGAGACTTCAGAGGATGACTAAAACGTGAGCCGGCTACCAGCGATGAGCAAACGGTTGGGAGGATTGCGCACTGTAAGTAGAGAGGGCAGGCTGGCGCAGCCAAGGCTGCTACCTATGGACCTGGTACCTGATTCGCTGCTTAGGTGGCTAAGCAGTACATGAGGGACTGTTAGCATTGACGGAGGGGCAGAAAGGAGGGAGGGAGGAAAGACATAAAGGAAGGTACAGAGAGACTGTCAGATTAATGCTCCGTCGTCACAACCTATCTGAAAATAAACAAACATTGTGTCTTACAGCTTTACTTAGGAGAGACTTGAAGCAGCACCATGTACAGGTCATTCTAGCACTATCTACAGTTGTTAAAATAGCCAGGATTGTCTCTTCCAAGGCTTTCTTACTGTTCTGTCGAACTAAAAGGAATGTCACCAGTGGCCCTGAGATTACTTGAAAAGGACTTTGAGCCAAGATGTGCTCCATGAGTACATTGTCTGATCCAGTTGATTAATTGAATGTGTCCCCCACTGCGATCATTTCCCTACTGAACTACAGTCTCCTGAGTAACCTTTCAAACAACATTCAAACAGGGCCTCAGAGAGCACTTGACTGTTCATTAGAGCTGGACGATATGGACACATCTATTCACGATAAATAGAACAATACATTTATAGCATTACCGGTTAGCCTATTTGATATATTACCATATCCTTAACACTACTACAATGTTGTAACTATCAATTGTACCGTTAGCAATAGCACATATTAGCAGACTTATTTCCTTTCAACTTCATATTCTAGTATAGGCTACTTATCGTGATTATCGGGTTCAGTAAAATGTCCTCGATAAATGGTTGGTACGGTTGGTGTCGATAATTTTCAGTTGATCGTCCTGTTCACACTCAAACCACTCTCCTGCTTGCTTACTGCTTTCCTTTTCACCCAACGCTGACCTTCTGAGATGAGCCAACTGACAGAATGCTACAGAGTTACAAACCTCCTACAGTATGTGTTTGTGAAGGCTCACAATGCTCTCTACTGTTTCAACTGTTTCAATGTTAAGGCATTCTCAGAAAGGGGACGTACTTTCTGAAACATGGTATTGCTTGGTGTGGGCGAAGAGTATAAAGTGTGTGAGGTGAAAGCTAAGACAGGGAGGAAACCACCATACTTAACACAGAGAGACGGGGTTCACAAGAAAGAAGAGGGAGGGCTATCAGGGTTTGATGAGTGAAAATAGTTTTTCAAGCTATACTGTATACCATTGAAAATGATAGTTCATTTCGATAACAAGGATGGGTTTCCAGAACAACTCTTCAAGCAGGAAAGCAAACAGACCTAAACCTCCAAGAGGTGGAAGAATGAAGGGGCGTGGGATAAACCACCACTCAATCCCAAACTAACCCCGGGCCAGCCCCTAGAGAGCTGCTTGGAGTGCCTCTGCAGTCACTTGTTGCAGACAAAACATCAAGGGTCACCCTCAGAGGGTAGGATTAGGAAGAAGGCAGCGAGGAATCTTCTTTCCCACAGTGCTGTGCGAAGGCAGCATGGTTCTCTGAGTAGAGAGGCCCTGCTCCACTAACATTACCTTCCAGCAGCACAGTGAGTGTCCCTGTGACAACAGAACAAACCCAAGCAGCACATGTCCAGCAGAGCAGAGGGGAGCACAACAGGCTGGCCAGGAGTCCAGACAGGTCCCCAGGGCAGGCCATGCTGTGGGGCTTAGAGCAGCCTTTAATGACAACACTGGAGCCTCAATAAGCCCTCACTGGGTGGGTGACGACCAGGGGAGGGAAGGTGAAGGCCAGCGGTGATGGGGAGAGGACCAGGGGTGAGGATAGTGAGGGTAAGTGAGGAGTGGAGAACAATGATAACTAATTGAGACTAGTGTAAGACTCTAATCAAGCAGCTTTCACTCTGACCTCACCATTACACCTTCCATTTTCCAATCTGTGAGCCAGCAACTCAAACCTTAAATGTTTATATCAACAAAATATAAACATTTTGAAGCGCTAAAAATAAATTAATCTCAAAGTGATCAATGATAGCCAATGGAATTTGGCAGTTATAAGATACAGTGCCCAATACGTGGTCTATACACGATGTTTGTAACATGATTATCATTCAACGAGCCAGATCTGCTCCCAGCAGGCCTAAATGAACCACAGCTTTAAAGGTAGGCCTGTAAACACCCTCCCTGTTTAGGGCACTGCATCTTAAGACCTGGGAGAAGGAACCATTCTCAGGTGTGTGTTTACAGATCATCCCACACACCAAGGTACATTACATTGCCAAAAGTATGTGGACACCTGCTCGTCGAACATCTTTTTCCAAAATCATGGGCATCAATATGGAGTTGGTCCCCCCTTTGCTGCTATAACAGCCTCCACTCTTCTGGGAAGGCTTTCCACTAGATGTTGGAATATTGCTGCAGGGACTTCCTTCCATTCAGCCACAAGAGCATTAGTGAGGTCGGAGCACTGATGTTGGGCGATTAGGCCTGGCTCGCAGTCAGCATAACAAAGGTATTCGATGGGGTTGAGGTCAGGGCTCTGTGCAGGCCAGTCAAGTTCTTCCACACCGATCTCGACAAACCATTTCTGTATGGACCTTGCTTTGTGCACGGTGGCATTGTCATGCTGAAACAGGAAAGGGCCTTCCCCAAACTGCACAGAATAGTCAAGAACAGGGTTCCCCAACTGGCGGCCCATTGGCCCGCGTTTGCTTATATTTGCCCCCCCCCCCAAAGTTTTCTGAGCAAAAAAACACCAGGAATTCGGCGGCCCATGGGTTTTTTTAATTTAAGAAATCTGTGTCCAAGTATTCCCATGCACAATAGAGAGACACGTGATCAAATACAAATGTAAGCCATATAAGTCAAACATATATGTTTGGGCTTCTTGCGGTCAATTTGCAATCTACAAATTATTTGTAATTATGTTCCGGCCCCCAGAATTTAGTTGATGATCCCTGATCTAGAATGTCATTGTATACTGGAGCGTCAAGATTTCTCTTCACTGGAACTAAGGGGACTACCCCGAACAATGAACAACAGCCCCAGACTATTATTCCTCCTCCCCCAGACTTCACAGTTGGCACTACACAGTCGGGAAGGTAGTGTTCTCCTGGCATTCGCCAAAACTAGATTTGGCCGTCAGACTGCCAGATGGTGAAGCGTGATTCATCACTCCAGAGAACGCGTTTCCAATGCTCCAGAATCCAATGGCGGCGACCTTTACACCACTCCAGCCGACGCTTGGCATTGCGCATGGTGATTTTAGGCCTGGGTGCGGTTGCTCGGCCATGGAAACCCATTTCATGAAGCTCCCGACGAGCAGTTCTTGTGCTGACGTGGCTTCCAAAGGCAGTTTGGTACTCTGTAGTGAGTGTTGCAACCGAGGACAGACGACTGTTATACACTACGCGCTTCAGCACTCGGTGGTTCTGTTCTGTGAGCTTGTGTGGCCTACCACTTTGCGGCTGAGCCGTTGTTGCTCCTAGACGTTTCCACTTCACAATAACAGCACTTACAGTCGACCGGGGCAGCTCTAGCAGGAAAGACATTTGACAAACTGACTTGTTGGACAGGTACCACGTTGAAAGTCACTGAGCTCTTCAGTATAGGCAATTCTACTGCCAATGTTTGTCTATGGAGATTGCATGGCAGTGTGGTTGATTTTATACACCGGTCAGCAACCGGTGTGGCTTAAATAGCCAAATCCACTAATTTGAAGGGGTGTCCACATACTTTTGGCCATGTAATGTATGTTCAGGGGAAGACCATGCTGCATGTAATTTATTTACTAAGCATCAAACTACTTACACCCGTTGTTAAGAGTCACTGCAAACAGACAGGAAACAAGGTTAGCTTGAGGTTAGTTTACTGGTCAGTTACCAGTAATGGTTTGTATGCTTATGCAACAATTGGCTCTCAGTAACTTCATCCTTGAACATCCAGTAAATGTTGTTTTGTAGATACTGTGGTTCCGCTTTATTCTTGAAGTGCTACAGGAATGCTACATTAGCCTTAATTCTTACATTAGGGCAGAAATGTGTTTGTCGCAAGTAGCCTAACGGTTAGGACCGTTGGGCCAGTAACCAAAAGGTTGCTGGTTCGAATCCCTGAGCCGACTAGGTAAAACAATCTGCCGCTGTGCCCTTGAACACTCAACTGTAAGTCACTCTGGATGAGAGCGTCTGGGAAGCTCTCATCCAGAGTGTGTGTGTGTGTGTTCCTCATGGGGAGGGCTGCTGCCTGAAAGGTTAGTGTTCTATGGAATATTAGTTGGACTGATGTCTCATTCTGAGATAGACTGACTTCAGTAAACAGGACATACAATATATCACATGGAACAACAGACTGATACAACCAGAACATGAAAAAACACAAGTCTGACACCAGAGACGACTGAAGTACTCTGAAAAGGAAACATAATGACAGAGGATTAAAAGGAGCAGTACTCACTGTAACCCATTCCCTGGACAAAGTATTTGAAGGCCTCCGCGAGTTTACCCGGCTATAAGACACAAAGAGAAAACATCCGTTAAACGGAGCCATTTTAAATAAAAATGAATTTAGTAACAGTTGAGATTGAGTAATATACATGTATGCCATTTAGCAGACGCTTTTATCCAAAGCTACTTACAGTCATGAGTACATTTTACTTACGGGTGGTGCCGGGAATCAAACTTGCGATCCTGATGTTGCAAGCACCAATCTCTAACCAACTGAGCTACAGAGAACCACTTAAGTGTAGTTTAAGCTAAACACAAAACTAGTTCATGACCCACCTGGATGACCTGAGGAAGCCCGCCACAGTCTTGCATCTATAGGGAAGTAACCAGAGAATGAGGACCATGACCAGAGTGGAGAATCTCACAGACAGGACCATGCCGTTAGTCAAAACACCATAACATTCACTGTCCTAGGAACACCACAACATTCACTGTCCTAGGAACACCACAACATTCACTGTGTCCTAGGAACACCACAACATTCACTGTCCTAGGAACACCACAACATTCACTGTCCTAGGAACACCACAACGTTCACTGTCCTAGGAACACCACAACATTCACTGTCCTAGGAACACCACAACATTCACTGTCCTAGGAACACCACAACATTCACTGTCCTAGGAACACCACAACATTCACTGTCCTAGGAACACCACAACATTCACTGTCGTAGGAATGCTGAACGTCCTCTAAGTACCATTCAGATCATGTGCATTAAAAAAAAGATCAGAACAGCAGGGAACACATAGCATCACCACTCCTATTTCTAACAACAAACGCTAGTCTCTGTTTATTATGTATGCAAAGTCACTTTAACTCTACCTACATGCACATATTACCTCATATTACCCCCTGTATATAACCTCCTCACATTGACTCTGTACTGGTACTTCCTGTATATAACCTCCTCACATTGACTCTGTACTGGTACTTCCTGTATATAACCTCCTCACATTGACTCTGTACTGGTACTTCCTGTATATAGCCTCCTCACATTGACTCTGTACTGGTACTTCCTGTATATAGCCTCCTCACATTGACTCTGTACTGGTACTTCCTGTATATAACCTCCTCACATTGACTCTGTACTGGTACTTCCTGTATATAACCTCCTCACATTGACTCTGTACTGGTAAATCCTGTATATAACATCGCTATTGTTATTTTACTGCTGCTGTTTTATTATTCGTTACTTTTACTTTCTATTTTCTTAAAGCATTATTGGTTAAGAGCTTGTAGGTCAGCATTTCACTGTAAGGTCTACACCTGTTGTATTCGGCGCGTGTGACAAATACAATTTGATTTGATTTGAAAAGAGTAATTGAACACACCTTAAGAAGGGTTGTTTTGGTTGGATTTAACCTGGAATTGCATTCAACCTGTAAACAAGAAAGGAAGATGGAGAAAAATTAGATACAACAGCAGTTTAAAAAGGGTTCAGTCTGGCCCCTTCTGTTCACCCCGTCTCTATAGACAGAACACTATCCCTGAGGGGGGTTGATACTTTGTATTGGAATCAGACCCTCTGGCTTATTCGCTACGGCGTTGCCATGGAGATAAAGTGGGCACCCACCACTGCATCGACAGCTGGGGACGTGTCACCAACCACAAGCAGAGAAGTGCATCTGGATGGAGAGACAAGAGGGACAAACAGTCAGCACTCAGAGAGAAAGCAGGGATGCAATGATAGAAGGCACGGGGGGGGGTATCCACGCCGAGTGCCTGGATACAGCCCTTAGCTGTGGTATATTGGCCATATACCACAAACCCCCGAGGTGCCTTATTGCTATTATAAACTGGTTACTTAATTAGAGCAGTAAGCTTAACCAAACCATTAACCTATTCTGAAATTAAATCAGTTTGCACGTCAGAAAAGTCTGCATAGCCCTTCCCTTCTGTCAGTCCCAGTCTCCCACCCCTCCAGACAGCCCTCTGTCCCATCCCAGTCTCCCACCCCTCCAGACAGCCCTCTGTCCCAGTCTCCCACCCCTCCAGACAGCCCTCTGTCCCAGTCTGGCTAGAACCACCCAGTTTACTCACATACAAAACACACAGTCCATAGACAAGAAGACAGAGCTGCAGTAATCCAGACTGCAGCATGTTTACATACTTCAGTGTGTTCACCATGTCCTCAGTCAAACCGGTGATGGGCCTCTCCATCTCCAAGTCCCGACGGCTGTCAAAACAAATACATCAATCAATCAACCAATGTATCATTTCTACTCAAATGCACAGCCAGTTCCTCTTGGGGTTCTATGTACAGTCTTGGCCAAACGTTTTGAGAATGACAAGTATTGGTCTCCACAAAGTTTGCTGCCTCAGTGTTGATGATGGCAATTTGCATATACTCCAGAATGTCATGAAGAGTGATCAGATGAATTGCAATTAATTGCAAAGTCCCTCTTTGTCAAGAAAATGAACTTAATCCTAAAAAAACATTTCCACTGCATTTCAGCCCTGCCACAAAAGGACCAGCTGCCATCATGTCAGTGATTGTCTCGTTAACACAGGTGAGAATGTTGACGAGGACAAGGCTGGAGATCACTCTGTCATGCTGATTGAGTCAGAATAACAGACTGGAAGCTTTAAAAGGAGGGTGGTGCTTGAACTCATTGTTCTTCCTCTGTCAACCATGGTTACCTGCAAGGAAACACATGCCGTCATCATTGCTTTGCACAAAAAGGGCTTCACAGGCAAGGATATTGCTGCTGGTAAGATTACACCTAAATCAACCATTTATCGGATCATCAAGAACTTCAAGGAGAGAGGTTCAATTGTTGTGAAGGCGTCGTCTGGGTGCCCAAGAAAGTCCAGCAAGCGCCAGGACCGTCTCCTAAAGTTGATTCAGCTGCGGGATCGAGGCACCACCAGTGCAGAGCTTGCACAGGAATGGCAGCAGGCAGGTGTGAGTGCATCTGCACGCACTGTGAGGCGAAGACTTTTGGAGGATGGCCTGGTGTCAAGAAGGGCAGTAAAGAAGCCACTTCTCTCCAGGAAAAACATCAGGTACAGACTAATATTCTGCAAAAGGTACAGGGATTGGACTGCTGAGGACTGGAGTAGAGTCATTTTCTCTGATGAATCCCCTTTCCGATTGTTTGGGCCATCCAGAAAACACCTTGTCCGGAGAAGACAAGGTGAGCGCTAACATCAGTCCTGTGTCATGCCAACAGTAAAGCATCCTCAGACCATTTATGTGTGGGGTTGCTTCTCAGCCAAGGTAGTGGGCTCACTCACAATTTTGCCTTAGAGTACCAACACATCCTCCGAGAGCAACTTCTCCCAACCATCCAAGAACAGTTTGGTGACGACCAATGCCTTTTCCAGCATGATGGAGCACCTTGCCATAAGGCAAAAGTGATAACTAAGTGGCTCGGGGAACAAAATATCAACATTTTGGGTCCATGGCCAGGAAACTTAATCCCATTGAGAACTTGTGGTCGTTCCTCAAGAGGCAGGTGGACAAACAAAAACCCACAACTTCTGACAAACTCCAAGCATTGATTATGCAAGAATGGCCTGCCATCAGTCAGGATGTGGCCCAGAAGTTAATTGACAGCATGCCAGGGCGGATTGCAGAGGTCTTGAAAAAGAAGGGTCAACACTGCAAATATTGACTCTGCATAAACTGAATGTAATTGTCAATGAAAGCCTTTGACACTTATGGAATACTTGTAATTATACTTCAGTGTACCATAGTAACTACTGACATAAAGATCTAAGAACACTGAAGCAGCAAACTTTGTTGAGACCAATACTTGTGTAATTCTCAAAACTTTTGGCCACGACTGTACAGTACCTGTTATAGGCATTGCAGAAGAGGGCCAGGTTTTCCTGGTTGATATCCTGGGCGATGTGAAGGCGATATGTCTGAGTGATCTCCTGATTGTCAGACAGCTCATCCTGAGGAGGGTGCAAAGATTGTTACATCACTTTCAATCACCCGCAGTATTTGGCCAGTATGCTCTGCACAGGAAAGGGCTATACAGACTTTTCAAACTGACTTGCCAAAAACGTATCCTTACCTAAACCCTAAGCTTAACCAAACCATTAACCTATTCTGAAATTAAATCAGTTTGCACGTCAGAAAAGTCTGCATAGCCCTTCCCTTCTGTCAGTCCCAGTCTCCCACCCCTCCAGACAGCCCTCTGTCCCAGTCTCCCACCCCTCCAGACAGCCCTCTGTCCCAGTCTCCCACCCCTCCAGACAGCCCTCTGTCCCATCCCAGTCTCCCACCCCTCCGTCCCATCCCAGTCTCCCACCCCTCCAGACAACCCTCTGTCCCATCCCAGTCTCCCACCCCTCCAGACAGCCCTCTGTCCCATCCCAGTCTCCCACCCCTCCAGACAGCCCTCTGTCCCATCCCAGTCTCCCACCCCTCCAGAAAGCCCTCTGTCCCATCCCAGTCTCCCACCACTCCAGACAGCCCTCTGTCCCATCCCAGTCTCCCACCCCTCCAGACTGCCCTCTGTCCCATCCCAGTCTCCCACCCCTCCAGACAGCCCTCTGTCCCAGTCTCCCACCCCTGCAGACAACCCTCTGTCCCAGTCTCCCACCCCTCCAGACAGCCTTCTGACTCACATCACTGAAGTGGTGGGCCATCACTATGTCCACCAGGTTGCTGGTCCAGCCGGACATCTAAAACAACAAATAATTATGTACCAACGTGCCAATCTTGTATGACTCTCAAATGCACAGAGTACGCATAGAAATGTATGTGTGGGTTCTTACCTTTGAGGCGGCCCAGTCCATCCAGCCCTTTGCACAGGGGTCCACATTGATGAGGACCAGACCTTCGACCAGGGCCGGCTCGTTGAGCTGAAGAGAGGATAGGGGGTTACTGGTCACAGACAGGGCCCAGCAGAGGAGGAAGCAGGGCAGCACACAAACATAATAAATATAATATAGGGTTAAGTGCCTTGCTTAAGGGCACAGACAGATTTTTCCCCTAGTTGATTCGAACCCGAAACCTTTCGGTCACTGGTCCAACGGTTTTAACCACTAGGCTCCCTGCCGCGCTCACACTAGTACTGAGTAATTAACAGGCATTAGGTTTTTTTTCTTTTTTGGGGCGGGGGGGGGGGGGGGTTATTAAAACAACCAATTGACAGAATTCGGTTAAATTACTTGAATTACATTTATACTGAACAAAAATATAAAAAACGCAACATGCAACAATTTCAACGATTTTACTGAGTTACAGTTCATTTAAGGAAATCAGTAATTTGAAATAAATTAATTAGGCCCTAATCTATCGATTTTAAATGACTGGGATCCAGGCCCAGCCAATTAGAATATGCATACAAAAGGGCTTTATTACAGACAGAAATGCTCTTCATATTCATTAGCTGTCCGAGTGGCTGGTCTCAGACAATCCCGCATGTGAAAAAGACCGATGTGGAGGTTCTGGGCTGGTGTGGTTACGCGTGGTCTGCAGTTGTGAGGCTGGTTGTACGTTCTGCCAAATTCTCTAAAACGTTGGAGGCGGCTTATGGTAAAGAAATGAACATTCAATTCTCTGGCAACATCTCTGGTGGACATTCCTGCTGTCAGCAAGCCAATTCCTCAAAACATCTGTGGCATTGTGTTGTTTGGCAAAACTACACATTTTAGAGTGGCCTTTTATTGTCCCCAGTATAAGGAGCACCTGTGTAATGATCATGCTGTTTAATCAGCTTCTAGATTTGCCACACCTGTCAGGTGGATGGATTATCTTGGCAAAGGAGAAATGCTCACTAACAGGGATGTAAACAAAATTGGCGAGAAATAAGCATTTTGTGTGTATTGAACATTTCTGGGATCTTTTATTTCAGCTCATGAAACATAGGACCAACACTTCACATGTTGCATTTACATTTTTATTCAGTATAGTTAGTTTTATTTGGCGAGCCCAACGCACCATTTCTCTAGAGAGAAATCAAGTCTTTCATGAGAGAACTCAAGTTTTTATTTTATTTTTTTATTTCACCTTTATTTAACCAGGTAGGTCAGTTGAGAACAAGTTCTCATTTGCAACTGCGACCTGGCCAAGACAAAGCAAAGCAGTGCGACAAAAAACACAGAGTTACACATTAAACAAACAGTCAAAAACACAATAGAATATCTATATACAGAGTGCAAGTCAAGAACTATGTGAGACCTGCTATATTAGGTTAGATACACACAGACCTGCTATGTTAGGTCAGATACACACAGACCTGCTATGTTAGGTCAGATACACACAGACCTGCTATATTAGGTTAGATACACACAGACCTGCTATATTAGGTTAGATACACACAGACCTGCTATATTAGGTTAGATACACACAGACCTGCTATATTAGGTCAGATACACACAGACCTGCTATATTAGGTCAGATACACACAGACCTGCTATATTAGGTCAGATACACACAGACCTGCTATGTTAGGTTAGATACACACAGACCTGCTATGTTAGGTTAGATACACACAGACCTGCTATATTAGGTTAGATACACACAGACCTGCTATATTAGGTCAGATACACACAGACCTGCTATGTTAGGTCAGATACACACAGACCTGCTATGTTAGGTTAGATACACACAGACCTGCTATATTAGGTTAGATACACACAGACCTGATATGTTAGGTCAGATACACACAGACCTGCTACAGTGAGGAGAACAAGTATTTGATACACTGCCGATTTTGCAGGTTTTCCTACTTACAAAGCATGTAGAGGTCTGTAATTTTTATCATAGATACACTTCAACTGTGAGAGACGGAATCTAAAACAAAAATCCAGAAAATCACATTGTATGATTTTTAAATAATTAATTTGCATTTTATTGCATGACATAAGTATTTGATCACCTACCAACCAGTAAGAATTCCAGCTCTCACAGACCTGTTAGTTTTTCTTTAAGAAGCCCTCCTGTTCTCCATTCATTACCTGTATTAACTGCACCTGTTTGAACTCGTTACCTGTATAAAAGACACCTGTCCACACACTCAATCAAACAGACTCCAACCTCTCCACAATGGCCAAGACCAGAGAGCTGTGTAAGGACATCAGGGATAAAATTGTAGACCTGCACAAGGCTGGGATGGGCTACAGGACAATAGGCAAGCAGCTTGGTGAAAAGGCAACAACTGTTGGCGCAATTATTAGAAAATGGAAGAAGTTCAAGATGACGGTCAATCTCCCTCGGTCTGGGGCACCATGCAAGATCTCACCTCGTGGGGCATCAATGATCATGAGGAAGGTGAGGGATCAGCCCAGATCTGCACGGCAGGACCTGGTCAATGACCTGAAGAGAGCTGGGACCACAGTCTCAAAGAAAACCATTAGTAACACACTACGCCGTCATGGATTAAAATCCTGCAGCGCACGCAAGGTCCCCCTGCTCAAGCCAGCGCATGTCCAGGCCCGTCTGAAGTTTGCCAATGACCATCTGGATGATCCAGAGGAGGAATGGGAGAAGGTCATGTGGTCTGATGAGACAAAAATATAGCTTTTTGGTCTAAACTCCACTCGCCGTGTTTGGAGGAAGAAGAAGGATGAGTACAACCCCAAGAACACCATCCCAACCGTGAAGCATGGAGGTGGAAACATCATTCTTTGGGGATGCTTTTCTGCACAGGGGACAGGACGACTGCACCGTATTGAGGGGAGGATGGATGGGGCCATGTATCGCGAGATCTTGGCCAACAACCTCTTTCCCTCAGTAAGAGCATTGAAGATGGGTCGTGGCTGGGTCTTCCAGCATGACAACGACCCGAAACACACAGCCAGGGAAACTAAGGAGTGGCTCCGTAAGAAGCATCTCAAGGTTCTGGAGTGGCCTAGCCAGTCTCCAGACCTGAACCCAATAGAAAATCTTTGGAGGGAGCTGAAAGTCCGTATTGCCCAGCGACAGCCCCGAAACCTGAAGGATCTGGAGAAGGTCTGTATGGAGGAGTGGGCCAAAATCCATGCTGCAGTGTGTGCAAACCTGGTCAAGAACTACAGGAAACGTATGATCTCTGTAATTGCAAACAAAGGTTTCTGTACCAAATATTAAGTTCTGCTTTTCTGATGTATCAAATACTTATGTCATGCAATAAAATGCTAATTAATTACTTAAAAATCATACAATGTGATTTTCTGGATTTTTGTTTTAAATTCCCGTCACTCAGGTCAGATACACACAGACCTGCTATGTTAGGTTAGATACACACAGACCTGCTATGTTAGGTTAGATACACACAGACCTGCTATGTTAGGTTAGATACACACAGACCTGCTATGTTAGGTCAGATACACACAGACCTGCTATATTAGGTCAGATACACACAGACCTGCTATGTTAGGTCAGATACACACAGACCTGCTATGTTAGGTCAGATACACACAGACCTGCTACGTTAGGTCAGATACACACAGACCTGCTACGTTAGGTCAGATACACACAGACCTGCTATGTTAGGTCAGATACACACAGACCTGCTATGTTAGGTCAGATACACACAGACAGCATGAGAGAGGGATGTATAAAACAACGAGAGAGGGATAGAGACAGTTGGTGAAAGTATGCCTTATCTACTTTGAAGAACTAGTAAAATGACTTCATTAGACAGCTCTATATTCAGGCAGGCTATCAAAAGCACTAAATCGCTCAGCACTAACACATTCATGTTATACCCCAGCAAATTACGTCTTTCACAGCTCTTAGCAACAACAACTCACATGCTAGGAGCCACACCATCCCCCAACCGATTCCCCACCCTCTAATTCACACTTCCACATAGAACGCGAAGGCGATAGGAGTACAGTACAGTAAATGTATGGAAACGTACAGTAAATGTATGGAAACGTACAGTAAATGGGATATTTATTCCAACACCTGTTTCTTTCTCATCTCCACAACGAACCCACGTTTGCAGGGCTTAAATTAACTATAATTAACACACCTCTCAAGTCATCTCTGCTCTAAATCTATTAATTCCTCTAACACACGCACCAACTGAATGCATTATCTCTACCTATGAATGTGAGAGGAGAGAGACTTCCCTGTTGTATGCAGTGCATGGAAGGAAACAAGGTCGATATTAAGCATCAAGGCATTTGGGCTCCCGAGTGGCGCAGCGGTCTAAGGCACTACAGTTCGAATCCAGGCTGCATCACATCCGGCTGTGATTGGCAGTCCCATAGGGCGGCGCACAATTGGCCCAGTGTCGTCCAGGTTTGGCCGGGGTAGGCCTTCATTGTAAATAAGAATGCGTTCTTAATTGACTTGCCTAGTTGAATAAAGGTTAAATAAAAAATAAAATAAAAATCAAGCTAACATTTGTACAGTCATTTCTATCTGGTTTCTATCAACCAGTGACTGTAACTGTGATAAAGACGGGAATGCCACATGAGCCTCCCATGATGACCCCATCAGACAGTAGTGCAGATGCTAGCAGATACCATAGACTTCTAGTCATTAAGCTAGTTAGCATTGTCTCGCAAAACTACAGTCGTATGAAAAAGTTTGGGCACCCCTGACAATTTCTATGATTTCCATTTATAAATAATTGGGTGTTTGGATCAGCAATTTCATTTTGATCTATCAAATAACTGATGGGACACAGTAATATTTCAGTAGTGAAATGAGGTTTATTGGATTAACAGAAAATGTGCAATATGCATCAAAACGAAATTAGACAGGTGCATAAATTTGGGCACCCCAACAGAAAAATCACATCAATATTTAGTAGAGCCTCCTTTTGCTAAAATAACAGCCTCTAGACGCTTACTATAGCCTCTAATGAGTGTCTGGATTCTGGATGAAGGTATTTTGGACCATTCCTCCTTCCAAAACATCTCCAGTTCAGTTAGGTTTGATGGTTGCCGAGCATGGACAGCCCGCTTCAAATCATCCCACAGATTCTCAATGATATTCAGGTCTGGGGACTGGGATGCCATTCCAAAACATTGTACTTGTTACTCTGCATAAATGCCCGGGTAGATTTTGAGCAGTGTTTTGGGTCGTTGTCTTGTTGAAATATCCAGCCCCGGCGTAATTTCAACTTTGTGACTGATTCTTCAACATTATTCCCAAGAATCTGCTGATATTGAGTGGAATCCATGCGACCCTCAACTTTAACAAGATTCCCAGTACCGGCACTGGCCACACAGCATGATGGAACCCCCACCAAATTTTACTGTGGGTAGCAAGTGTTTTTCTTGGAACGCTGTGTTCTTTTGCCGCCATGCATAACGCCCCTTGTTATGACCAAATAACTCAAATCTTTGTTTCATCAGTCCACAGCACCTTATTCCAAAATGAAGCTGGCTTGTCCAAATGTGCGTTTGCATACCTCAAGCGACTCCGTTTGTGGCGTGTGTGCAGAAAAGGCTTCTTCCGCATCACTCTCCCGTACAGCTTCTCCTTGTGCAAAGTGCGCTGAATTGTTGAACGATGCACAGTGACACCATCTGCAGCAAGATGATGTTGTATGTCTTTGGAGGTGGTCTGTTTTTGACCGTTCTCACCATCCTTCGCCTCTCCGATATTTTACTTGGCCTGCCACTTCTGGCCTTAACAAGAACTGTGCCTGTGGTCTTCCATTTCCTCACTATGTTCCTCACAGTGGACACTGACAGCTTACATCTCTGCGATAGCTTTTTGTAGCCTTCCCCTAAAACATAATGTTGAACAATCTTTGTTTTCAGGTCATTTGAGAGTTGTTTTGAGGCCCCCATGTTGCCACTCTTCAGAGGAGAGTCAAAGAGAACAACAACTTGCAATTGGCCACCTTAAATACCTTTTCTCATGATTGGATGCACTTGTCTATGAAGTTCAAGGCTTAATGAGCTCACCAAACCAATTGTGTGTTCCAATTAATCAGTGCTAAGTAGTTACAGGTATTCAAATCAACAGAATGACAAGGGTGCCCAAATTTTTGCATAGCCTATTTTTCACATCTGATTTAATTGCATACAACTTAATATTGCTACACTAAAAATCTTTGTCTGGACAATACCCCAGTACTCAGCTTTTATTAGAAAATGAATGGCATGCCACTGTGTTCATTTTCTGTGACGACAGAGTAAACTATTATGCAGCCTCAGAGGGGTGCCCAAACTTTTTCATACGACTGTACCGCTAACCCTCCTTCATACTGGAAACAGAGACATAAAAATGGCATCCACACGTTCATCTGACTCTGGGGAAGTAGACAGGATCCCTTTAAGCCCTTTGAATTAACAAATGACTCGGTTCTATTTTCAGAAAGAAGCAGGTGCTGTGTGTGAGTAGGAGGAGTTCATGTGGTATATGGAGGAGGACTAGGAGGAATGGGGACTTACAGCCAGTCTGGACAGGATGTAGGCTCCAGCTCCAACTCCAATCCCAATCACACTGTTCACCCTGGGGAAAGAGAAGAGTAGAATATAAGCCTCATTTTTTATTTATTTATTTATTTCACCTTTATTTAACCAGGTAGGTCAGTTGAGAACAAGTTCTCATTTGCAACTGCGACCTGGCCAAGACAAAGCAAGGCAGTGCGACAAAAAACAACACAGAGTTACACATGGGAAATAAACAAACGTACAGTCAATAACACAATAGAAAATCTATATACAGAGTGCAAATGTAGTGCAAAATGCAGTAAAGTTAGGAAGGTAGGACAATAAATAGGCCATAGTGGCTAAATAAATTACAGATTAGCATTAACACTGGAATGGTGGATGTGCAAGTTAAAAAAATAAATATGGGGATGAGGTAGTAGGATGGGCTATTTACAGAAGGGCTATATACAGGTGCAGTGATTGATAAGCAGCTTTGATAGCTGATGCTTAAAGTTAGTGAGAGAGATAGGAACCTCTAGCTTCAAGGATTTTTGCAATTTGTTCCAGTCATTGGCAGCAGAGAACTGGAAGGAATGGCGGCCAAAGGAGGTGTTGGCTTTGGGGGTGGCCAGTGAAATATACCTGCTGGAGCGCATACTACGGGTGGGTGTTGCTATGGTGACCAGCGAGCTGAGATAAGGCAGGGATTTACCTAATAAAGACTTATAGATGACCTGGAGCCAGTGGGTTTGGCGACGAATATGTAGTGAGGGCCAGCCAACGAGAGAATACAGGTCGCAGTGGTGGGTAGTATATGGGGCTTTGGTAACAAAACGGATGGCACTGTGATAGACTACATCCAATTTGCTGAATAGAGTGTTGGAGGCTATTTTGTAAATGACATCGCCGAAGTCAAGGATCGGTAGGATGGTAAGTTTTACCAGGGCATGTTTGGCAGCATGAGTGAAGGAGGCTTTGTTGCGAAATAGGCCGATTCTAGATTTAATTTTGTATTGGAGATGGTTAATGTGAGTCTGGAAGTTTACAGTCTAACCAAATGCGATGCCTAGGTATTTGTAGTTGTCCACATATTCTAAGTCAGACCCGTCGAGAGTAGTGATGATAGTCCGGTGGGCGGGTGCGGGCAACGTTCTATTGAAAAGCATGCATTTAGTCTTACTAGCATTTAAGAGCAGTTGGAGGCCACGGAAGGAGTGTTGTATGGCATTGAAGCTTGTTTGAAGGTTAGTTAACACAGTGTCCAAAGAGGGGCCAGATGTATACAGAATGGTGTCGTCTGCGTAGAGATGGATGGGAGAGTCACCAGCAGCGAGAGCGGCATCGTTGATGTATATAGAGAATAGGGTTGGCCCAAGAATTGAACCCTGTGGCACCCCCATAGAGACTGCCAGGGGACCGGACAGCAGGCCCTCCGATTTTACACACTGAACTCTGTCTGAGAAGTAGTTGGAGAACCAGGCGAGGCAGTCACTTGAGAAACCAAGGCTGTTGAGTCTGCCAATAAGAATGGTGGGGGGGATGGGGGTTTGGGCAGGTTGCTGCGGGGGGTACAGAGGGGTAGAGGTAGCCAGGTGGAAAGCATGGCCAACCGTAGCAAAATGCTTGTTGACATTTTAGATTATTGTGAATTTATTGAAGACAGAACAATAATTCAAGTCATTAAACGACAGTGTAAGAGGTAGCTATGGAAACCATAGACAATATAGGGTTTTATATATTCAAGGAGCTCCCAAGTGGTGCAGTGGTCTAAGGCACTGCATCTCAGTGCTAGAGTCGTCACTACAGACACCCTGGTTCGATCCCAGGCTGTTTCACAACCGGCCGTGATTGGGAGTCTCATAGGGCGTCGCAAAATTGGCCAAGCGTCGTAAAAATATCTATGATAGAAACACTGCAGGAGAACTTACTTCAGCTGAGTCATGACAGAGGGCAGCATCTCAGACAGCTCATCCATGGTAGGGTACTGGTACCTGGGACAGACAGACAGAAAGGTTGGTAGGGTATCGGTACCTAGGATAGACAGCGGTGGGACCAGGATCGCTGAGGTACAATAGATCTGCCTTGGTGAGGTAACTGTCACTAGTTATTTGAAACAGACCCTTTCTGTTTTGTTTTTTTAAATGGACTGATGACCAGACACTACCAGACACCTGGAGCAGCACAACCTCCTATCAAGCATATGAAAGTCCAAAGCCAGACACCTATTGTGATGACTGATGAGTGAACTGTTCTCTTACCCTGTGGGGAATGGGGGTGCAGCCTCCTGCTGTCCTGGGGCGTCCACGTGGACCACAGCAAAGTGTGATGTGATCTCCTGCATGTCCTCAAAGTTGAACAGTGTGTTGAAACAGGACTTATCTGCAGGGGAGAAGAGAGACCCAGCACTGTTTAAAGACAGCTCATTTACTGGTCACATCCTACTCAACAAATCCCATCACATACCAGTAATCAACCAAAAAATACACAAACACTCAGTGTTGTTTTACAATTAGGCAGCCAAGTGTTGGGGCGATCCAGTCTGACAGTGGCTCATATCCCCAAAGCTCAAAAAGATTTCTACATTCAACTCTCCAGTCTCTTACATCTCTAAAGCGGCAACTATTCTAATGAGAATTCACCAGTGATATTATGCATTATAGGGTTGTTTGGAGAAATGTCTAAGCCTAGCTAGGCTAATGAGAGCCTGAATGTGTGTGTACACTCACGGTTGAGACCAATGTCATGGTAGGTGAGGATGACTGGTCTGTTGCCCTTGGGGGTACCCCTCATCGTCACGTGCAGAACACCATGGGGGGTCTCGATGTCATGCTCCTGAAACACAAGACAGCATGGTCTGGGTCAGATAAAAAAAATAAAAATAAAAAAAACTATTAATTATTAATTTATACACCCAGTAGGACACTTCTTCAGCGAGGCTAAGTGTCAGGAGACAAAAAAATCACTTCCTCAGCTATCCTCTGACGTCTGGCTAATATAATTATGTGGGGATCAAAATCTCTGTCCGTCCACAGCCCTTAGGCCTGACGCTAATTCAACAATAATGACATTTAACAAGTCTCAACTTCTTCCACACAGGAACACATCAACATCAAAAAGTCAAAGATAGATCGAGAGATCGATACTTTATTGATACTCGTGGGGAAATTACTTTGTCAAGTTGCAACCATAAACACAGGGCAAGTGCAAAATGCCAGAACGAAATACACAAAAGACAGATACACGATACATAGTGCGGCAGTATAAAAATACAAGAAGTCTGGAGTGCAAAAAGCTATAAAAAGGTGCCTTCAGAGCACACAGCCTGGTACCTCATACAGACACCTGTAACCATGTTGAACATGACGACTCTGATCAAAGAGGCTTCCGTAGACTGGATAAAAAACAAAGAGAAAGATATTTAGTAGCCTGGGGCTTTTATCTACCAGATGAAATGGAAGCCTGAGAGAAAGACAAAAAGCAACATTGCTCAAATAGCTTCCGAGTCAACGGTGGCCTTGACCAAACAAAACAAAGCACTCAATGCTTTGAAAACAGCAGCAGTCTCAATAACTATTATGTATTCCTGGCACAAGGTCGAGGGGCTGTGCACTGCTGATATAGAGAAAGAGAGGAAGGCTATGGTTGTCACAATGGAGGGGTCAGGTGATGGGGAGAGGGGAGAAGCAGAGAAGAATGGGCTGCTAAGTCAGTGGTCGGCAAAAGGCGGCTAAAAAAGGCCTGCAAGTGATTTGATTTTATTTGCCACCCCAACATTTTTAGGAAAAAAAAAAACAGTTTTTGTGTCTCAATGTAATCAAGGTATGAAATTATTGTTATTTTTCGGTCACACTTTGTTTGGATAGTCCAGATAGTATGACAATCTGTAAAGCATCTACAGATGGACTTTCAACAAACTATCTGTTGACAAGCAACTGCTTGCTAAGGTTATGGTTAGGTTTAGAATAAGGGTAAGGTTAGGGTTACGTTTAGGGTTAGGATAAGGGTCAGGTTAGAGCTAGGGTTAGTAGATAGTTGAAATGTTACTGATAGTCTGTAGAGCTACAGATGGACTATCAAATCAAACTGTATTTGTCACATGCACCGAATACAACAGGTGTAGACCTTACAGTGAAATGCATACTTACAAGCCCTTAACCAACAATGCAAATGAAGTGTTACCTCATTTTCAAATATAACCTTTTTACAGCTTAGTTGTGGCCAATTTGCAGTGTACAAATTTCAGCACCCCTGCCCATCCGTGCCAACAAGAAACTCCCCAAGCCTGAATCTAGTTGCCTACCTCTTAGTGATTGGGGGGGAATGTATACAGTTACATAGGGATATTATTTGAGGATATGTTGTATTGTTTTGACAATATTTTTTGTCAGTACCTCCGGTAAAAAAACTCCATAGCTTGATCTCCATCTTGTTTTTAAATAGGGAGCCAGTTTGTTTTCAGCGCTTTTATTTTCATGACCGATCAAAACACATTTTCTCATGTCTCTCTCTCGTCCCTCTGCAGCAGACATATGGTGAGCAATATGTTTGGAACCATCGATTCACTAAATCACAGTATCGAGTCGCAATACATATAGAATCATCAGGTCCCTGGCAATTCCCAGCCCTACTACCCCTGATCTAGATTGTGTCATTCAGAGAGCATTGCAAGTTTGGACCCATTTCTGAAGGGCATGGGGATCTGAGGTGGCATTTGAGGGGTTTTGAAATGTAAACAACACCCATACTATTTTGTTTTGATGAAAGCCTAAAATGTTCGTATTCATTGGTAAAAGCTTCAATTTCACCCCCTCTTAACGACAACAAAGACTAACCGAGAGGAGCCACTTCATACGCAACAAGTTAAAGAGAAAAGCTGAACACTATTGGTTACCACGACAACACGGATCCTTATTATAGAGGAAAAAGCAACATGGTAATCATCATATCGGTGGTATTGTTTTGTAAAGCCACTTTATGCTAAATAAGGTAGAGTGATTCAAGGATGGTTCATCAGGAGAGGAGGCAGGTGTTCTGATAAACATTCAAGATTTTTCCACCACCATTGCCAGCAATCTTGTTGACCAACTCCCAGAATGCTCTGGCACCTTTGGAAACCATCCTATTGAAACCTATTATTCAGCCAAGGGCGTCTCCGAAGGACAGTTTGCATGTACAAGGTTTCAACTTCAGATGTTACAAAGATGTTTAAAGATCTTGACAAACAGAAAGTTGTTCCTTTACACAAGAAAGGAAGCCAAGTTGAACAAGGGAACTACGGACCAGTGTGTCAAAGGTTTTAGAAAGAGCACTCCATGAACAGATTCTAAAGTACATTGATGACCATAACATTGTATATGACCAGTCCGGTTTTAGACAATCCTATTCTACCGACACTTGTTTACTATACTTGACTTTTATCAAGCACGAAATTGAATTCCCACATGAAGGGCAACTTCTGTGGTATGGTCATGCTTGACCAACAAAAAGCATTTGATGCTGTGAACCATGATATTTTGTTGCACAAACTGAACACAATTGATTTTGGCATCAACTCCTTATTATGGGGGAAGTCATACATAATTGATAGGGTCCAAAGGGTGGATGTGGGCAGGACACTGTCTGATGTTAAGGAGATGCTAACTGTGGTGTCCCCCTGGGAAGCATTTTGGGAGTTTAGCTTTTTTACTCTACATAAATGACATGGACTCTGTTCCTGTATGTGGATGATGCCGCTCTCTTGGTTTCACATTAGTAGGAGGAGGCTGTTGAAAAGGCCCTAAGCAGCCAACTGACCAGTAAGTGGTTATCTGACAACAAACGCTCTCTGCATTTAGGGAAGACAGAATGTATCCGGTTTGGTTACAAACACAAAGTGAGAAACTCGGTCAAGTGTAATGATGTAGAGGTGAAGGAAAAATGCTCTGGGATGTGAACTAGACCAACACATGATAGGTGAACTCATGGCTCTAGAAAGTAATTTGGAAGGTTCACTGGCAAGGGTAGCCAAGTTCCTGGATACAGAGACTACCAGGACCCTGGCATCTCTGATACAGTGCCACTATCTCATTGTTCCATGGCATAACCCAAAAATCTGAAGGACAAACTTCAAACAGACCAAAACAAACTAATGAGAATTATACTCAGCCCTAGGACACAAATTCATCCTAATAATTTCAGGAAATTGAACTGGCTTCCTGTTGATCTCCGGGTGGTGCAGACCAAACTGTTGAAGGTTTTTAAAGTTATACATGACCTTGCCCCCAGTTATTATTTAACATTTCATTAGAGACACTCATAGCCATTGAAAATTAACAAAGGTCTCATAAACAATCTCTCAAGCACAAGCCCACGTGCTAGTGAGTAGCCAGCTCAAGTTTAGCCAACTTTGATCTATTTGCTAGCTAACAAGGCAGAACAGTTGAATTTCTATGAACACACCCTTCTGTCCGTCTCCAACTGTTTGAACTAGATTCCAACCCTGTCCACTTTGTTCAGATGTTGAAATCAAGTGGCCTACCTTATTTCTCAGAATGAGAACGAGTTGTCATAAAAATACAATATAACTAGATTGCGATACAGTCATTTGGAACATTGCGCAAAAACATACACTCAAATTAATTTGAAATAACCGCCAGACCAGTACTAAACCCGACCCCCAGTACTAAACTCCTCCCCACTACAGTACTAAACCCCTCCCCTCCCACAGTCCCCACCCCACTACTAAACCCCTCCTCACCCCCAGAACTAAAACCCTCCCCAACCCCAGTACTAAACCCCTCCCCACTACAGTACTAAACCCGACCCCCAGTACTAAACTCCTCCCCACTACAGTACTAAACCCCTCCCCACTACAGTACTAAACCCCTCCCCACTACAGTACTAAACCCCTCCCCACTACAGTACTAAACCCGACCCCCAGTACTAAACTCCTCCCCACTACAGTACTAAACCCCTCCCCACTACAGTACTAAACCCCTCCCCACTACAGTACTAAACCCCTCCCCACTACAGTACTAAACCCGACCCCCAGTACTAAACTCCTCCCCACTACAGTACTAAACCCCTCCCCACTACAGTACTAAACCCCTCCCCTCCCACAGTCCCCACCCCCACTACTAAACCCCTCCCCTCCCACAGTCCCCACCCCACTACTAAACCCCTCCTCACCCCCAGAACTAAAACCCTCCCCAACCCCAGTACTAAACCCCTCCCCAACCCCAGTACTAAACCCCTCCCCAACCCCAGTACTAAACCCCTCCCCACCCACAGTACTAAACCTCTTCCCACCCCCAGGACTAAACCACACCCCCAGCACTAAACCCCACCCCTCCAAGTACTAAACCCGACCCCCAGTACTAAACCCCATCCTCACCACCATTCGTCTTGTCACAGCCTTCACTCCACTGGATGGGTTAAACAATGTCGTCTTTGTCCTCTGCCTTGCATTTGGTAGACGCTTGTCACATTTCCCCACAGTCTGATTGTCACAGGCAAAGGACATGAGAATATCAAACCATTTTCAAACTCTACCTCCCTGGTGACAACACCGTTCATTCTCCTTCCGCTGGATAGGCATCAGTAAGAGAGGAAGAATAAAATAACACACACACACACACACACACACACACACACACACACACACACACACACACACACACACACACACACACACACACACACAGAGAGAGAGAGAGAGAGAGACACAAACAGACAGAGAGAAACGCACACATTATTTCTTTGTCACGAACACTACAAAACACAGTCACACTCACTAGCACAAATATGCGCAGCAGGTTTATCGTTCCCTCTGTAATACACTCGCCCACATCGCCACAGTAACTAACACACACCTTCCCATGCCATAGAGATCACACCCCTGAGAAATCAAAACACTGATGCTCAGGGTCAGAGCTCAAGCAACAGGCAGGCCACTGGCCATGGTATCATCAATAAACACAACCACACACAATCTGACAGTCCCACTCACCACCACAACAATGGCCGAACAGGCAATGGCAATCTGGTTCAGGTCCAGAATGGCTGTCATTTTGTCAGCCAGAGAAAGGAGAGGAAAGGCGTGCGGTCTGTCTGTCTCTGTGTTGTCTGTGAAGAGGGGCGGTGGCGGCGGAGAGGTGGCTACAGCGACTGAACAGAGAGCGGAGCCCACAAGGAACGACTGAAATGTTTTCGATAGCAGCAGCTGGTCACACCAAAAGAGGGGAGGAGAATGTGTGTGTGAGAGAGAGAGAGAGAGAGAGAGAGAGAGAGAGAGAGAGAGAGAGAGAGAGAGAGAGAGAAAAAGAGAGAGGGAGAGGAGAGGCAGTGTGAATAGGAGCTTGAGAGAGACGTGGAGGAAGTGTGGAGAAAGGAAGGACAGTGTTTCTTGCTGGGTATGCACAAAGCTCTCAGGGTCGTCTGGGCACTCAGCAGCCCTCTGTAATTGCATTTAGAAGGTCAGGCGGGCTGGTAGATTGAATAAATTCTCCTCCACACACTACACTGGCTTCCAGTCGAAGCTCGCATCCACTACAAGACCATGGTACTTGCCTACGGAGCAACAAGAGGAATTGCCCCTCCCTACCTTCAGGCTACAATGCATTCGGAAAGTATTCAGACACCTTGACTTTTTCCACATTTTGTTACCTTACAGCCTTATTCTAAAATGGATTCAAATGTTTTTTCCCCTCATCAATCTAAACACAATATCACATAATGACAAAGCAAAAACAGGTTAAGATTTTTTTGCACATTTATAACAAATTAAATACTAAAATATCACATTTACATAAGCATTCAGACCCGTTACTCACTACTTTGTCGAAGCACCTTTGGCACCGATTACAGCCTCAAGTCTTCTTAGGTATGACGCTAAAAGCTTGGAAAACTAAGGAGATGATCATGGAAACAGCAGAGGGCGTACCCTCCGATCCACATCGATGGGACCGGAGTGGAGAAGGTGGAAAGCTTCAAGTTCCTCGTCGTAAACATCACTGACAAACTGAAATGATCCACCAACACAGACAGTGTGGTGAAGAAAGCGCAACAGCGCCTCTTCAACCTCAGGAGGCTAAAGAAATTTGGCTTAACACCCACAACCCTCACTAACTTCAACAGATGCACAATTGAGAGCATCATGTCGGGCTGCATCACCGCCTGGTACAGCAACTGCACCGCCCATAACCGCAAAGCTCTCCAGAGGGTGGTGCGGTCTGCCCAATGCATTACTGGGGACAAACTACCCGCCCTCCTGGACACCTACAGCACCCGTTGCCACAAGACGGCCAAAAAGATCGTCAAAGACATCAACCATCCGAGCTACTGCCTTTTCACCCCGCTATCATCCAGAAGGCGAGGTCAGTACAGGTGCATCAAAGCTGTGACCGAGAGACTGAAAAACAGCTTCCATCTCAAGGCCATCAGACTGCTAAACAGCCACCACTAGCACACCAGAGGCGGCTTCCTATAGACACTGATTAGAAATCACAGGTCACTTTAAGAAATAGAACACTAGCCACTTTAATAATGTATCCGTATCTGCATCACTCATCTCTATGTATAAACTGCACTGTCACTATTCTACGGTGTCTTAGTCACTCAATTTGTGTGTACATATTGCATCACCCATCTCATATGTATATACTGTATTGTACTCTATACTACGCCACTGACTGCTAAACAACCATCTCTAGCACATCAGAGACTGCTGCCTATAATCACTTTAATAATATTTCCGTATCTTGCACTACTCATCTCATATGTTTAAACTGTATGCTATACTATTCTTCGGTATCGTAGTCACTTAATCGTGTTTACATTCTGCATCACCAATCTCGTGTGTATACTGCATACTATAAAGCTTACTCTGCCACTGTATCTCAGTCCAATGTCACCCTGATATATATATATATATTCTCAAACCATTCCTTACTTAGATTTATGTGTATATGTGCTAGGTCCTAGTTTAACAATTATGCATCCATCCGTGAGTAACTCTGTTCCGTCAGCACTCATCCACTCAGGACCTACTTATTCATACAGGTCTGTATATACATACCCATGTACAGTTGTTATATTATATCACATGCAATATTGTAAGTAATTATTGGACCTAGGCATTCACTCAGGAATGCATATTAGTATCCTGCCAGTTGCACCTTTTCTCATTGCTTTTAGTATATCAAATGTGCAATAAGTGCAGTTGTCTGTAATTAAACCCTGCGCACTAAGGACTGTATTTTAAGGGAATTACTATTATTACCCCAATGATATCATACACACATTTAGCTATTAAAGTATCTCTTCCTGTCATTTACCTGTACAGTTTGTGTAAACATGCAAGTATTCACTTATCTGTAAATATAACGGTATACCTAACTGTACAGCTAATTTAACCATGCAAAATTTTCACTTACCTGTTCATTTACCCATTCTGTCTATTAAGTAGACTATTATTACCCTCGCTCATATCATACGCATTAGCTACTGAAGTATTTCTCTGCCATCAACCTGTATAGTATAGTTAACCATCCAACATCCACCAATGTATAGTGTACATATTCAGCCAACCACTCATACTACGCAATGTCCTTTTATAGCTTTTTTTTGCACTCCAGATATCCTGTATTTCTATACTTTTTCATACTGCCGCTCTATGTATCATGTACCGTGTATCTGTCTTTTGTGTACTTTCGTTGTGGCATTTTGCACCTGCCCTGTGTTTTTGTTGTAGCTGCTTGATAATGAAATTTCCCCCCCGGGGGATCAATAAAGTACCTATCTATCTATCTATCTATCTATCTATCTATCTATCTATATGTTGTGAAACTGTTAGATATTACTTGTTAGACATTGCCGCACAGTTGGAGCTAGAAGCACAAGCATTTCGCTACACCCGCAATAACATCTGCTAACCACGTGTATGTGACCAATACAATCGCTGCACAGCTATCTTCAGGTCTCTCCAGAGATGTTAGATTGGGTTAATGTCCAGGCTCTGGCTGGGCCACTCAAGGACATTCAGAGTCTTGTCCCGAAGACACTCTTGCATTGTCTCGGCTGTGTGCTTAGGGTCGTAGTCCTGTTGGGAGGAAAACCTTCACCCCAGTCTGAGGTCCTGAGCGCTCTGGAACTGGTTTTCATCAAGGATCTCTCTGTACTTTGCTCCATTCATCTTTCCCTCAATCCTGACTGAAGTTTCCCTGCCGCTGAAAAACATCCCCACAACATGATGCTGCCACCACCATGCTTCATCGTAAGGATGGTGCCAGGTTTCCTCCAGACATGATGCTTGGCATTCAGGCCAAAGAGTTCAATCACAGAGAATCTTGTTTCTCATGGTCAGTCCTTTAGGTGCCTTTTGGCAAGCTCCAAGCGGGCTGTCATGTGCCTTTTACTAAGGAGTGGCGTCTGTTGGGCCACTCAGCAGAGATGGCTGTTCTCTGGAGCTCTGTCAGAGTGACCATCGGGTTCTTGGTCACCTCCCTGACTAAGGCCCTTCTCCCCGGATTTCTCAGTTTGGCCCGGCGGCCAGCTCTAGGAAGAATCTTGGTGGTTCTCATAGCAAAGGGTCTGAATACTTATGTAAATAATAAGTTCTGTTTTTATTTTAAACACATTTGCAAACATTTCTAAAAAACGTTTTTTTGCTTTGTCATTATGGGGTATTGAGTGTAGATTGATAAGGGGAAAAAATTATTAAATCAATTTTATAATAAGGCTGTAACAAAATGTGGAAAAAGGGAAGGGGTCTGAATACTTTCCGAATGCACTGTATGCTCAAACCTTACACCCCAACCCGAACACTCCGTTCTGCCACCTCAGGTCTCTTGGCCCTCCCACCCCTACAGGAAGGCAGCTCCCGCTCAGCCCAGTCCAAGCTCTTCTCTGTCCTGGCACCCCGATGGTGGAACCAGCTTCCCCCTGAAGCTAGGACAGCAGAGCCCCTGCCCATCTTCCTAAAACATATAAAACCCTACCTCTTCAAAAAGTATCTTAAATAAAGCCTTTTGTGAAGTAGTATACCCCCCCCCCACCACTGACTTTGCTGATAGCTACTTTATTTAGGAAAAATGTATTAACTATGACTGATATGTGGTTGTCCCATCTAGCTATCTGAAGATGAATGCACTAACTGTAAGTCGCTCTAGATCCAGGCTGTATCACATCCGGCCGTGATCGGGAGTCCCATAGGGCGGCTCAGAATTTGCCCAGCATCGTCCAGGTTTGGCCGTCATTGTAAATAAGAATTTGTTCTTAACCGACTTGCCTAGTTAAATAATAAATAAATAAAGCTAAATTACTAAAATGTAAATGCAAATGGTAGAGGGGTAAGAAAGGGATATGGTAATAACCTCACATAGACCTCTAATCCATCGAGTTCTTAGAAAATGGCGTGTTGATAGTTGATTTGGAATTGGGCATTAGCGTGTCATGTGCATACCATCCGTTTCTTATGGGAGGCAGGGGCTTTGTTAGAGGTCTGGCTGGCCCCTCTAAGGAGCCTGGCCTGGGTTTAATCCTCAATCTGTTCATGGGGAACAATCTGTCTGCTCTGCCTCCCAGGCCTGCTGTCTGCAGCCCCAGCCCCAGGCCCAGCCCCAGCCCCAGCCCCAGCCCCAGCCCCAGCATGAATGGGGTGGGGTGGTAGAGTCACCTGCAGATTTGGGATGTCAAGACAATATGGCTTTCTCAGCCAGGGCCAAAGAAGGAAATCCAGCCAGACAGTAGCACCAGCAATGTCTGTGGCCCATAGTTCCTTTATGCTGCCGGCTTTCAGCAATAATATCAGGAGACAACGGCTACAGAACAGTACTGCAACATAACATAGCCTACAACATAAGAGATTCATTAAAAAGGTAAGGATTACCTCTCCTCAGTCTCGAGTTAGGCTACTATGCATTGTGATGGCAGTCCATTTCAGAACCAGTTTGCACTAAAAAGCTATTATTTAGCCATAGGCTCTGGATGAGGATGATATAAGTGCCAGACACACCGGTTTGCGTCAAGAACTGCAATGCTGCTGGGTTTTTCACACTCAACAGTTTCCCGGGTGTATCAAGAATAGTCCACCACCCAAAGGACATCCATACAACTTGACAGAACTGTGGGAAGCATTGGGAGTCAACATGGGCCAGCATCCCTGTGGAAGGCTTTTGACACCTTGTAGAGTCCATGTGCGGGGGGTGCGTAGCTCTGCTAATACGAGTACCAATGGATTTGGAGGACAGGAGTAGGGCCGATTCGGGACAGGGGAAGCAGCACAAAACTACACTCCCGGCTGCCATGGCCACTCTGGCCTGCAGCAGGCTAATATCTGCTCCTCCATCCAAAACACAAACCCTAAATTAGAGCAGGTTCCTGAATGACCTTAACTTGGCTAATTGAGGTAAAGTGGCAGTCCTGGAATCACACAAAATGTTAGATAACACTGTTTCCAAGAGGAATACTGATGAGGCTAGCTTATGTAGGTCATATAGTAAGTAATGCTGAGACAAGGATATCATCCTCAGGCCCAGAAAGACACAGGGAGATGGCCCTGAGCAGTCTATAGCTGTGCAGACCACCTTTGACAGCCTCTACAGCGGAGACCAAAAGGTGGAGATCTTTGAGAGACTGTCTGTCTGAGCATATTCAAACATCTTGACAGGAAACACCTCCCTCATAGTGACATTACTGTGAGGGGGAGAGGGGATCCCTGCAAAAGAGTGTTCCCTGGGCCACATACAGCCCCCTCTCTACAGGGTACCCACTCTGAGCACATCTTGGGTGTGGGAGAGGCTGAAACCAGGTGTTTGCTGCAGTGCGAGCAGGTAAGGCTTCTACAACAACGGTTGTTCTCAGTTAACCAACTGCCAACTTGTTGAGGTAACAATTAATCAGCTCCAAAATTGTCGCAAGAAATAGTAACTTCATGCTTGCATAGAAATAGCTCTATTCAGAAAATTGTAGTTCCTGGCATCAGCCACAAAGGGTACTACATACCTACTAATTACCATAACAGTGAGTTGTACGTTTTCCTTATCAACCAATGTTCCCTGTGTTTACACTGACCTGTGCATTCACCTACCCCTACTCCTCTCTGATGGCCGTGTTGGCATATAAATATCTTGACCGCATGGCTCTGATAACGACGCCATCAGAATAAATCATTATCTCGGCACGCGTCTTCCCAACATCTATGGCAGGCAGGAGTTAGGATTCTGCCCTTGAGCAGCCTATCTAGGTCACATGGCACCATGGGAGACAGCATGACCAACCTATAGGAAAAACACTGAGTGGACATGATAGGGAAGGTTGCTGTCAGCACTGGATAGTTTAATCCCAGGCCTTGTGCCAGTCAAATCCACTCCTGTCCCGATGCAGGCTCACTGGCTGATGTGTTGCCCTATGCAGAAAACAGGAAGGCCACATGACAGGCCATATGACAGGCCACATGACAGGCCAGGGTGGAGGAAAGTTTGGTGTCAAGCAGTCACATCAACTACAATCACATCAGTGCGAAAAATGTCTGCACTCCCTACTGCAAGTCGCTCTGGATAAGAGCGTCTGATAAATGACTAAAATGTACCAAATAAAAACCAAGCACTAAATGATGACGTCCTACACCTGTCCAGTCTGGGACACCATTATTTTTTATTAGCCTCGAGAGCCACCCTGATCTCGTGAGCTTACATGAGCGGTTCGCTGCATGGACACATGATATCCGTTCAGCGAACCAGTCATGTAAGCTCGCGAGATCAGGGAGGCTAAAGCAAATACATGTTGAGTTCAGCTCTGTCAACAATAGTTAATTATATCAACCCAAGGTTTTGCAATAATTCTATAGCCATGTTCCTTGGGGTTGACGCCCTCTTCTGGAGGCCAATCACCAGTACTTCTAGGTACAATAATGAAACTCCATTTCCCCTCAATCACTTGGCTGGAAAAAGAACATCCTCCATCTGCTTTGTAAAGAATAGAGTTGAGGGGATTGCCATGACAACCATGCCTTTCTATTTTTTGTTACAACAGACAAAATGGTGAATCTATTATCCTAGCCACAACTCAGTCCAAGCCAATGTTCTCCACTGTACCTTGAATAGCAAACAGAACACTGGAAACACTGGAAACACTGGAAACACTGGAAACACTGTCCTCCATTCCCTCCTACTACACCAATGTTCCTACTATCCATTTCTGCCTCCTAACCAAGACGGATAGGAGACCCCATTGAGTGACAGAGTACAGCAACTTTTTCCAACCCCTCTAAACAGTAATAAGGAAAATACTCTGACAGATTCTGGGATAATGAGAGGAGGTGGATTGGCCAACATAATGATTCATATTATGACAACAATCTTTAAATTGATGTCACCCTTCATGCCCTCATCAACAGTCATCATGAGGGGGGAGGACACTGTGTTGCCATGAGGGGGGAGGACACTGTGTTGCCATGAGGGGGGAGGACACTGTGTTGCCATGAGGGGGGAGGACGCTGTGTTGCCATGAGGGGGGAGGACACTGTGTTGCCATGAGGGGGGAGGACGCTGTGTTGCCATGAGGGGGGAGGACACTGTGTTGCCATGAGGGGGGAGGACGCTGTGTTGCCATGAGGGGGGAGGACACTGTGTTGCCATGAGGGGGGAGGACACTGTGTTGCCATGAGGGGGGAGGACACTGTGTTGCCATGAGGGGGGAGGACACTGTGTTGCCATGAGGGGGGAGGACACTGTGTTGCCATGAGGGGGGAGGACACTGTGTTGCCATGAGGGGGGAGGACACTGTGTTGCCATGAGGGGGGAGGACACTGTGTTGCCATGAGGGGGAGGGCGCTGTGTTGCCATGAGGGGGGAGGCCGCTGTGTTGCCATGAGGGGGGAGGACACTGTGTTGCCATGAGGGGGGAGGACGCTGTGTTGCCATGAGGGGGGAGGACACTGTGTTGCCATGAGGGGGGAGGACACTGTGTTGCCATGAGGGGGGAGGACACTGTGTTGCCATGAGGGGGGAGGACGCTGTGTTGCCATAGGGGGGAGGGCCCCTTCACTATCTGACACAAGCAGTTGATTGGCCAATCAATCACCATAGAGGTGTCCAACAGGGTATTTTTTAAAAATCATTATTTAACTAGGTAAGTCAGTTAAGAACAAATTCTTATTTACAATTATGGCCTACCTACAGGGTCAGCCCCTGGAGCAAATTAGGGTTAAGTGCCTTGCTCAAGGACACACAGGTTTTTCACCTTGTCGGCCGGGTATTCGAACCAGCGACCTTTAGGTTACTGGCCCAACGCTCTAACCACTAGGCTACCTGCCGCCAAATAAACACGAGAGGAGTGTGTGTGTGTGTGTGTGTGTGTGTGTGTGTGTGTGTGTTTTTGGGTTGACTGAAGAGGTCTCATGGAAGTAAGGACTATCATCTTTATGCACATTACAACATCACTTATCATGATGGTGTTGGTAGGACTGCCACCCACAAACACAAACCACCACACATACAAAACACACACAGCTTTGCATTCCCAAGAAGGGCTCAAGAAGACTAATGAGCACAGCAAATCTGCAACGATCTCACAGACATTTCCTGCACCCACCCCACCTAACTTATAGTGGGGCGGTAGATCCCCAGTTTCCCTTATGGCTCAGCTCAGGTGCCTACATACACCATAGACATTTTCAGTGTATTCAAAAACGCAGGGTTTTTTGGCATTTCTTTTTTTATTTAACCTTTATTTAACAAGGCAAGTCATTTTTTATTTAGCTTTTTAGGGACAAGAATAAATATGCTATGACAACACACTGCAATAATGCATTTTATTTATATATATATATATATATATATATATATATAAATAAAATGCATTATTGCAGTGTGTTGTCATAGCATATTTATTCTTGTCCCTAAAAAGCTAAATAAATTGGAGAGATTTTAGAGCTGGAGCGCAGCCTGGGGAAGACACTATCCTAGGCTACCTGTCATTTCATAATCTGATTAAAAAATATATTTCACTGTGTAAATTCATTGGGTAGGCTATAGGCTATTCACTGCAGTATCAGGCCTAATATTTATCTAATGAATGATGGGTTGCATACGCTTCTAACTTAGGCAACACATCTCTCGTCTATCTTCACGGTTCTCTTTGCGCTTTTGCTTTTCAAATCCATTTTGGAAAACACACTGTCCAAACAGCAAACTACAAGTGATCAAATCGGATGTGTGTGTGTTCAGACAGCAGTCATTTGCTGACATGGCTACGCCAGTTGTCATAACAACAGGTGTGTAGGCTGATTGGTGGTGGTGATCGTGCTCAAGCTAAGGTGACAATACCTGCCATGGACATTTCCCAGTTGCTTTGAATGTTCAAAATCATAATGTAAGATCACTTAAAGCCTCAAAGGATAAGATGATCCAATGTTCAAAATGAGTGCTTTTTGGCTAGCCACAGCAGTCAACTAGTTAGCTAGTTAGCTGTTTAGCTTTCAAGCACATTCACTAATCTGTTTGTAAACAATTACCAAGCTAGTTAGCTACCACATGTTCTTGTCAAACTGTTAACAGAGTAGCTAGCATGAAGCAAGACATGAAAAATAACAGTCTAAAACCACTTGAGTGCAAATAAATCAGATTTGACCGTTCAGATAAGTCACATGGCCAGGGATCAGATTTGTGTCTGATTTCAAACCACCTTCAAATGTGCCTTGAAATATCCGATTCCTTGTGCTTTTTGGCCGTTCAGACTGCAGGAAAAAGAACAGATTCTACCGGATATGCAAAAAATAGGATTTGAGTCACTTCAAACTGCCAATTTGAGCACTGCTTAAGAGACGTTTGACTCACCTGACAGTCAAAGTCCTGGAAGTTATGCCCATTCTGCAGAGAGAAGAGAAGAAAAATTAGATATATTTAAGTCATTTTTGTAGCTTTTTTTATTGTTATTTTAGGGGATCTTAAGCACTAAGAAATTCTTAACATACATCTATGGTACAAATCAGAATTTGTAACATATCATACGAAATGGATGAAGTTGTACACAATTGTGACACATTTTGGGACCTGTTTTGGCTCGCGAGTGCTACTTTCAAAACTACTGGCTGAAATGATATAAAACATTAACATATCTTTAATCGAGCAAAAGAGAGAGCGAGCAAAAGAGAGAGGAGTAAGCACGTGGGTAAAAAAGCTCCTCTTCTCACTGGTTATCCCTCAGTGCTCCGCTCATTCTGCTCCAAGGCCTGCTGAAGAGTCTGTAGATCCAGAGGCGTCACGACGCAACAAGAGCCGTCACAGATCAATGTGTGGAGTAAATTACCTCTAGTGACTGATGCAAGGGCCTGCCTCTCTCTCACTCCTGTCCTCATACAGACCCACCCACATCATTAACAGTGATGTACTGCTGGAGCGTAGAGTGGAGAGTGGAGACACTGAGCAGATGTCGCTGAGGAACTAATGCAGGATCATTACTGCAGATAAGACCTTTACACGGGCAGAACACACACAGGGTAATGGGGTTTATGATTTGCAGAGTGGTTCAAGTGCCTCCATCCACCATAGCGTAGTGAGCAAAGTGAGATGCTGTTTTGAAACTTAAAAATGGCTGATTCACTGTGATATCAAACACAGCCCACTAAGCAAGCCCTCTTCCTGACAATGTAAACAACCTTACATCAGTTCCCAGTATCTGTGAGCTACCAATATAGGCTCATCTAATCTGCCATCACATCTAATAACATCTCATATCAATCTAATTTGATTTCCGTCTAATTTCATATCAGCCCCTCTCCCCCGGGTTCTCCACTTTGGCAGCTCACCGGAGCTTAGTACAGGCACCTCAAATGTTCCAGTGCTGGAGCTCCTGCACCTAAATATAAACAGTACCGGCAACAATCTTCAGTCCACGTCAAGCACTGCTCTCCCCTATAGCACTTCCCCCTGCAGCACCTGCAGCCCCACCACCACGTACCCCAGGCAGAGTCTAGTTTCCCAGGGTAACCAGCAGCAGCAGTACCCTGGGGCCTGGCAGGCAGATTGATCAAATGTAAATAAAGGAGTAGATCTATGCAGAGAGTGCAGACTGACAATGGCAGAGCTGTGCAGTGACCCTCTGTTCATATGCTGGTGCTGAGCTGATCAGACCAGGCTAGTGACCGGTGAACATATTTGTGGGCGTAAAGGAGTGTGAAAGTGGTAGTTAAGGAGTGTGAAAGTGGTAGTTAAGGAGTGTGTTTGTGTGTTCTTCCTGTCCACTCACCTTTTCTGTGAGCAGGGGCTTGATCTCAGTCAGCTGCACGTCCTGGAGCTCGTCCATCTCAACTTAGGTCTGACAGCTGTCAATCACACCTGAGAGAGACAGAGATAGAAGTGTATCAGTATTCTTCACAGGAAGCAGTAGTAAGCTACTACTGCCAACTTATTTCCTTGACTTCAACTCCCTGAGTGATATCCTCTATCCTGACATTAGAAGTCTGAGGAGGACAGCCAACTCAAAAACAGAGATCAGGAAAAACAACAGCGGCTCAGACAGCAGTTGGGCATGTCAACACCATACTCAGACAGTGAAGCTTATCTCCTTCCCCCATGGGGCTTCACTGGGGACAGTCCATTGTCCTGTCGAAGTAGGGGAGCATGTGACAGCGTGTCATCACTGTGGCCAACGTCTGAACGCTACAGTAGTGGTGAAATGAGCCAGAACAGACCCAACAAGACAATAATCTAGCAAACAGCCCCGGGATCACATGCAGTGGATGGCATCCTTACTGTCATATTGAATGTCCTGTGGTTTATTGAATGCTCCCCTCTTTCTCTCAGTGCTGCTATGTCTTTTTAGTGAACATTGCCAAGTCTGTTCCAGTTCTAAACCTAATTATACGTGGGGTAGATGAGGAATCGTTGTGTAAAACCAACACAAGATGAAAGCTTGTCAGCATGCCTCTGTCTCACACGGTCTCTCTCACAATCTGGAAGGCATTTCTCAGACAAAACAAACAGATTTGAAAGTGTGGGCTGAAAATAGAATGCAGCTTTGATGAAGAGCTCTTCAGCAGAGAAGTCAACAGAGCCTACCACTCAAATCTCTTTCTATAGTATTGATTCAATTACAAACTAAACCTGTGAAGCCCACTAACAGGAAGCTATAAGTGGACGGAGGGCAAAGCAACATCTCCTTACAATCTAACTCAACTAAAACCAGATCCGCCAAGTATACTGGAGGAGAGTAGGTAATATTCCAGGAGGGGGGGTGGATCCAACACTTCCTTCAATGTGACAAAGCAGAAAGGGAAGAGATAACCTGTAGTGGTTGATGATGGATGCACTTGCTGACCCAGGAGATGACGTCACCATGACTCTGCCTGCAGCTTACCTGCCTGCACTACTGACAGATCACTGGAGATGCTCTGAACGAAGCAGACATTATTTATTCCCACCATGTTAGATCAGCTCAATAACTATGCTAAGTGATTCACTATTCAGGAAGAGTCAAAGACATTACAGTGTAAGACTACACGGGACGAGAGCAGAAAAGATAGATGTGGAAGTTCTGGTCTGCGGTTGTGAGGTTGATTGGACGTACTGGCAAATTCTCTAAAACGACAGAGGCACCTTATTGAAGAGAAATTAACATTCAATTCTCTGGCAACAGCTCTGGTGGACATTCCTGCAGTCAACAGCTCTGGTGGACATTCCTGCAGTCAGCCGCACTGTGTGTACCCCCGGTCATAAGTTTGGAATATTACTCATTCAAGGGGTTTTCTTTATTTGCACAATTTTTTTACTTTTTACACTGTATAATAAAAGTGAAGACATAAAAACTATGACATAACACACATATGGAATCATGTAGTAACCAAAAATGTGTTAAACAAATATATTTTATATTTGAGATTCTTCAAAATAGCCACTCTATGCCTTGTTGACAGCTTTGCACACCCACATATGCTGAGCACTTGTTGGCTGCTTTTCCTTCACTGCGGTCTGACTCATCGCAAACCATCTAAATTTGGTTGAGGTTTGGACTCCAGACCAAAGGACAAATTTCCACCGGTCTAATGTCCATTGCTTGTGTTTCGTGGCCCAAGCAAGTCTCTTCTTATTATTGGTGTCCTTTAGTAGTGGTTTCATTGCAGCAATTCAACCATGAAGGCCTGATTCACACAGTCTCCTCTGAACAGTTGATGTTGAGATGTGTCTGTTACTTGAACTCTGTGAAGCGTTTATTTGGGCTGCAATCTGAGGCTGGTAACTAATGAACTTATCCTCTGCAGCAGAGGTAATTCTGGGTTTTCCATTCCTGTGGCATTCCTCCTGAAGCTGGTTAAGAGAATGCCATGAGTGTGCAAAGCAGCCATCTAGGAAAAAGGTAGATACTTAGAAGAATTTCAAATTTAAAATATATTTTGATTTGTTTAACACTTTTTTGGTTACTACATGATTCCATATGTGTTATGTCATAGTTTTGATGTCTTCACTTTTATTCTACAATGTAAAAATAGTGCAAATAAAGAAAAACCCTTGAATGAGTAATATTATAAACTTTTTAAGCAATGAGGCTGATGCAATAGACGAGACCGTTTATTTAGATCGATAGATAGATACTTTATTGGAGAAGTAAAAAAACTGTGGCATGCAGAGGGTGGGTGACGTTGTCCATGATGGCCAGCAGTTTGGCCAGGATCCTTCTCTCCGCCACCTCCTCTAGAGTGTCAAGGTTAATCCCCAGAACAGAGCTAGCCTTTCTGAGCAAGAAGCATCACCGGCGCCCCAACACACCACTGCAAAAAAGATGACACTGGCCACCACAGACTGGTAGAAAGTATGCAGTAGTTTACTGCACACGTTGAAGGACCTAAGCCCTTTTTGTACAGGGCCCCGGTGTTACCAGCCCATTCCAGCCTGCTGTCCATATGAACTCCCAGGAACTCGTATGAACCAACCATTTCCACATCCATCTCCTGTATAGGGACTGCAGTCGGTTGGGCCTTGGTTATCCTGAAGTCCACCACCATCTCCTTTTTTTTGCTGATGTTGAGCTGAAGGTGGTTCTGCTCACACCACACCACAAAGTCATTGATTGTGCTCCCGTACTCCTCCTGCCCAACCCTGATGCACCCTGCAATTGCGGATTAATCCGAGAACTTCTGCAGGTGGCATGTTTCAGAGTTATATCTGAAGTCTGAGGTGTAGAGGGTGAACAGGAAGGGGGACAGGACCGTTCCCTGGGGGGCCCCTGTATTGCTCACTGCCCGTTCTGACACACAGCACAGTAGCCGCACAAATTGTGGCCTACTGGTCAGGTAGTCCGTGACCCAGGAGACTAAGGGTGCTTCCACTTTCATCCTCTTCATATTCATATACCAAAAAAAAGTTAGTCAAGCCCTGGAGTAGGGAGGGTCCCAGCCTGGGCTAAGGGGGGACACAGGTGAGACTAGTGCAACCAGACAGTGCTACTGTAGTATAGGACTTTCCCTGACGTGGCTCTGGGAGATGGGAAGGGAGGCACTGCTCAAGTAATCTGGGAGCCTAATCACAGGGATGATGGTCTGATAGACTCTGTCACACTGCCCTGCAGGCCTGGGCAACAGACAGGCCACAGGGGGGAACAGAGTATGGGAGGGGTGGAGGGACAGCACCACTCTGGCCACGGTAGTGGATAATTACCTCCAATCACTGTGCAGTCAGAGCCCATTACAACTTATTTCCTGGACCATTAGCAGTCTGCATCTGTGCTTAGAATGAGAAACTGTGCCAGAGGGGGACAGTACAGGATTAGGTTTCAGATCCTTGGGTCACTGGACCGGGTTCAGCAGTGTGGGCATTTGTCTAACCAGTCCGACTGTTCCATTGCACATTTGGGGAAAGTCTGTAGCACACTATACCAAAAACACAGGGGAATAAAGATAGGCTACCAATAGTTAGTCCAGCTGGCAGTCTGTCTAGCTGGGTTTAGTTAGTCCAGCTGGCAGTCTGTCTAGCTGGGTTTAGTTAGTCCAGCTGGCAGTCTGTCTAGCTGCCACTGCGTGACTGGCGACAGATGCAAGCACCAGAGCCTCTGCGGTTAGGGCATCATAGATTTACAAACTTTTTTATTTTCCTAATCCTTAGATCATCTTCCATTGGAGATAATCCCAGAAATAGAATCCCATGCTGGTAGGGAGGATTATATTTCTATGGGAGATAACATGTACGTATTCCCTGTCTTGGTCACCTCCTGAGTTCATTGAACTGTTTCAATTCAAACCAATTGTTCACTCTCATTGGCTTACGTCAGGTGGCGTCACTCCTACATGACACTTTGCTGTGCTCTCTGGTGTCTGGTCCAGAAAGACTAAGGACAAGACTCACTCAAGTGGTCTATTCTGAGGAGAAACACTCTTCCCTGCATTTACTGATTAAAGTGGACCACACACACACACACACACACCTCTCCATGATAATTATTTTGACACCGCCGAGTCATTTAGTCACACCCTGGTTAACACTAATTGCTTCTCACTTCATGCTTTGTTCACATTTTAGCATAGATAATGACACCTCACAGTAGGGGTTTGAACGTTTAAAAGGAATTGGAATCGTTAACCTTTAGAAAAAATACCTAACACCGAAATAAATAAATCACAGTGCAATTAACACAAAAGTACCACTAACAGGTTGCAATCATCATCATAAAGGGAAAAATTAACATTTAACTAATACCTAACGCAAAAATGCTGTAATGTTAGGAGATAAGCATCTTTTACATTATTTGCCACAGATATAAAGCAGCATACTGTATGTAAAGCAGCATACTGTATGTAAAGCAGCATACTGTATGTAAAGCAGCATACTGTATGTAAAGCAGCATACTGTATGTAAAGCAGCATACTGTATATAAAGTGTCATACTGTATATAAAGTGTCATACTGTATATAAAGCAGCATACTGTATATAAAGCGTCATACTGTATATAAAGCAGCATACTGTATATAAAGCAGCATACTGTATATAAAGCAGCATACTGTATATATAGTGTCCTACTGAATATAAAGCAGCATACTGTATATAGTGTCATACTGTATATAAAGCAGCATACTGTATATAAAGCAGCATACTGTATATAAAGCAGCATACTGTATATAAAGCAGCATACTGTATATAAAGCAGCATACTGTATATAAAGTGTCATACTGTATATAAAGCAGCATACTGTATATAAAGCAGCATACTGTATATAAAGCAGCATACTGTATATAAAGTGTCATACTGTATATAAATCAGCATACTGTATATAAAGCAGCATACTGTATATAAAGTGTCCTACTGAATATAAAGCAGCATACTGTATATAGTGTCATACTGTATATAAATCAGCATACTGTATATAAAGCAGCATACTGTATATAAAGTGTCCTACTGAATATAAAGCAGCATACTGTATATAAAGTGTCCTACTGAATATAAAGCAGCATACTGTATATAAAGCAGCATACTGTATATAAAGCAGCATACTGTATACATAGTGTCCTACTGAATATAAAGCAGCATACTGTATATAGTGTCATACTGTATATAAAGCAGCATACTGTATATAAAGCAGCATACTGTATATAAAGCAGCATACTGTATATAAAGCAGCATACTATATATAAAGCAGCATACTGTATATAAAGTGTCATACTGTATATAAAGCAGCATACTGTATATAAAGCACCATACTGTATATAAAGTGTCATACTGTATATAAATCAGCATACTGTATATAAAGCAGCATACTGTATATAAAGTGTCCTACTGAATATAAAGCAGCATACTGTATATAGTGTCATACTGTATATAAATCAGCATACTGTATATAAAGCAGCATACTGTATATAAAGTGTCCTACTGAATATAAAGCAGCATACTGTATATAAAGTGTCATACTGTATATAAAGCAGCATACTGTATATAAAGTGTCATACTGTATATAAAGCAGCATACTGTATATAGGGTCATACTGTATATAGGGTCATACTGTATATAGGGTCATACTGTATATAAAGTGTCATACTGTATATAAAGCAGCATACTGTATATAGGGTCATACTGTATATAGGGTCATACTGTATATAGGGTCATACTGTATATAAAGTGTCATACTGTATATAAAGTGCAGTTGTTCCATGTTCCAAGCTGTCTGGGTGGAGAGAAAACACGATGGTCATACACACCAGGCTACTGCCGTTAGCACTGAGGTGTTCCGTCTGTCAACCACGGCTACTTAAGTAGATGGACCCAGTGTATTAAAGATGTATGGAGGCCATGCGGGAGAGGGTGATGACAAAGACTGGGGCGGGCACGCACGCGAGCACACACACACACAGTCTCAGCTGTGTGTGGGTGGTTTCCATTAGTGTCACATTGTACGGAGGGGAAGAGACTAACAAAGGGAGCCTTATTAAACCCCTTTGTCTTAAGAGTTTATTTCAAAAGGAGGACTGAACTGTCACCCCACATATTCAACAGCCTCTCCGCTGCAGTGCACGATATCAAATCAAATTGTATTTGTCACATACAATAGGTGGAGACTAACAGTGAAATGCTTCCTTACGGGCCCTTACCAACAATACAACAGGTGTAGACTAACAGTGAAATGCTTCCTTACGGGCCCTTACCAACAATACAACAGGTGTAGACTAACAGTGAAATGCTTCCTTACGGGCCCTAACCAACAATACAACAGGTGTTGGTACAACTTGCTGTGCGGTAGCAGAGAGAACAGTCTGACTTGGGTGGCTGGAGTCAGAGTTGTTTTGGGCCTTCCTCATCTGCTATAGAGGTCCTGGATGGCAGGGAGCTCGGCCCCAGTGGTGTACTGGGCAGTAAGCACTACAATCTACAGAACCTTGCGGTCGGATGCCAAGCAGTTGCCATACCAAGTGGTGATGCAGCCAGTCAAGATACTCTCAATGGTTCAGCTGTAGAATTTTGAGGATCTTAAGGTCCATGCCAAATCTTTTCAGCCTCCTGAGGAGGAAGAGGCATTGTTGTGCCTTATTCACAATTGTGTTGGTGTGTGTGGACCATGATCATTCCTTAGTGATGTGGACACTGGGAAATGGAAGCTCTTGACCCGCTCCACCACAGCTCCGACGATGTGGATGGGGGGGGGGGTGGGGGGGGTGGTGCTCATCGTCGTTGGCGATCAGGCCTACCACTGTTATGTCGTCAGCAAACTTTAAAGGTATTGGAGTCGTGCTTGGCCACAGGTCGTGGGTAAAAAGGGAGTACAGGAGGGGACAAAGCACACACGCTGAGGATCAGCGTGGCGGATGTGTTGTTGCCTACCCTCACTACCTGGGGGCGGCCCGTCAGGAAGTTGTTCAGTCCTAAATTCCTGACCTTAGTGATGAGCTTGGAGCTGACTATGGCACTGAGCTGTAGTCAATAAACAGCATTCTCACACAAGTAGTCCTCTTGTCCCGGTGGGAGAGGGCAGTGTGGAGTGCAATAGAGATTGCGTCATCTGTGGATCAGTTGGGGCGGTATGGGTGTCAAATCAAATCAAATTTTATTGGTCACATACATGTGTTTAGCAGATGTTATTGCGGGTGTACCGAAATGCGTGAGCAGTAATATCTAACAGTTTCACAACATATACCTAAATACACATAAAACTAAGTAAGGAATGGATTGAGAATATATACATAAATGTCAGGGCGACATTGGACTGAGATACAGTGGCATAGTAAGCTTTATAGTATGCAGTATACACATAAGAGGTTGGTTGATGCAGAATGTAAACACGATTAAGTGACTAAGATACCGAGTAATAGTATAGCGTACAGTTTATACATATGAGATGAGAGGTGCAAGATACGGAAACATTATTAAAGTGACTAGTGTTTCATTTCCTTAAAGTGGCCGGTGATTTCTAATCTATGTCTACAGGCAGCAGTCTCTGAGATGGTTGTTTAGCAGTCAGTGGCGTAGTACAGAGTACAATACAGTATATACATATGAGATGGGTGATGCAATATGTACACACAAATTGAGTGACTAAGATACTGTAGAATAGTGTGGAGTGCAGTTTATACATAGAGATGAGTGATGCAGATACGGATACATTATTAAAGTGGCTAGTGTTCTATTCCTTAAAGTGACCTGTGATTTCTAATCAGTGTCTATAGGAAGCCGCCTCTGGTGTGCTAGTGATGGCTGTTTAGCAGTCTGATGGCCTTGAGATGGAAGCTGTTTTTCAGTCTCTCGGTCACAGCTTTGATGCACCTGTACTGACCTCGCCTTCTGTATGATAGCGGGGTGAAAAGGCAGTGGCTCGGGTGGTTTGTCTTTGATGAGGGTTTAAGGTGTTAAGCCAAATTTCTTTAGCCTCCTGAGGTTGAAGAGGCGCTGTTGCGCTTTCTTCACCACACTGTCTGTGTTGGTGGATCATTTCAGTTTGTCAGTGATGTTTACGACGAGGAACTTGAAGCTTTCCACCTTCTCCACTCCGGTCCCATCGATGTGGATCGGAGGGTACGCCCTCTGCTGTTTCCTGAAGTCCACGATCATCACCTTAGTTTTGCTGACGTTGAGTGAGAGGTTATTTTCCTGGCACCACACTCCCAGAGCCCTCACCTCCTCCCTGTAGGCTGTCTCGTCATTGTTGGTAATCAAGCTTTTTAATGTTGTGTCGTCTGCAAACTTGATGATTGAGTTGGAGGCGTGCTTGGCCACGCAGTCATGGGTGAACAGGGAGTACAGGAGGGGGCTGAGCACACACCCTTGTGGGGCCCCAGTGTTGAGGATCAGCGAGGAGGAGGTGTTGTTTCCTACCTTCACCACCTGGGGGCAACTCGTCGAAGTCCAGGATCCAGTTGCACAGGGCGGGGTTCAGACTCAGGGCCTCGAGCTCGATGATGAGCTTGGAGGGAACTATGGTTTTGAATGCTGAGCTGTAGTCAATGAACAGCATTCTTACATTGGTATGCCTCTTATTCAGATGGGATAGGGCAGTATGTTCTGGCGACTACATCATCTGTGGATCTATTGTGACGGTAAGCAAATTGAAGGGGGTCTAGGGTGGCAGGTAAGGTGGAGGTAATATGATCCTTGACTAGCCTCTCAAAGCACTTCATGATGACAGAGGTGAGTGCTATTTGGCGATGATGGTCTGGGATGATGGTGTTGATGTGAGCCATGATTAGCCTTTCAAAGCATTTCATGGCTAAAGAGGAGTGCTACGGGGTCATTTAGACAGGTTACCTTGGCGTTCTTGGGCACAGGGACTATGGTGGTCTGCTTCACTCCAGCAAGCTCAAGGTCACCAACTCCATCCCTGTAACTCACAAACCCACACACTTCACACTAAAGTGAGTAAACAACTAGCAGCAAGGTTTCTTTATTCCAGTGCAGCCCCCCGGATCCTCTGCCACTGGTTTCACGGTGAGCCACCTGTGGAGAGCTGCAAAGTCAAGCATCAGTGTCTGCTACTGCCACTGGGGAACTATGGAGCGGATGAGGGATTGATCGGACAGTCACGTCTGACACTGCCTTTGTTAGGAGAATAGTTCCTTCCTGGTAATACGGTAAGGAGGAAGAGTAGCCTGGCTAAGGCACTTACACCAAGCAGCCAGGACAGGCCACAGGAGAGGTAATAAGGCAATGCAAACGCCAGGCAAAAACTTCTGACAGAATATTAATTATGAGCCGCTGGGTAACGAGCGTTTGATGTAAGCTCCTTCCTTTGCGTTGCTTTTTCTATTCCCCACCCTCTCTACCTGAGTAACTGTGCTTACTGATACACAGCCAAGGGACATGTTCCTCCTAGGTAATACTCAGCCAAGTTTGTGATTTAGTGAGAAAAAAATATCTAAATATAGAAATCAAATTACCATGCTCAGCTTGGATTACATGTAGGTTTATTTTGAGCTTTTCAGCTATAATGTTTTTTTTTTTACATTTATTTTAGCAAGGAGTCCCAGATCTATTTTACAAAGGTGCCCTGCATATAGGCCTAGACCATTCACAAACACAACATAATACAAATATACAAAATATCAGAGAGCAGCCAGTGCTTTCTCTATTCTGTGAGACAACACTCGCTCAAACCAGTCTTGTTTGGGTAGCCTAATTGGTAATGCCACAGCGCTTTAACAGGCATCTCTGCAGTGCTGCTGCTTGGGCTGTGACGGTCATGACATTTTGCATGACGGTAATTGGCCAGCCAAATGACCACAGTCTCTGTGATAACCGTTCGAATAGTAACAACAAAAAAACATTTACACTCACATATTCTCCCTTCTTGACCGCATGTGCTCCCATAGAAATAGAATGAATTGAAGGGGAGTCCTGATTCAAGTCAATGATGGCATAATGAGTGGACTGGCGGCCGTTGCGAGTGTACCCTTAGGAGCAAAGCAGGAAGTGTACCCATCAATATGTGCTGTGATTTGTTGACTCAACTGACATTACAAAAACTACATTCCATTGCATGAGCCACATCAGTTCACATCATGTGAATGAACATTCGACATTACCACGGACATTGTTGCATCACAATACCAGGCAGCCATTATGAGTTTATCCATGAGCTTACCAGTCAAATTACGAGGGTCAGGGGTTCCAAGCCCATTCTATTAATCGTTTGCTACAACACCTTGGTTGTTTCAGCAAGCGGGCAACAAAGTTATCACGTTGCTAAAAGTCCATGTTATAGCAGAAACGGACTCAACCGCACGAATGCCTGGCCACCCCGACTTCAGTCAGATGTTCGATCAGAACATTTATAGAAAAATGGTTATGACGGTTATCTTACTTTCACTTTCAAGATGGTCTACATCACAGGTGTCATTCCTCCTTACCGTATTGCCCTGATGAAGACAGCTTGTCTGGCTAAACGTTGGTTATTCAATTATTGCATCTGAGCTCCAAGAGTGTGCGGATCTCCTTTTCTTTTTCAAGTGTTCCACTCCGGTGGCCATCACCTCACCTAATCAGGTGTGCATTTCTTCCGCCTCTAGATTATACAATAGTTGTGCCTGCCCTAGTTGCTGCTGGTAGATCCGCTTCCTGTGGATCCTTAGCAGGCTGGTGGGGAGCAATGTGATACGTCTGATTGTATGACAAGATCTGACACTGGGGCTTTAAAAGGGAAGTATGACAAGATCTGACACTGGGGCTTTAAAAGGGAAGTATGACAAGATCTGACACTGGGGCTTTAAAAGGGAAGTATGACAAGATCTGACACTGGGGCGTTAAAAGGGAAGTATGACAAGATCTGACACTGGGGGGTTAAAGGGTAAGTATGACCAGATCTGACACTGGGGCTTTAAAAGGGAAGTATGACAAGATCTGACACTGGGGCTTTAAAAGGGAAGTATGACAAGATCTGACACTGGGGCTTTAAAAGGGAAGTATGACAAGATCTGACACTGGGGCTTTAAAAGGGAAGTATGACAAGATCTGACACTGGGGCGTTAAAAGGGAAGTATGACAAGATCTGACACTGGGGGGTTAAAGGGTAAGTATGACCAGATCTGACACTGGGGCTTTAAAAGGGAAGTATGACAAGATCTGACACTGGGGCTTTAAAAGGGAAGTATGACAAGATCTGACACTGGGGCGTTAAAAGGGAAGTATGACAAGATCTGACACTGGGGCTTTAAAAGGGAAGTATGACAAGATCTGACACTGGGGCGTTAAAAGGGAAGTATGACAAGATCTGACACTGGGGGGTTAAAGGGTAAGTATGACCAGATCTGACACTGGGGCTTTAAAAGGGAAGTATGACAAGATCTGACACTGGGGCTTTAAAAGGGAAGTATGACAAGATCTGACACTGGGGCTTTAAAAGGGAAGTATGACAAGATCTGACACTGGGGCGTTAAAAGGGAAGTATGACAAGATCTGACATTGGGGCGTTACAGGGGAAGTATGACAAGATCTGACACTGGGGGGTTAAAAGGGAAGTATGACAAGATCTGACACTGGAGGGTTAAAGGGAAGAGGAGATTTTCAGTTGGCCTAATAGAGCAGGAATATCAGGCTACTGTTGTGACAGGCTGGGCTACCTCCCCACAAGCAGCGTCCTCTCCCCAGGCCCAACAGCTGGAGCCCAGGACAACACAGGACTACTGGGGAGAGCAACCAGGAATTGCTGGTAGGGGGGGTGACAAGTTCTGACAGCCAAAATATGACATGATGTTTTCAATGTTCTAACAGCCGATATGTGGATGGCTTCGAAAACTGCTAGCATTTTTAATACGCCAGCTAGCCCCCATCCACATATAGCTGATGCACAATCATAGAAGACGTTGGAACTGTGAAGGATGACATCGATTGTCAACCTCAACTGTGTAACGTACAATTGCACGTGGTCCTTGAGTGTAATACTGACTGTTGTTTGAAGTCATTGCATTGCTTAATCATAATTATCTAAAGTACAGCCATCAACCAACCCCCTAGCAGTTATTAACAGGACAAAAACATCTAATAAACCAAAACCACATCTAATGAAATCGGGCCCAGAGGATACAATGTTCCCCATTGTTTACATACAGTAGTGGTGCCTTCTTCCCCTCCCCTCCCCTCCCATCCAGCTCAGAGCAGAGCAGAGCTTGGCAGACTTCCCCAGGGAGAGCAACAGAACAGAGGATTGAGAGACGGAAGAAGGGCAGCCAATGGAATGAAAAGAGACTATCCATTAGTCTTTCGAGGTCTCTGTTTTAGGAAATTTGGACCGGTTCCAGTCTCTGCTGCTGCTCCCACATATGTCCACTAAACCAGTGTGTTTAATATGCGTTTGTTTATTACTCTGCCCATCCACTGACCCGCACCCTGGCCGTGCAGCAGCTGCTGCATGTAATGCACAAAGACCGAAACCTGGAAAAAACGTTTCCATATCGATTAACACAGTTTAAAGAGTACATAAATCCAAGGGCTGCAGATTACGTACAGGGACGAAGCACAAATCAAGCATCAATTTTAGTCTGTCTCGGTCTCAACAGAACGCCATCAGTTGTGTGTAGGTTTACTGTAGGGTTGCAGAGGTCATCTGAACTAAACAGCTGTCACTAATCTCATGGCTTTGCTGGCATTTGTTTGTGTTTAAATCTCTGTATTTCGGGAATCTAGGTTAGCAGCAGGAATACACAATCCAATACACTTTAATGGGGGGGATCAAATGCCATAACTATGTTTAAAGGGCATTATAAACTGGTGGTTCGAGCCCTGAAAGCTGATTGGCTGGCAGCCGTGGTATGATAAAATATTTATTTTTACTGCTCTAATTACGTTGGTAACACGGGGGGTTTGTGGTATATTGCCAATATACCATGGCTAAGGGCTGTATCCAGGCACTCTGCGGTGCGTCACACTATGTATACACACCAAAGATAGATATAACTAGCGGTCAGGGGTGACTAGTTAGCATCTCAAGTCCTGGCTAGTTAACGTTAGCTAGGATTGCAGCAAATACATCTTCTTCTTCCAACCACTCTCTGCTGGTCCAACAGTAACGTTTAACGTTCGCTACTAAAACATGTGACAATTTTATCAAAGCAAATTCATTCTAGCGTTTACACTAGGCTTCATAGATAACTAGTTTAATCAATGAACGTTAAGCTAGCTACAATTAGTTAACTACCGTTAGAGAGTTAGCCAGCTCGCTAACATTTGCTAGCTAAGAACAACGCACTTTACCAAACCTTTGCTTTGGCTAAGAAAATCCGCCACTGCCATACAAATGTAACATAGATCACAAATGTCGTAGCCACACACTCTTTACATCCGATAATGTGCATTTTGCACCATGTTACTCACCCGTTGATTTTTGATAGAACAGTGGAAATAGCAGTGAGGCTTGCTGTTTCGTGGTGCTCCGAACCGCTCGATGCCAACAGAAACCAGCACCACGTTGATCTGACACTTTAAAGGCGGACCCTTCAATGCGTAAATGGGGGCCAGCTCGAATGAATTCCCATTATCCGACCCTAGAGGTTGACCAGAGTGAGTGATAAGAGGTATTCTGTTACTTATTTCAGCTGTGTATATTTGTATCTGAATCAGTTTAATTGTATGATAAAATGTATCTAAAAATGAATACCGGTATTGGCCTAGCCACCTTCCCTAGACTGATTCTGGGCAATGTAAGATCGTCAATTTACATAACATATGTTTGCTCATCTGAATTATAATGTTCCAAGAGTAACAAAGTACAGACAATAGGCAATTTAGATAAATAAAATGTTTATTTTCTTGCATGGAAATCTGAAATAATTATTTATTTAACAAAAATAGCTAAATTCCAGTGTTGGATCCTGGGTAAAGCTACATCTGTCCTCTCATGACAAAATCGAATAAATAAAAAAACACATACATTGATAAATCTGACGCTGAATGCCAACATACAGCTGAATTATAAAACATTATTAACCACTGAAACAAAAAGTAAGGGAAAACAATGTCTGAAATGGGTCAAAATAAAGTCAATACCCATTTCACATGCAAAGATAAAGAAAATGCACAATAGAAAGAAACAGTAATATTCCTGAAATGGCATAAGGAAACGCAGAGGTCTGCACTTTAATTTCAATATAAATATCTGGGTGGCACTGCCATAAGGGACTCCAGTACCTTCTGACTCCACACTGTGGGGCCATATGCTGGGCTGGTTCCATCTGTTTCCCCCCCCCAATACCTTACAGTCAACACATACACACATCCTATAGTACTACCCACCAGGGAAGGATGCACAGGCAAATGTACTGAGTATAGCAGCACTAAATATACTGTGACACAGTCCTATACTTTATGGACTATGTGCTATACACACACCATTACTTACTGAGCACATAGATGCAATAAAACATTGAATTAGACTCTGAATCACAATATATAAAAGGATGGGAGTACAGTGCCCGCATGGAAAAACATGACATAAGAACATGTTCCGTATACTTAACAATTAAGATAGATGAAACAAACATACAAAAAAAACATCACAGCTAAATATTTAAATCAAAGAGAAATGTCTTAACAGAGTATTACAATTTGCTAAATATACAGTTTGTTTGCAAAAGCCTTAATATTGGCAATGTCCTCTAAACAATAACTTTGTATACTGTCTATCTTTGAGGAAAGAAACATTTGTTATTAAAAAAGGACAATAGAAAGATACCATCTATTCTCAAGAACATTCTGGACTAATTCAAAAAGACAGGACAATATTTGCAAAAATGAAAATATTTATGTTTTTTTGCATGACTTTTTGGATAGTCCATCTGTAGATGTTCTAGTGTCTATAAGTAACTACTAACCCTAGCTCTAACCCTGAACTTAACCCTTAACCTAACCCTTATTCTAAACCTAACTTTTGCAAGCAGTTGCTTATCAACAGATGGTCATACTATCTGTAGAGAATCTACAGATGGAAAATCTAGACTATCCAAATAAAGTGCAATCCTTTGTTTTAATGATCTTAAAAACACATCATTATTAAGCATTTTTTTTTTAAATGCATTTAATTGAAACACGAATCAAAAATATTCATTTGAAACATATGCATCTAATCCTACGTGCTTACATTGAACAAACATTGGTAATGTCAATAGAACAGTAGAAAAAAAAGCCTACAGTGGCCTACATTTCAAACTTATTTTAACCTTTCACCAAAGCCATCCAATCAAAAAGCACAGTTATTGTTGTTAGCAAAAACAAAAAAGCTCTTCTGAACCCTGATGGGCTGCTTAGAGGGGGTGGAGACTGACGTTGCACTCAGCGTGTCGCCTACCTCCTCCCTGTCGTTGGCTGCAGGTGAAGGGGCCCAGCTGGTCACCATACTGCAGCTCCTACCCAGCTCCTCATCCTGCTTCCAGGGCTGGCGCCACAGCTTCAGATCAAAGTGTGTCTGAGTCCTATAGAGAATGACAGAGAGGGGTGAGGGCGAATTCACAGTCACTGAAGATAGATCATCCAAGAACCAGTCACACCCCCAAATTGTGGAACTTGCCGTTTTGAGGAAGTATTTGCAGATAGTACTCACTGGAGCATGTTCATCTCAAGCTGCAGGCCGTTGAGCACATCAAAGACGTGATGCACGTCGCCCAGGAGCTGGTGAGTGGCCGCTATCTTCTTCCTGTTCTGGTGGGAGTAGTTCTCACCCAGGCAAGACAGGCCATACATGTGACCACTGCTCAGCCAATCCCTGTCGTACCAGTAGCGCTGGCTCCGTCGCTGGGCTGAGAGAACAGATAGTATACAGGTTTATACCCTGGTAAAGAACAGAAACCCATGGGAGATCTCATGTATATTTTAGTGTTCACACTATCCTCACCTGGTGGGTTTCTGCAGATGTAGCAACTGTAGGTGGCAGGCACATTGTGCTCAAAGAGGCCCATGCAGGTCATCGCACTAGGAGAGAGGACAGGACATGGTCACGTCACATATCATTGTAAAAAAATTAAGTAATTCTGTATTCAATGGCTTACAAACTCGAAAATGAAGAAGCAACAGAACAGTGTTGTGTTAAGACGTTCTACAGTGTTGGTGAGCCTCACCTGAATCATGACATCTTTCTCCTTTTCCACCTCACAGATGCACTGCACTGTCAGAGCCCTCGGTCACCATGGATACATTCTGTTCTGACACAGGAGTGGTAACATGCAGCTCCGCCTCCATGTCCTCATCACTCCACTCAGCGCTGACTGTGAACCAACCACTATCCATTCAGAGAGGCGAAGGGAACACAATGTTTAGTTGAAATCGACACAATTCTGTTTTTTAGCAAAAACGGAACCAAAAACACCTGCCAAGTGTTTGCAGATTAACATATTACAAGATGTTTAAAATTAGCTGATTATTACAGACCACACCAATGCCCTAAAACACGAAGATACCATTTCAAGCCTGAATGGAAAGGAGAATAATTGACAGCTAACCTGAATTAATCAAAAGCCAAAAAAGGAGGCGCATCAATAAGATTAAGACATAGAAGGTCTTGGTACCCACCATCCTCTTGCACCTGGTCAGTGATGTGTTCTGGGCTTGAATCGTAAGATAACTTTGTGCGAGAGGGGGAATTTGAATGCTACATTTGGATTGGACTGAGGAGTGTTGAATAAGGAGATGAGGGGGGGGGGGGGGGGGGGCATATGAAGGTTTGAGAATTGTATCAGAGCATTCAAAGCAACGAAAATATTATATTAGTATTATAATGTATGCACTCACTACTGTAAGTTGCTCTGGATAAGAGCGTCTGATAAATGACAACAAAAAAAAGCTCATGTGGAATAATGAACATTAACTGAGCATTGTATTTTTGGTTTGAATTTGGGCTGCCTTCTAAATGCATCCACATAGACTTTGGCAAGTAAACTGGGCTGCCTTCTAAATGCATCCACATAGACTTTGGCAAGTAAACTGTCAGGTTCCATTGAAGATGTGCTGTCAACTGATAAAGGCAGACAGAGATGCAAAGCTCCAGACACACTCATCATCTTACCTGACTTGGACCTCTTCTTCTGTTTCTCTTTCAGCCTTCCCCTTCATCTTTTCCAATGAAGTACACAAAATGATTGAGTTACCTAAGCAGCAACATACATTGAGTGTACAAAACATTAAGAACACCCCCCCCCCTTACTTTTGCCCTCAGAACAGCCTCAATTCGTCGGCACATGGGCTGTACAAGATGTCGAAAGCGTTCCACAGCCCTACCAATCTAAAGAACCTGCTGGTGCCTGTTATAAAATGTTTATAAAGTCAGTTTTGTTTTTAAATGAAGTTGAATTTAAGCAACAGCCACTAGTCTCTTGTATGCACAGGTCCAATAATATCCACTTCACTTTCATGTGTATATCACGTGTGGCAGCTGTAATCAGCCAGCCACATCCCCTACCAGCCCTCACTCACCTGCTTCTCTCTGGTTACAGCTTTACAGCAGAGTTAAACGGCTTGTCTCTAGCCTAAACTGTAAAATAAATATGATCCATATTACCAGAGATCTTTTCTTCTTTCTATTGAGATTCGCACGTATTTTATATAAATTCACAAACCAGGTCACGGGCCATTTTAAACTAATCCTGAGTCGCTAATTATTGGTTTGATAACAGACAACGTTGTTCAGACATGTTACCTAGCTAGTGAACAACATGGTAACTTGACAGTAGGTTTAGGCACATCTGATTGGTCCAGGAAGAAAAGTAAAGGGTTTGTTACTCATGAGATGTAATTCAAAGGTAGGATTCATATTGACCTCAAACATCTATTTCTTTCTGGTGTTCCTTAAATTCTGTTTGGTGCCTAACATTTTAAAAGTTGGGAGCAGTGTGTGTATGTGTGTTTGTGGGAGAGAGCGAGTGGTGTGTGTTTATGAGAGTGAGGGTGACAGAGAGTGGTGTGTGTGTTAACTGAAGAGTAAAGGTTTCATGCAGTGGTTTCCCCTTCTGACACAAAATCAGCCATTCTATGCAGTATTCTATTATACAGTGAACAGTGTGAAATTAAGTTCAATGTGTTGTATTGAGTAGAAGTGTGAATTTCAGTGACAGGTTTTTGGACGTTTAGAAAACGCGAACAAGCGTCTGGGGGACGGGGCGGACAGGATGCTATGTCACTGATTTTTTCACACCGTGGTATTGCAATACTACTCGGTATCGTGATACTTGGCCTGGTATCATATCATTTTGGTATCATGACAACACTAGCTCTTGACACAAACCGGTGCACCTCCTACCATTCCCCATTCAATGACACTAAAATCTTATGTCTTGCCCATTCACCCTCGGAACGGCACACATACACAAGCCATGTCTCAATTGTCTCAAGGCTTAAAAAGCCTTCTTTAACCCTCTCCACACCTTCATCTACACTGATTAACAAGTGACATCAATAAAGGATCATAGCTTTCACCTGGTCAGTCTGTCATGGAAAGAGCAGGTGTTCTTAATGTTTTCTATACTCAGTGTAAAAAGGTGTTTAAGACCCAAGTTGATATTCTCAGTCAAGAACGATGGTGAAATTTGTGTAAAATGTCCCTCACCTGTTTCACTGGCACCCCATTCGCTGGTTCTCCTTCCTTCTCTCACTCAATGATCTCAGACGATGACGGTTAACTCCATTGGAAGCCTGTCTGTCACCCAGGGATGAGTCTATAGTACGGTGCAGCGAGGCACAGAAGACGCTGGTCCAGTTAATAATGTAACAGTGAGGTTTGGTTTAGCTCAGGTTTGTTGATCCCTGGGGCAGTGCTACTACTCATGTATAGAGCCTGACATGGTGAGTCTCCTCCTGGGCGTCTCCTGGGAACCAGCCTGCTTCTCTGATGCCCGGGTCTGCGTGCTAACGGTCTGCATGGTAGTACTTGACATGGTAGTGCAGGAGAGAGGCCTTCCGGAAGGACTTCAGACAGCCAGGAGCCTTGCACCTGAAGGGGTTGTGGTTCAGTTCAATGGAGAGGATTGGGGGTGGCTGGTTTTTGATGACTCGATACACTATAGATAGAGATACAAGATACAAGAAACAACATGCTATTTAATGGAACTGTGTGTGTGTGCGCACATCTCAATGTAACATCAGGACTCAGTATTCACATAGAGCAAGATGATAGGACAGCTCATGATGTCTCCTAAAAACCTGGAGATTTTTAGGAGACCTGGAGATTTAAGAAAACTCTGATTGTCTCTGATTTATGAGCATCTTCATCTCATTTACCTATCTCTGTGCGGAAAAGTGCAAATCAATCCCAGAACAACAGCAAAGGACCTTAGGAAGATGCTGGAGGAAACAGGTACAAAAGTATCCATATCCACAGTAAAACAAGTCCTATATACTCAGCAAGGAAGAAGCCACAGCTCCAAAACTGCCATAAAAAAGCCAGACTACGGTTTGCAACTGCACTTGGGGAGATGGTGCTTTTTGGAGAAATGTCCTCTGGTCTGATGAAACAAAAATAGAACTGTTTGGCCATAATGACCAACGTAATGTTTGGAGGCTTGCAAGCCGAAGAACACCATCCCAACCGTGAAGCACGGGTTGGCAGCATCATGTTGTGGGGGTGCTTTGCTGCAGGAGGGACTGGTGCACTTCACAAAATAGATGGCATCATGAGGAAGGAAAATTATGTGGATATATTGAAGCAACATCTCAAGACATCAGTCAGGAAGTTAAAGCTTGGTCGCAAATGGGTCTTCCAACTGGACAATGACCACAAGCATACTTCCAAAGTCAAGGTATTAGAGTGGCCATCACAAAGCCCTGACCTCAATCCTATAGACAATTTGTGGGCAGAACTGAAAAATTGTGTGCGAGCAAGGAGGCCTACAAACCTGACTCAGTTACACCAGTTCTGTCAGGAGGAATGGGCCAAAACTCACCCATCTTATTGTGGGAAGCTTGTGGAAGGCTACCCGAAACGTTTGACCCAAGTTAAACAACTTAAAGGCAATGCTACCAAATCCTAATTGAGTGTATGTAAACTTCTGACCCATTGGGAATGTGATGAAAGAAATAAAATCTGTTAATTATTCTCACATTCTTTAACACATTCCTAACTGACCTAATTTTTACTAGAATTAAATGACAGGAATTGTGAAAAAAAATGAGTTTAAATGCATTTGGCTAAGGTGTATGTCAACTTCTGACTTCAACTATATCTATCATCAATCTATTAGATACAGACCTCTGCTTGTGTCTAGCCTTTTCCTCTTTGGCAGTGGCATCTGTCCAAGAGACGCCCTCCTCTTCCTCAATCCGCGTTGACTTTCTGTAAACATCAAGAAGCGAAAGTTCAGTGTGACTCTGCAGACATTCTCCCCTTGACATATTCCAGTTAACTGTCAAGCTACAGAACCCGTCCTAACATGCTCTAAACCACGATTCAATTCATATAGCGATTGTGCCGACTCTGGTATTGGCACATGCGCTCTAGCCAACAGCTCACAGTGCGGGTAGGCCAGCCTACATGATGAGATTATTATGGACAAAAGAGCATGATTATTTTTTATTTGTCCAACGACAGCCAAGCATTGATGATCATGTCACCAGAATATGACCCTCAATATTTATTGGAAAGGAGCATCAATTGAGCTCATAACCACACAGTGAAGTTGATCATAATTTATTTAATCTGTACCCTAATAAACTGCATGCTTTCCCTACTAGTCGTAGTGGGAGGACCACACAACATGTTATTGCGTGACTCCAAATTTACTTCGATATGATGGTTATTTTATCTATATTTGCACACAAAAGCGTTTCCACCAACATTTATTGCATAATTAATTTTACTGACAAAAAGAACCCACAAATGTATTTTGTTTTGTCGACATTTGGAAAGGAAAATGTTGATTCCATCAGGCCTGTCATTAAAATGTTATGCGAGTAAGGTACATGTCGGATAAAACAAGGTAGATTGCGTCAATTCAAATCTGGTATTGGAACAAAAGACATCATTACTCAGTGTCTACTTTAGTCTAGTATTTTATTAATGCAAATGCTTAAATGGTAAATATGAGAGTTCGTATACGGGCTCACTGAAATACCACGCAGGGCATTCAGAGAACTGGGTGCCACATGCTTTGTGACACCCAAACTATCCGTCGAGTTTAAAATACAATGGAAACACATTGAACTTTAGATTTTTATTCGACACCTGAAAATGTAAGCGAAAAAGTACATTTTCTGTACTATACGTCATCAAGCACTGACTCTTATCCGCACGGACTCCATATGTATATTCACAAGAAAATCTGTAGACAATTGGATGGAAACCTAGCTAGTGACAGAAGCCTGACAAATGTGACGCAAATGTCGCGCATTGATTTCCGATCTTGTTTACGTTCTCAGAAGCGTTAACAAATTTACTGAAACTATCCAGCGCCCTGACAGTGACGTTACATTACACATATATACGTATTAAAACCGGTGCTATCAAAAACATGACATTCGATTTATGTACAGTAATTATCTGACTCGAGTCCGCTCGCGGATAAAACGTGCGTGAAACGTCAGAATACCTGCACAATTATTTCCTTTACAAATAACACTTTCTCATTCATAAACTTCCAACAGCTTTATCTAACGGATGCATGTTTTCTAATCTGTCAACGTAATGTGTTAAAACAGCGAAAAACTTAATTCGCCAATGTAAAAAGAAAAGGTAGTCTCCGCGTTTTACTCATAGCAACTGCCGCTTATGTCGAATAATGACAGAAGCCAATACAGACGTTTAATAGGACGTAACCACAGTCAATCAGCGATTTACTTTGCCGGAGCCTCGTAGGCCTGTTCTGCAGTAGCCCATTTACGTAAGTAACCACAGCTCGAGAACACACAGATCATTAACTTAACATAAAACTTAAAGTTAATGAAGAGTTGGCACATGCAGCAAATAAAATAAAATGCAATTAGATACTACACTTCACTTGAGCTAAGAAACGTTTCCCCAAACAAACGATGTTGCTGTAGCTAGAGATTTTTAACTAACGTTACCATGACGAGACAGACCTCATCGGCAAGTTTCATATCCACATAATCATCATCACCGCCACCAAATTAGTGTTAAATTGAAATGCACGATACATATTTTCTTTACAAAGAAGCTAGCTAGACGTTTACCTCGCGCTTCTTGTTGTTTCTCCATGCACTTTACTGCGTTGCAAGTCCTTCCTTCGAGCAACGTGCTTCTCGGGCCTCCATGGTCAACGTTGTATGTTTTATCGTCAACAATGAGCAAAGTCTCAGTTACGAAGCAGATAACTAATGCGCATGCGCTATTGCCCGCTGTCTGCCTTCTAGCTCAAAAACAAGAAGTGTATTTCAAATGCTAGATTTCTTTCTATTATGAAATGTACCTTTTTGGAGAGAATTAGGATTTTTTTCTGGTTTCACATTGCTGCTTGCATTCGTTTCATTTTGATTCCCCTTTTTGTTAAAATATCCCAGTGACAGGCTTTGTTAGATGGCCTGATGAATCTACACTAGGATTTTAAGAAGAGTAGGGTTTATGTCCTCTTTTGTATGAAATGCAGTAGTCATAATTTGAGGAACTTGTGTTTTGCATTGTGCATGTACATTAAGTAGGTCTACACGTAAACGAATGCTCTAAAACATCTGTCCACCAGAGGACAGTGTAGCTTTAATTTAGGAGAACAGATGTTTGTTTCTCCATCCATCCATCCATCCATCCATCCATCCATCCATCCATCCATCCATACATACATACATACATACAGTATCATAACGTAGATGTTATGTTCAGCCACTTCTCAAAAAAAGAAAAGGTTAGAGTGGGCAAAGAAACACACTTTGGAAAAGAGTGTTATGGACCTATGAATCGAAGTTTGACGTTTTTGGCTCAAACAGGACAATGTATGTGAGACGAAGGGTGAACGAAAATATGTTGGAGGAATGCTTAACACCATCAGTCAAACATGGTGGAGGCAATGTAATGGTATGGGGGTGCTTTGGTGCTGGAAACGTTTGAGATTTATACAGAGTGCAAGGAACCCTAAACAAGGAAGGATATCATTCCATTCTCCAATGCCATGCCATCCCCTGTGGTCATAAATTTATATGGGCCAATTTCATAATGCAGCAGGATAGTTATGCAAAAACTATTTGGAGACGAAGCAGTCCTCAGGAGTACTGACGGTGATGGACTGGCCAGCACAGTCGCCTGATCTTAACCCCATTGAGCTTTTGAGGGACCTGCTAGACTGAGAAGTGCCCGACAAGCCAGCCACATCTATGGCAAGTGCTACAGGAAGCGTGGGGTCAAATGTCACCTGAGTATCTGGACAAACTGACAGCCAGAATGCCAAGGATCTGCAAAGCTGTCATTGCTGCACGTGGAGGATTATTTGATGAGAACTCTTTGAAGTAATTTAAGAAGTTCTGACATTTTCAAATTGTAATAGTCATTTTTCACTTTATTAATGTTGAATTCCACTTCAGTGAATAAAGGTACACATTTCTTTCCATAAGAGCAACATCTGTACATTATTTCAAACTTTTGGCACCCAGTGTATACAGTTGAAGTCAGAAGTTTACATACACTTAGGTTGAAGTCATTAAAACTCATTTTTCAACCACTCCACAGATGTCATGATAACAAACTGTAGTTTTGTCAAGTCGGTTAGGACATCTACTTTGTGCATGACACAAGTAAATCTTCCAACAATTGTTTACAGACAGATTATTTCACTTATAATTCACTATATCACAATTTGAGTGGGTCAGAAGTTTACAATCACTAAGTTGACTGTGCCTTTAAACAGTTTGGACATTTTCAGAAAATGATGTCATTGCTTTAGAAGCTTCTGATGAACGTACTTTGGTGCGAAAAGTGCAAATCAATCCCAGAACAAAGGACCTTATGAAGATGCTGGAGGAAACAGGTACAAAGGTATCTATATCCACAGTAAAACAAGTCCTATATCGACATAACCTGAAAGGCCGCTCAACAAGGAAGAAGCCACTGCTCCAAAAAGGCCATAAAAAAGCCAAACTACGGTTTGCAACTGCACATAGGGATAAAGATTGTCCTTTTTGGAGAAATGTTCTGTGGTCTGATGAAACAAAAATAGAACTGTTTGGCCATAATGACCATCGTTATGTTTGGAGGAAAAAAGGGGAGGCTTGCTAACCGAAGAACACCATCCCAACTGTGAAGCATGGGGGTGGCAGCATCATGTTGTGGGGGTGCTTTGCTGCAGGAGGGACTGGTGCACTTCACAAAATAGATGGCATCATGAGGAAGGATTATTATGTGGATATATTGAAGCAACATCTCAAGACATCAGTCAGGAAGTTATAGCTTGGTCGCATATTGGTCTTCCAAATGGACAATGACCCCAAGCATACAACCAAAGTTGTGTGCAAAATGTCTCAAGGACATCAAAGTCAAGGTATTGGAGTGGCCATCACAAAGCCCTGACCTCAATCATATAGAACATTTGTGGGCAGAACTGAAAAAGCATGTGCGAGCAAGGAGGCCTACAAACCTGACTCAGTTGCACCAGTTCTGTCAGGAGGAATGGGACAAAATTCACCCAACGTATTGTGGGAAGCTTGTGGAAGGCTACCCAAAACGTTTGACCCAAGTTAAACAATTTAAAGGCAATGCTACCAAATACTAATTGAGTGTATGTAAACTTCTGACCCATTGGGAATGTGATAAAAGAAATAAAAGCTGAAATAAATAATTCTCTACTTTTATTCTGACATTTCACATTCTTAAAGTGGTGATCATAACTGAGCTAAGACAGGGAATTTTTACTAGGATTAAATGTCAGGAATTGTGATAAACTGAGTTTAATTGTATTTGGCTAAGGTGTATGTAAACTTCCGACTTCAACTGTATATCCACAATATGAGGTTGGAATAACTGTGAAATGATATATATATATATATATTATAACACAGGAAAATCAAGTTTTTGACTGCACTGGGCCTTTAAGAGCATCTTCAGCTATGTGCTTTTGTATTTCCCTTGTTAATTTTCCATCACTGTGCTAGCTTGAAACATCTCCATGTAAGCCTAGGCTATGGTGTACAGGTAACTGCGAGAATAAAGGAAACACCAACAAAGTGTCTTAATAGGCCGTTGAACTGCCAGAACAGCTTCAATGCGCCTTGGAATAATTATAATAATAATAGTAATTCCATAATTTTGTGTTTTGTTGATGGTGCTGGAAAACTGTATCAGGCACCACTCCAGAATCTCCCATAAGTGTTCAATTAGGCTGAGATCTGGTGACTGAGACAGCCATGGCATATGGTTTAACATCGTTTTCATGCTGATCAAAGCATTGTGACCACTTGTGCCCTGTTGATGGGGGCATTGTCACCCTGGAAGAGACTTCTCCCATAAGCATAGAAATGATTCACCATAGGTTGAAGGTGATGTATTTATTGGTGTTTATCTTGCTCTGTAAGGGGTTGAGTGGACCATGCCAGGAAAATGCACTCCACACCCAGAAAACTGATTTACTCAAGTGTTTCCTGTATTTTGGCAGTTACCTGTATTTTGTGCATTATGCAGAATAAAAAATAAAAACTTTACAGAAAACTTCCAGGTAGATTTTCACATTGCCAGCTCGTGGTTTTGAACCAGCAAGCTTTCGGTTACTGGCCCAACTATCTTAACCGCTAGGTTACCTGCCACCTGTACAAGCTTTGAGCTGTATCCTTGTGTAGCTGTGCCTGTTGCTAATAACATAGGAGAAGAACAGCTGATGTAACGGAGACAGCGTCACCACCTAGACCAACAGTCAAGGGATCTCTTGTTTCACACTAACCTGACTACCCATCCACATTGCTCCGGCCAAACGCCACGCCCCCTAGCATTTTGTGATGGGGTACAGAGAAGCTGCAGGAGAAAAGGTAAATACCCATTATCTTCCTCTTTTGATGGTGATTTGGCCCTGTGCATCAAATTGCCATCGATAAAATGCAATTGTGTTAGTTGTCCGTAGCTTATGCCTGCCATTACCATGCACATTTTAGAGTGTCCTTTTATTGTCCCCAGCACAAGTTGTATCTCTGTAATGATCATGCTGTTTAATCAGCTTCTTTATATGCCACACCTGTCAGGTGGATGGATTATCATGGCAAAGGAGAAATACTCACTAACCGGGATGTAAACAAATTTGTGCTCAATTTGAGAGAAATAAGCTTTTTGTGTGTATGACATTTATGGAATCTTATATTTCAGCTCATGAAATATGAGACCAACACTTTACATGTTGTGTTGTTATTTATATTTTTGTTCAGTATAAAACAAGTGATCAGAAGAAAAGCAATGAAACATTTTGTTTACAAACTTTATTTTTTCAATTATTTATGAAATAAATGCATCCACACAATCACCGCTGCTGTTTTTCTTGTTTTCAGACACTCACACACACACCAACATACCCAAAAGACCTGCAAGCATGTTTACAACAAGAGTCAATAGCACCCATCATGTGAGGACAGGGAAGAGGAGGCATGTGTGTGATGGATAGGGGCGCGCACATGTTGTAACTGTCATCAAACACAGTCTAAACATGACACACCTCAGTTTCTCTATCATCTCAACAAACATTATCAACACTCATTCCAGTTAGGAAAAAAGGATTGAGTCAAAGATGATTTATCAAATCAATAAATTACACTGCTGATTCACACCACGAGCATTGATGTCAAACCAAGAGAACAATGACATTACTGAAGAATTTAACTTTTTTTCACAATATTGTGGAATCATGTTGTTGTAACCCTCGTTGTTTTGAACATTCAGGGATCAAAGACCATGTGCTATTCGTATATAACACTGTATATATTAATCATCATCCACTGAAGAACACAGGATGGAGAATAGTTAAACCAGCTTCAGGAGTTCAGTGTCTAAGAGTTACATGTCCGTGTATAGTAGATCCTAGAAGAACACTATCACATTGTGATTACAATTACAATAACTTTAGCAATAGATCAGTGACTCTTGGCCCCTGAAATCTTCCTGCAGGCTCAGTATATATCTCTCATGCACTCCCAGAACTACTTGCACAGCCATCTTCCACCCTGCTCACCTCAGTGCTGCCCCTGCTGGCTGGAGGTGAGGAGAAAGCTGGGTGCCTCTGATGTGGCTATGGAGTACTCTGGGGACTTGGGTTTTCGTAAGACGAACAGTAAAGCCTTAATGCAGGAAAGGGAGGAGCGACCGCTGTAAATGCTCTGAGTGCAGAAAAGGGGTTAACAACCATCTAACCTCCCAGATACATTTTTGTAGCTCAACACACCCTCTAATTTAGGGGCTCCAGCTTCCAGGAACCAGGAAGTGTGTGCTGTATAAACACACTCATGCTTCTCTATCTCTCATACAACACAAACACACTGATGTACAGTTGACATACGGATACAGTCGGCAAACATACACACACACACACTGATGTGCAAGTACTTACGTACACACACACACACACACACACACACACAAAAGCCTCGCAGCACAGACCCCCATCATTAAGATGAGGTAGACACAGAAAACATGTGGGGCATTAAAACCTAAGTCCTGACCGCACTGCTAAATATAACAGAGACCGCATGGCCCTTAAGACAGCTGAAATATGGGTTTTGAGGAATAGGAAAGTCCTTGTTAGGCAATACTGTCTAAAAATACTAAATCGGCTGGTGTTTTGTCTCAATGCTTTTCCTCCCAGGATATGGCACAAAACTAATGTACCACCAGACCCTCAAACCACTGCCAGATTGCCCCTCCCTTTGGCTTGCACTGTAAATCCACAACTGTCTGCGTGGCGGAGGCTTTAGGTGCAGGCAGCAGCAGTGCTCTCATTCTCTCCTGCATCCTTTTCCCCTGACATGCTAATAGCTAAAATTCGCATTTTTACAAGCTCCACCAAAGGTATAATTGTGTTCCGCTGGGAGGGAAAAAGGTTCCACACAGAACCTTGACCCTCTCCAAAATAAGCCAAATGTAATTGTCTGAAGTAAAACAGCATAAAGTGCTCCACAAATTCTCCCTAGCGCCCCCCCCTCCCCCACCAGCGCCCCCCCCCCTCCCCCACCACCACCAACAGACTCCACCGCAGAGGAGAATAGGCATGTGTTTTCCTCACGTACACGCGTCTCTGCCTAACTGATGGGTTATAATTTTTCCAGTAAGAGAAACTCTGTTCAGAAATAAATACGTATTTATTTTGGCCCAGAGGGGGAATCTGGCTCTCTGTGGCCAGTGAAGGGGTCAGGGGAAGTCTAAACCATATTATCAACTCATCCTGCAGCTCTGGTAACTCAGCTAGAGTTCATATTAAATTAGTCAAAAAAACATTACAAATTAAATGAAATGTGAAGGAAATCGTTGAAAAGGTGTTACAATAACATACACAGTCTGTCTGTAGTGAGTTTCCCCTCAATTCGTCATGTCAGCACATGTGACGAGACATTGTCATCATTCACGACCATGGCAGTGAGATACATATGTGGCACTCAAAGTCGTAACTAATCCTTAAAAAAAAGAAAATGTACAAATGTGTCTCTGGACTTTTCCCTGCACACATGCACGGTCCAGTGTTTGGAGCAGAAACCGTAGCACAGGATGCTGCTGAGGCAATCTAGGGTTGAGATGTGATACGTTGATGAGAAGTGTGAAGGAACAGAGGGCTTATTGTAAATAAGTTGGTAATGGTAACTAACGCATTTTTGTACATCGCACTGGTCTGTACAATTGACCTTATTTTAGCGCCCAAAAAAACACAATACTTCCAGGTCAACTGTAATATGAATACCATTGTAAAGCACAATTTTCCCCTTTCCAGCAAAATCAATGACGAGACCTTCATGCTGCATGATTGAATTCGGCAATGAGCTCTGTAGGGTCTTTAAAAAAAATGCCAGGTGGGGAAGCGAAACCTACTGCGTGATAGTGAAAGGGGGAGATACACCGTGTGGGGAAACTGCATTTTCACCCGATTTGTCCAACTTATCAAATCTAAAATGTAAGTAAAACACTATAAAGAGTTTATAATGTGTCATTACATATCTATTTAAAGGTTTGTGTCAAATTTGAATCGGGTTTTTAGGTACTACTTTCAGAAGTAAACAGCGGCTGTCGTGGCTTTCTTGATTTTAATCTGCGAGAGAAGTGCTACACCTGCTGGAAAGATGCTGTACAACACAAAATGAGCTGCATAATGAGTGCTGTACATTACGGAATGACACGTCACATTTTAACGAACAGCGTCAGAGGGGTCAGTTGTTTTCCAATAATATCGGTCCATTACCATGTCAATCAACGCTTGAATAGAAACGTAGTTCACACACCGGATTTTGATGACAATACAGTCGCTACATTCTCATTAGTTTTCATTGCAGCCTCATTTGAATGCCGCGGTTGCATTTGTACGGAATGGGGTTAGTCACCGTTAGACAGTGGTTTGATAGAAAGAGAGAGCAGCTATTGTTGAGGGGTGGGGCTGGTTAACGAGTGCAGCTCTCCAGCGCATGGTGTTGATGGATAAAGAGATGGCCCCCTCAGATGATGCCCTTGATAAAGAGGGCTGGAGATTGCCCCCTCAGAGAATGTCCTTGATAAAGAGGGCTAGAGATGGCCCCCTCAGAGGATGTCCTTGATAAAGAGGGCTAGAGATGGCCCCCTCAGAGAATGTCCTTGACAAAGCTGGTGTCTAGGTGAACAATGAGCATGCGTAAGAAGGACATCTCCTTCCTCGTGTTCTCAAAGATGACACGTGGGTCGTCTGACTGGCAACGGAGACAGTTGGGAGCCATTACCATGGCCAGGTTATTCACGTCCATCTTGGTCTTACTCACATTGACGGGCTGGGCAAACACCTGCGGGGGGGAGGGGAGGGGAGGGGAGGGGAGAGGAGAGGAGAGGAGAGGAGAGGAGAGGAGAGGAGAGGAGAGGATGTGTTTTGGGTAAGAGTCAAGATCTGAAAAATGTATGTGTTGTTTGTTGTGTTTATACTAATACATCTAGTTATTATGTAGGTATCATTTCAAAACATACAAAACGACAGATTAAACTTTTATAGAGGCACCACGTTGGAAACAAGTGAATTTCACTTTAGGGTTATACACAGTGCATGTTTTTCCCCAATAAATCAATCAATCGAGAGTGGAGAGCGAGAGAGAAAGAGAGACCTATAGATGGATTAGCTGATAATGTCCCGAAAACGATGCGTGTTCTGATGGGGCAGTCTGAGTGATTCTGGATGTCCAGATAGCTAGCAAAAATGACAAGTGGGGAATCGTAGGTAGCTCGTTGCATCTTGTTATTGACACCATGTATTGTTTTGAATCATAGGTAGCTCGTTTCAGCTCGTTGCATTTTGTTATTGACACCATGTATTGTTTTGAGGTGTTTTGACTCTTGTCATGTCTATGCTAATATGGCAAAAAATGTGCTAGCTACCTAACCAACAGGTGAAAACTATGCTCCCTTATTGATGTCACCACTTCAATCAGTGTAGATGAAGGGGAAGAGACAGGTTAAATAATGATTTTTTCGGATTGTGTATGTGCTAGACAAAATAATGAAGTGCCTTTTGAACAGGGTATGGTAGGCACACATTGTGTGTCAAGAACTGCAGCGCTTCTGGGGTTTTCACACTCAACAACTTCCTGTGTGATTCAAGAAACATTGTGGGAACAGCTGTAGGAAGCATTGGAGTCAACATTGGCCAGCATCCCTGTGGAACGCTTTAGACACCTTGTAGAGTCCATGCCCTGACGAACTGAGGCTGTTCTGAGGGCAAAAAGGGGGTGCAGGAAGATGATGTTCATAATGTTTTGTACACTCAGTGTAGTTTACAGGTTGTCAACAATCCTTTGATTCTAAGTTAACGCCCACCTGTTTTGCTCCACGTTTGCACAAGTATAGATTTGTTGCTAAACAACCAACCCGTCTATATGTAGGAGTGTTACCTGTAAGAAGTGTATAAAGTAGCAGAGCACCAGTCTGCTGAGTTCAGGCAGAGACTGCACCACTCTGATAGCTGCTTCAGGATCCTCATAGTTACTGATGCACTGCTTATAGAAGCTCTGAGGGATGACTGGCTCCTCCAGCTCTCTGTACCATAGCTTCAGCAGAGATGCTAGGGGAGAGAGATGTTTTTATTTAAAAAAAATAATAATAATAATCCCACAAAATTTGAGAACAATCTTTACTTAATTTTAGAACTAAAAATATAAAAACCACCCCCTTCTTCCACTGTACACAGAACCCTTCTGATGCCCACACCTCTGCTGCCCCCCAGCCTTGACAACATGTTTCAAAGAAAGGGCAATACATAGTTGCTCCATTCAAGACAGGCATCAGCCAAGAGAAGGAATAGTTTTTTTCGTATTATTTTTTTTAATAAGAGGGATTTCTTTCTTACCCGGGACGTTGGGGTCGCCAAGGTTTTCTGGAATATTCCACTGATCCACCTGCAGCTTCAGTGCATTCACCTCATCAATATCTCCAGGCACCCTGAGGGAAGAGACACACGGCAGATAGGTTTAACAGCTGCTACAAACAAGGAAGTGATAGCTATATCTCCTATATAAACAGAGGACTAGAAGGTGAACTACAGTACTATGACAGTGTTGATATTGAGTGTTGTGGTGCGATATTGCTCCACTAGGTGGTGCAGCAGGGCCTCTTAAAGGGGAACTTCACCATTAGACAGTATTTGGGGTATTTTTCCAGTTTGCCTACATAATTATGAGTGATGAAAGGGTGTTTCAGACATAATTATGCACTATAGCTGTATTTTTTTTTTTATTTACTCGCCGGGAGATGTCATTGGTTGATTTGAGTTAGCTGTCTGATCCAAAAATGTAGTATGGACTCATGTTTTGTAGCAATTAGTGTCCTTTGTTTCGCCGATTGCACGATCATGCTAGCAGCGCGTAGATATGGTCGTCCTTTTTCAATAGAGCCATTGGTCTCAAAGATGTTCCTATCTGCCAGGACATTGCAGGATACCTAGGTTGACTCATTTTCTCTGGCTTTGTAAAGACTACAGCCTGACAGTAGCCATACTTCTTTGTTCCCACCCTCGAAGGCAGGCTTTTAAAAACGGGGGCAGTACTAGTTTAAAGGTTTCCAGGAGCTATGTTACCGTGCATTGGGCTTGAATATCACAATTAATTGATCAAGAAGTTGAAGTCAACACTTTATTGGTTTTTGACGCAGCTGGAATCATTTAGTCACTTGTTAGTACATTTTGTAAAAAACAAACATTAAATACATATCTAGAACAGCTAGCAATGTTTATACCACCATGCAGTTTTGAGCATACTAGGCATTGTATATTATACTACAATATCAGTACTGAATATGGATGTTGTGTTGGTTGAATGTTCCAGGCAGGTTCCAGAATGTTCTTCAGCTGGTGAGCCTCTTCTTGTGTTGGGTAATGGCAGATGGTTTAGCAGGCTTTGGCGCTGTGGCAATGTTGGCAGGGATGTTGGGTTTGGGGAGCTGTGACTCAGGCTCCTTGTAGACAACTGTCTAGTTCTTTCTGCACTCCACAGCCAGGTGGACAAGCTTCTCGTACACTTTCTTCACCACCCACTGCTTCAACCTCTTGCAGGAGATTTGTCTCCTGGAAAGACATGAAGACTGATCATGAGGATGTGTAACCGTAAAATAAACCATGTTCTTCTATAAATGAAAAAGGGTGCAGTAGACTGGTGTTCTGTTCCACTCAGAGTCAATAATGGGCCACTGAGATGCGTTGTTAGCAAAGATGTGAAATGTTTGAGTAGACTTGTAGACAGTCTAGTTATGTCACCTACAGTTGGCTGTTGAGTAAACAAGCACTGTCAACATTAAGAGTAATAGAAGAGTATACTAACATCACCTCTCCCCCATGCCAAATAACTGACTGGAAGGGTGTGTAAAGTTTTAGGAACATTTGTTTAATGTCAATAGATCATGCATACTAACCTTCACACCATACCCACCCCCAACTGACACTAGTCAGTCACCCACACCATCCCCTCCTTACTTATACCTAATTTTCTCAAATTTACAATAAAATCCTTGCATGAACAATCAACTAAACCTCCATAATACAGAGAGAACTACAGTAGAAGTTGTAGCCTACTTATAAACACACCAACTACGAAACCATGACATCAAGACACGGAACGTGTTTATGCCTAGCTCCAGTATATTTATTTGCTAGTCATGGAAAAATTTAGTAGATTTTAGAAGGTGACACTAA